>OX438779.1:6706762-7906762 GCA_949316455.1 Acleris holmiana
GGAAGCTCCATTTATAACCCTATAAACTAAGGCTGCATTTAGATGTTACCAATTAAAATTATTAGTAATATAATTTTATTTCAAATGAGATTGTCCAAACAAAATCAAACCTTAATTCTGCATTACAGACGTTCGTCTATTAGAAAATAAAATATAATTATTGTGAATCACTCCCAATCCTTTACACCTATAAGGCGCGGCGCCAGCTTGCTGCGTTAACCTGAAACCTTATTCGTATTTGGTAGCTGCATGTACTTTAATGCGTTTCTATGTACCGAATGTAGCCTAACTATGAAGACGATATGATGCGTTAGCCGAGTTGGTAGGGACCCTGCCTACGAAGCTAGCGGTCCCGGGTTCGATTCCCGGTATGGGCAGATATTTGTGTGATGAGCACGAGTATTTGTTCCTGAGTCTTGGATGTTTTCTATGTATTTAAGTATTTATTTCTCTATATAAGTATTTATATCGTTGTCTAGTACCCATAGTACAAGCCTAGATCTTAGTTTGGGACTAGGTCAATTTGTATGAGATTGTCCCCCTGATATTTATTATTAAAAAAAAAAAAAAAAAATAAGGAAATATAAAACAGGCACTGGTTGGCTTGAAGACAGCAACGACTTACTATACTTATTGTTTAAATAACTTGTTTAACTCTCAGAATTTGTGAATCGGCTTTAGCTATAAAGAAGAAAGAAAAACACATATATTTGTTCGAATCATGTGAAGCATGAACATAAATTACTTACGCTTCCTATTATTTACATGTCATACAGCATGCTATGTAATGGCTCTCAAGGTTCGAAATTATTTTACTTTATTGCATTCATGCACACAATCTTAACATTGATTAACGAAGTTCTTAGTAAACAGTAAAAACATCGTGCTAGTTTCATATCGATTATTTGTATTAATAGCGCCATCTTAACATTGATTAACGAAGTTCTTGATTAGTAAACACAGCGCGGAGTTTCTTGTCAATCAGCAATAAAGTTGACACTTGATTTACCTAAATAGATGTCGTAACAATGTTCGAACTTTGATGTACATCGCGAACGATTACAGTGTTGAGATAAACTTAATAGTTTCAGTCGATTTATTTATTAAAGTTTCAGTTCACCTACGAAATTTTTACTTTATTAAAGACCGCAGATTCATTTCACTGTATTATTCCATTCAAATAGCATTGTCAAATAGCGCCATCTTACGCTAACAATAACATTGAGAAGCGCGTGAGTCACTTTATCGTCAGACTAGCAGATGTTAAGTACCTACCTTTTTAAATAGATGTCGTAACAATCTCTCATTACTTGAATAATACACAAATATTGGAATAATTAATGTATTTCACTTTAATCAACACTTTTAATAATGTGGTTTTTAATAACAACTGAAGATAGCTTGAAATCAAAAAAAGTTTGCAGTTTTTATTTTGATTTGACAGTAATAATTGAAAAAGACCTGAATCACGCTATCAAAGTTTTTACGATCGGTCGCATATATAGATCAGCGTTCTAGTATTATCTTGGTTGAGTAAATATCAGTACAGAGGAGGCGCCCCTTTGGAACGTATCGAAAGACCGCCTTGTCCTTAAACAATTAGTATGGAATTGGCCACTCCAGAAAACTGTTAGCGGGACTATCCTATAACATTAGTACAGCAATGGTTGTGTGGAAAGTGTTAACAGGGACAAAGATGAATAAACAAAGATGAATAAACAAAGTAATAAATTTATGAAAAATAAACCGGAGTGCCGTAAACAAAAATATAAGTAATATAAAATTGAATTATACGGCACTCCGGTTTTGCTTCTCTATACAAAATATTTTGTTATAGAAATTTATGAGGCGAGAATATGCAAATTTACCATTGAAGGATTGTCAGGTCATTCGTTTACCTGTTGAGTTTATGGAATTCTGAATCACTGATCGATGGAAACTATTGAGGATCCTGGATCATCCGACTAGATCCCTGATCGATGGAAACTATTGGGGATCCTGGATCATCCGACTAGATCCCTGATCGATGGAAACTATTGGGGATCCTGGATCATTATTGGGGATTCTGGATCATCCGAGCGCAGCGAGGACAAATGATCCAGAATCCCCAATAATACCCTACTGAGAAGGCATGTATCCAACACGTGTCAGTATACATGGAGGCGCTGGCGGGCGAGCGGCGCGAGCTGGGCGCCCGCGCTCACGACGCCGCGCGCGCCGCCGCCGCGCTCTCCGGCGCAGACCCGCACGCGCCGCTCTCGCGCGCGCTCTCGCACCTCGCTGACCTGCACGAGAAGGCATGTATCCAACACGTGTCAGTATACATGGAGGCGCTGGCGGGCGAGCGGCGCGAGCTGGGCGCCCGCGCTCACGACGCCGCGCGCGCCGCCGCCGCGCTCTCCGGCGCAGACCCGCACGCGCCGCTCTCGCGCGCGCTCTCGCACCTCGCTGACCTGCACGAGAAGGCATGTATCCAACACGTGTCAGTATACATGGAGGCGCTGGCGGGCGAGCGGCGCGAGCTGGGCGCCCGCGCTCACGACGCCGCGCGCGCCGCCGCCGCGCTCTCCGGCGCAGACCCGCACGCGCCGCTCTCGCGCGCGCTCTCGCACCTCGCTGACCTGCACGAGAAGGCATGTATCCAACACGTGTCAGTATACATGGAGGCGCTGGCGGGCGAGCGGCGCGAGCTGGGCGCCCGCGCTCACGACGCCGCGCGCGCCGCCGCCGCGCTCTCCGGCGCAGACCCGCACGCGCCGCTCTCGCGCGCGCTCTCGCACCTCGCTGACCTGCACGAGAAGGCATGTATCCAACACGTGTCAGTATACATGAAGGCGCTCGCCCGCCAGGGGCGGGCGGAGCTGGGTGCATATTAAGTATAGTTCCCGGCCGATAAGAAGTCAATCCTGACATCAGACATCGCAGTACAATTTATAGCATATTCTTAGGTTAGAGGTTATAATTTGTGTAATCGCGACTTCGAGTGGTGTAAAACACCAAACTGTGTAACTGTGGTGAGAACCTGTAATTAGCTTTTCGTGTATATTTTAAGTTATTGTTTTGTTTTATAGTTGTTGGTTTTCCATAAATAAATAAATAAATTTGTGCTGGAATGACAGGTGTCAGAATTTGTTCCACAACGGCCGGGCACTATAGTAGTCCCTCACTAGGCCATGCCAGTCACGTGGAAACCAGTAACACAAAATACGGTTATTATTTGTTACAAAACTATATAATATTAAGGTATATAATCACGTACAGGCCACCTGATGGTAAGTGGAATCTGAGACTGCTTCTCTTGACTGCAAATGCATTGCCAACCATAAGGACTAAGATGAAATCCCTCTATGCTAACAATTTCACAGATTTTCTTATTCTCAATACGGAACACATCAATGGAAACATTGATGTCTAGCAGTAGGTTTAAAGATAAGACGACCACCACCACTAAATCTGATCTCCACTTAATGTTTGAATGTTTTAAGCAGAAAGATAAAACGAAACTTTTATTTTGACATACAGATTGAACAGCTGAGAGTAGAGCAATCCAACACAGACTTCTATGTGCTCACGGAACATATTAAGGACTATCTTGGACTCATCCAGGCAATCAAAGACGTATTCCATGAACGAGTTAAGGTAAATATTTATCTAAGAAATAACTAAAGATTAGAATATATTCTTACTAGAAAAAAAAAAACAACAGTTAACAGACAACGTTATTTTTTCTACTCGCGTACTTATTAACCGTTAGTATTAACGGTATCAGAATTCCACCCATGTCACATTGATAAGATAACAATTATGTAATGAGCGTTACCGTGGTTATAACAGTTTTTTAATAATTATTATAACATTGTTTTTACTATTATAACTGATTATGGAAATCCGGAATGGTGATTTAATCACAATTTTAGCATTACATTTTTTTCTTAATTTTATTAATAATCATGTTAAAAATAAGCTTAGTAATCATTTATGCTTGCCTCGCCTAGCCTCGGTGAAAGAGCGTGAAAGTCAGCTGCATTCTGAGTTGGTTTGCAGGTGTTCCAGAACTGGCAGCACGCGCAGATGCAGCTGATGAAGCGGAGAGAGAACAAGGCGCGCGCCGAAATCAACAACCGGCCGGAGAAGATCGAACAGGCTTCCGGCGAGATCATCGATGTATGTTTTCTTCTATGTACAACTTAACAGGGAGCGTTGGGGGGAGCGGCATGACCAGCCCCCTATTTCACCATCTTGACAACGACACGTGACAGGTGACAATACGGTATACATTGCAAAGTTAATACGCTAATACATCACTGGGTTTACGGTTAAAGATTTTATTTTCCTCAAAAGAATTACAAAATTCAATTTCAGAGAAAAATGCACATATTTAAAATTAGTATAAATAGCGGGCGTACAGGCATAGACTTGAATAAACTTTAGTTTGATAAGATAACACTGGCTTAAAAATAACATTTGTATTTAAATCCATAAAATATTTAAAATACGGCACATATAACGACAAAACAATGTGATAATTTTCAAACATGGGGGTAGATTGGGAGACAGTAGTAATTAATTTAAAAAATGATGAGCTCAACTTTGCTCTCCACTAATAAAATGTCCAATCCAATCGAATTTGTTGAAAATATGAATGAAATATCGTGTGTAAATGTGACCAAATAGTTTAGAAATGGAACTGGGGTTGCCACGAGAAAACGGTGCCTGGCATCAATGGTGCCACTATTTTTTTTAGCTAATCTCTACCACTGGACTCGTGAGGACTTCGGCGTGGTTCATTATGTGATTTTATTACTACAATCTCCCACCACTATCACCCACTCTGACCAAAGGTCAACTGTTAGAGAATGCCTTACGGCATTAAGTTCGCCTTTTGTATATTAAGTGTAGTCTTTTGTGCAATGAAGATTAAAAAAAAAACTATTAATTGAGGTGAATAATTATTTTTCCATGCTATTCTTGTTCACGACTCAACTTGCTTATATGTGCGCCTCAAGTTCTAGAATAAAGTTCAAATTACTTACGAATTTTACCTGGCCGTATTTTACTACCGTGGGATTTACCAATGTTAGGAATAGCGGTAAGGGCTTGTCGGAGCATATTTGAGGATTCCGTGAGCCTGAAATTATACATACTATCAGCTCGATTGTGTCTAAGTTCACGCATGCCCGTCCCCAGTGGGAGTCAAAGGTGGAGCGAGGGCAGCAGGAGTTCGACCAGATCTCGCGCGTGATCAAGAAGGAGCTGGAGCGCTGGGACGAGGCGCGGCTCGCGGAGCTGCGCGCCACGCTGCTGCGGTACCTCGAGGAGCACATGCAGCACCAGGCGCAGGTACTGTCATATTTTCCGGGATAATTAAAAACAAAAAATTGCCTTCATAAATGAATCCGACTGAAGTCGGCTTGAGTTGGATTCACCTGTTAGGTAGGTACCTAAAATTTTAAAAGAAGTTATTTCTTTGCGTTTTTGAAGGCGGATTTTGGTTTTTTAAAACATTAATTTTATTTTATACTTTTTAGTGATCATAATACGCTGTTACGTAGTCCCACTTCTTAGTTGATATGAAACTTTAAGTTATTTCAAGCGCGCCGTTATTTCTATAGTCATATTTCAACAAGTAAGTATTCTTCGTTGTAGTTGCTCAACTATTTTAATCAAGATATCTTATCGCCACCCTTGAAATAGATACCGTTGAAGAGTTCCGGTGGCCATCTGTGGGCTTCATCATCAGTTCCACTTCACCAAGTGATACTTTCTGAATGCAAATGCTAGACTTGTTAAAAACGCAAAAATCGCTATATGTTTGCTTACAATATTTTAGGAGTTACCTCAATTCCTCACGGATCCCCTCGTCAGATTCATATTTGGTGACAATGGGACCACCTCGGAAAGATCTATCAAACCAAAAAATATTTTTCAATATCTGTACAATTAACGGTAAACATACATAAAAGAAAAGAAAGATACATACAGTGGAACATATTTATAACCTCCTCCAAGTCGGTTAAAAACAACAAATATTTAAAATAAAACACACCTGCCATGCCTCATGTGAATATAAAAAAAGCAAGAACAAGCAATGCAATCAACATGCGAAACAAAAAAAGGAATCAAGAGATAACCATTGCAGTGCAGGCGGGGGCTTTCAAGATAATGTCCCACTAAACTGTCCCCCGACTGAAATACAAATTTGGTTATCTCTTTATTCCCTTAGGTGCTGTCTATCAGTTATTAAATCAGCGATCACACGAATTCGGTCTAGGGGGTCACAGGTACCCAAAATACAACACCACCTTTTTATGGCACAAATCAAAAACTAAAACTGTAATATTTAGCTCAAAGGTGGACACAGATCCGCCCCAAACTAATTTTTTTCTGTTTTTATTAATGACGGTCAATCGCGATATTCCGCAGTGATTTCGCCGATGTCAAGTGAGTAGAGTAAAACAATAAACAGAATAAATCAAGAGCCAAACCCGGACATCTTTCATTCCGCCATCTTTCCGAAGGTTACCGGAAGCCCCCAAACTCTATGTGGGTATTTTTCAAACGAAAGTTAACTATATAAATGGCCGACTAATTTTTGTTACTCACATGTAAAAGTTACCGTAACTTAATTAGGTACAATTTCTTGAAATATACCCATGTAAATTAATAAACAAAGGTGTAACTTCTCCCTTTCGTTCCAGGCGATCCGCTACTGGGACGCGTTCCTACCAGAGGCGCGCGCGATCAAATGAGTCGGGCATTGGCGGCTCTGCCCCGGCACGCGCACGCCAATTTGAACCCAAGCGCCGAATGTGTAAACTACGTTTTCCTTTACGTTTCAAACTTAAGACTGTGACTGAGGAGCTCGTTAGTTAAGTGAAGGAAGTCGGTAGATGTCGCTAGTATTATCGAGAAATTTCATTGTAATGGCGATGACTTTATAGAAATCCGTCGCGGAAATCACATGATTAATTTATTCCTCGTGACTTGACTTTGTTATTATGACAGGGGTGTAACGAAGATTAACCATACGATTGTATGACTAATTTTCGTTACACAAAGGAAAAATAATTTGTTTCAATTAAACTTTGACATCAATTAGGTCCTTAACTATGTTTAATATTTTTGCAATTCAACCACAGGGTTCTGTGGGGTAATTTCACAATTAAGCAGCGCACTAATTAAAGCAAACAGTTTTTGGCCTTTGGTACCGTTTCGTAGCTAAAAGTTCGTAACCAGCTTCGAAACGGGAAAAAACCCGTTTTGTAACTGGCAACTAAACGGGACTTTTCCGTTATCGGTTGGTAGCCAGCTTTGAAATACGTACGAAACGGCACTACACAGGCCCATTACGTAGCCAGCTACAAACAGGGAATATTAGATTCCTATTTTGTCGCCAGCTACGAAACGGTACCAAAGGGTTTACGGCTTGCTGTTTGCGCTATATATTTCTGATGGAGCGTTCATACAACGCGTGCTGTACGGAGTTTTTGACGTTTCAAAAGTCTTTCATTTTGAGTCAGCTAGCCGACAATCAGTCACAAACTGCTTGCTTATTAAAACTGCATCGTTATGTACATCGTTTATAAACGAAGAACGAACGAAGTCGCGTTCACATTACATTCTTAGCTTCATCAATGAGGTATATCCTCGTGAGGCCCACGTCAAATTTTGCTAGTTCAAAAAAGAACCTTGTGTAAGTCAACTAAAGTTTAAAGTCACTTTGACAAAATGTCCTAAATTTAGGCAGTTGGGCCTTAGGAGAATATAAGCTATCATTCACTCACAGTAAAGTCTATTCGTTTATATAGTGTCGCTACATCCGCACGCACTTGTGGTTATTGTAATAAGATACGAATTGAATTCGATGTAAACTGCCAAATTTACTTGAGATACACGCTCGCATATTTTGTTTACGCGGCGGCATCCTTTGACAAAAGGCGGCACGTGCCAAGGTGACGACATTATCAAAGCGAACGAGCTATACCTAGCTCACGGGTAATCAGCGGCTCATCCTATACTAACGAGCAATATTGTATACATATTTGTAATCACGTTCTCCAAAAAGGATCTAACAATTTCGATTAAATTTGCAATGGGGGCCAAAAATCAATCTGTCAAGTTGTTATTCTCGGAAAAAATCCTTTGCAACCCGAGCAACGCGCGGTCTTCCAAGTACTTCAGTGAAACGACTCTATTTGCTTAGCTTTAGACTGGTCCGTTGATTACGCACCGTACTGTTTATAAATGTAATGTAATGTTTATGCCACGGATGCTGTGAACCAGTAATAGTGAACGCGACCTTAGGTTGAACTGTAAGGAACGTATTCTCGTCCCTTCTAAAGGTGAGTACGAATTAGAGCAGCCTCGGGTTGAGGCACGCACGGCTTACCTATTTTGCTCAAATTCGTACGCGCTCACGCGCTGTCTTTTGACCGTGCTCAAACGCGCCTCGGTGTGCGTGCCTCGCGTAATTTGGACGTATATCCGAGCGTGCCGCGGGCAGAACGACAAGTTCTAACTTGTCTTTGGGCGAGGCGCGTACAAATTTGATAAAATTGCTGAGCCATCCCACCACCGAGGCGATTTCTTCTTCTTTTTGTTAATAATTCGGTGAATTATTACAAACGCAGCCGCGGCTGTCATCGTGTCCGACGCTATTTTGAAATATCGCTCGCGGCGAACACGCTGCCTCACCCGCGCGTGCTTATGTGCATCAATTGGCTCGCGAGCAGCTTGCCGCGCGGGGCGAGCTTGCCTCAGGTTGAGCCGCTCAGATTCGTACCCAGCTTAATACTTCTGCCCTGCTAACACAAATCGCAGTATCTGAGACAAAACTCCTGTAGCAAATGCAACCTTTTACTAACGTAATAGGATTGAAGCTGCTTTGGCTATTGAATTTGAGATACTTCTTATTGGCTTAGGAGGGCAGACTTGTATATACGTTGGCGCGCAGTAAACGTAATGAATTTCAAGTGACCGTGTTGACGCTTCAATGTATATAAACAAAGACGGAACTTAAATGGTGAAAGCGACATCTATCGAAGTCTGTCGCGTCTGATTATTTTTTGGTTTCTAGCTAGAATATAATGTATGTTTATTATAAATAACGTTAAATAATTAAATAAAGGTTCATTCTCGATGTACAGTTAAAACACCAAGTCCTTTTAATCTGCTCAAGGCGTTAAGTCTTTATAAATATAAACTGCCACTCTAAATAAATATATTATTACTTAATACAAGATTAAAATTCAGCAATGACATAAAATAAACTAAGAGAGAATATGTATATGTTACTATGGTAGAAATGTGTATAAGTTTTATGAAAGATATCCCTTAGGAAATTGTTAACCTTGTCAGGCCCACAATCAATCAAACAGCAGCATTCTGCAAACGGAGATTCTTGTGAGTAGCAATTTGAATCCATCATCAATATCATCATGGAAATAAAGTTCAATTTTCTTTGCTCTTGAATACCATTATCCATTTTGAAATAAATTAATAAGAATTTGATACTCATCAGTGATATTACATGTAAACAGGAAGAGGATATGTTACTGCCGCGCCTAAGTTGAAGATTCATAAAAGACCCAGGTCTGTTTACGCCAAACGAGTTGTCGATAGCTATCTCCCTTACTCACGTATTTTCCGTATCTGTCCATCAATAATTAATGAAACAATTGAAAATGTTGTAGTTTCTCTATTTTCAAACTCAATTTACTAGGAACGTAACACAGAACTATATCGAGATAGAAGGAAAGAGTGTATGTACCTCGCGTGCCGAAACGACGACTAAAACATCGTCGTTGCTAGCCGCGATGCTCAGTCCGCTCTCGACCACATTCCGCGTGTGACGTTCGATTAGAAAAATAAAATGGCCCCTTGCTAGATAAAAACGTGTTCATACACCACCAGAAAAGTTGGAGTTGTAAATAACGATATTTCCTTTCATCGGTAAATACTCTTTGCCCTAAAATATCTGTTATTATTTATACAAAAAATTGTTTTGTTGCTCAGTATTAATTTCACATAAACAGTTGCTGTCAAATGCTACTTTTCCATTGCGACTTTAATTTAACGCGCCAGACATGGCGTGCATTGAAAACCAGCAACGAAAATAAAACAATCCAAACTGTCGAGCACACAAGTGCGACGCGTTCAAGGTTGAATTCTCATTTTCTGGCAAAAGTTATATAATAGTGTTGTACCCTGCGATTTCCAATGCCGATTTCTTAGTCGATTAAAATCGATTATGAAAATGATAATTATTTTTAAAAAATATATAATAAACCTAATATTATGTAATGAAATAGTAGACAAAATTAAATATTATTGACGAAATGATAATAATTATAGTTATATCGATAATTTAAAAATATAGATACTATATTGCAAATTTGTTTTAGTTTTCCGAAAGATCCTCTTGTAAAAAATAAATGGATTGAATTGGTCGCAAAAACTGGTTTCCTACAAAACACAGCCAGATTTGTTCCATGTATTTCCACGAAGATACCCTTTACTGGTCAATCGAAGTTTCGGCGAATAATCAGTACAGCTTATCCGACTACTATAGATGTAAGAAGTGATAATTTAAATTCAATAAAAAGGTACATCAGATTTATACGTCACAATATTCTTGTGCATAAAGTGCTTATTTTAAACAGAAAAGGAGGTTCTCTGTTTGACACGTTTAGCTTAACCGATTTTGATGCGGTTTTCAGAAAAGTATTTGTTACACTTAGGAGGTTTTGATAATCTAACCGATTTAAAAAAAGAGGTTCTCAGTTTTATCCATAATGTACCAATGTTTTTTTGCACGCGTTTGGCTGAACCGATTTTGATGCGGTTTTCAGGAAAGTATTTGTTATACTTACGAGAAGGTTTTGGTTTTTTAATCGACTTCAATAAAAAGAAGTTTTCTGTTTGACCCGTATGTATGTATGTTTGTCTACGATTATCTCGCGTTTGGCGGGACCGATTTTGATGCGCTTTTAAGAAAAGTATTTGTTATACTACGAGAAGGTTTTGTATTTTAACCGACTTAAAAAAAGACAGGAAAGAAAGGTTCTCAGTTTTATCCGAATGTATGTATGTTTTTCCGCGGTTATCTCGCGTTTGTCTGAACCGATTTCGATGCGGTTATCAGAAAAATATTCGCTACATTTAGGAGAAGGTTTTGGTATTTTAACCGACTTCAAAAAAGGAGGTTCTCAGTTTAACTTTTTTTACGCATGTTGCGATCACAGGTTGCGATCGTTGACACGATTGGAAACTATTTTGTTTATGTTATGCACATCACTAAAACACTCGCGTGACGTCAAAGTACCTTCGCAACATGTTACACGCTCGGTTCTCATACAAATCGACGAACTCTTTCCTTCTATCTCAATATACCCTGTAATATCACTGATACTCATCAAAATACATATAGTCACTACTTTCTTGATTATGTACCTCACATAAGTCATATAGCACACTGGGTCTTACGAGGTTAAAATGTTGCCTTTTAAATATATTTTTCTTTATAGTCAATCGCGTTCTTTTATTATTGCAAAATTGGTAGAAATTATGTGAATGTCACGATTTATAGTTTGATTTGGGGCCAAATTCTCAAAATGGCGACCGCGTGCTGCAAGCAGCGCGGGTGTACGGTTAGGGATGCTATTGGCACGGGACGGGCCTAATGGGGTCCGGGGAGCCCTATGTCCAGCGTTGGACATCTTGCGGCTGATATAATAATGACTATAATATTGCTGACTTTATTAACCCTTTGAACGCCAACGACCACTAAAGTGGTCATGAGCTGTCGTGCCTACAGCGCCACCGACCATTATATAGGTCACAGGTACAGTTTAAAAGAGACGTTATTTCGTATGGATTAAGTTAAATTTTACATAACTTTTTATACATGTTTGGCGTGTGAGTGACGCATTTGTATTTGACGTAAGGCGTTCAAAAGGTTAGGCTTTTACATCGATAATCTTTCATCTTACATAAAAATAGAATATAGCTAAAACCACAGTTAAGAATATCGCTGCGGCGCACGCACAAGCTACACATACGCAGCCACGTGGATCCATTGGTCTTGCATCACTGACGTAATGTTATACGTGTTTGATACATACATGATATCAAGCTATTTTGTCTCACATGCGTAGCTCCGACCGTGCGGCGCAGTCGATTTGTTTAAACCAAATAGATGGTTAAAGATATATCGTCGAACAAGTTCGTGCTCTGTCCTGCGGTGTAGGAATGAATCACCTCTTTGTTTAGGTATTTAAATAAATGTAAACAAAAACCACGTGATATAATTCTAATTGGCTGGCTGTATAAAAGAGCCACGTGGTGTTAATATCTAAAGTACCTAAACAAATAAGGTATAAGCGTTGACAGGGTAGCCGGAAGGAGCGGGAAATAATACCGCCTCGCTCCCCCCCCCCGTCACCCGTGGGACGGTCATCCACGAAATTGATCGACCATAGCTGTTAAAATGTATAGATTAGTTGATCACGATTTGTCAGAGCATTAAATTGTAACGCTACGTAAGCCTATAAGAACAAGTTAATTTTAACATGAAATATTATGAATTTAGTGTTTTAGATTATAATTAATTAAAGATCCAATTATTATTATGCTTTTTTATAAAATGTGCTGCAAACATTTCCAGTTTTGTAAGAAAATATGTGTAGGCGGTAAGATGTAGTGTTTAGCGAACTTTAGTTGTATGCGCTGCGCGATACGTCATAGTGTTATACTCCATTTCATATACCATGGCCCGATGCACTTGAAGCTATACTTGCAATTAATGTGAATACCTCGAGTCTTTGTGTCCACTCGTACCAACCTAAAGCACACAGTCACCTTTTTCTTACTTATCTCTAGAAAGTAGTATAAACATCCATAATATTGTTTTTACGTCTTTCCCGTTTATCCACCATGTAAAAAAGTTTTATAACCCTTGTACCTTGTAAGTACCTAAACGGTCTAGAATTCATGATTGTTGAAGTCAAACTAGAACCTTTATCAGAGCCCCTAGCCAAGATGCGTTCACTAACTAGCGTTTCTATTCGTTTGGTTTTAAACCAATCGCGTCACTGGTAGATCACGTGACTTTTCGTATCATGTGATCTACCAGTGACGCGATTGGTTTAACAACAAAACGAATAGAAACGCTAGTTAGCGAACGCATCTTGGCTAGGAGCTCAGGGGCCCTAGCCAAGATGTAAACGCTCCTAACGTTTTTCTTTTCTATCGCTCAAAATGTATGGGATGACAATCTCCTGCGTTTCGATAAACCACGTGGTCGACTGTAATCCCATACATTTTGAGCGATAGAAAAGAAAAACGTTAGGAGCGTTTGCATCTTGGCTAGGGCTCCTAAAGTGTTTACGTACGCTATAAGTAAAAAGTTCTATTATATTTTGAAGAATATATTTCCTTCAACTCTCTTTTTGGAAAGCGCCTCTTGAAGCTTTTAATAAAACATCATTTATATTAAGGTAATTAAGATTGGTGGCGGAACACCAAAGCCTTAGCACGCTAGTTTTCATCACGCATATAAAGCCTATCCCTTTCGCACCCGCGTACTGCACAGAAAGTGACACATACTTAATGTCTGCGAAGAAAATTAGTGTACTAAGCAGCTGGGCCTCGTTTTACTAAAGTACACGTATTTCATTACACTCGATGGTTCTCTTATGTCGAACTGTAACTTTGCGAAACGTGGCCCCGATCGTAATTCTGGTAAATGTATATTAGGAATTTTTCATATACCTAAAATAATATCGAAGGAACTTTTTTAACACTTGTACGGCATTTCGAGAGACAAGTACATACTAAAGGCTCAGTTTCATCCACCATATGCCTCAGCTATGGACAATTATAACGACCTTATTTAGATAACTTCCTGCTTGTTTCCACGTTTTTGTTTAGATTTAAGACGATTCAAATTTTTTGTTATATCCGTGTATATTTTTATAGTCATTTGTTTTTATCATAATTAAAAAAGATATTGCGTATTAGAAATTATATAAATTTTAATGTATATAAATACCCTAGATCTATATTAGGTAGCATGATTGAAAATCTCGAGTCTAACGTATTCCTTATTTTTTATATTGCCAAATATATTTAGTGGTAATTGATGTAAAGGATGAGATGGATACCTAAATATCAATAAAGTATATAATGTTGATTTCAAATATAACAGCTGTTTCTTTTAAAATACCTAATTCATAATAAAAATGTAAATATATATAAATTCGCATATCTCCATACAAGTAAGTTTATCGTTGCCTAATACAAGCCTCGAGCTTAGTTTGGGACTAGATCACTGTGCGAGGTTGTCCCTTGATATTTATTATTATTTATTTACATTTTTCAAGAAAAGCATTATACCTATATGCATCGGCGGAGGCGGGGATTGCCTAACTCGTATTTTTTAGGCCTATACAAGAATTATTATATTCATCTTAGTCACTCGTTATTCGAAATAAAAAAAAAACCGCAACGTGTAAGTGCGATAAACAACATCAAGCATCAGCAATACCCTGCTTAGATAAATGGCAGTATCTCAGACAAAACTCCTGCAGCAATTACAACCTTATTACTAACGGGATAGGATTGAATCTGCTTTGGCTATAAAATTTGAGATACTGCCTATTGGATGGAGGGCAGAGCAGTGGTCCAAGACAAGATGCATTCGGCAAATGTTATCGTTATGTATAATGTATAGAATTGACGTAACCTGCCGGACGGTCGCGTCAAGCGCTTGTGCCAATGCGTTGTGCCAGTTTTTGAAAATCGTTTATTTTAGCGATTATCGTTATCGAAAATTCCATACCTATTCGTTCGCCAAATACATTTTTGATGTTCAGTGACACTTAACGGCCGCACTCAGTCAGTTAATGACGATTAAGTCGTTCCTAAGGGCCCGCTGTTTGATCAGAAGTTGCCTAATTGTTTAAATTCGAAAATTAATTACTATTTTTAACAATTAGTTTTAACACTTTTAACTACTGATCAAGCGACAGGCCCAAACCGACGATTTTTAATCAAGCGTCTCAGTATGGTAGTAAGTACGTAGTAAAATATATGTGAAAAACTTAAATTAATTACCTGTTGTATGTAGTTATAACTTATAACACATCTGTATAGACCGTTTGACATTCCATATTTGAAATTTGTCATAAGCCATTTAGTGTGTACAGACACACTACATACAAAAAACAGGTCCTTCACTTAAGTTCTCCACCATACTAAAATGAATTGCTAAAACTTGCTACCTCACGAAGAAGGAAACTTCTTTATCAGTTAATTATCAAACGGACAATCCACACGTTCTTATCGACTAAATCTGTAAAATCACGATAAGAACCTATAACAATACAATAATAAAGGTTTAGGTAGGTAACAAAATACTTAGTAGAATCCTTCAATAACTTGGTAGTTTGGTACACCCCTTAGGAATATTTTTGATCCGTAGTTAACATGCGAGGATTATGAAGAAGACTGGATTGGCATTGGAATTTTTCATTGGTGGACGGGACGGGAGAGTCAGTCAGTATTTTTTGTTACGCATAGCTATATTTATTATGGAAAAATCCTACACAAATTCACCAAACTAAGCTTTAGGCTTGTACAGGTAGATACTGAAAAACGATATAATTACTTACGGTATATATAAAAAGATAACTAATAGATAAATAATGTTTATGTACCTATAGATAAATTAATACTTCAAAACAAAGAAAACAAAACCGGAACCATTATACCTGCTTATCACACAACATTTGCCCTAACCAGGGTTTGAACCTGGCAATTCTAGCTACGTAGTTAGGGTAACTATAGGTATAGTATAGGCTAACCGCGCCGTCAAAATCATCTTACATAAAAGTACAAACCTCCTAGCAATGATCTGAGAACTAACGGCCGCACTCAGTCAGTTTATGACTATTAAGTCGTTACCTAGTGAGGCTCAGGCCTGAAATATGCGTTTTCCTAAAATGTACAATTGTCAAAACGTCTGCGTTCTCACAATGTTAGCACTTCTTTTTTGTCAGCTTTCTCAAAATGACTGGTATTTAAAATGTGTACAGTCTCAGGAAGCCGTCTATTCATAATGTTTACATTCCTATAATATTAGCATCACCATAAGTTTTGCTTTTCCGATATGTTCACTTTTGTATATAGGTTATCGTCTTATTATGTTTGATTTCCTATAATGTCTGCTTTATTTCAAATCATTGTTCTAAATTGAAAGGGTTAATTTCTTGGCATCTTTACTCTTTCATAAAGACTTATCTATAATAACTGTGCAGTATTATTCATATTGTTATGATAATTATTATTTAAATGGCCCCTTTCCTGTTGTTGAAAAACCAAAAGGAAAAGATTGTAAATGTGGCGTTCATGATTGCAAACATTTTGGGAATAAGAATTTTCTGGAATCCAGAAATTGTAAGGCAGATATTTTCAGGTTGCAGACATTTTGAGAATAAACACTTTCTGAAAAGCGAACATTATATGAAAACTGTAATTTTTGGAGACAGGCATTATAAGAAGCGGACATTTTGAGAAGCCGACGTTATGCTAAAGACGTGCTGACATTATGGAAAACAGACATTTTGAGAAAAATACATTTTAAGAAAACGCATATTTCAGGCCTGAGCCCATTACAAGTAACAGCACACTTAGCTAGCTACTTTATTATCGACATCTCTAGAACAAACGCGATTTTACAAGTCGTCATCGTGAATGTTATTCAGTTTGGTGAAAAACTTAATATTAATCCTTTAAGCTACATTGATTAACAAAAAATCAGAGCATACGTGGACTAATCGACTTCATTTGATAAGTCATAAATTATGTTATCATATTTCCAGTGATACTAGAATTCGTCACCTATATAAGTCGGATATCCTGATAAGATACGACTTTGTTGCTTGTTGAACTGTTATACATAGTTTCAGGTAAGCACTTTCTTATTTATATTTACAATTTATTTTCAAATGTTACCGTAACTGTAAAGACTGTTAAGATTTCAAGTTATTAAACTTTAGAATAGATGACTTTCGGTTTAACCATGTAATAACAACTAAAGATTACGTGCGTACTTCTCCTTTGTGTAACATTTCGCTCAAATGACACACAAACTTAGAAGTTTGTTTCATTGATCCCACTACGATTACTTTGCGAAAATAGAATGTTTACATCGTTGTTTCATGACCAGTTAATTTTACCGCTGTGAGACGTAGGTAGTTACTAGTTAATGAACACCACCTTTTCCTTTCAGCTAAGATGAAGTACTTCCTAGCATTTGCCCTCGTGGCCGTGGCCGGAGCAGTGTCGCCAGTCCGTTTGATGGAACCAGTGCTTTTTGAGGAGGCTGTCTACGCCCCTCAAGAGGTTAAAGAGGTCCCTATGCCTGTGAAGGTGGTCGACACCCCAGAGATATCCGAGGCCGCTGTCGAAGACGTTAACGCTTATGCTATTAAAGTTGTTGACGAAGCCGTGAACGCTGATACCGTTGGCACCCTAGCCGACCTGAAGAACTTACTGCAGCCAGTCCAACTTGAAGAGGCTGTGTATGCTCCTCTGGTGATGCCCGAAGAGGTTAAGGAAGCAGTTACGGCTGTCAAGGTCGTCGATGCCCCTGAGGTCTCTGAAGCTGCCGAGGATACCAACGCTTACGCAGTCAAAATCGTCGAGGAAGCCGTCAATGACGTTGAGGCTCCCTTCACTGTGAACTTCATCCATGCCCCCCTCCCTGACTCGGTTGTCCTCCCCTTGGGTGCGCCCGTGGCCCTCCCTTCCATCGAACCTGCCATGGTCTTCGTTGATGTTGATGAGGAGTCGCCTAGCTACGTCCCACTTGCACTCAGGCGGTACCCTGACCCCACATGGCGCTAAATTTGTCGTTTTTCGTATTTGCAAAAACCTCGCTATTGTCCATAAATTAAACCTTTTTAATTAGGCAAATGGTCTTTTATTTACCTATATACGACATCTTCACAGTGGCGTATAGCTAACTGAAGGGCTGAGCCCCCTAAGCTCAGGAAGCCCAAAGACAACCGGGCAACGAAACGTAAGTAACGAAAAAAAAAGCCACCAATTTTCTAATTTATTATGTCAATAAAATTGGTTACAAGTTATAACACATATTCTTTGGACCAGGGCCTTCGGATACCTAGCTACTCCTCTGCGTCCATGGATGCTTTTCTAATTCAGAGTCATACTTTGGCATAATGTCGATGATAGTAAAATTAATTTAATTAATCTACTATTGATTTTGCAGAAAAATACTTTGCATAGTGTTTATGTGGTATAAAGTTCTAACCTAATCTAACTAACATACTTTTTTGGCATAGTTACATTTCTGTTGGAGTCGCAGTTCTAACCTAACCCTACTATTCTGGTGACAGCATGTATGTGTGGCAGTTGCAGATCTAACCTAACCTAACCTACTTTTCTAGGACAGTTTTGTTTCTGTTAGTTGCAGTTCTAACAGTTGTTGTTCTAAGCTAAAGTAACCAACTTTTCTGCTAGCACATAAAATCATTATACCATAATTAAACAATGCTGTGGGATTGTTATGGTACGTAAAATAATGTTGAACAAAAGTCAGCGAAAGTAATCTGCTATATAATAAGGCTTGCACTTGTCCTGTTTTTTAATGATAGGTAAGACAGTCAGAAATCAAAAATTCCTTGAACTAAAACACATTTACATATTTTATTGACTAAAATTCAACCATAACTAAGTGTACACATCTCCAAACCTTATTTAAGGACATACTTTTCAGGATAATCCATGACCTTGGGGAATTGTTTAACTTCTTCTTCAGGGATCTGGTCAAGTCTCTCCGGGACTCTGCGGAGTTGCCTGATCTGGTTTGAGACATTCTGCAAAACATCTTGAGGAACATATTCCTCAGGGTATATAAATAATCTTTCCATGGTGTGACGTCTTTGGAGGTTGCCTTTCATAGATCTGTAAACTGCTTTCTTGATAATCTAGAAATAAGAAAAGCATACAATAAATAACCAGAATCAATGATTTGTCACCGAGTTTTTTACAAATCAACCTAATTCTTCCACAAGTTAATGATGCAGTGTCAACCACAATCACTTGTGGTGCTTTTTCTGTAATTATATTCTTGTCCGATGAACTAGTACATCCGCTCATAACTTATTAGGCATTTGTCGAAGCAGTGGCAGAGCAAGACCTAAATTTCATGTGGACAAACCAAGCCTGGTTGCTGAATATGCACATGTGACACAATATGAAATAGGTCTTATTTTAAAGCTTTACCTAGAGTTTGGTTAGTGATAACTGTTAATATGATAAAAGTATTCAATGACCAAAATAATCCCGCATATGCCATGGCACAGTATGGCATATTATTTTCTTATGTTTGTATCTTTAAAATTAAATATTGCTTAGGTACTTCAAAACAAACAATCAGTTACCATTGTAGGGTCTTTGTTATGCAATTCCCAAGCCAATGTCCAGCTGGCGCCTCCAGGGTATCCTGTGTGGTGGAAGTAGGCCCTCTGCCGCCAGTCATCACCTCGCAGCGCTATGTTCTTGCTGTTTATACACACTACCACATCTCCACAGTCGTTCATGGGATGATAAATCGGCTTATGAAGTCCCATTAGATACTTCTTAATGACGTTGGCAGATTCATAAGGATCTTGCCATTTGCAGTCGTATATGTGCCAAGTACGGGCAAATGTAGCCCATTGCTGAAATTAAAGATATTAGTGGTAAAATTGTTACTAGGTTAGATTAACATGTATGCACGGCAATCGCTTTGCTGTCAAATACCTGAACTCGCTTCGCTGCTGACATGCTAGTTATATAACTGCAATATTATTTAGAAAGAATAAAGAACGGTTTATTATCTAAATTAGTAAAATAACAAGTTTGTTTATTTTTAGGCAACTTTAAGGTTAGAATTTGCATGGACATAGAGAAGTAAAGTGACAGTTATTTTTTCTACAAAGCTGGACCAAGATGTTAAGGAAAATTCAACCTTATGTAAAAATATAAATATAAATATAACATCACGCCTTCATTCCCGGAATGGGGTAGTCAGAGCTACAGAAGATATTGAACGCCTGACAAGATTCTATTTGGCCCTATTTCATTACAAATTTATATTGAAATAGGGTCAAATAGAATCTTGTCAAGCTTCAATATGAATTATTATTTTATAATTTATTTTTTTCATAGCTATATGCTACATCGCAACGAAATAAAAGTCATAACAAAACCAATATAACGTTACATTAACGTTATGAATAGCGCGCCGTTTCAAGTTTACGCTTTACCACTAGGTGACTCTAGGTGGTGTCTCATATTGAACTCAAATAGGTGGACAATCGCATTATCAATTAGGACAACTATTCGAGATCAATATGTTTGATCGCGCGTTCGTAAGAATAAAATTCGGGCGAACTTGCGATAATCGCGTGGTCGCGTCGTATTAGGACGATCCCTTATGCATTTATGGGCGGCAATGACGGCCACCGCGTACAAACAAGTGAAGTTAAGTGCAGTAATAACTTATTAATTAATAGGGATGACGTATGCCGTCATCGAAATCATCAAAAAAAAAAAGAAGCTGTTTCATACATTAACGGTGAATTAATTGAGAGTTAATGTATGGAACAGCTGGTTTTTTTTTGGCGATTTCGTGGTTGGTCACATCGGAAAGGAAGTTCAGTATGACGATCTTATTCAGTTTTGGCCATTCCGGATCATGACCCCAAAATCACCCAGTATTATATTATCATGTTATATTATCGATGTGAAGTTTATATCGTAATGATGAATATCGCTATGGGTCCGAGTTCTATAACGTTACTGCGTGTGAATGACGATATAATTATAATGCTGTCGTTAAATAAAGTTTTTTGAAAAGTTTTTCTACTTTATATTCAGTATAGCTTGGCAAGTTTGAGGTGGTGACAAGTGCAACTACAATATTCTCTAGGGGCATCCACTACATAACAAGCAGCCTTTTTATGTAAAATTGGATCAAGTTCCTAAATTCACTTTGAACCTTAAAAATATCCTCGCTTTTTTCCATCTTATTCAAACGTACTCTGCTATCGTTTTAACACTCTAGTTAACAAGTATAACAAGTCTGGCAATTGAAAGATGAGAATGAAAAAATTACTTACGCGGCAATACTGTATGTACCATAGCTTTTGACAATCAGTATTGCCGCGTAAGTGAATTTTTCATTCTCATCTAGCCTACTCGCACAAGAGACTTCCGCTTATAAACAACCGATTACAAATTTTACTGAACATCTCTGTTGATTCCATACCAAAATACTGCATTGCAGTGTTGTTTGAAAAACAGATTCAGGTTTTGACAAGAGGATATACTGGTCTTTAGACATACTATTCTAACCTGTGATGCGGGTTGAGCCGCTGGGACGTCTTTCACATTTAACATTCTGAATGAGAGTTGCAACTAAAATATTCGACAAGTAACGGCCTCTATTCTACTGCTAACGATATTGCGTTTGACCTGTTGTAGAATCGTTTGACTCGGTCGCCATTATTGCAATTGACATAAGAGTTATCAAAACGTTGACGATACGGAAACACGTAAAAGACCATATCGTTATTACTGTGTAGAATCTCAGTCCAGGTAAGCTTTTTCATAATTCTGGGCCTCTATTCAACTGCGTTATAACGATATCGTTTTTGACCTGTTTCCGTATTGTCGACGTTTTGATAACTCTTATGTCATTTACAATAATGGCGACTGTGACATAAACGATCCTTAAACGTGTCAAACACGATATCGTTTTAACGCACCTGAATAGAGGCCCTGGACTGGTACAAACATTCGCCACTACCAAGGGTGAATGTATTTACCAGAATCTATGCCTGGATTACAAAGGAAATTAGGAGTACTTGAAATGAATGACGCAACATAATAAAATTATTTTATTCACATCTATGACCTAAGTAACAAACGTTAGTTAAAAAATATATAATCAGCTTACAAATGAATAAAATGAATATAAAACTATTGGAATACTTTAGTTCAGTACTTTCAATCACTCAGATGCAAGTCTTTCCGCAACGTGTAAGCGGAGACGTGCATCATATACTTTTCGTTTTTAAGGAAATTGTCTATGGCTTGTTGCCTGACTTCTTCCCAAGCATATAGGTCTCTGTAGATAGGTCGCACGTACTTCATTCGGCCTTGAGTGTTAAGGAACTGGAGTACTGTTGATAGTTTTCCGATGTTTCTACTCCTAACGCAGAGGCGGAGCCATCTGTAGAGTATTTCGGAGTTGCTGCTGTTGTCGACTTTATAGAGTTGACCGAGGTTGAGAAGTCTGTCCTTGGGCAGCGCCGGGTGGTCGACAAGCTCCTGCAGAAGATTTATGATCTGGTGCGGCGTGAAACCACTCACGTCAGATTCAGATAGCGTTGCGTCGTCCCGCTGTATCTTGCCAAGAAGAGTTTTTACGGCTTTAGTCATTGAGTAGTCGTAGCTGGAAGAATAAAGCGATTGTGAGGAAGATTTCGGTAGCCAGATTAACGTATATACACGTCGTCAAGATTGTCGGTGTATTTTTGTACCGTAAATACTCAAGTACCTACAGCACATTATCCCTTCCTATTAGTGACCAACCGAAACATGTTATTTTGCCGAAACCGAAACCGAAACCGAAGGTTCGGTTTCATTGTAGTTTCGGCCGAAACCGAAACCGAACCTTTTATAAAAAAAAAAGTCCTTAAAAAGTCAAAAAAATGTTAGTAAGCCCGTTTTTTTCTAAAATTAATATCTCGCCGACCTATAATTACAGGTTTCTACTTTCAAAGATTTATCACAATGAAATTTCGGCACAGTTACAGAGGTTCTGTTTGAAAATTTAACTACTCTATAAAGTGAAAAAAATACATTATACAACACAACACGTATTGACATGTCTACACGAGCAAAGTGCACTGATTTAGGTAGTTGCCGGCGGAGTCAGGCGAGCGACGCCATATTGCCAGCCGTGCCGAGCGCGACCCGAAGGCACGATGTTGTAAGTTTCGGCGCGGCCGAAGGGTTCGGCCGTTTTTGGCCGAAACCGAAACTCGGGCCGAAACTTGATTTTTTGGCCGAAACTGGCCATAACCGAAACCGAAATTTCGGTCGGACACTACTTCCTATTGAAACTATTTGTCTATATAAAACTGATATTTTTTTGCAAATTGAATGTTCCACTGGAAAGGGAATGTTTTGCGACGGCATTTACTAACGTGGCGTCTACAGCACGTAAAATACTGGTTCGGTTGCTTTCGCATTTATTTAAAGAGATCACAGGCAATGTGTCAGATTTTTATCGCCTCGAAAGAATAGATTTTACAGGTGTCAGGGTACAAAAGAACAGAGGTCAAATTAAAACCTTAAAGTTTAGTACAAGAGTTTGGGTAAATTAAATAAATAAATAAATAAAATAAATATCACAGGACTATGTCACACAAATTGACCCAGTCCCAAACTAAGCTCTAGGCTTGTACTATGGGTACTAGACTAGACAACGGTAAACATACTTATGAGAAATATATACTTAAATACATAGAAAACATCCAAGACTCAGAAACAAATACTCGCGCTCATCACACAAATATCTGCCCTTACCGGTATTTGAACCCAGGACCGCTAGCTTCGAAGGCAGGGTCACTACCAACTAGGCCATTAAGTCGTCGTTTAGCGTAAAATTGGCAACATGATCCAATTTTTACCCAAAACTGCTGCAAATGGTGGCTACTTGAGAAAATTGAAGTCCATCTGTCACCAGGTGAAACGATTTTCTGATAAACAATTTTTTTTTTAAATTCAAATGAAATACTTACTCCGGAATAATGGGCGGCATGCCAGGCTTGTTCAGCCAGTCGTCCCAATTCACGGTGGCCAGGCCGGCGTGGTCCTTGAAGTACTCCAGCAGGAAAGCCTTAAACTGGTTCGTGTCTATCGACTTCCGCCGGAATTTGCTCAGGTACGCCCGTAAGAAGTCATCAAACACCTCTGGAAAAATAAAATACTCTGTTGTCATATTCTTTACCCAAAGTTAAAGTGAGTTTTGTGCCCAATATAAATTAAGAACAAGAAAATAAATTAATACCGCTTCAAATAAGAATAAGAAAAACATATTACTTATATCTAGATTATTAGAAAACAGTATGACTTATAAATCTTATAATATACTAAATATCAGAGACCCGTAATTATTATTCTTTCGAATTCTCCAAATGACGATAAAAATCTATATCGTAGTTTTATAGCGAAGCCGCATATATCGTATCGTCCAAGTAGAAATAAGTACTTAATAAGCACACAAATATAGCGATGAACTGTTAAAATTTTACAAAGACATCCCCAATTTCCTTACCCGGCCCGCCTAGAAGATCCTCTAAATATCTCAAGAACAGGGAACCTTTCTCGTACGGAACCGTCGAGAAAGCGTCATCGGGATGTACCCCTTTTAGATCTACCACAAGCTGGGTCAGCTGATTCGTGGGGCCTAGGTCGTTGACCTGAAAATGTTAAAGCGTTTATATAACATACCAGGGCCACCGACTAGGTCCTCCAGGTATCTGAGGAAGAGGGACCCCTTCTCGTAGGGGACCCGAGAGAAGGCATCGTCCGGGTGCACACCCTTTAGATCGACAACAAGCTTTGAGAGCGGGTTGTCCGTGCCGAGGTGGTCGTTTACCTGCAATATTGTTGCAAGCAGCTTTATATACTGGTTTCATCTTCGAACACGCGCTCCATCACTTATGTATGATATTATAAAGCTGTGCCTCTTACTAAAGCTGTGCTGACAATAGTTTCCTTTTTTTTAATTGAGTGAAATTCTTAAATTTACTGGGGTCGGTTCTTTTGACCAAATCATCATTTGGCAAATATATCATTTTACAAACTTTCATTTTGCAAAATCGTATTGATGCTTAAACCATTACATATTCTGATCACAAAAAGAATTTATAATAATGCGGTTGTGTGGTACCTCTTTGCCAAATGTAAGTTTGTAAAATGATATACTTTGTCAAAATAATGATGATTTGGTAGAACACAGGGAACCTTATTTAGTACTACGAGTTGAGGACGCCCACGACGTCGTACGCGTAGTATTAGTTTCCCACTACTCCTCCTGTATTAACCCCTTAGGGAATAAATTTCCAAAATTCCCCTAGAATATCCATCTTTGCAAATTTCAAGCCTCTAGGTCAAGCGTTTTCGGCTGTGCGTTGATCGATCAGTCAGTTTCTTCTTTTATATACCTATTTATATAGATTAACACTGTACATGGGTATTCTTTAGGTGTATTAATATGTTTGTAATGCAATATTTTGTCGTTTTTTTAATGCTGCCGATCCTCAGCAGAGACGGCTCGCATTTAACTGTTTTTTTTATTTACAGGCTATCCTTACCGTCTCATTCAACTCCTGTAACCCCAGCAAGCTGTGGAAGTCTCTGCTCCGCTTGGCCTCGACAGGGTCCGAGATGAGGGACGCAGCGACCTTTCTCTCCAGGAACACCGTGAACCCCTCGTTCAGCCAGAAGTGCTCGAAGTTCCTGTTGGTGACCAGGTTGCCAGTCCAACTGTGCATTATCTCGTGGACTAGCACGTCCGCCTGGCTTCTGTCGCCTGCCTGAAATTGGGAATGTATATTGGGTACTGATATACATTGTAGTTCTTAAACTCAAACTGTGGCGTTTCTATACTAGGTCCTGATTTTTTTGTCTAATGTTAAAATATCGCAGTTATTTATATTTTTAATTTCCGACGCCATCATTCCCCTCACTGCCCTAAGGCTCGAAATATTGGGCAGGTTGCTATATCCCTCAACATACTAAGTGACCTAAATACGGAATATGTAGGTTTTCCGTTATACATTATTTATTACTAATTTCTCGCAACTAAAGATAGTCTTTACTAACGATTTTATTGAATACCAAATGTAGTAATAATTGTCAAAAAATTCAATTTTCAACTCCGAGTTTTCTCCACATTTTGTTCATGGAAAGGTCATTATATGGCAGAAAAAAACCCTTAACACTAAAAATACCTTTACTATGTATATCACCACTATTTCATTCATAGAACATATCATTATCCCCTTGTTTTATGAACTCTTAACAAAATGCTTGCTTGATCTGTGACACCGAAGTGATCTCAGCGATTAGCTAAAAGCGTATAACATCTGATCGCTAAATATGACCAAAATTACATCTGAACTACATCTACTACTCCGTAAAATCTAAAAACGAATCTACTATTGCTACGTAACATACCTTAATATAAGTAATCAAAACAAATGACACGCGATTACAGTTAAGTAAATTGTAATTTAGAAATCAGTTGTACGCTTAGGGCCTCACTGGCGATTCACGGGCGGGTTTGGCGGGAAAGGGAGCGCTCCTATTGAGAGCATTCGCGTGTTATATCCGAGTGGTGTGGACGTGAACGTCTCAAGACGACTCAAATCGAGCGTTAATGTGGTCCACACCACTTGATTATTCGACGCCGAACGCTCTCAGTGAGGACACTCCTTATCTTGCAAATCGCCAGTGTGATAAGGCTCTTAAAATCATCATCGTGGTCATGTCAGTCGAAACACGTCCACTGCACTGCCGTAATACCAAAGAAGGCGCTTACTGCATACTAACCCCCTTACTAATAAACGTTGAATAAGTTTGGAATAGTTATACCATGCTTTGTCCTTATCTGTCGAATTCAAATGTGACAATGACAGATTAAGGACAAAGCATGGTATAACTTCCAAGATTATTCAACGTTTATTAGTAAGGGGGTAAAAGTATAAGCATTTTATATTTAATGTGGTTACCAATAGAGTATAGAATGCTTGGACTACTACATGGTAGATAGCCGCCGTCTTTGGTATTAACCCTTATCTTGGCAATTAAATTTGTGAATTCAAATTTCTTCAGAATATTAAACAGCATAAAAAATTGTTAACAAAAAAAATATTCAAAAGTAAATGGTATGGCATGTATCGTACATAACACGTCGCCAAGAAAAGTGTGGCAGCGCTGGTCATGACGCCTTGCCCAGATATCACCACCACGATCGTTCATGACACATCAAATCGTCGGGCCACCTTGCGGAAGGCCGTCTAACATTGACCACACTATAAACTTATTTGCTAATCTAAAAGTTTATCTTCAAATTAATATTTATTTAATACTGTATGCTACTCATTACTCAATTTACTTTAAGCACTAAATTATGAATACCTTTGGCGTATCGCCGGGCCATACAAATGGCTGAAACAAAATACTTTATACCGGAATATGTATACTAAAACAAATGAATACACAGTGAAACATATTATAGCTCGGCTGTTATAAATAACATGAACCCTCCCAAGTGCGGGGCTGATTGGTCGATCTCGATTGCGATCATGGGAGGGCCTACGTTAAAGCCTCTACCCACGTTCAGTTTCAACTGTCAGTTTTCTTTCACTGAACAGTTATACCTGAGCATGCGTAGGATGAAAACTGATTTTTTTAATCAGAGGCGTCATTACCTATGGCGCAGCGGTCCTAGGTGGGGTTTGTATTCCTTCCATTCTGACCGCGCGTTTACTAGGGGGGCGCTAGGGTAATGTTTGCACACAGCCGCTACATGGGCTAGAGACGCCCCTGATTTTATTCTACACATACGGAGTTTAAAATTACAGTTTAAACTGCTCAGTGAAAACTGATCATGAGTAGACGCCATTAAGGTGCAATGTACAACAGGAGCTATTTTTAACGGCAATTTATACTTGTCTTACTCGTAATTTTATAGGAAAGAACGAGACAATCATAACTTTCGGAGAAAACGGCGGTGGGTCTATGCGAGGGCTACACTGGAACTTTACGAAACTTACATAGCTAAAAGGAGGAAAGAGAGCTACTTTGAACGACTTTACGATTGCGGAGACTTTGTATGCCTTTAGCCACTACAGCTATGAACGCAATTAAAAGAACAATATTTATTAGTAGGTAGAAGTGAAAAACTTTCAGTATAGCCTACGTAATACACACAACAACCAAGGAACGAAATAAGCAAAGGTTGCACAAGTAATGTTACAAACGATATTGATTGATTGATTGAAGAACTGTCCGAATAGATCGAATGGGTGAATGAAAGTAAGCAGGAAAACGTGTCGAAACTTGTAAAAATCAAAAGAGCAAATTAATAAAATAATAATAATAGAAAAATTAAAATTGTTCCAATACGTTCTCCTACAGAAACCGTGTTTTGTGCCACTGAATTAGAGAAGATTAGTGTAATACTAACCAGCAGTGTAGGTGTAACGAAGGTGAGGCAGGGGTTCTCCATGCCCCCGTACGGGAAGGAGGGGGGCAGCACGAGCAGGTCGTACTGCGTCCACTCGTAGCGGCCGCACAGCGCCTCGGCCGCCGCCAGGTAGCGCTCCGTCTCCGCGAACTCCCACGCGCTCCGCTCGATCTCCTCTTTCTCGGACCACACCACAGACCTGGAACAGAGTGGGTTGGTCTTGTACAGACGGCACCTTTCCGGTACACGAAACTCCACGATTTCTAGTGCAAATAGCCTTTTACACGTGTCAAAATGCTACAATTCAGTTGTAGAAACAAAGTAATTACAGAAAATTGGTAAGGGGCGAGTATTTTTTATTCAAATATAGAATGCTCCTGTGACAATGCATATCAATATAAATATATGATTTAAAATAGTAAAAAGGTGGTTTTTCAAAAAATGCGTAAATAGTTATGAGGATTGTGAGGTGACGCTTAAATCGCGTAACTATGAAAAAGTAGATTTGTACGTTTCTGTAATATTTTTTTGCATAGGATAGAATATTGACAACATATTCAAAAATCGTAAACATCGGACAAAGTTTAAGGAGAGAGAAACGTTACTGCATTCACTGTGGAAAATTTCAGTGTTATCCTCTAAACGTCTAGGACTAAAATTAGGAAACGTTAACTTTAGTCAAGGAGTAATGAAAATTTAGTCCTACTATTACTATAAGACAGTGGTCTCTCATACAAAGTCCTGTAGCAAGTGCGACCTTATTACTATGGAATGGGCTGAAATTTGGACCACATATGTGAACCCGATGACAATGCAATAGCATCTAAGAGTTGATCTGATGACGAAGTAGGAAGGTGGCGACCGGATCTCCGCTATACTTAACGTAGAATTACTGTGTTAGGACTCATTAGTTTGATCTTGATAAGCAGATAAGGACTTTGCAAAAAAATACAAGCGGCAGCAAAAGCTTGTTCCCAAAGTTATTGTTATCTGTGGTGCGGTACCTGGGCCCCAGCTGGCGCGCCTCGAGCACGCCGACGGCGAGGGCGAGCAGGTAGGCGGGCACGGGCACGGGCTGCCGGAAGGCGCCGCGCGCGCCGGGGCTGCTCAGCGCGCTCATCACGACCGTGAACGGGGCCGGCGCCGACACCGCCGCGTCGTACGTGAACTTCACGGCCGGGGTGTCTTGGCATGGCATTATTGAGCGCGCATGGATTGGCTGGAAAAAATAAGGTTTTTCTTTTGTCATGGCATGAAGGTAAACAAGCACGCAAGCCACCTGCGCCCTGTTTCACCATCCAAACAATAACAGGTGACAGTTGACATTTCGGCGCAGTAACGACGTGTTAACTTTGCAATGTATACCAAATTGTCACGTGTGATTGCCAAGTGGCGTGTGCTGGCTCAAGTACAATTTGCATTCTCAAGACTGCAAACGCGTTGCCAATCCTGAGGACTAAGATGGAATGCCTTTAAGCTAGTCATTTCACTAACTCCTTAATTTAAACCATTACGGTACATTTATAGACCGTTATTTTAGAATTCTGTTCTTGTATGTTCTGAAAATTTTGATGGTGACTGTACTAAGGAAATACACAAAGTTTAATCCAAAGTAAAAGTACGTAATGTCATTTTTGTACCATGGAGAAGACGAAATGACACACAGGCTGCTTGATGTTAAGCGGGGTTTGAAACAGAAAAAGTCAAATGGCAACGATACATAATTATATAGAGAAATATATGCATATATACATAGAAAACATCCAAGACTCAGGAACAAATACTCGAACATAATAAAGCTATCGGAATAAAAACATATTTACAAAGGAAATAAAATAAGTGTAATTTGCCGACACGCTAGCCTGTTTGTAGAGACCCTGCCTTCGAAGCTAGGGGTCCTGGATTCAAATCCCGGTAAGTACAGATATTTGTGAAATGAGCACTGGAATTTGTTCATGAGTTATGGATATTTTCTATGTAAGTTTATTGCTGTCTAGTTCCCATAGTACAAGCCTAGAGCTTAATTTGGGACCAAAGTCAATTTGTGTGACATTGTCCTGTGATATTTATTTATTTGTTTTTGTGACTGCTAATCAAATCAGGAAATTTACTCTATTTGTGTTAAAATAGGTTCCTATGTCATTGGCAAATTTCGTTTCATGGACTGCTTTAGGAGGCTATTGATGACGATTACCTGGCACTGGCTGAACAGGTAGGGGTGCTGCTTGCCCGACGTCTGGCTCGGCTCCAACCACTGCAGCCCCGAAGCCGACGGCGCCGTCGCGTACTTGATTTTAATCTTTACTCTGAAACAACATGTGACATGACAAACAAGATTCAGATTGAGCAACATCTAGAATCTGTCATGACAGTTTTAATTTGACTTTTGAGGATTTTTACCACCGAAATAACTCAGATAAGCTCAGTTTTCCGATTCCCAGGACTAACGAACGGCCCGAGAGGGATGCAGCTGTCTGTTAGAATAAAAACTGGGCAAGAGCATGTCGGACCATGCTCAGTGTAGGGTTCCGAAGCCGTTAAGTACTACAAACATAAAAATCAACAAGTAATAATAACAAATTTTCTATTTAAAGTCATTTGGTGCCATCTTAGATGATTTTAGTAGGTATAAACACTTTAATCGCCTGTATCTCAAGAACCAATGATGTCTAGTTAGTCGTGATAGTTTTCCCTTTAAATTAGTTATAAGTACGCATTTTCACGTAAGACTTTTTCTGATTTTTAGTATTTGTAGTTTTGGTTGTAGAGGCGACAAAAATGTAGCGCTTTAAAGCTTAATATTTCATAAACGGATCCCTTAACCGAAAAACTGATTTCAGAATCCCGCAATATTTTTGAAAGACCTATCCAACGACACCCCACACTATGAGGTAGACGAGAAAAAAAAATACATCCCAAGTTACGTGTAGGGGAGAATATACAAAAAAAAATTTTTTTTTCAATTTTATTTTACCACTTCGTTGGTGTGATTAATATGTATATTCATGCCAAATGACAGGTTTTTAGTACTAAGAGTCTCTGAGCTTGGCTGCGGAAGGACGGACACACATGGCAAAACCATAAGGTTCCTAGTTTGACTACGGAACCCTAAAAAGCTTTACGCGTGACAGGCCAGAAGAAGCTAATGAAATATTGATATATTTTTACATACACACATTATTAGAAATTACAGTAAATTACGTGTACACGTGTTAGCCGAACCATATGTGATGTGCATACAAATGGATGGATATTACTAAGCTGTGAAACAAATGTGGATACACAACAGAACACCTAAACAAAGTTGTACATAAATGAATGGTTACAAAATGCCCATATTAAATGAGAATACCCAGGGCAGATTCGACATTGCCTTAAAAATACCAAATCAGGTCGATTTCTGTGCTGTAATTTGGGCTACTCTTACTCTGAAAAGAAAGAGAAATGAAGCAAGAGACAAAACAAAGCAATTCGAAAACGATCAGAGACAATTATGTAATAGAGGCATTAGAGGCCCTAGGGGTTCATTAGCTATGCAGTTCATTCTACCGCCAGCGTAAAGGACAGGGCTATGGCAGTTATACATACAGGTGTCCCAAAAATTTACGTCTAGCTGGAAATAGGTGATAGGGCATCTCATAAGCTATCGATTTAACCCCATGTATGTTTAGCGATTTTTAGTACTTACTTTCGGAGATATTGATCATTTTAATCGGAATTATTGTAATTTTCCCTTATGTCCATGTTACGAATTTCCGGCTTGACGTCGATTTTTGGGACACCCTGTTTACAACTATATGGCCAAGTACCAGTTTCACCATATATGATGTTAAATTTAATAAATGTTAATCAACGGTTAGTTCATACATTTTGACAACTGTAAACATCGTATGGTGAAATTGGTACTAAAGCTCGCTCCGTTAAGCTTGCGGTAAAATAAACGCATAGCCATGTCATAACTAACAACCGCATGATCGGTATTTGAGATGATACAATCAAGCACAACAGTATTAAGTACATGTTTGTGTAACTAAAATACGTTATTTTCTTAACAACTCTACACATAGAGTATCAAATAACTTCTAACCCTCTGTCCGGATAAGGTTCAGGGTTATCTTCAGTTGTCTCAGTTGCCAACCCACTCTTTGATTTACGTTTAGGGTCCCCTGTGGTGGTTCTCATCATTTGTTTTATTTTTTTATGTTTACACTCGCAACACGCGCATGTGTTGTCCTCGAGGCGATCCGTCAATGTTATATGGCTTTTGGTACAATTAGCAGGTTTGTATAAAAAACCAGAGTATGCGAAGGACATCTTTACATTGCCAACTTCATCGTTTGATAGTGCCGCTACTGAGGATAGTGAAGCAGACTCTTCACTAGTTTCACTACATTAAATATTAAAGACACAAATTTCACATGCTTAATTCTATCATATGTAGTAATGTACTTTCTTATCTCAGTTATAACTATAAGTTTAATTTCTTTACTTACAATTCTCCAGCTGCAGCATTTTTCCCTAAATTTATAGACAATTTCGAGCCAAAGTTAGGTACTTCTTCACCTAAGGTATAATTTAGAGCTGTTCCATCCTCTAATTCTACTGACTCAATAGTCAGATTTCTTGCATCTAAAATCTAAAACATAAATCATTACTGTAACTGAAAACAAAGCCTCTTAGTCTCAAAATAAAATTACGAAATTGTGTGTTCTTATTTGAGAAATGTTATTATATGATTGACAGCTACATGAATGATATTGTGATGATATCTTTTAAAATTTTCAAGTACTAAATAGATATGTATAGTTTTTAATACTTTGCCCTATCTATTAAATTTTTTAGTGAAGTAAGTACAAACATGAATTGTTGCATGCATAATTTTTATACTAGTGTTAGTGATATTTGGTTATAGTATGAATCTTCCCAGGTGAATTTTTCGCTTCAAGCCCTAATCTTTCAAACAAAGGCGTCTCAATTATCGCAAAGCCGCTAGCTACCGAGTTAGCACGTGCCACTACAGCAATCATATTGAAAAACAAATGGTATCGTCATAGTATTAAGGTTCAAATTTAATGTCACTGACACATTGACGTTGACTTTCGAATTGTCATTCGAGTAATAAAGGTAAAGTAATGTATAGAGACGTGAGTATATTTTACAGCTTTGTGCTATGGATAGATTCAGATCCGATTCATGAATAGTAAAGGCGAATTAAAAACCTGACTTGTTATGATTGAAATGTTCATGAGCTCTAGGTACTCTAGCTAACCTTTTTCCTTTGTTTATTTTTGCAATACCTCTACATTTAGCCAATGGCTATGAATGTGCGTGTTTGAAGTCATTGAAAGGTGAAAGCCAAATGATATGCTAATGCCCAGTATAATCCAATAACATTATACAACGTGTTACAAAATACTCCTTAAAAAAGAAATTACAAAAGTAGTGTCAACCCTTATTAAATAACGTCAGTTCAGTATGTTAGGTGTATACCTAACATACTGAACAACCCTAGTAATACTCAACAACAACTGTGTCAACCCTAGTAATACTCGTACTGTATAGTACGAGTATTACTAGGGTTGACACTACTTTCGTAACTTCTTTTTTACGGATTATTTTGTAACACGTTGTATTTGTTTCTAATAGAGAACATGCATGAAAATCAGAATCGAGTTTCATTGGTACGATATAGGAGAAAATGTAAAAAAAAAAAAACAAAACGCAATACGTTCAAGTTTTGACCCGTTTAGTAGGATTTTATATAGAATCAAACCTGTTCAAATTCTAAAACTTCTTTTAATGTTTAGATTGTTTTTTTCGGAATCCTCATTTTATTTACGTAATATTTTAATGTATTAACATTGGTTTTAACATACTAATTAACGAAATAAATGCAAATTTCTTTATAAGGTCCTTATATTTCACAACAGAACAACAGTTGTGACGTCATTCCTGTCGTCAATTTTGTATAGTGTTTTTGGAGGGGGTCTGAACTATATAACATTTTAAAACTTCATTACCTTATGAAAAAATTACACGACAATTATTTCGCGTATACCGTTATTCCTCTTTTTCATAGCACTTTCCAGAGAGCGTAAGAAAAGAAAATATGCATGTTCCCTATTGCGTTTTCGAAAACCCCTCAATTTTTTTGATGAATATAGCGGAATCTTTCGAAAATCCCCTTCGAATCAAGAATTCAATTTGACAAGTTCTTATTGGCATGAAGAGGAGACGTGAGTATCAAGCACTCAACTTCAAATTGATAGGGTCATTCACAGTAACCCACAGATAAGCCAATCATGATGTGTATATTAAAGGTAGAGTTCTATGAGGTAATCACTACATAGTATAAAACAAAGTCGCTTTTTCTGTCCCTATATCCCTATGTATGCTTAAATTTTTAAAACTAAGCAACGGATTTTGATGCGTTTTTTTTAATAGATAGAGTGATTGAAGAGGAAGGTTTATATGTATAATACTTTAATTCGGAGCGAAGCGAGGGCGGGTTGCTAGTAGTATAATATAAACTAAATATTAATAATTTTGCTAATATTTCCGTCTGTCTGCTGTTTGTGTGTTTAGCTATTTTAAACTTTGCAACTGATGTTGATGCATTTTTACTATTTAAGGAATGCCTTTCAGTATATTTACGACTGTAATACAATACATTTATCGATTCCACCTGTTACTAGTGTAACCATAAGATAACCATTTGAGTAAAACAAATTAAATCAACAACTATAGTCAATAAAATTCAATTTACAATGGCACTACCAGTTTCATTGTTTCATAAAACACAAGGTGTTTGTGTGGGTTAATCAGAATACCAAAATAATTTCTTACCACTTCTTTAGTATCTTCTAAGATGTCAATGGTGAGCACAGCAAAGCCACTCAAAACTTTATTATCAAAGTCCACATTAAGAGACAAAGATGTATGTGTCATGACAGCAATATCTGCAAACATATACATGCATCAATTAACCTGTGTGTGTCAGTCTTCTTCTTACTGTGTAAAGGTGATCTAATGTTCCACAACTACTACTCCTAGAAGGGAGGTGCAGTAGGAGGTGCATCTAGTGCAGGTAACTGGGTCTTGACAATCTGGGTTTGATATTTCAAATGCAAAGTATCAATATGACACATTAGCCTAGTTGGGAGTGACCCTGCCTCTGAAGCCAAGGGCTGATATTTTTGTGATGAGCATGAATATTTGTGCCGGAGTCTTGGATGTATTTCTCTATATAAGTATGTTTATAGTACCCATAGTACAAGCCTAGAGCTCAGTTTGGGTCAATTTATGAGACCTTTTCCCGTGATATTTGTTTTATTGAATACTTATGCATTTCTGTTACAAACCAGCAATCACTTGAAGCCAATCTTTGTTGGTGTGAACAGGAAAAGTTTAATGAAATTAATATTACACTCATACTTATTAAATAATCTACTTTTACAATATTAAAACCAGACTATTAAAAAAAACCACCAGAAAAGTATAAAAAAGAAAATATTCTCATATGAAATTTATTATATAAAATTGATTCAATATTTAATGTCTACTAGCTGTTTCCCGCGACTTTGTCTGAGTAGAGGTCGTTTATTGCTATTCCCAGTAAAGTTTAGAGTTTAGCCATGGTTGTATGCCTCGCCGTAGTCAGGTAAAACCAACAAATTCATACAAAACTTGTAAAGCAAAACAACTTGATATTATGCTCTAGAGCAATTATTTTGATCCACATGAAAGTTTGAGACAAAATGGTGGTAGCTGTCGTAGGTACCAATTACCTAACAATGTGGGTACAGCACATAGTAGTCACCAGCAATAATATGTATGTTAATTGTAGTATAATAAAAATTATACAGGGTGTTCGGCAGAGGGTTGGACAAACTTCAGGGACTAACTCTGTAGGTCATACTCATCAACTTTTATTATGGGACCAACATCAAAATCGCAAAATAAAACTTCTGTTTCATACAAACTTTGAGAGCTATACAGCCGAAATGTATGGAACAGCTGTTTTTTTTTTTTCGTGATTTGGATGTTGGTTCCATAATAAAAGTTGATGAGTATGACCTACAGAGTTAGTCCCTGAAGTTTATCCAACCCTCTGCCGAACACCCTGTATACCTTAAACATATTTTTGAGCCCAATGTTGCCCAAAATACCTTTTATTGAGAACCACATGCAATATAGTTATATAGTTACCACAGGTTGAGTTGCAGAAACCAGCCTGCTGTTAGAATACGTGTTAATGGTGATGACCTTAATATTCATAAAAAGCTAAATAAGATAGCAAATAACATTTACCTTGACGTGAGAAGGATGATGGATCCAGTGGACTTAAGGCAGCCATGGCTCTGACTTGACTAAAGGAATAAACATTTAGAATTACTAAATTGAATAACCACTTTTTACATTTATTATCCATTGTGTATGTAATTGAATAATTTTCTTTACTGATTAATGCTCCTAAATATCTCAAGCTATTTGCACATTCAAATGATGTGACATGTATGAAGTCTAGATGTGTGTAACAATATACACTTATTCATTGGATATTATGTTACACAATGGCTGTGTTTTTTGATGACACAATGATTGGTGGGAGATCAATTGAGTGTTTACAATTGATAACTAAAAGGCTACAACACCAAAGATAATATAATCATGCACGGGTCAAGATCAGTGAATACTAGTCAAGCATTCACTAGTGTACTGACCAGGAAGGTTTACTTTAATTTACTTATTTGATCAATAAAATGCTTTATAAGCCATAAAGGCAAAATATTTGTGGTGACTGGCAATTTTATCGTATTTCCATAAAATAAAAAATTTCAAACTACTGTTTTAAACTCACCAGTATTACAAAAGTGTATATTATCAATGAGTATCAAAAAACAAGGGCGTAGGCTTGATTTATTAATCAATTCAACTGCTCCGGAAAAAGCTGTGAATGCTGTGATACGGCATTTACGGCAAACTTACTTACTTACGTCAAGTTTCGTTTTATTCGTTTACCACAGAATAACATGGTTGACGTTTTTATAACCATTTTCCTGCATTTGGTGGTCCAACAAAACAAAATGTACTAAGGTGTAAAAGCGAATTATTTGAGTAAAAAATTCAATATAAAAAATAAAGTTTTGAAGCATTACATTATTTCCTTTTACAGCAACGAATAATAATAGGTTACAATTACATAAGCCAGTCTTGGAATAACAAAACGCCACAAAACTGTTTATAGAGGATAGAGGTTATATTTTACTTGGTTAAACTAACCTGCTTTTGATTTGTACTATTTTAAAATGTAATCTTCGTTGTAGAAGACTGTTTAACGTGGAGTATGAACGAAATCGGGATCCCGTTGATAACACAGCACAAGTTCTATTGCATCTAGAAAATAATGAAAAACGTAGATAAGGGCGGAATTTTGTAAACACTTTACCGGCGACGGCGGCGACAGACATTTTACGTTTCGTGTTTAGACTCTAACTCTAGTCCGTTTAGTCGGCTTGCTTGCACACGCTGATTAAAAGGTATGTTCAATACAATTTTATTTTTATATGTTAATTGCAGTAAATCCAGAAAAATGTGGAAAAGTAAAGCGTTTAGGTCATTTTAAGATTCGATCAAGTATGTCTGTATAAGTAATAAAAAAATTGGTTTGCGTAAAACCAAACGTTTTAAAAACTTATCTTCTATGGAAAAAACCAACATGAAAAAAAACGGTCTTCGTTGTAAATATTATTTCATGATAATGGTTCCTGCCTTTATATATTATGTAAGATACCAATATAAAAAAGCTCCATTTACACAACTCAAAATACAACAAGTACCTAGTCAAAAATATGGATTGAAGACGAAAAATAAACCATCAAGACAAAATACAAGACATTGGCAAATCCCATAGATTGCCATACCCGGACAAGCCCGGGAGAAAATAAAAAAAAAAAAAAAACGGTAAGCTGTCAATGTCAATGTCACTTCACTTCTTCATACCTTCTAATCTGTGTTCTTCACTTCACTAGTGTCAATCGCAAGTCCGATGTGAAAGCTACGAACGATTTAAGATTTGCGGACTTTGCTAAATTCGCAATAGCATACATTATTTGTTTTCTTGTTTGCTAAAAATGAGACATTTTTATTGCTTACTTTTTAAATGTATCTTCTAACTGGTGAGAACTAAGGGTTCTATATTGTGTCGGCGCGCCTAATGTGTCAGTAAATATGCTATCCAGATTTCACCATTACCACGGATCGAACATAATTCTTTTCGAAGATAATACAGTAGCGTATCGTAAAGCTAGCTTTGCCCATGGATTGACTTTTAGTGAAAAGCCTCTCCTTCCAGGGGAAATATTTTTAGTAGAAATAGAGAAAACAGAGCGCGGATGGAGCGGTCATATGAGGTTGGGCCTTACGCTGCTCGATCCTCAGACTGCGGCTCTGGGAGACAAGGGCCTGCCACAGTACGCGCTGCCAGATCTGGCGAACACTGGCATGTCATGGATTTTCCCTATTTCAAAATCACAGAACAATGTTCTTATTGAGCTGGTAAATCAGGCGAGTGGGCGACGCGAGAACGAACCTCGCGTATCTGTGTTAGGCGATAGCCACAGTGTTAGAACACCTCGCGGCTACATATCTAAAATGATCCTGAAACCACAAACTTTATCACAAAATGGGACTCCTCAAGGCATATTACCAATGGATGCAGGCAGTCGTATTGGTGTGATGTTTGTACCATGTCCCAGAACAAGTAAAGATGAGCCTGAGATGGCAGAGATGCATTTTATTATCAATGGAGAGGATCAGGGACCCTGCACAAAATCTATTCCATACTCTCAAGGGCCACTACATGCTGTGGTCGATGTTTATGGAACTACAAAACAAGTGAAGATTGTTCAACTTTATGGTGGTAAGTTTTATTTTTCTTTTTTTAATGACAAATTTACTTTTTTAGATTGCTGTAAATATTATTTTAAAACTATTACCACTACAGAATACCTCTTGCTATAGGTAACCCTGGTAATTTTTAAACATTTGTTACAGTTAAAACACTCCAGCTGGTCTGCAGAGATGCAATACTTCAGTATGTGAAAGACGGCTCAGTGAAATCATTGCCTTTGCCAAAATGCATGAAAGACTTTTTACTGTCATAGGTTGAGCTTAAAGCTTGAAATTTTATGGAAGACAATAAGGCTGTAACAGAATAACTTGACCAGAGACTTTTCAGAAATTATGTGGTTATTTTATACTTTTTATCTGTAAAGTAAGTTCATATTTTCCTTTTTCAATGTTCTGAGGCTAGTGGCAGCTTTTAATAAAAATAAATGTTTCACTGTAATTAGTAACCAGCTGGGTCAGACATTTGACCAGCTGCTTATGTATTTGTGTGCTGTCAATACACACACATTTGATAGCAAAATTAAGAACACTACTGATGAACAGTTTGTTGGTTGTATTACTTGCATAAACAAGCCATTTTCTAATCATCAAGAATGCAAAGTGTCAAACAAACAGTGCAGAAGCAAATTCAATATTATTAAGTGGTTAGTGGTTTCATTAACAAATCATTTATTATCAACTCCACTGTTTGTTTAGTGGTGTCGTTGACTATGAATGATTGAATTGCTGCCACAAATTAGCAATCTTATGTAATTTTCACTAACTTAGCATGTTTGGGCCATAGAAATATTGTGTACTGAGATTTTTTTGCCATTTTTAACATGCTAAGCAGCATAAGTATGCAAAGCCCTAACTCCTCCACACTTGAGAACACCCAATCCCATTTTGGCGCTTACATAATATTTGAATGAACCCTACTCGCACTAAATGCACAATTACAGTAATCTTTTTACACCATTTTACTAAATAAAGTGAAAATTTAGACATAAAAAAAACTGCCAACATTTTCATCTGTGAATTTTGTCTGTCAGTCTGGTTGAGAAAGTTACGTTTTATTGAACAGGTTTTTAATGTCTGTTTCGGGCAGAGCTGTTAATTCGATTTGTAATATAAATATTTTAATGTGTAATATGATTGAAATTCCAATTATGTAAAAGGTCAAGAAATATACATGTGTAGTAAAGTTGTTTTACAAGAGCTGGCAGGAATGCATCAAATAAATGAACAATAGTTTGAATGAGTGTATAGTATGAATATGAAGTTTATAACATTGTAATATGGTCTTAGCTGGCAACAGAATTATCAACAAGTTTTTTTTAGAGTTGTTAGTAATTCTGCAGCTCTGCATATCTCATTCTGGGAATCAAGGTGTGATATGTATGTACTTTTGCAATATGGGCTAATAGCTCAATTACATTGTTCTGGCCCTCTCATGCGACTGCCGCATCGATTGCTATACCTAGTTCGTCGATGCTAGCACGTCATTATAAAAAACCAGTAGAACATCTTCAAATAAGGGTACCAAGACTACTAGACGGCTTCTATACCGGGTGTGGCCTGTAATAGGAGCAATAAATTGAGGGATCATTTCTACTCTATAAACGTAGCAACATTTGTTCTACAACTTTAAAAATTTATGTAATATAATATTTGGGATTTTTTTGAACAAACTTAATAGCATTTTCAATGTACTCCATCCAATAGTCTAGTTGACATCTACTGTCAGCCTACAAACTTCGTAGTTTTCGCAATACATTGCTTGCTTGGAAAATGTAAATTCGTGAATATTTAGTAAACAATAAGTTATTTTCAAAAGTTGTAGAATAAATGTTGTTACGTTTGTGGTGTGGAAACGATCCCTTAATTTATTGCTCCTATTACAGGCCACACCCGGTATATGCGCATCTTACACGTATGCGTCACATAAAATTAATAAACAATGGTGATTGATGCTGAATCATTTGTGTGTGCAATTTACACACACCGTAACTTACTCAAGCTCTTAAAGAAGCTTAAGTTTGTTAGGGACAGGTAACCGTAGGAACCGGAACATAGCATTAAATCATGCCAGCTCTTTTGATTGCATGAAATGAGAGAAATTGACAACATAAGTTGTAACTTGGGAGATTTAAAGAGTTTTTCGATGTTGTGTAATTCCTATAAATGGCTATGTATGATATTGTTACTGTGCAACAAGGATCTTTATAAACAGGTTTGAAATCAAGACTAAAGATGCAGTGGTAATAAAAATACTAAATAAATTGTGGTATGTTTAAATTGCTTTAATATAATATATTTTTGAGCTAAAATTAGGGTAAATTGAGCTGCCCTTAGGGCCGATTTATTGATAAGTAGTTAACTTAACTAAGTTAAAAATCGTAACCAATTGTTAAATCGAAAGTGACATCATTGGCTAAAACTGTGTCATACTTTCGGTTCTATTTTCGAACTACTGATCGAAAAATCGGCCCTTAGTTACTGGCCACTTTGTAACAATTATATATTATACTAGCTTCTGCCCGCGACTTCGTCCGCGTAGAGTTCAATTCGTTATTCCCGCGGGAACTATTTAATCATCCGAGATAAAAAGTAGCCTATCGTCGGTGGGCGTGCAATACCGCGTAACTAACTAATTTAATAAGTTGCAAATGAAACTCTTCCTAAGGCTTACTTCCTAAGGTGTATTTTCCACCGTTTTTTTCCATTACGCACGCCCACCGACGCTATGTTACATAAAGATCCGTCCAGTCGTTGCAGCGTGAAGAAGTAACAAACTAACATACACACAAACTTTCTTATTAATAATATTAATACGATGCTATATTATTATTAGTATTAGCTATGATTTTTTAATAAATTTCGTAAAGCTAACCTGAGCAATTTTACCAACTCTTGGTGCAAATTGATGAACTGTGACCGAGTCGTCTCCTGAAGTGGTCAGTAACTAAATAGTTATTGCCTCAACTTATTACTTAACCTTTTAATTCCATGCAACAACGTTACAGCATATGACTTCACTCATGTTTACAAAACCTTGTTGGACTCTGTACATAAGTATGGGTTTAAATATGTGCAACTACAGATAACTTATGAAATGCATTTTATTTTATTAAACCATGGGTTTTGTTTGGGTAGGTATAGTCTAGGAAATACAATTTGGATATCATTTGGTTCCACCAAATGTGAAGGGTAAAAAAAAACTTATTTCAAAATTATACCTGTGTGCAGTATGTAAGTACAGTAAAATTAAAATATTAATAGTAGGTAACTTCTCTCTGGCATAAAATTATCCTGACTTAGCAGAGTACTGTTAATATTCTGATTTTACTGTTAAGTAGAAAAGACATCTGTAAAAGAAATGTTGACTGATACATTCATATCAGTGCCACTCCATGTTTTCCGTGGATGGCGTAAGAAGCGACTAAGGGAATAAGGGCTTGTAGTGCTGTTAGGCGATGGGCTTGCAGCCTGTCACTAATACACTGGTAAACATCTTAGCCTACTTCTGCAAAATGTGGTTACAGAATTATCAACAAGTCTTTTTAGATTTGTTGGTATTTCTGTAGCTCTGCCTACCCCACTCTGGGAATTAAGGCGTGATGTTATGTATGTACCTATGTATGTACATTCATATCACCTGAGCTGTACCTCCCGCATTATCTCATCGTAATGATTTGTACTGGTTCATTATTGATCTGATCTCTGTGAATTATATAGTTATGTCGCTTATTACTATGTATCTTAGTTTACATAACTTAGTACCTAAACTATGATTTAGGTTTTTTTAACCTTTTCAACGCTATGTCAAATACAATAGACGTCACTTACACGCCAGTGACGGCTTAAAACCAGAGCGTCCAGAGCGAATGTCAACCTTGCCTCAGAAACTCCGGTCTATTTTGCGCTGTCAACTATGACGGAAATATCCGTAAATGGCGTTGAACTAGTGGTGCGGATATATCTGTTAACGGCGTTGAAAAGGTTAAATGCTTTATCTATGATAAGCCACCTTGCTAAATCAATAGAAACAAAAACTAACTCGCCTTGAGATTTCATTGGAAATTTAAATTAATTTTGTCACCATTTTATGAAAAACCTCACTAAGTAAATGTTTAAAAAAACTGTCTTGGATTGATTGTTAAACGGTTAATAGAGACTATAGATAGGGTTTATCGTGTACATTTAATTATTGATAATAAAGTATGATTTATGTCAATCTTAATTATCAAATTATGTCAATATTAATATTATTTTCTCGATGCATTTATTTTTAAGCCAAACCTAACCTAACCTATTTTTTCTAATTATTTTTTTAACCTTATTTTTGAATTTTGTTATCACCGCGTTCTATCCTGGGATAAGTACGTCTCGTGGACAGTTAGACACAATTACCTTGGTGTGCCTACAATTGTTAAGTGAAGACGATGCGATAAGAACCTCTTTCTAGCCGGAGGCGCATCCAGGGCTTCATAGAGCGGAAGGGGAGACATGGGGGACCTGCGTTCGGCCTTAATAAAGATTATTTGCGATTAACAAAAACTAAAATCAATCTTATCAAACACTTCAAACACCTCGCCTTCAAACACTTTTAATGCAACAAAACAATTAGAATAGGGTAGGGGCACCAATAAATGAACGATTAAGCGACTACACCAACTTTGGACATTTTTTTCTCAGTGAACTTAACAAATTTCACCCAATTACTTTATTTTATACGGTAAAGTATATACTCTAGATTGGAGATAAATATTATAAATTTCATTATTATAACACATTATTTTTCTAAAAATCTTTGAAGCCAAAAATGTACCCATTTACCCAATACATGAACAGTGATGCCCTAACTCTGAACGATTTTACTCCAATAGTTGAACTAATATAATAAAACAATCTAATGTGCCCTAAATCTGAACGGATTGACCCCAATTGTTGAACTTAAATGATTAAAAAATCTATATGCCTAATTGCCATTATTCATATTTTTATTAGGAGTGGTGTATAATGCTCTAAATAAATAAATAAAATTATTAAAAGGTTTTCGAAATAAATAAAACGCACGTTAATCAAATCAGTCTTTTTTAGTTGTTTATAAGAGAATATAGGTATCACAATCATTGATATTCAATAAAAAATTAACGAGTCATTTATAAAATTCTTTATGAAAAAGGTTTTAGTTATCACAATCATCATCACTATAATTAACTTATCAGTTGATATTCAACTAAAAGTAGAATTAATAATTACCTTACATGTTTTTTCAAGACATTTATAGGTATTATCAAATAAATTGAGTAGGTAGTCTTTTGTATCACAATCAATACGATGAGGTAGCCTTCATTTGTATAACCTCGTAAGCCATAAACTTAAATTTTCTTTATTAATAGTCATTTATAAAATTCTTTATAAAAAAGGGTCTTTAATTATCACAATCATCATCACTATATTTTAACTTATCAGTTGATATTCAACTAAAAATACAATTAATAATTAACGTACCTACTTGTTTTTTCAAGATTTTTATAGGTATTTATCAAATAAATCAAGTAGTCTTTTGTATCACAATCAATACGATGAGGTAGCCTTCATTTGTATAACCTCGTAAGCACGTCCTAAATTTACGACATTAATCAAAGTGACTTTTAACTTTAGTTGGCTGACCTAAGATTATTTTTGAACTAGTGAAATTTGACGTGGGCTTTACGAGGTTCTAAGAATATAACCTTATAACTAACTAACTTTTTAAGACTCTACAATATTTTTAAATTAATCTGCTAGTTAAAGCTGTTTTATCACAACCATCAGTGATTAAATAGCATAATCTTACTATAACTACTATTTTGCTTATTAAGAAATAATTATGGTGAATCTGTAGCAACCAATTTTTCCTACTTCTTTATTTACCTACTGTAAACTAACTTACAACATCTTTACTGGTCATGTTAATACTAAAAACATTAAGTATTAAGTAAATCAACAAGTTGCAGTTCTTTAAGAACTTAATACACAATTTAACTTAAATTCTAGTCACATAATTTGAGATCAAAAATTGCTTGGGCTTTACAAAAATAAATAGCTAGTGTTCATATTACAAAAGTTTACCTAAAACATGAACTACTGAGTTTACTTGGTTCAGCTTTCGGATATGGAATTAATGAAATGAACGAATAAAATCATTTAAAAATTCAACTATTAGAATAGAACCCAAAACTTGAACTAGTAAATATAATTAAGAATTCAACTATTGAAATAGAACCCAAAACTTGAACTAGTAAATGTAATTAGTTCAAGTATTAGGCGCATATTTCATTGTTGAACAGTATTTAGTTTCCATACTAAAAGAAACTCCAAAAGAACCAAAAGTCACGTTCATGTTTTAGTTAAAAAAATCAGAAGTAGTAAATGATCAGTTTACGCTGTAAAGTTTCTATATGCCGGTTCTGTACGATTTATTACAAAGCTTTTAAAAATGTATGCCCTACCTAGTAGTTGAACATCGTTCAGCTTCTAGTTTTTGTATAAATTTTTGGAACCATAACTTGAACAGCTTATTGCACTTAAATAAACACATAAAATTAAATAACGTATAAATACAATTAAAGAGGGATTAGTCAAGAATTCATACTAAGAAATCCTTGCAAGAAAGTATTTCATTGAATTTTATACGTAATTAAAAGCTTAAATTTGAAGTACACTTACCTTATCTATATTTCCATACTAGCGACGTTTTTGACGAGACACCACAGAACAACGACCGATTGTCGCCGCGGTAGACGCGTAACTGTCAGTGACTTTTAATGGCGGCGTAGGCATAGTGTTGCCGTTTAAGAAAAAAATATCCCCGACTATGCAATATTTGCCACGATTTAATTATTTCGTTATTTCGATTGATCGTTCATTTATTGGGGTGTGTTCATCTTTTGGTGCCCCTACCCTACTTAATTTTAACAAAAATTACGCTTTTTGTTAACTTAAATTTTAAACTTAGAGCAGTTATAAACAGTTATCGTTCGAGGTCTCGAGGCAGAGGCAAGGTGAACGGTATAATTTGGCTTCCCTGGCTCTGGTTGAAGTCCCTGTAGTCCAGCAGGTTACCTGGCTCCACGTGCTCCACCCAGTAGTCTTTGGCTGCAGGGTCCAAGATACCCTTCCAGTGCTGGAAGTTTAAGAAGTTAGTGTGAAACATGTTTTACATCCCGCTTAAGGGACGACGACACCGGAGCTTAACGGTGCGTAAATTACAGTCCGTCAAGATTGACGCCATGTAATTACTATGACCCAATTCTTTTGTTTACGCAACGTCATCTTATTTTACACATCAGTGTGGACGATTCTTAATACGTAAAGGATACGGCAATGAGTCTCAAGCGAAGGTTTAAGGATACCCAAAGTAACATCAGTAAGATTTGCATTATAAATCTTCTTTATTCATTTAATTACTAAACTAAATTGCAGCATCAGATTCAAGACCAGCAGCTGATTTGAAGCATGTTGCTCTGTAAACTGGACGCTGTTATGCAATAATGTGTCATCCCACAATTAATCAGCAAATAAAGGTCAACCGAGGATAATCACCAGACCCCGCACGTTTGGTGCCGCTGACGTAAAAGTAACGTAATTTCACATACAGCAGGTTGTAAAATTATAACACTACCGTTAGAGTTACCAAAATGATATTTAATTTTCTAAAACCTATCAATGTAAAACTGCACGTAAATAAAAATACATACCTACATATAACTTTTTCAGTTTACATAATAATTAATTGGCTGCGTAGGTGAAAGACGGTCAAAAATTAATTAACCTTTTGAACGCCACGGTCGGCTCCAACTTTACGTGTCCCCGACGCCAACGACGTCATATGCCGTAACCGCGCCGATATAAAATGTATCGAGCGTCCGAGGGCTCGGCGATCCGGCACGATAATCCGATGACGTGATTTGCCGGCTTTGGCGGTAAAAATCAATTAGACATTTTGTATAGGTATCTTCGCTTATTTTCAATCTCGATAAAGATTAACTAAAGAAATTGACATGTACGTTATAGATGATTACGATAAAACTAATATGAATCAGCCTATATCACCGTGATGTCGATTTTGTGTCAACGGCACCAAATGTACGGGGTCTAATAATCACACTGAGGGTTGACACTTTATTGCTAAATAGTTGTGGATTGACACATTCGCGTCCAGTTTACAGAGCAGCATGCTTTAAATCAGCGCGTCTTTTATTAGGTACGCAAAATTAACGGATATAGTCATGTTTTTGTACCTCCGGTTTACCGCGCAAAGCTTTTCTAAATTTTTATCCCTAGTGAGTTTTGACTTATGTATGTATTTGATATTGCGTTCAAAGGATGTCTGATTAGTCCGTATGAAACCACTTGCCTATAACGAATTTAAAATTATAACTAACCATACTTAGTACATAATTATTGTAGACTTTTTTGTTTCTTGAGCTACACGAGGTAGGAATAAACATTTTGTAAAATGTTTGTTACTTGTGATTTTCGGAGATAGTCTTTTGTGTTTGTAGTAACGCTACGGCCCGACAAGCTCTTACACGGTTTTCAATTATTTTAAAAGAGATTGTTTTATTTTGATTCGGGCCACTTTAAATTTCAAGAAATGTTCAGGGGAGTTTTTTATTACGGCTAGACAGGAGTAGAAATCTTAAAATCGTAAGCGTAGCGTCTTCACACCAGAATATGCACAGAATATTTAATAGTACAAGCCCACCTTCAGTTCAGTGACCCATACAGTGTGTTACCGGCATGAGGGCTTTAAATGTAGATATCGATTCTACTCTTCAAATGGAACTCCTTTTGTTTTACGACTTTAAAAAATGAGGTAATTTTTATTTTTTATTTTTCATACAAAATAAATTAATTCACTGATTTTACTAGCAAAGTTTGAAAGTTTGATCACCTATAACTTACTGTAAATTAAGTTATTTTCTAAGTCGTAGAACAAAAGATGTAGCATTTGAGGAGTAGAATCGATACCTACATTTAAAGCCCTCATGCTGGTAACACACTGTATGTGGGTCTATCTGTTTCACCTACGCGTAAGATGATGCCTAATTTCCTTATTATTCCCGTTTATTAGTTGTACAATATCCCGCGTATGTTTCCCTAATTTTTTATTCAAAATAAAATACTTGACAAATGGCTAAGCATTCGTGCGGGTCCAGACAAAAAAAAAAAAAAAAAAAAAAAAGAAAAAGATGATGCCTGTGACAGTTCATTTAAACACGTATTACACTTATTTCTTTACCTTTACACAAATACTACATTGGTACAAACCTGGTGACGACGCCGTTCAGGTATTTATATAATTAAACGCCTATTTAATTTTAAATACCTCTCTTGTATACTAAGTGTTTGAAATAAAAAAAATACGGCTGTCACAGGGATTATCCTACCAATCGGTCCTTAAGTTCTGTCACAAAAATTTGGTCAAATAAAAGTAACTTCTTTTTTGAATATATAAAAAAATAGAAGGTTAACAATTGTAAATTTTTAGAAACTAATCATCATTCCACATAAGTAGCTAGTCGCAATTTCTAATTCGATCTTTTGACATTCACGGCCGGCAACAATTAAAATGCGCACGAGTTTTCAGAAAATTTCAGTTTTTGAAAACGCTTTATAGGTTAGTCTTTGGTTTTTTGTATTTCTGCAAATTGATGTGAAATCGTAAGGGTTATTTAATGAGACATGAAGATTGATCGGTGTATATGTGGATCTTTAGTTGCTTGGAATACATTTAATTGAGAATTTAAAGGTAAAAGTCTGGTCAATATGTCACGTATGTCAAACTTCGACTCAATACGAGAACTCTTACAAAAGTTGTAGCCGTTATCAGTATCGTGGCCGTGCGAGTTTGAGTGTTTTGACCCATGCTTTCCTGCCCCGAATGAGCTCGTACATCAAATTATTGCAATAGTAAAGAACACAAATTACGCTTCTTTTTATTCTATACGAGTAGGTATAACATAAGGTTTCGATTTGAAACTCGGCTGCCCCATAGCATAGCAGAACAGCGTACCTAAATGTTTTTAGGGTTCCGTAGCCAAATGGCAAAAAACTGAACCCTTATAGATTCGTCATGTCTGTCTGTCTGTCCGTCCGTATGTCACAGTCACTTTTTTCCGAAACTATAAGAACTACACTGTTGAAACTTGGTAAGTAGATGTATTCTGTGAACCGCATTAAGATTTTCACACAAAAATAGAAAAAAAAACATAAATTTTGGGGGTTCCCCATACTTAGAACTGAAACTCAAATATTTTTTTTCATCAACCCCATACGTGTGGGGTGTCTATGGATAGGTCTTCAAAAATTATATTGGGGTTACTAGCATCATTTTTTTCTAAACTGAACAGTTTGCGCGAGAGACACTTCCAAAGTGTAGAAATGTGTGTCCCCCCCCTGTAACTTCTAAAATAAGAGAATGATAGAACTAAAAAAAATATATGATGTACATTACCATGCAAACTTCCACCGAAAATTGGTTTGAACGAGATCTAGTAAGGTAACAACACCAATGTTCGACACTTTTAGCTGACATGCACCAATAATCGACAGAAGCTTTTAATTCTAAGATCATAGGGTTATAAATTGACTGTTGCAAAACAAATGAATAACTCTTATCTTCATTGAGTAAGAATCAATGTCGAACATTGGTCCTTTGTCGACTACTGGTGTCTTTACCTAAGTAGTTTTTTTTTAATACGTCATAAAATCATTGATCAAAGCTACAACGAACTTTTATATTATGTTACTTGCTGCTACGGAACCCTTCATGGGCGAGTCTGACTCGCACTTGGCCGCTTTTTTTAGTAAATGTTCACGAAAGCTAAAAGTATATTTTCGGATTATTACATCATAGCTGTAGAAAGAAAAGGCTGAATTAAGAAAATAAAGTAATATTTACCTCGTTCTTAAAAATTTGACCTATCTTAGGAACATCATTACAATTATATAAGAGCATATTTTAATGTGATATAGACCGAGACAGAACAGGCGCTGTGTTTTGTCATGGTACATTGAATTTCCTTTGATTTATAGTGGTGTTTTATTAAAAATCAGCAAATGCGTTAACTTTGTTTTGATACATAAACATTGTTTTGAAATGCTTGCAAGATGAACTAAATTTCCAAAAAAAAAACCTTATAAGTAATGTATGCTATTTACAAATTAAACATATATATCTCTTTGTTTTGGCGTGGGACTTAAGATAATTGGTCACCATTAATATGGGCTTAAATTAATTAATAACAAATTATGTATTCAACTTGCACTTTTATTAACTATCGAAAACAAACTTATTCCGATTCCATAAAACCGCAGAGATCAGGTCGTTTGCATTTTCGGCTTCATCAAGATTCCTCCAAAAGGATTACTTACAAGTGAGCATCGACGGCACTAGTTTTTATAATATCACTAGTTTTTTTACATAAATAACATCACGCCTTCATTCCCAGAGTGGGGTAGGCAGAGCTACAACAATAGGAACAACTCTAAAAAGACTTGTTTATAATTATTAGTTTACTAGTGTATTAGTGACAGGCTGCAAGCCCATCGCCTAACAGTACTACTTAAAAGCCTTTATTCCCTTAGTCGCCTCCTATGACATCCACGGAAAGACATGGAGTGGCACTATTCTAACTCGGCAACCTCACGCCCCTCACGGGGACTAGTTTTTTTATCTTTATTAATACCACGATGAGAGCGGTAATAAATTTAGGCATATGCGATACATTATATTCCCTTATCAGAAAATCAATGGAGTCGTACCTAGTTGTCCTGTTCAAATACAGTTTTGTACGATAATGCGGGTAATACGCTGAGTCTTCACACACAGCACCGAAGCACCGAGTGTCCAGTACTATGGGTACAGATGCAACAGATTACCTACAGTATGCTACAAAACTCTCCATCCGATCGGCCGTACGGTGCCGCGCATTATCGCGGCAGGTGGCGTCACGCACCGCTCAATGTAGGTTTTGCGTAATTATTTGACTAAGAACTAAAAAACATTTGTAGGTATAAGAACCTATAATTAACTACCTATAATGCCACCTAGATAAGTAGATAGTTTTCGACGACCTATGACCGACTATATAGGTATCTATACTTTACAATTTTACATCACAAGTAAACTAACTAGGTAGACTACCTACTATCAGTCTATCAGTCATGTCCCTTGATATAAGTTTAAGTACCTACGTTGTATAATTACTAGACTCTATCTAGGTAGGTTTAACTAAGTACTAACCTTTTATTAAATCACTGATTTACGAGTAGGTATTTGTTTTAATTTTGTCTGTACTTACGTAAATAGGCATTTAAAAGAGTAACTTACCGAAAACAAAGAATAAAAATTTATGACTGGACTCGCCTAAAAATCTTCCTATTAAAGATTTAGAGTCTAAGTTAGCATGTAACATTCGGACATTACTCGAATTGAAATAAACTGCCGCCTTAATCCAAGAACTATTTTATTTTCCTTCATTTTCTATCATTGTAGAATTAGTAAATTGGCAATATTATTGAGTAAAGGTTTCATTTATTAACAATAACATGTTTAAATTACTAATTCGTAACATTCGTTTAGCGTAAATAATATTCTTACAACAAATAATTAGAATTTATGTGGTTATTAATGATTTTAAGACATATTTAAATAATCTTCAAGACGTAAAAACCACACCAAAACAAGGTTATTGTTCATATCCACTTCAATACAGAGCAAGAATTGATTTCAAACTGTTTTATGTCACGGTATTTTGCTTCCGTTGCAATGAAAAACAAGTTTACATTCAAAATAGTTTAACAAAACAAAGTAATAGTATATTTCCACTTCAAAATAGATTAAAGCGTTGTAGTTTACTGCGGTGTGTCGTGGTACTTTGTTTTGGTTGATAATTAAAATCTAGTTCGATAGAGAAATAACTTTTACAAAACAAAGTAATTCCACAATACCAAACCAAAACAATCTATAAGATTTACAGATAATTTCTTTTGTTGTGGTTTATGCATTTACTTTGTTTTCAAAATTTAAGAAATAAATTAAAAAAGTAAAGTAAATAAACAAACCATTTCAAAACAAATTAAAGGTAACGACTATACTGTTTTGATCCATTTACTTTGCTTTGGTAGAGTTTTACGAACAAAAAGATACTTAAAAGGTAGGTTTACTTTGTTTATCCACATACCTATCTTTTTTTCTATCTGGAACATATGTTATTTTAATATTTTTTTCGATCCGTCATAAAAAGTTAAGTCGACTTATGCCGGGTCGCTTACTGTGTTTTGCTATGTGACAGCCGAACTCTTTTATTATCTTTTTAAATTGTAATAAACCTTTGTGACAGAATTTAAGGACCGATTAGGTAGATGAAACAGAGTGTAACAAACGACCAAGTACCTACGCACTTAATAGACGCGATGGACGTAAAAGGAAATTGATTGTTAAAAAATGAAGCCTTAGAAATTATTGTCCACCAGAGCTGAGCTGAGCGAGGATAGATAAATAAATATAGGGTAGGGAGGGGCACATTGAGCAACTTTGGAATGATCGTCCTGTACTTTCGTGATGGTTTGCGTTAGAAAGATGATATCCGCTTTGATTGTTAGGAAATGTATCTGGGAATAAACGTCTCTAGACAGATTTTCTATATTTTGTATTGTTTAGCCGAAATTCGCTTTAAAGTGACCAAAGTTAGACATGCTCAACTTACCTCGATAGTGAGGTAAGTTGAGCATGGGTATGAGGTAAGTTGAGCAAGGTAAGAATTGCATGAAGAAAAATAATTAAATCATCATATTTATTGCTCATATTTCTTTATTACCAAGAAACTACAATCAGTCTTATTATAATTACATATTTTAACGGAGTTTTTGACTCCGGAATCACGTTTCATTAGTTAGGACTCAAGAACTACCAATCACGGTACCTAGTAATATAGATAAACTTCAAATTATAATGTAATAATACGAGATCAGCAAACAACAAGATTTGTTTCTTCCTTGCAACGTTAATTCGTTTTTATAATCACATTTTTTAACTGAAATCTTTATTTCTAAATGACATACAGTAATCATACATAAGTAGACTTCAACTTGAATTATTCTAAACAGATAAAGATTATTTAAAAAAAAAACAATTTATTACCAAGTAATCAACAATAGGTACCTACTAAAATAAATCAGGATACTACAAGATTTACATAGTAGAAAAATAGCCTAAAAAACCATTAATCATCATTTTCTCTATCACAATGGGTGCAAATATATGAATAATTGTCATTTGGCGTACACTTTGAATGAGCCCATTGCTTGCAGGATGGGCACTGAATCTAATAATATAATATAAAGAATACTAGGGTTGTTTAATTTTTGAATGTACCTAGTTAACGTCATTCTTTTAATATCGTATTCTTTGGCAGCAGCGTTGATACATTTTTTCTCCACCAAAACAGCTTCCGCGGCATTTTTTAACTGTTCACTTGTCGCAGAACCCTTTGTGGTTTTTCGTTTATAGTTTCACATTCTACAACAAATAATATTTTTTACTAAGATATATTGCACAAATGAATAGTCAAAAACTGACCAACTAGCCCCGTGCCACGTATTTTTATCAAGTCTTAGGTTATAATAAAATTGGTAATACTTACGACAACATAAGTATTAAAACACAAAAGACACGAAAATTTATTAAGTAATTATTCTTAACTGATGCCTGAGTCATCTATTGTCACAATTTTAGAAGTAAAATACCACAGTTAACTTTTTTTACTTTTTAATTCGGAAAAAAACAAATGACGCGTGTCACCAACTCCTACGCCGCGTGGCAACTTGTAATGGCGGAATGTGTTCCCCTCCCCCAGACCTCACTTTCCGCCATTTGACGTCCCTACGTCGGGTGTTTAGTTTTGGAGATATTTCAATTGCTCAACTTACCCGCTTGCTCAACATGCCCCTCCCTACCCTAATAAATAAGAATCATTGTTTCTATTGATTCATGACATGACAAACACATCCCTTGCAACGCATCCTCGCACATCCCTGGTGGAAACGCAGCCTTTACACATACGCTACTTTTTCATATTTTAGTGTGTGTATTTTTAATGTGGTCGCAGGTTTCGGTTCAAAAGTTACTTTGCCGGTTAATACTTTATCATCGAATTGAAAAGTGATTTTGGGACTCTCCCTAGATAATAGGTATGTTTATTGTTTGTCCCCGGGTCCCGCAACTTTTGTTTCATACGAAGCTCGCAACTGTAAGTATATAGTAAAATAATACTCTGTAAAAACACATACGCATTTAAGGCATCGGGTGAAAGTCATAAAAACGCTTATTTACGTCGCTGGCACAGAATACGTTGAAACTTGAAACAGAAAACGTATTTTTCATCACACTTGCTCGTAAATAGTGTCCTAACATGCTAGAAAAATCGACCGTAAATCCAAAATAATACCCGCGGGCCTTTTTTTACCATTACGCCCTATCGTACGTAATAGCTTTTTTTTTTAAATATAATGCGTGGACTCAAACTATCATAATACGTCAGGACCCCAATTCTTGTGCCATTCGATATGAAGTTTCATTCGAGATGAAATGTCAGTTGCATACAATTTTCTAAAAATCTCGCATATAAACTATTGATCTCGACAGTCACTAGAATCGGACTCCTGAACACGTTTGACATTATCTGTGGTGAGTCATAGAAAATGATATAGTCTGCCGAAGTAAGTGCCGATACTGCCGATAATTATAATTTCATAAATACTGATTAAAATAAATAAATTGTGCGATTCAAAAAATGTCGTCATCCGACGATAATATGGGATATGCGACTCCGCCGGACATCGCCAACGCGGCTAAATAAGTTAAAAATATGATATTTTGTCTGATTTTATTTTTTCCTCGCAATTGTGATGAAAAACATTGTATGTTACACGGGTGGTAAAGGAATTACAAAGCTCGAGTCATTAAAGCCCTCAGCCTTCGGCTTCAGGCTTCTAACAGACTCTTGTTTGTAATTCTGCCTTTACCACCCTTAATACACAATGTACTATAAGAACACTTACTTTTTGCGTATGTTCCGCCCAAATTGTAATAATATTATGCTCCAATTTCTTGGCGAGTTCGAGAGATTTGTTCAAGGATCTGAAGGCGTGGAATTTTCTCCCTCTTATAATGTGAGAGTAGGCGAGCAAAAGAAAGTATCTGCGAATGAGACTTATAATAATTTAAAGCATTAAACGATGAAAGCAAATTATATAGTCAAAAACGAATACAGGGCCTCTATTCAGGTGCGTTAAAACGATATCGTGTTTGACACGTTTAAGAATCGTTTATGTCACAGTCGCCATTATTGTAAATGACATAAGAGTTATCAAAACATTGACAATACGGAAACAGGTCAAAAACGATATCGTTATAACGCACTTGAATAGAGGCCCTGCACGGTTTACTCACATGTTATAGTTAGGTAACGGCCCGACATGTTTCATGTTCATGTTTCATGTTTCGGGCCGTTACCTTACTATAAAATGTGAGTAAAACGTGCAGTGTTCGTTTTTAGTCATGATAATGTCTCACACAAGTTTAAATTTTGCAAGTTACATAGGTTTTGAAACTTACGGATATTTTTTGGATATATAGAAAAATCATCCACAAGGGTAACATGGGGGAATGGCGGTCAGCGGGCAATGCCGGTCAGGTCAAAATCTAAAACTTCCAATAACATTTCGCGAACTAACATGCCGAGGTGCGCCATTTTGTATCACGTGCAGAAAGTTTAACAGCTGTGTAAAGGTTAGGACGTGTATTCCTTTATAAAACAATGAAAATTCGATGAAAGGTACGTTTAAAGTGATTAATGCCAATCAATATCTTTCTAAAAGTTAATAATTACACATGTATTTGTGTATTCCATATGTATATGTTTAGTTAAAATAAAATAAAATAGTTCATTTTAGAAGCAAAGCTGTGTGTTAATTTCGGATATCCCGCAGAATTTTAAAAAATGGTTAAAAAAACCGGGAAAGAGCATGTCGGACCATGCTCAGTGTAGGGTTCCGAAGCCGTCTAGCATTATACAAACATAAAATTCTACAAGTAATAAGTAATTTTCTATAAGTCATACGGGGGGGATACTTGAGTCTAACAAAAATTAGCGCTTTAATGCTTAATATTTCAAAAACGGATTACTTAATCGAAAAACTGTTTTCACAAACTCATAATATTTTTGAAAGACCTATCGAACGACACCCCACACTAAAGGGTCAACGAAATAAATCTTTTTCACTTCTCATGCTGGTAAAGTCCTTCTTTATGCTGGGTATAGGCTGCATAAAATCGCATTTTATGCACTAGTGCATAAAGTGTTGTCGTCATCTAGACTAAGACAATTAAGCCCTACAGCAAGACAGATGAAATGACTGCATTAAATAAACTTATTTGAATACATTTACTTTAATTTCTTTGCCCGTGTGGTTGCCGGGTTAGAATAGTGCCACTCCATGTCTTCCCATGGATGTCGTAAGAGGCGACTAAGGGAATAAGGGCTTGTAGTATTTTTAGGCGATGGGCTTGCAACCTGTCACTAATACACTAGTAAACTTCTTGGCCTGATTGTGCAAAATGTGGTTACAGAATTATCAACAAGTCTTTTTAGAGTTGTTGTTATTTCTGTAGCTCTGCCTACCCCACTCTGGGAATGAAGGCGTGATGTTATGTATGTATGTTTATACGAATGTCCAAACCTCGGGCGGTACATCGGAGAGTTTATACATGTGGTGTTCAAATCTTGGAATATAGACTTTACTGATTTCTGTAGTAATGTTATCTTCTTTATGTTTCTGTTATCAATCTGTAAAACACGAATTTATTTATGCAACTCATCTTTTGACAGAAACTTTAGTTAATGTTTTATTTGTGCCGTGTGGTTGCCGGGTTAGAATAGGCAGTGCCACTCCATGTCTACTCGTGGATGTCGTAAGTGGCGACTAAGGGAATAAGGGCTTGTAGTACTGTTAGGCGATGGGCTTGCAACCTGTCACTAATACACTGGTAAACATCTTAGCCTGCATACATACATAACATCACGCCTTCATTCCCAGAGTGGGTTAGGCGTAGCTACAGAAATACCAAAAACTCAATAAATATTTGTAACCACATTTTGCACAATCAGACTAAGATGTTTACCAGTGTATTATTGGACCATTTAAAAAAAATCTTCATCTTAGCCGGTTTGTGCAAAATGTGGTTACAGAATTATCAAGAAGTATTTTTAGAGTTGTTGGTATTTCAGTAGCTCTGCCTGTGTCTACCCCACTCTGGGAGTGAAGTCGTGATGTTATGTATGTATGTATTTATTAATTTACCTCTCTTACTAGCATTATCAGTAATCCTTCCACTAGTCTTATGAGCAGGACTGTAGATAAGTCGACTTTCTTACGCGGCATATTACTGATTGTTTGGATCTTATCTTCCCATTGTATCGCCTGCTCCCAAGCCCCTGTTCTGATATTTCTGAAACATTTTGTGAAAATAATTATGTATCGATTGTTAGTTTCGTTTTAAACTTATGTATTGTCAGTTTCGTTTTAAGAATCAGGAGTTTTTAGGGTTCCGTAGTCAAACAAGGAACCCTTCTAGTTTCGCAAAGTCCGTCCGTCCGCAGCCTAGCTCAGAGACTCTTAGTCCTAGAAAGCTGTAATTTACAGCATGAATATACATATATCGTCGGTCTAGATGTGATACCTCGTAACTATTTTTTTTTGGTAAAACGAGATTTTGATGCAGAAGGTTTTCTGCATCAGGTATCAAATCTAGACCGACGATATGTCACACCAACAAAAAGGTAAAATACAATCTTAAAAAAAAAAAAAAAATATCTCCCTACACGTAACGTGGTGATGTATTTTTTTCTCTTGTCTACCCGATAATAGATTGGATAGTTCGTTCAAGACAATTTTTAGATTAATAGATTTGTTCATGAAGTATTAAGTTATAAAGCGCTAATTTTTGTTAGAGTCAAGTGTCCTACCTACCTATAGCTTGGCAAAAACATTTAGAAACAGCGAGGGACATATTTCTCCTTTCAGTGAACAAAAGCCGTAATAACCTCAGTTTTTGTACGTTTTGCTTGCCACTTGACTTTACTCCTTTGTACCTATTGTATTCCACCTCTTTTTGCGAATATAAATGTCTTATCTTACGTAAGCCACATAACTATGAAGAAGCTCCACGCGGCTTCAGGAGTCTTGGACCTCAAGATCGCGTCTCCCTTCTTGATGTAGAACTTCTCGCAAGTCTCATAGGACTCCACGCTGTATCCCGTGTCAAGGAGCATCACCATTGAGCAAAAGTGGTACCAAGTGATCGCTTAAAAACAAGCCAACGATTAATATAACCAATTTGGTACGTTCATGATCAAATTAGATAATCTCTGCTCCAACTGATCGGTCAAGACAGATTCATTTGCGATAATTGAGCGTGCATCCTGCATTATGAATCCACCTTTACGTGAATTGGCGGGCTAAAGGTTGGCTTAGACAACGGCTTGGCAACGGACCGGCACTGCCTCGCCTCATTTATATATGGCGAGGAGATGCTCTTACGTGACGTTGCTGTGTAGTGTGCCTTGTAGTTGAGTTTCATACAAATAGTACTGAATGACTCGAGTTGATTCAGTGCCGGCCCGTTGCAGTTATGTCTGCGGCAACCTTTAGCCCTGCAATTCACGTAAAGGTGGATTCACAATGCAGGATGCACGCGCAATTATCGCGAGTATATTTTGTCTGAACAGTAAAACACTTACAACTCAAGTCACAATGGTCGGTTAGGTAGAAGAACTCTCTCATTAACACCACCACGTCAGCAAGGCGAAGATCACAGAGCAGAAGGTTTAGCATGCAAAGGATGAGCGTCTGGCGCGTAGCGAAGTTCGTTAACTTCGTAATCATGTGCACCACAGACAAACCGTACTGTAAGCCTTCGTGTTTCTTGCCATAATTAAGGCTGAAAAAAATTGGCATATATCAACTGCACACCTAGAATTAGTACCTAATGATTATGATAAAAAAATATAAAATATGTTTAAACAGTAAGTAGGCAGCAAGGGCACTTTTACACGTCAAAATTCTATCAGCGGTTCCCAAGAGGCGATCACTGCTGAGAAGAACGCCTCAAAAACTCAACAGTCAGTCATTTTTAGGGTTCAGTACCCAAAGGGTAAAAAACGGGCAAGAGTATGTCGGACCATGCTCGTGTAGAGTTCCGAAGCCGTAAAGTACTAGACTATAAAGATAAAAATCCACTAGTAATAACAAATTTTCTATCTTAAGTCATTTGGTGCCGTCTTAGATGATTTTAGTATGTATAGATAGGTAAGTATCTGTATCTCAAGCTCAAGAACCAATGTTGTCTATTCAGTCCAGATAGTTTTCCTTTTAAATTCATTATATGCGCATTCTTATTTTTTTTAGATTTTTAGTATTTGTAGTTTTGGCTGTTTAGCGCTTTAAAGCTTAATATTAACGGATCCCTTAATCGAATCACTGTTTATAAACCCGTAATATTTTTGAAAGACACATCCAACGACAAAAAATAAACATCCCCGTTACATATAGGGGAGGTACAATAAAAAAGGATTTTATATTACCACTTTGTTGGCGTGACTAATATGTATACTCATACCAAATTACACCTTTCTCGTACTAAGAGTCTCTGATCTCGGACGGACGGACGGATGGACGGACATGGCGAAACTATAAGGGTTCCTAGTTTGACTACGGAACCCTAAAACCGGGGACGGGATCGTATCATAATATATAAAGTTCAAAATACATAATGGTCATAATAGATAATGGTTTTTTTTCTGAAACCGTAAACATTTCAGGATTTTTTGAAAGGTCATTACATAGAACCCATTAGATTAGGTTAGGTTATTTTTATAACAATTCTGAAAACCTTCCGGTTTCAGAAATATATTGAAGATATATTATGACCATTATGTATTATGACCCATTATGTCTTTTGAACATTATATATTATGATACGTACCCTTAATTATATAGAGAAATTGGTAACCTTCGTTTCACCAAAAAATATACATAAGTATCATTTGACCAAACTGCTTTATTTCTTAAACTGTAAATATTTCAGGATTTTTATAAAACTAACCTTACGTAACCTATAGGGTTCTACACGATGGTCCTGAAATATTTACAGTCTCGTAAAAAAGCACTTTGATCAAATGAAATGCTTGGGAAATTAATGGAAATGAATCAAATTGACAAAATATTTTTCATGAAATGAAAGATAGAAGACATCCAAGATTCAGGAGCGAATAGGCGCTCATATTTGCCCTTACCGGGATTTGAACCCGGGACCGCTAGCTTCGTCGGCAGGGTCACTACCAACTAGGGTAGTACATGTAGTCAAACAAAAAATGCAGGTATATTTGTGTTCGAAAAGATTAGTCAACTTTTTGAAAACTACTGCACTTACTAGAAGAAAAATATGGTGCTGTAAAGGAAGCAGACCGCACGCACTTCGGACGCATCCAGAGGCCCGCGTTTGCGATTGCACAGCTCCATTGCTTGCTTTTCCAACGTTATGCACATTGAATACTAGGAGATAATAACAATCCTCAACCAATTTAATTCAAACATAAGCCACTGTAGAGTTTGTCATATTAGTGACGTTATAATTAAATTCTTAAGAAGTCTTAGGATTGAAATCATTTACTCAGTTTGACATAACTCCATAGTGGCCTGTGATAAAATTGGTTAACTGTAAAAAAAAATACAATACAAAAAATACAATCAGCAGCAGAAGTAGCTACGCAACCGAAGAGCTCAAAATGATTTGCACTCGACTCTATTGTCAAGAGAATACGTCTTCTCTAGATCGTTTTGAGCATGTTATTATGCCTAGCTACTTTTGATGGTGACAAAATACAGAAGTCTTAAAAACAGGTCAAATATTTCCACGTCTTATGTTACCGAGATTAAGTACCTAGGTATGAACTAGGTTTACTAGCTAGGTAGTAGTCGGAACCATTTCGTTACAAGAGTGGGGTTATTACGACATGGCTATGCCAGTTCATTTTACGGCGAGTAATTTTGACGTTGGTCGTTTAAAAGAGAAGGAAGGGTGCCTGAAAGCCATGTTGCTCTCGAGAAAATGTTATTTAATTCCCTATGGCAAGGGTCAATACATCATTCAAGTTCGGGGGGGCATAATAACTTAATTGTTTGTAAAACTAAAATCTGCGTCGTTTTCAACAAAATCCTTTTTCACTTCTCATGCTCGTAAAGTCCTTCTTTATGCCAGCATAAAGAAGGACTTTACGAGCATGAGAAGAAGGATATGCGGTTATGCGATTTTATGCACTGTGCATAAAGTGTTGTCGTCATCTAGACTAAGACAATTAAGCCCTACAGCCAGACAGACGAAGTGACTGCATTAAATAAAGTTGTTATTTGGGTCAATCAACTTTTCTTTGTAGCTCGTTGCCATGGTGACGTCTCCTGGGTCACTCTTTAAAACCACGATTTTAAAGTACATAAATCCAGCAAACATCGGCTTTTGTGGCAATTACAAGCCCATTCTTGTATGGGTTTTCTTCCAAGCGTATTAGTAGTGTATATTATAACCATTTTTCTAAGGAACTCTATCACTGTTGTCTCCTGGCTTACGGGACAGAATAACAACAACGAAAAGTTGATCCACCCATTTGAATACATTTACTTTAATTTCTTTGCCTTCAATGTTGCCTCTAACACAAATGAAATTTAAAACAATTAAAAACAAGCATTGTTTACAAAAACATACGAAATCAACGTATCAATTGGCAGTATTCCGTTCGACCTAAGTTAGAAGTTTCATGCAGAAAATTAAAAAAAAGGTTAAAAATAAAAAAAGCAGTGGCGGGAAGAGGTTGGTGTTTCGTTTTGGACTATTAATTAGTTGTTTTCTTCGCAAAACTTGTTGTGTTACGGAATATTGTTAGAATGTTGTCAAGTTAAGAGAAAATAATTCACACACCTAACACACTAATGGTAAAAAAGGCAAAAGAACTTATTGAACAGATAAATCCAAGAAAAAGTTTTTACATTATTACTGTTGTATTTCCTCGTAATCGAAGTGTATAACTCGGTCTTAAAACCCATTTTATCCTCGACTTAATTATCCATCACAAGTCTTGGATAAAATGTCGTTTTATGCCCTTGTTGCTCAATCTACTATTGTATCATTAAGTCATTAACTATGAACATTTTTTTTAAAACGACCCATTTGTAATGGTCCTTTTTTCGTCTATAGAAAATACAGATAATTTTTGCTCTAGTCGTCACGACAGATGACGAAGGACAAGACAAACAATTTTAGCTTTGCTTTTATAATTAGCATTTTACTTTACGGAACCAGAAACTGATTAATAAATGTGTGCCTAAATCCAGTTTTTCATAAAAGAAATCTCGAACTTCTGCGTTTTGCGAACATATTCTTATGTAACCCTAATAGTTAGCTATGCTATTGGTGGGCGAAAATAACGGGTAGGTATGTACGTGGAATTCATACTCTCTGTTCACCGCAGTAGATTGTTATTAGGTTTCCGTAGCTCTCACAAAGAAGCCTTAGGTTTGAATTCGTTTTTAAGGCATAACCCAAACATCGTTTTGCGGCTAGGGCTGCGTTTGTTTCTTCTTTGCACTCCTGAAAAAGAATAATCTTATTCTTTCCTGTATGGATGGAAAACATTGATTTAAAATTAACAGAGTACTTACAGTAAACAACTTATAAAGCCTATTGAAGGTGTCCGCGATCTCATCATAAAAAAACCCAACCAATCCACGACCACTTTCTGTGTTTACGTAGAACTTAGGGGTGATGTATAAAGCGATGAATTGGCGCATGGACACTTGCATATTTTGCATTTTTACCAAATATCTGAAATCACTGAGACATTACAAAATACAATACTAACACCAGTTTATTCACCTGTCTATTTGTCTGTGTCAGGGCTTGGAACCGGTTTAAAAATACTGGTTTATACCGGTATTACCGGTTAATTTCGGTTTTGTTCCGTTTTTTTTGGAAGGCGAACATTTTTAGAGCTTTATACTAACCTTAATTAACGGGTTTAATCCACGAGCAGCGAGTCGACAAACCAAAAGTTTTGTACCGCATACACTAAGCGCTTGATTATCGGGCGCATCAACCGGTGTTAGCTCGAAACTGCGTGGTGATTCTCTCAACACAGCGCTGCGTCGATCTAAATGGTGAAGTTTTATATGGCAAGTTTAAGAAGTCCCGTCGGAGCGTACAAAACACATTTTAGCGCGTGCCTTCTCAATTAGGCAGCAGGTAGGTGAGTCGAGTTCAGTGTCGTATAAAGCTGCCTAATTAAGAAGGCACGCGCTAAAATGTGTTTTGTGCGCTCCGACGGGACAACTTAAACTTCTCAGATAAAACTTTATCTTTCAGATCGACGCAGCGCTGTGTTGAGAGAATCAATGTACTTAATTCGAAAATAATTTACAGTTACACGCGCAACTTCTATGTTGTATTTATGACAAAATTTCCGTGACTCAATTTAAATTTCTTGGCAACTTTATGGGAAAGTTAAAGGAAAGTTACGAAAAAAATTACAAAGTGATGGGAATTTCATTAATTGATTATTAGTAAAAAAAAACATGTATCCGCATCATAGTCAACACTCGTAAGATAGAAAATTGTAGATATTAAGTGTTTTTAGTTATAAATCATATTATTATTAAGTATAAAGACATATTGTGCTGTGGTAGCCGTCTAGTTTTTTTTTTTTAAATCCATATTTCAAAAAATAATAAGAATTAGAGTTACTTCGAAGTAGGAAAAGGATCATAGTACAATTCCAAGGCGTGGAATAGATGTTTCCGAGCTTCTATGAGGTCGCCAGTCTCCAACATGCAAGCGCCACGCAGGGAAAAGATGCGCGCCAAGCAAAAGCTCTTATACCAGCTGATCTTGCATAAATTCTTTGAGCAATACTTGTCACACTGTCGGAAAAAAATACTGTAAATTCGCAGTGATGATGAACATAATTGATGATTAACCCTTTTCCAGGCAGAGGCTCTATATTGACCACATAGGTTTAGTTACAATTTCAACCTTAGTACCTTAGTTTAGGTTCAAATCGAATTGAACATACGTGAAATTTACTTGCTCTACTTAGATACGTATGACATTCTATGTTAAACCATCTAGATTAGAGCGGCCTGAAAGAGGATTAAATATAAAACTGAACACTGATATATAAAACTAGAGGGAGACTGCTCAAGATCGGACAGAGCGGAGGGAGAGGCCTTTGCCTAGTAGTGGGACATTATGGGCTCATAATAATATAATAATAATAAATATCCAGGGACAATCTCACACAAATTGATCTAGTCCCAAACTAAGCTCTAGGCTTGTACTATGGGTAAATAGGGCAACGATAAACATATTTACATATAGAAATAAACACTTACATACATATACTTAAGGGTGTTTCTTACTTTTAGTCCGCAGATATATGTATGTTCACATTTTTTTATAACAAACAAGTACCAATAGTAATTTTTTATAAAAATCGTACCATGACTAAAGCCTCGACTTCAAATAACAGTCGAATTGCTTGCGGTACATTCCAATTCATAACACATAATTCAGCGTACTCTAGATAAGCGTCGAATAATTTGTGATACTCTCCTGTAATCAAAAAGTAAAATACTAATACTTAGGGCCTGTTTCACAATCGACAAGTAAATTTATCTGTCACATAAAGATGTCTCTCTCCTTGTCTATTTTCAAGTGTCAGAAAGAGAAAGGGCTAAGTTTATCTGTCAAATAAGCTTTACTTGTCGATTGTGAAACAGGCGGTTAGTAAAATATTTATAAAAACAAAAGAAGTCTAATCAATCCGTAGAGCGCCGTGGCATATATATGTGTATTACAATATCAATCTTATTTCGATCCACTCGGAATTCCAAATTCAAATATCGTTCGTTATAAACACACGGTTTTTATAGGGCGCTCCACGGGTTAAGTACTTGAAAAATCTGATCTTTCTAAAGATAGGTAGATGTAGTGAATATGTAAACAATATCGTTCTTGGCTGAAAAAGTTCGTGTTTTCATCTTGCTATCTCAGTTAGCATTACTACTCGTCGATAAGCTAATTGAGAAAGCAAGACGACTACGAACGTATCCGACACATCATGTCCAAAACATCTTTCAAATCAGCAGTTATTAAGAATTTCCGTTCTTAATCCTCTACACTCTGCAGAGACATGTCTTTTGTCTGTAACTAATATAAATATTTTTATAAAACTAACCTAACCTAACCCTACACGATGGTCCTGTAATAAATCCATAATTATTTACAATTTCGAAAAAAAACGCGGGTTGTCAAATGATATGTTTGTGAAATGATAGGATCCCCACTCACACACCCACGGTCTCATACGCACATACGACCGAACGAACGTGTTTATTTACTTAAAAACTAAACTACTCGCATGCATCTGTAGTTGTTGCTCTTTATTTTTAGCTTACAGGTGGATGTCTGTAATTGGCTCTACGGTCTGTTAAAATTTACTGTTTTTTATGAATTGTACTGTGCTGTTGATATCCCTAATAAATTAATAAATAAATTACTGTACATTACCTGCTCCGCGGCAGTGTTCGATGATCTGACAGTAGACGGATAGAATGATCGGCATACATTCACAGTTGGCCGAGTTCGGGAAGGATCGGACACCCTTCGAGTTCTTACTGTACAACGCAGCTGAATCGCGAATACGTGCCATTTCTACTCATCAAAAAATTAATTAAGTAATATAATCCTTTCAGGTCGTTATTTTGTTTCGTAGATAAAATTCAAAATTCGTTTGAGTATTTATATTCTAGTATAGTCCATAGATAGATACCAATTCGAAAACGTTAGTCAAATCAAAATCAATGAACCGTAACCTCGGGGTACTTTAGCTCTAGAGGGTAACATTGCCCACCCTTAAAACTATAATTGTATAACTATTAAGTACCTTATTCCTTAGTACAACATTTAATAGGATAAATAAATATTAAAGATAGTTTTTGGTGTGGACAATGTTACCCCCTAGGGCTAAAGTACCCCGAGTTTACGGTTCATTGCTTTTGATTTGACTATGTATACATACGAGTATGAAAGTTAGGTACGTAATCAATTCCTGACGCAATAAGTCAAACCGTAAAGCCCCTTGCTTTACGGTTTGACTATTGCGTCACATTGACATAGTTCCTGCTGCTCTGATAAGCCAAATAGCGTTTCAAATAAAACACGTGTAGCAATCGCAACCTAATTACCACGAGAGTATTGAATCTGCTTTGACCGTTGAATTTGAGATAACCCTTATAGGCTCAGCAGGACAGCATAGCATCCCAAAAACCATTTGGATGACTGTACCCACCTTCGTTTTCAGTTAAATTCTCAATTGACTCCGGTCGTTGTAACATGTTGTACTTATACTGGAAAGTAACAAAAGGAGTAAGTTTAAGCGGGCTACTCACTCACCTGCCGCAGGGGCGATCTCTGAATTTGACGGGCATAAAACTGCCCCTACGTCACAATTAACCTTGTAAGACCCGGTATGCTATAGGAAGAACATAATCCAGGCAATTTAATTTAAATGTTATTTCAAAGAGCATAAAGTTTACTTTTATTTGTTTCAAATTGAAAATGGCATTTAAGAGTAAAGGTAATTGAGCTTTATTCCTTGTGGTAGATTCAAATTCCTACACACAAACATCTCCCGGTTTGTAGTATGGTGGGCCTCAATATGTTAAGGAGGCAATTAAGGGTCAAATCTTGTAAGTAATGTTTTTTCCGATGAGAAATACTACCCCAAGCACAATAGGTGCTCCAACGGCTGCTCCATTGCAGAACAGCGTAAATGCTTTTTAGTAAATGTTCACGAAAGCTAAAAGTATGTTTTCGGATTATTACATCTTGCCTGCAGAAATTAAGTAAAATACAATATTAACCTTGTTCCTAAAAACATGACCTATCTTAGGAACATCATTACAATTATAAAAGTGCACATTTTAATGAGATATAGACCGAGAAAGAACAGGCGCTGTCTTTTGTCATGGTATTTTGAATTTCCTTTGTTTTGTAGTGGTGTTTTATTAAAACTATCCCAAAATATGGCTCTAATTAGCATACTAAAATCAGCAAATGCATTAACGTTGTTTTGAAGTGCTTGCAATGTACTTAATTAAACATATCTCTATGTTTTGGCGTGCGACTTGAGATAATTGGTCACCATTAATATAGAGCTTAAATTATTAATAACAAATTATGTACTTATTCAACTTATACTTTTATTAACAATAGAAAACGAACTTATTCCGATTCCCTAAAACCAGTAGAGACCAGATCGCTTGCATTTTCGCCACCATCGAGCTTCCTCCAAACGTATTGCCTACTAATAGTGATAGTGGGCATCAAATAACATCACGGCTTCATTCACAAAATGGGGTAGGCAGAGCTCCAGAAATACTAACAACTCTTAAAAGACTTGTTTATAATTGTGTAACTAAATTTTGCACAATTATGCCATGAAGTTTACTAGTGTACAGTGACAGGTTGCAGTAGTGCACAGGCCATCGGGTAATAGTACAACAAGGCCTTATTCCCTTAGTCGCCTCCTACAACCTCCACGGGAAGACATGAAGTGCCACTATTCTAACCCGGCGGACTACTCTAACTACACGGGGACTAGTTTATTATCTTTATCAATACCACGATGAGCGGTAATAGGTTGAGGCATCTGCGATATATTATAATGTATAGTCTTTCATCAGAAAATCAATCGAGTTGTAGTTATCCTGTTCAAATTCAGTTTTGTACGATAATGCGGGTAATACGCCGACTGACTGTTGAGTTTTTTGTGGCGCTTCTTCTCAGCAGTGGTCTCCTCTTTGAAGCGCTAGCAGAATTTTGACGTGTAAATCTCGTATAGATTTATTGTCAATGTAATAAAATGTCATAATGACGTTCACACATTTATTACATCCGATATCCAAAACGTATGGTTATTAAAACGAACAATTCCTCCTACCGAACTTTTATAAAGACTGAAGGTGAGTATGCACTAGTGTAATAATTACCAAAATTCAACAATATCTTTGGTTGACAGGCCCAAAGATCAAAATGACACTGTTTCATAATATCTAAAATAAACTGGGTACCTACATTAAATATAAGCAGTTTTTTCAATGAACCAAAATAAAACCTTTTTCGGACTAATACAATGGGGATTCTGACTTCTGTACTACCTACCTAACAAAATGTTTAGTTTTATTTACATATAAACCACAGAATATATCAGTGTTACATTGTGTCATTTTTTCATAGGTAGTACAGAGTTTTGGTATTTAGAAAATTTGACGTTTCAATCTTGAGACATTTTTGGTATCAATCAAGTTAATTTGAGTTTTAGACATTTCGAGACAAAGTTGAAATGAAAATTTGTCAAAACACGGTAAAAGAAATTTGTATTATAGTCAAATCAAGAGTACGGTATTTTAAGAAGTAAGAGTAAGCCATTTTAAGTTTTAGACATTTTGAAACTAATCTGTTTTGACACAACGACGTACTAGGAACATGGCATTATTATATCTGGTTGTAGCGAACTGGTAACACCTATACTTGACATCACAGGTAAAGTAACTAGGTAGACAACTACCAGTCTATCGTCATGTAATCATGTCCCTTGAGTTTAAGTACCTACATTGTATAAGCATTAGACTCTATCTAGGTAGGTTTAAGTGAGTACCTTATATTAAAGCACTTATCTACTAGTAGGTATTTGTTTTAATGTTGTAATTACTTATAGTATAGGTATTTAAAAGAGTAAGTTGCCTTTCTCAGACATATTTAATCCGGTCAATACTTCGGATCGCATCGGCACTTGACTACCTACTCGTTGGCTGCAAAGTACCTATTGTGCGCGGGAGATAGAACGCGGTTTAAATTGTCGATATTTTTGACAAAGTAAGTTTCATAAATTACTAATTCATAAGTATTCATAACATTCGTTAAGCGTAAAGAATATTCTAACAACAAATACTTAGATTTTATGAAGTAATTAATGACATTATGTTATTTAAATAATCTTCAAGACGTAAAAACCACACCAAAACAGGGTTATTGTTCATATCCACTTCAATACAAAGCAAGAATTGGTCTCTTACTGTTTTATCTCACGGTATTTTGAATCTCTTGCCAAGTTTCCATTCAAAATAAACTTAACAAAACAAAGCAATAGTACATTCCCACTTCAAAATACATCAAACCGTTGCAGTTTACTGTGTTTTGTCGTGGTACTTTGTTTTGATCGAGTTCTATAGAGAGATAACTTTTACAAAACCAAGTAATTCCACAATACCATACCAAAACAATGTATAAGATTTACAGATAATTTCTTTTGTTATGGTTTATAGCATTCACTTTCTTTTCAAAATTTACGAATTAAATTAAAAAAGTAACGTTATAAAGAACCCATTTCAAAACGAATTAATAAAGGTCACGACTTTACTCTCTTTTGATGCATTTACTTTGCTTTGGTGGAGTTTACGATCAATAAGGTACTAAAAAGGTTACTAAGGTAAGGTTAGGTAAGGTTTACTTTATTTTTCCACATAAGTACCTATCTTTTTTTCTCAAAAAAAGTTAAGTCGACCTGTGCCGGTATATCATTTTCGCAGAAATGTCGTTTACTGCCTTTTGCTATGTGGCAGCCGTATTATGGACAATGCTCCAGTGATGAACATTTCATTCTAATAGTAGTAATCCCGAATAATTTTAATATAATCTAATTATAACACTAGAGGCATGTCAATCTCGGAAGCTTATATATTTATAGGATTGTTCATAACTGGAGCACTGTCCATAATAGGAACTTTTACCTTACTTCCTACGGTTAAATTACAGTTTTCATTTGTTCTTTGATTTTTTTTCGACGACGCACCACTCTCGAGATATACTCGTAAGTAAAAAACCTAAAATGGCCCCTGTTTTGCCCCCATTCCCCCCTCATCGGTTCACCTCCTAAAAGTGGGGACTTTTGGTATGTTCTCTACCTATAAGCATCCTGAACAAATTTCTGAAGAAATTGCTTAGGTTCCTGAACCAATTCAAATTTTCATTTCAACTTTGTCTCAAACTGTCTAAAACTCAAATTAACTTGATTGATACCAAAAATGTCTCAAGATTGAAACGTCAAATTTTCTAAATACCAAAACTCTGTACTACCTATGAAAAAATGACACAATGTAACACTGATATATTCTGTGGTTTATATGTAAATAAAACTAAACATTTTGTTAGGTAGGTAGTACAGAAGTCAGAATCCCCATTGTATTAGTCCGAAAAAGGTTTTATTTTGGTTCATTGAAAAAACTGCTTATATTCAATAGTTGTATTTTCTCGCTTGTCGCTCAGTGCGTCTCTATCGTTACGGACTAGATAGAAAGAGAGATCCGAGCGACAAACAAGTCGCGGACAACTTGTGCTAGCCCACCTGGTCACGCACTCTATACTCCCTTTTGAGACATTTGTTGACTGGACTATAACTAAAACGTCTTGTCTTGTACTGAGTAGGTACTCGTACTGGACAATGATAAACATGATCATATTCAAAATGATACCCCGGTGACTATATACATACTCGTAGAACACAAATCGTGGTTAGTGATGTGCCGTTACCAGTAACTTACTCCAAGCGGGTATTTTACCAGTAACGCTACCAGAAACATTACCAAAAAACGGTAATATACGGTAACATTCAAATTTCGTATATAAAACCATGTGTTTTTATACATGTTTATACAATTTTAGCACCAGACGGACACTTTTAAACTAGAAATGATTAGATGGGTTCAGTCGTTTAGTATATTACCTATGTTACTAGTAAAATACTCAATATTTCCGATTATTTTACCAATGTTACCGGGAATATTACTCTCTCATATTTATACTTCATACATATTTATCATGTGAAAACCGGATAACGAAGTAAGTATAAAATAAAAGAAATATTAATAAAAATATATGCTTTAAATAAATGATAATTACAGTCTTGATGATTATTTAACTAAAACAAATCACACAATTTCTTACCAATACGTCTACGACTGTACAACGACTAGTAATTTATGTTAAGTTTTCTAAAACACTTAAATAGGGTGATCGCACCAGTGTTGGACACTTTGAGGTGACAGGCACCAATAATGGACACTTTACTCTTAATTCGAAGATCATAAGGCTATAAATTGATTGTTGCAAAACAAATGAATAACCTTTACTGTCTGTAAAATAAGAGTCAAGCGTCCATCATTGGACCTTGTCCATTACTGGTTCGATCACCCTAGGTACGTTTGTGTATACATGAAAAAAAGTGTGTAGGTATGTGTATAACTAGTAAAAATATGTGTATAATATATCTTAAAAATGAGATATTAACAATCATAGATCTTAACAATTATAAACAAACTATAAAATAATCATCACAGGTTTATATTCGTATCACAAATCATCTAAAAATAACTTATTTTTATTTTTATTCATTTCTTGTTTTATAAAAAATTTATGTATGTTTAAAAGCTGCACATTACATAACTAAGTAAAAAAGATGTAGAAATCAACTTAGCTACTCTGTGAAGATTGTTTATCATAACGCCACGTACCACGGACAAAGCTAAACTAACCGTCGTGACATTGCCGAACTGATAAGGTACAAATACAATACAATGAGTAAAAGAGACGGAAGATCCAATGAGTTACAGAAATAATTCATAGTTAGTAAGAGTATAGTAACTTTTTTAATTATAATTAATAAAGTAAAATGAATAAAGAAAACAAAACAGAAAAAATCGATTTCTATGTCCGCTTCTGGTAATATTACCGGTAGCATTGGTAATTTACTGAGTATTTTACGAAATGGTATTATACTGGTAACGAGTAAGTTACCGCCGGCACATCACAAATCGTGGTCATTACACAAATATTTGCCCTTATCGGGGACCGAACACGGCACCGCTAGACTTGTATCAACTAAGCAAACCGCGTCGACAAATATTATAAAAAATAAGTTCAAAAGGGCGACAAATATTTAAAAAAAGTGTACTCGGATTATTAAAAGTACCAGATTTAAGATTTAGATTATTTTTAAACACTTCATCTGCTTTGATATATTTGAGGACGACTTTACCTGTAATTCTAACTGGCTGTCGAATGTGATCGCTGAAATTGATTTTTCCAAATACTCGCCGGGCATGCTCGTCTCCTCGGCCATGGCTCGGATCATGCGCCGATTTTCCCTCAGATCTGGGGTGTCTTTGAAGAGACCCTGATTAGCAAATAAATCAACTATTACACTAGATACATAAAAATACGTCGGGTTCCGTCCGTACCGTTCTTGTATGGGGCCCCCTATAATTTAAATTATTTGTTATAGCGGCAATAGAAGTACACACTGAAAGTTTCAACTATCTACCTATTAAGGTTCAAGGACAGACAGACGGACGGACAGCGTATGCTTGGTAATCGATCCAATTGGCACCCCTTGTGTACGTAACCCTAAAAATGAGAGTTTTTCGGAGTGAGATTGGTAACACGCAGAAATCAACGCCAAAATTAAAAGGTACAAAAAACAGGAGATATCGCTTGGCTCTTCAAAAGTCCAGTAAGAACGTTGTCAATTTTTAAAAATTCAAGTCATCCACCCGCCGCACCGCAGTCCCCTCTGAAACCCTGCGTTTCATTCCGATAGGTCTTACGAGGGTAATAATTGAAACCGATGAGCTCACATCGTGACAGCGCTCTCCCAGTAGTCTATTGTAGCAGCCCGAGCCGCAGGCCAGGCAACGACGGGTGTACCGCTCCAAATACAGCAACGCCCGCGTGTGCATCTCGTGCTTTCAAACACAGATATACAGTCAATATTACTTAGTGATCTTAGGTGCCACAGTGCCTCAAGACAAAAGTCAAACCTTAAGTGGCAGTGGGCAATCAATAACACATGTTGTGTTATTTTTACTCTGCGTAAAAATATTAGAGATATTGCCGATTCAATGATTCCACTAACTTAACGATATTCATGGACCTTCTAATACAGGGGTGCGAGGAGAGGAGTGTTGTTAAGTAAGTTAATAAATGAAATTTAAAATTTAGAATATAAATAGGAGAGGGGCTTGTTGTCTGATAACCTGTACATAAAATTTTAAATTTCGAATATCAATAAAGTGTATCGCATACCTATAGCTTGACAACCCATGTCATCATTTCTTGTGTGATTTTGTGTCCACACGAGAAGGTAAAAGAGAGATAGTTTGCAAGAATACAAATCATTTTTTTTTTACTCGTTTTATTGTCGTAATATATTATATTAACGATACAAAATCATATGTTAAAATTTGTGCACTGATAAAAAAATTACCCTGTACAGAATGCAATGTAACTGGTAATTTTAGGGTGAAGCCACACGAGCGTAATTTTTGAGCGCATTGTTTTGTAATTTCTGCTGCATACAAAAGTCAAACTCATTTTGCGTCGCCGTGTGAACCAAACAGTAGGACTTTAGTATGAAACACAATGCAGAAGAAACTACGCGACTCACCCACAACTTCAAAGATTACGCTCGTTTGGCTTCACCCTTACTTGATATTGAAAAAGCGCGGATTTAGCTTTTACCATTATACGCAATTCATTGTTCAGCTGCTATGCAACCTCTATCTGTGTGCTAATTGGGCAATAGTCTACACACTACACCCCACTTTATGGGAGACAGTTCGTACTTAATTTAGTAGGTACCTAAGTCCCGAAAGAATTATTTAAATGACTTCTACATAGACGAATTCGCCGGCATAAGTTAGTTCTTATAAATTAAACAAACTAAGCATCTAAGCGACTACGTCTTGCACTATGGGAGACATTTCGTACTTAATTTAGAACCTAAGTCACGAAGGAAAAACTATAAATGCCTTCTACAGAGACAATTTCTCCGGCAGAAGTTAGTGTTCTCATAAATAAAGTACAAACTCGTATAACCTTCTGACCCTCAGTCAGCATTTCATAAGTAGTTGTACGGAACACCGTGTTCTTGAATTTCATATATCCGCAGAATGCGTACATCGGCAGATCGCGGCAGTCGCCTAGAAAACACCTTTCATTTAGTAGAATAGGGAAAAGGAAGGGCGTTATTCTGTTGAGTAATGTATTTTTTACGCTTTTATTGCTGCTGACGCCATATACTGGGTGATTTTGAAGCCATGATCAGGAATGGCCAGAAGTGAATAAGATGGTCATACCGAACAACTTTTCCAATGGGACCAACCACGAAATCGCTAAAAAAAACTAGCTGTTCTATACATTAACTCTCAATTAATTCACCGTTAATGTATGGTACAGGAACTCTGAGTATTTCTAGCTAGGTACGCACTTGTAGTGAAAAGTATATTTGGAATGGCGTCTAAAATCTTTATTAAATTACTGGAAACTGTTTTAAAACTACAAGATACCTATGACGCTATTTAAAAAAAGTCAACGTTTTTAGTAAATAAGTATTTTTACTCCATTAAAGAATATTTAAATAACAAGATGTACACAAAAACAATAAATTATGATATAATTATGAACGCCAAAATAGTGATCCTAATTAAGGCGACGTTACATCTATGTTTACACTAATGTCTTACAAATAAAATTATTCGAATTTGAATTTGTACTCACGCAGCGGTTTTATACCAATGCAAGAGCATAACGGTTTGCTCTTCGCCGACGAAGGCACGGGATGCACGAACACCAAAGACGTGTCGCGAGAGAAATCTCCTCCCTCGCATTCCAATACTCGAATCAAAAATAAATTCGCCACAGCTGAAAATGTTTTTGGGTAGTTGCGTAAAAAGATGTTTTTCAGTAAGTAAAGTAGGCCGCACGGGAAAATCCACCAGCGAAGCAGCAGTGGACTCATAGTTGAAAAACTTAAGTAAAGGACCTGTTGTATGTAGTTGTGTACAAAACTAATACGGAGTTTACGTCAGATTTCAAATATACATGGAATGTGTATTTGAAATCTACATGAGCTGACCTGGATACTAAACAACCGTCCCAGATCAGATTAATTAAACAGATTCCTTAAAAACCAAAACCAAGTCCTAATCGGCCCATGCGTTTGAAAGCTACGGTGCCACAAACATTCACTAGACACACAGATGGGTGCGTAACGATCGATATAAAAATATTTTCTATAATATCAGTCGATATAACGCTCATTTGATATAAGTATTGAATCATATAACAACATTTAATATATTTAAATATGATATAATTATCATTTTATATAACGATCATTTGTTCTAAAAATATTTTATATAACATGCATTAAGTATAATGCATATTTACTATAATCAACTTATGATATAAAGTTAATTTCATATAAAGTACAGTTGGTATAAAAAAATACTGTCTATACTAACTCGTGTCCAACCACAAGGGTCGGTTTGTTAGTTACCTATTGTGACCCTACAGAGCGGTAACTCCTAGGTCTCAACTAATATATAGGTTAGGTTAGGTTAGAATTGTGTCAAGGCGCGAAGCGCCATAACTACGCGGAATAGGAGCTCCGCAAAGCGGAGCTCCGTCGACTTTGCCTCACGGTCAGCGTTGTACCAAAAAATCTAAAAGTCTTTGCTACGTAAATAATCATAGGCGTTAAAATTATTTTAAATATGTGGCAATAAAAAATAATATACCACATGATAGTTATACAATATGATTTTTATACAAAATGATGATTATACCAAATGATGTTTATAATAAATAAATGATATACCAAATGATATATATAGTAAATAAAAATAGATATTTTGATAATATACCAATCGTTTATTATATAAAATGAGTGATTATATCCTTAAAAATTATATCAAATGTTATTATATCAAATGAAATTATATGAATTATGTTTATACCGATCATTACACACCCCACACAGATACGCACGATAAATATTTTACCCGTTTTTGCGTCGGGAGTTAAAAAGTCAGATACACCAATTTATTGCAGTTTTTTTTTAATTATTCAATGAATATGTCTTGCTTACAGCTTAATGCTAAAACATCAGACACGGAATTACACATACAAGTCCTTAAAAATAAGTTACGCGATATTATTATATAGGTACACATCGTAGACAAAAAGGTAAAAACAATACTATAAAAAAAACTCGTGAGCTTAATATTTCACAAACGAATCCCTCCAAAAACTGTTTCAACAAACCCGCAATATTTTTGAAAGACCTGTCCAACGACACCCCGCACTATGAGGTAGACGATAAAAGAAAACCGGGCAAGAGCATGTCGGTCCATGCTCAGCATAGGACCGACAGCCGAAGCCGAAAATTACTACAAACATAAAAATCAACAAGTAATGACACCAAATGACCTTAGATAGAAAATTAGTTTTCTATCTAAAGTCATTTGGTGCCGTATAGATGATTTTAGGAGGTATAACTAATTGCCTAGTATCTCAAGAACCAATTATGTCTACTTATTCGTGATAGTTTTCCTTTTAAATTCGTTATATGCGCTTTCATTTACGATTTTTCTCCGATTTTTATTTTTGCATTTGTAGTTTTGGCTGTAGGGGCACTTGACTTTAAGAAAAAATATTTTGAAACCTATCCAACGACACACCTCACATGGGGTAGACGAAAAAAAATACATCTCCACGTAACGTGTAGGGACGTACACTAAAAAAATAATATTTTAATTTACCACTTTGTTGGCGCAACTAATATACATATTCATGCCAAATTAAAATTACAGCTTTCTAGTGTTATAAGAGTCCCTGAGCTAGGCTGCGGACGGACGGACGGAAGGAGATGGCAAAACTATAAGGGTTCCTAGTTTGACCATGGAACCCTAAAAACCATCCCCACTTTACGTGAAGGGGAGGTATCATATCATAAATATGTTTCAAGTTTTTTTTTTATTTAGCACTTTGTCGGCGTGACGAATATTCATGACAAATAACAGCTTTCTAGTACTAAGATTCTCTGAGCTAAGCTGCGGACGAATGGACGGTCGGACGGACGGATGGACGGACGGACGGACGGACAGAAGGACGGACATGGCGAAACTATAAGGGATCCTAGTTAGTTTCAAATAGTTAACCGATGTTAGTTAATAGGTATTAACTACGGAAACCTAAAAAGAACTTATGAGCGTTTACCTTGAGCAACTTTCCTAGGGGACTCGCTCTGCATAAGGTGTTGCAACATCCTTCGGGAAAACACATCGCCAATAACGGAACCGCATTTCAATAGCATCTTCTCAAATGGCGTCAGCGAATCGTACGTTTTTAAGATGATTGCTACAAACGGATCATTATTAAGGGTTAGGCATTAGGAAGGGAATCATTGTAAGAAAAATAGAAACAAAGACGAATGAGGAATGGATTGCGACACAGGGGTGCAGACAATCCAAGCTCATGATAGGAAGGGTAAACCAAAACAGGACAAGGTACCTCCTTAATCTTGGTAAGTACATTCTTAGCATACTAACTGGTGTGCTGACTGGGCATTGCCCGCTCAACAGACATCTAACGGTAATGGGCATTAAACAAGATCCTCAATGCCCACATTGCGGCAAAGAGGAAACAAGCCAACATGTCCTAGCCGAGTGCGTCATATACTCGTCACTGAGATACCACACATTCGGAGAGGACAAGCTATCGTCAGAAGCACTTAAAAGCATCAACCTACAGGACGCACTTTTGTTCTGTAGGAAAACCGGAAGATGGGATCCATGCTGGATGGGAGCGTCGCCGGGCCAGTAACCTACGGCTCAACCAAGGGGAACAGGGCGGAATGACCGGGAGACTGATCGACCGCCCGCCTGTTCCGGCCGGGCGTCCCCACCCATCATCATCATCATCAAGGGTTAGGTACCTATAAATGCACTTACATATGATACACGAGCGATATTTTGAGCAATAATTTGGTCGTCAGCGTTTACGGACGTCTCATTCTATTACATCAAATTACAGTAAGACAGCTGCTATTGTTAACGGGCAATTATTGCTCAAAGAATTGCCCGTGTAAGTGCACCTTAACAAGAAATGCATCTTTGGGATACAATACAAACTACGTGACATTAATTCGTTGAATTTGACGCGACAAGGCTCTCATTTTATGATGGCTTGACAATTAAAGTATGCGAACATAATGTCATGGAAATGTTTTCGCGTACAACCGTAGAATCTTATTGCTAACAGCGCGTCTATTATAGTCGTACTTAGTGTATCGATGTGGATAAAACATCTGTCTCTTTCTGACGAGTTTGCAAGGGCGAGAGTGACGGATGCTTTATCCACCGCGATAAACCATACTTCGTACGGGCCCAGCACGGCTAGCACATGACGTCGCGCGACGATAGACTACCCGTCATTGTCTAATTAGAACGGTCAAACAAGACACTACAGGGCCTCTATTCAACTGCGTTATACCGATATCGTTTTTGACCTGTTTCCGTATTGTCAACGTTTTGATAACTCTTATGTCATTTACAATAATGGCGACTGTGACATAAACGATTCTTAAACGTGTCAAACACGATATCGTTTTTGACCTGTTTCCGTATTGTCAACGTTTTGATACCTCTTATGTCATTTACAATAATGGCGACTGTGACATAAACGATTCTTAAACGTGTCAAACACGATATCGTTTTAACGCACCTGAATAGAGGCTCTGGCCACTCTACAAGACAGGTAGTCTATCTCGCGGGCGACATAACTCGCGCGCCGTCATGTGCTAGCCGTCCAGGTGCCGTAGGTATTAAACCCTATTCCACTCTAATCCACTGGACAAATCAATTCAGTGGGCAATATATTTGCGACTAATTGCTCGTCAAATTCATTGCTGAAACAACCGAGCAAAGACTGCCACGAGCAACATTCATTCATTCATTACATAACTCGTAAGCTGCATTTGATATGGAAAATGTTATTTTATTGTTTCAATAAATTTCTTAATTTAATAGACATAAGTATATTCAACCGACCGACCGATGACCGATGGGGTCAGAAGGTTCTTGAGTGGCGTCCACGGACCGGGAGACGAGCTGTAGGTAGGCCTCCAACAAGATGGAGCGACGACCTTGTAAAAATCGCGGGAACGCGGTGGATGCAAAAAGCACAGGACCGGTCTGAATGGAGAGCCTTGGGGGAGGCCTATGTCCAGCAGTGGACGTCTTTCGGCTGATATGATGATGATGATAATGAAGTATATTCAAGAAAATTTATTTATGCGCCAACGTAAAATCCTTGCCGCGTTATAGGCCACGTCGCTTAACTTGAGTTTAATACCCCTCTAATCCACTCTAACCCACTGGGCAAATCCATGAATGGATCTGTTCCTACTTTTTGTTCCACTATAATCCGTTGATGTATTCGACTTTGCGTAATAGCAAGTATTATAAATATGAGGTAGGTTTAGGTTATGTTAGTTTTGCAGCAGGCCCGGACTCGGTTAAATATGATTGGAACATTATTAAATCCATCAATTGCCCACTGCATATACATGTAAATAATACTCTCCCGTGGCAACCGCTCTCATGCTACCTACACCATAATCTCTACAAAATTATCTCCTGCCACAAGACGCAAGCAATATTTCCTTGACTAAATTTCTTTGTCTACATAATACATAATTGACACTTTTACCGTCCGCAGTCATGTCCACATTTATGTCTTCAAAATTGTAAGATTCAGCAAGGACTGCCATTTGAATAACATCGCTTTCATGTCCCGGGTAATCACTTTTGTCCATTGGACTATATGATCCAGAACCACTCTAAAAAAAACATGATAGTTACTCATTCCTCGTATTTCTACGTAATGGGTCAGTGTAAGTATGTATTTTTTGTCAAGATATGGAGTAGGTGAGGTAAAGCATAATTTATATGGAACTCAGACGTGAACATAAATTAAAGTCTTACTTTAAACAAAGGGGAAAAACACAAGCATTTTAATTGCTGTTAAAGGATAGAGGAAAATTCTTAGACGGAGATTGACGCAATCGAGGAAATAGGTCCAAATATTTAAAACGTAAAAAGACTGTACAAAATATAGAGAAAAGAAATTGGAAGATGAAAGGGACTAGAGTTTTAGATACGTTACCACTATTTTATGAAAAACACCATGAAAAATTAGAAAAGAGCCAGAAACAAACATCTGAAATAACGTGATCTTCATCTCATACTGCATGTGTTATATTTCGTTCTTTCAAGATGAGTGAATGATGATGATAATAAAAGTCAAATTTGCACGTTTCCTTTAATAACGTAGCCAATACTGAGAAATATTTGTGCAAATATTCTAATTCTCGTGATTAATTACTTATAAAAGAGACAATTGTTTTTAATTTCTAAGTTCGTTAAAGGCAAAAACGGCTGCATAATAACGGTCACTTATTCTCATCTTATAGGAAAATGCAGCCGAGTTTCAAATACAGCAGTGAGTATTAATCGTCCGCTTTCAATTATGATGATTATATTTAAGATACTTGGTAAATTGATGCATGCGGATTGTGGACAGCCCAAGACCGGAATGGTCGGGGCTCTCTTCGAGAGTGCAAACGATTTAAGATATAACCTCCACAGTTTTCAAGATATCGAAGTCAGCTGGTGGTATGTCCACGTCGGTCTGCAGCAGTTGCGGCGGCGGCATGACGGCCCCGGCGCGCAGGGCCTCGTTGCGCGTCACAGACACCACGCTGAGCACTCCTCGCTGGATGAGGGATATCACAAAGTTTTGGATCCAGCCCGGCATGCCACCACTTGCGCTTTGTATTACCCTGGACACGGGAACAGAATCTTTGGTCCAGTTGTCTTAAGGTTTATCACCAGTAGAGAGATAAATCTAGTATTAGCGTCAACTAAAGATTGGTTGTCTCAATGTATAAAAAAAACTTCATATTTAAATCAGGGTTAATAGGAAAGTTTAAATTTAAAGCGCCTCTTATATGTATACAAACGGTGAAACACACGACAAAGATATTTGAAAAGGCAGAGCAAAGCACCGTGCTGTTACAGATGGAGGTATATTTTACGTAGTCAACTGTGACGGATAAATCCGTCGTCGGCGGTGAAAATGAAATGCAGAAAAACCGTCAATGGTGTTTAATAGGTTAGTTTTCCCGATATCTAAAGTTACTATAAAATCGATTAAAAATATTGTACCGAGCAGACTACCAATGACGGTTGTGGCTCAATTACACAGGAAAGTCTACCCAGGATTTTGTTAAAATATGGCACACAGCGGGCTTATAAATAGGTTTAACAACTTTAAGTACGAGTATCTGTTTTTGGCTAGTTCTACTGGTAAGGGAATAAAATTTAACTATTTTTGGCCCTTCGTATTTTTTGATGTTTATGACTTCAAAGTTTGCTATTATAATAAAATATGATAGAGTATTCTAGAATTGAAAGGGTCAGTCAAAATATTCAATTATTTAAAAGTTATAGGCATTTTTTACTTTACGGAGGACAGGGAAATGAGAGTATATACAGGGAAGTGACTATAAAACCTTTTTTTCCTAAAACTGGAATTCACAGCATATAGTACAACAGTTAATACATTATCTAATAAATACAACAATTTATATGTAAAGAAAAATCTTAATGTATACCATAATACTCACCAGAGAAGTGATAAAATAGGCAAGGCAATGAATCTTTAGGTATATAGAAATAAAATTCTGATGAATGTTAACATTTCTTTATGAAAATAATAATTTAAAACAACATCAATTACTCAAGACAAAAAATAATCAACTTTTTCCTGATTCCCACAAAAAGTAACACCCACTTTATTTTGAATGTCACAAAAATATGCAACTAATCGTAAATAATCATCACCTACTTGAGACAATTAACATACATACATACATACATAACATCACGCCTTTATTCCCAGAGTGGGGTAGGCAGAGCTACAGAAATACCAACAACTCTAAAAATACTTGTTGATAATTCTGTAACCACATTTTGCACAATCAGGCCAAGAAGTTTACTAGTGTATTAGTGACAGGTTGCAAGCCCATCGCCTAACAGTACTACAAGCCCTTATTCCTTTAGTCGCCTCGTACGACATCCACGGGAAGACATGGAGTGGCACTATTCTAACCCGGCAACCACACGGGTTAGACAATTAACATGAAATGTAATATTCCTTTATTGAAAAAATAAGATAGCATCAATCTTCGCAAGACAAAAAATAATGAACTTTTTTCCCGACTATTGCAAAAATAACAACCACTTTACTCTGGATGTCACAGAAATATGCAACCAAATAATAATCATCTTCTTAAATTAAAAAAATGATCTTTTATTGAAAAAATAAGATAACATCAATTTCTCAAGACAATAAATAATCTACTTTTTTCCTGACTACCTACTACAAAATGTAACAACCACTTAAGTCAGGATGTCACAGAAATATGCAACCAAATAATCATCATCCACTTAAGACAATTAATATAAAATATTATTCAAACTAAACTCTTATTCTTGTTTATCCTTTTCAGCATAACGTTTTCTCTCATTTTCTCTTTTTTTCTTAATATTTCTGCGATTAGATTTTGGGTTTACCCATTTCGCTTCTGTAAAAAAACGTTAGATTATTACAGCTCTTAAATAAAATAAAATAAATAAATAAATATCACGGGACCATCTCAAACCAAGTTTTAGGCTTGTACTATGTGCAATAGGCAACGATAAAAAACATACATTAAATATGTAGAAAACATCCATGACTCAGGAACAAATATTTGCGCTCATCACACAAATATTTACCCATACCGGGAATCGAATTCATTGCCTCTACTAATTATTCCCAAATTTAATATAAATAAAACAGCCAACAATTAAATACTTAATGAAAATCACGGTAAAACCGGGGAATACCAAAATAATTATTATAAAACGACACCGTGATGTTGTTTCTTTTAGAGTTAACAGCCATAACACATGTTTTTATCACTTCCCTGGGGTGCTCTCACTTCCCTGTGTATGTATTTCTAGGGAAGTGATAGACAGGGAAGTGATATTTTAAAAGATTTTCCCTTAAATCTTGACGATGGCTTTATTTTATTCCAAAATAATATCCACCAATCTTCCGTGCAATTACAGAAATATTAGCAATGTATAAAATAAAAGTAATACTTGAAAAAATATTTTTTAATTACGTACCATGTGGGTGAGAATTTGTCTGACCCGAACGCGGCAGTCTCCACTAATCACTCTGGCACTACTAACCGTTGATCGGGTGAAACAAAACAAAGCCGTTTCTATGTTGTCTTTACTTCTCTCTTTCTATCGCCCGAGCAGCAACGTTACATACTATTCAATTTCAAGTTGATTTTAACGAAGTTTTGGGTGCCAGGGAAGTGATACTAAATACGTGTCGCCTTTGTTAAGTCAACAAAAACTCAGAGAAAAAATTGTACTGTAAATTGTACCTTTTCTGGGTAACATATACATTTGATTATTATATTAAAACAACATTTTGTTAGAAAACTGCTTTTTTAACCTTATTACGTGGATTTACATATTGGATTTAGGAATGTCGCCCAACAGGGAAGTGATATTTTTGACTACTTTTAAATAAATTTGTCGTAAAAATATTTGTCTGAGACGGATAATTTTAAACGCCCAATTAGATACCAATGTAAACCTTTATTTAATTTTGTCACATAACACATTCATCAATAAAATATTCATTTATGACCTGAGCCAACCAAAATTCCTTAATTTGTAGAACTAGCCTTTTAATAGGTACGGTCGCCTTATAAATAGCTGCACACTTTAGCGCTTTGTCACGTTAACTTCTAATTTGAACTGCAACACTATTTGTCAAAGGCGTGCGACAAGGTACTAAGCGAAAATATACTGTACCTGTGTCAAAGAAAAATCTATGTGGAGTTTTTGTTGGCCCATCAAATACAAAGGATATGCCCCGGAATATTTTATAGATGTTGCCATGACGAGACCATTTGGCTTGCACTGTCCAAAAGTTATCGGATCTCATGAAAATGGTTTTGGTGGGATTTCACTTCTTGTTGTAAATTGCCCATGTTTTTTTGCCAAATCTTAGTTATTACGGTTCAAAAAAACGACGGAGCGCTTCGAGAAAAGGTAGGTAGTGCCACAGTATAATAATAGCTAAAGCAGTAGCTCAACTCCGCCGCCGCGTGTAGGTGCATCTAGCCGTCTAGCGTGAGTGCACCGATTCGGACGTTTATTCGAAGATGCGTCACTGGTTTATACTTACTGTTTGATCCGTACACCATTTCTTTTAATCTAGTTTTAGGTATTATTTTGATTGCACTCTTGGTACTGTAATTCGGAACGCATCTGTTAATGTCAGTTCACGTAGGGTACTTTTCGTTATAATTGTTTTATAAAATGCCAGTTTGAAGGTTTGTATGGCTGCTCGCTGCTAGACGCGTAAGCCCTGTGTCTTGTGTTAAAATGGAAGGAACGCTAAAAATATCCTCGACACCACTACAAACCTTGTGTGCAAGATCCTCAAGCATATCATCAACCAGAAACCAGTGATACTAGACCGGTGCAGGCTCGGATGCAAACCAGACTGAAACTGACTTGGGTGAGTCGGCTTGCATTTAAATAAATAAATAAATATCACGGGACAATGTCACACAAACTAACCTAGTCCCAAACTAAGCTCTAGGCTTGTACTATGGGTACTAGACAACGATAAACATAGTTAGATAGATAAATAAATACTTCAATACATAGAAAACATCCAAGACTCAGGAACAAATACTCGTGCTCATCCTCATCACACAAATATCTGCCCTTACCGGGATTTGAACCCGGGACCGCTAGCTTCGGAGGTAGGGTCACTCCCAACTAGGCCAACGTGTCGTTATTTGGTTTATTTTCACTGGCACTAGGACTTCTATTATTCGCGTTGGTTGTATATTTTGCCCTAATACGATCTCCCGAATCGCGGGCGATCAAACACTTACACTGTGGCAGTTCCCTTGCATTTGCTTGGCTCATCTTGGCGGGGGCTACTGAGTGGTAAAACAAGTGTTATATTTACTTCTCCAGGTCAGCAGGAATGGCCTGTACATCAAGGAGCTGACAGGTCAGCGCGGCGTGGTACCAACGTTCGATTCCTCCCAGATGCATTTTCAATATCATGTTATTACATAGGCATTCGTATGCCACATCTAAAAAGGAGGGTATGCATAAAGGGGTATATATATGTATGCAGTTATTTAAACTCTTTATTGCACAAATAAAACATAACCAAGGAAAAAACTAAACAGAAACACAAAGGCGAAATTATCCCTTTAAGGGGTCTCTTCCAGTTAACCTTATTTATATTCCAAAAAGACACTGTATAATAGGCTTAAATTAAATTCCATAGTTATAATTTAGCCGACTAACGACTGTCGTACAATAACTTTTTGTTCAATAACTAAATACTTATACGAAAACCCTACTTACTGTTTAGAAGAAAATATAATAAATCAAATTTCAAATTTCAAGTACATTTTTTTTAAATTTAATCGTGTACCTACAGGATGCAAGATAAATAGGGTGTAATAAAATGAATCGTTATGGTCCCGGCGAGCACAAACAAGTTAAAATCTTTGAAAATCAAAAAAAAGGTTGGTGTTTTGTATGGAGAAAAATGATTCTTCTTGACTCATGTCAGCGTTTATTGAACGGAGTTTTAAATTTACCTGACATGTTTGTTTCATTGCAAATGTTCATGATCACGAAAATTGTTTTAGACGCCATCAGAATAAGGAGCAGTCTCCACGACTGGTCGTCTATATTTATTGCGTCATCAATGGCCACTACCCATAATGAAGAAATATTCTGGAATAATCACGTTACAATAATTAATTAAATAACTGCAAACTGCGGACATTCGGTACTGTTACAATTCGTTTTCTGGTATTCTCCGTATCTTTCTGAGGATTTTTTGAAACCAAATTAGTGCCTTCCTTTTCGCTTTGCTTTAGTCAGCAAATTACGTTAATAACGATAAAGAAACATGACGTTCAATTGGAATACGATAGTTCCATACTGAGTGAACTGTGACGGATTCATCAGTCGGTGGCGTTGAATCCGAGTTGCAATATATCCGTCAATGGCGCTGAAACGATTAAAACTTACCTTTTTGAAAATCTGACTAATTAAGTTCCTGGTGCTCTGGTCTGCGAGTAAATCTCCATTGAAAGTGAAGTTTTCGGGTAAAGGAAATCGACAGCCAAATATAGTATTAAGTGCAAAAATCTGATTCCGCGACATTTCCGTTACGTCCAGACTTCAGTTTTAACATGGAATAAATTTAGGACTCATTAGATATGTTTACATTCGTCGTCAAAGGAAGACGCAATATTTAGTTGAATGCAAACTTTATAATGCATCTCAATTTGACGCATTGACTCAAAATTGCCCTCTGGAACCATCGGTCTACTTTCCCGATCGGTCCACTTTTGCAAACCGTCTACTTTCCCGATAGGGCCACTTGCTTTTCCTTATCCGTCTACTTCCTGATCAGTCCATTTTCCTGATCTGTCTACTTACCAAACGGTCCACTTTCCCTAACTGTCTAATTGCTTCTCCTCATCCCTCTGTCCTTACATTTGGGTCCAAAATTAAAAAATGATTATAAGTCTAGTACAGACAGCAACAACGTTAACATTAGTACCCTGTCATTGAAGCTAGCGGTCCTGGGCTCAAATCCCGGTTAGGGCAGATATTTGTGTTAAAATTTCTAGGGAGGGATCACCCCACCTCATGTAAAAGTTTCGCTCGTTTGCTCATGTGGACCGATCGGGAAAGTAGACGGTTTGTACAAGTTGACCGATCGCGAAAGTAGACGGTTTGCACAAGTGGACGGATCGGGAAAGTAGACGGTTTGCACAAGTGGACGGGTCGGGAAAGTAGACCGATAGTTCCGGAGGGCAAAATTACGACAAAAGTGGTCAAAATTTGATATACACGCACATACTACAAAAGGTACGATTTTTTATTTTATCAATGTTTGTTGATAACTAATTGCGGTGAAGTAGAAGTAGCCATACCTTGTCCGTATTTTGTTTTCACATCGATCACGAGCCGTTACCTGATCCGATCCTGCTATAGTTTTCATTGCAATCTGACGAAATAATCCATATTCCAACTATAATTACAAAAAAAAACCTCGTTCTTTTACCTTTTATGAATAATAAATAATGATACTTTGAAAAAACCTCGCATCTCATATTTCGTGATGTACGTTTTTAAACTTATTTCACTTTTCGTTTAAGCTTAAAATCGTACATCGCGAAATATTGAGATACAAGGTTTTTTTTAAATAGTGATGAATTGTTAATGTGCTTAACACTTTTAGGAGAGCATGATAGCGAGCTTATTTGCAGCAAAATAATAAAGTAGCGTATGTGCTCTACTATACTTCCACAAAAGGGATATAATATTATAAATAGGGTTAGGATTTTGGTGGCACATTGTGATTCAAGAATCCATAGAGTCGCTATTTACTAATTATTATATACATAGCAACTTGATTTTGACCTTCAGTATTATCATATTTCAAAATAACCTGCTAAACTACTAAATACATTTTTGGTTTGGTTTATCCATACCTACTAACATTTGTTTGTTTGTTGCGCCTTCACATCGGGAGATATCCTCCATACCAAGTTTTATAGGTGGTTTAGCGGTTTAATTAATTAATTTTGAAATATGACAATATTGAAGGTAAAAATCAAAGTGGTATATGTGTACAATAATTAGGAAATAGTGACTCCATGGATTCTTGAACCACGATTTGACACAAAAGGTCCCAACCCTAATTATAACATTATCAATCAACCTGAATAACACAGTTACCTTGTCTTTTGCCGTCAAAACTATTTTCGCCACATGTGTAGTTCTAGATGTTAAATTGATGCACTCATCCATCAAGCGCGTCTTTCCAACTGTTTCGGGCCCCTACAAATTTGTCCAAAATGAGCTAGTGAGATTTTTAAGCGCCACTGTCCTAAACCGGCCTGCGGCCATGAAATGTTTGTATATTTATGTTTTTGTGTGGGGTTATAACAGTCGGTAAAAAGTCTAGCATGCAACTACTAGCAAAAAATAAGTAAAATGTAAAGAAGATGAAAGTAGTCCATTCAGTAAGCGGGCCACACGGGCACTTAACAAAATCAACCGCTATCTAAGAGGAGGACCACTGCTAAGAAGAAGCGCCGCAACAAATTCAACAGCAAGCTATCAGGGCCCTGATTTATGAAGTACCATTTAAAAATTACAAGCGGAACTAACATACATACCATCACGCCTTCATTCCCAGAGTGGGGTAGGCAGAGATACAGAAATATCAACAACTCTAAAAAGACTTCTTGATAATTATGTACTTAACCACATTTTGCACATTCAGGCCAAGATGTTTACCAGTGTATTATTGACAGGTTGCAAGCCCATCGCCTAACAGTATGTACTATGAGCCCTTATTCCCTTAATGGCCTCTTACGACATCCACGGGAAGACATCCTATCTCCTCCTCCTCGGGAACTATTCTTCTAGCAAAAGTAGTTAGAAAGAGACTTCCGCTTGTAATTGTAATTTGTAGCTTGATAAAACAGGGCCCTGATTGCAAATGTCCATTAGTCTCAGAAGCTATTAGTAATATTTACTGGCGGCCCGTGAGCTGGTTTGAATTCTTCATGTCATAAAAGACTGAAATTTCATCCGACCGCGGTGCTCAAAGGTTAACCTTTAAAGGTTAAATGGTTAAGAATGTATTACCAATTAAAACTGAAATTAACTAACAATAATGGCGATTCCGAACACGTGATCCCGGTACCGCGTGAACTGTTGATGCTGCTGCTTCAACGCGTTGTTGAGCGTCGTCTCGAACCTGCGCAGCTCCTCGTTTCGACCGAGAATGGGATGGCGCCAACTTATCGAGCGGTCATGCCATCTGTGTACAATTCAGACTTAATTATTAAGAAAAAGATTAAAAATCTGTTGTAGCCAAGCTGATGGTTATCTCTTGCATGGTATTAGGTTCAAGAAAGTTCAAACAGCTCGCACTGGGTTTTCGGGAACTTATGTGGGCCAGCTTAGGTCAATTAATTAGGTCTGGATATCAGTACCTATCTAGTAAAATGCTGGTCCACTATGGACCAGACTAACCCGTAACAGGGCAAATTGGAAGAAACTTGGAGACGCATAATATACCCAACAGTGGGTATTCAAATAAATGCTGCAGAAGAAGAAGAAAATTAGTACCGATACCATATATGTTGTTATTAATTACATTGTTTTGCTGAACTCATAGACAGGGCCGGGTTTGAGGAACCCTTTTAACGGTTTAGGCTCCACAAGTCGGAAGAACTCTTGGTCAAGCTTGCTTCTCAAAAACGTCTCCTTGTCACACGTGACTTTGCTGGGGTAGACCATCATTAACCGTGCGGCCTGGAAATGTTGAAGTTTAGTTTTAAAAAATCTGCTTAAAATTTGGTAAAAGCTTTTGCTGCTGTGGCGGTGATTCAGAGTAAGCTGGTTAATGATGGAGCAGGAAGGACAGCTCTTGAATACCGATTTTATATTTAGTGACATAGTTCATTATTCGTCAATATCTAATAAGTATCATGGTCTCATGGTCTCATGGTTTCATTTTTTTTACTAAGAGTATTATAGGGTTCCGTAGTCAACAAGGAACTCTTACAGTTTCGCCATGTCCGTCTGTCCGTCCGTCCACGGTTTTAGTTTAGTTTAGTTTAGTTTATTTATTTATCAATGTAATGTTACAATATAGATTGCATTGCATGTCAAAAAATACGAAATTACATTGATATCGTCAACAAAACATTAATACAAAATGATAAAATAATATTAAAATAATACAATAATATAATAACACTCAAATAATCAAAAACAACAATGATAAACAAGTAATAAATGGTCAGTTTCCGATGTCAATACACAAAACTAATAAAGGTCAAATATCAATAATAATTTTACAATTTAAGTTGCATATATTCGTCGACAGAGTATAATGGATTATCCAATAAAAGGTTTCTTAGCTGATGTTTGAATGCTTCGTCAGATGTGACATTTTTAAGTTTAGCGGGTAGACGCTCATAGAACGTGGGACCGATGACACGCGGGTTCTTAGCCGCAAGTGCCATGCGACGGGGAACTGTTCTCAAACGCCCGGTGTGGCGGAGCTCCTTGCCAGGAACATTGACTCGTGCAAAGGATGAAATATTGTTTCTGACGAACATTATTGTTTGAAATAAGTAAACCGAGTAGTGCGTCAATATGCGGTACGCTACGAAAAGGCCCCTGCAAGAGTGCCTAGGTTTCACCCCGGCTAACGTGCGTAAGGCACGCTTTTGCATAATAAGTATCCTGTTGGAATCCGTGGAGTTTCCCCATAGGAGCGTACCGTACGACATCAGGGAGTGAAAATGAGCAAAGTACACCTGTTTTAATGCATCATTTGCAATAAGCCTTCCCAGTTTACGTAACGCAAAGACTGCACCACTCAGTCTGTTACACAATTTGTCGACATGGCACTTCCAGTTAAGATTAGAGTCAAGTGTGAAGCCCAGGAACCTACACTCATTGCATATCGGCATCGGACCGTTTGCTACGCACGGAGGAAGGGATACACTTCGGCCTGAGAAAACCATGGTGTTGGATTTCGACAAGTTCAAGACCAAACCGTTTGCCGAAAACCACGCCTGCAACTGTTGGCACGCGCCATTAATATTCTCCCCAAGCTGCTCGTACGTGCGCGCACTAACCACGACAGTCGTGTCGTCCGCAAAGAGCACCGAAAGGCCAGCTGTAATGGCTGTCGGAAGGTCATTTACGTAAATCAAGAACAGTGTGTTCCCTAATGCCGATCCTTGAGGGATCCCAAGACCCACACTTCCGCTTGTAGACTGCATTCTTTTGCCGTTTGCGGACAACTTAACTGCCTGTTGACGGCCGGACAGGAACGACGTGAGTAGACGGTGGCTGACATCACTGATGCCGTAGTGATGCAACTTGTCCAGAAGCATTCCATGATCGATCACATCAAAGGCCTTGGACAAGTCGCATAAAATTCCCGCCACCTTGTATCTCTCATCCAGACCAGTAACAATGCAGTCAAATATTTTACACGCTGCCGCGGTCGTTGAGGTCTTCTGCCGATAAGCAAATTGCCGGTCTGTCAAAAGGTCATTATTCTCCAGGTGGCTCATGATGTGCGACGACAAGATTGACTCCACTATTTTAGAGATTGTAGGGACTATTGTTATCGGCCTGTAGTTGTTGACGTCACACTCGTCTCCCTTTCCCTTAAACACTGGACACACTCTAGTACTTTTAAGGACATCAGGGTATACGCCAGTAGCAAAAATATAATTAACTAATCTAACTAAAATATCACTAATAATCGGCCAAATAAATAATAAAATGTCAAGTGAAATGTCATAAGTATCTATTGTTTTACGCGTTTTTAACATAGACTGTAGCGCCTGGTCCAGCATGTCCCTCGTGACGACGGGCAGAACGAGCGCGGGCACGTCCGCGTCACGCAGGTGTCTGCGGAGGTAACTCTGGCTCAGGGACTGATTAATGTCAATGACATGTTTTGAGGCTATGTTCAAAAAGTGAGAATTAAACATGTCAGGAATATCTTTATCATTAATAATCATTTGCGTTGTTGGGTCTCTGAGGTTTATATTCTTTGGACGGGTTTTTGTGCCTACTTCCTCGTTAACTATCTTCCAAATTTCCTGGCATGGGTTTTTGCTACCTGCTAGTCTTTGCTCAATGTGGGTTTGTCGAGCTCGCAACGTTTCAGTTTTGATTAAATTATAATATTTATCTATACATTCCGTTATTATTTCATTGTTAGGGTACTGACGACGTATTTCATGCAAATCCCTGTGTTTCTGGGTATACTCCAACAGTTTGTCGGTTAACCATGGGACAGCACTACGTTTTTTGTTTAATTTTAAAGTTTTTATCGGAAAATGAATATTTATGTAATTAGTTATAATCCGAATTAATTTATGAAATTTTGTGTCAACGTCAATATTTTCGTCATAAATAAAATAAAAATCATAATTGTAAATGTCAATATAGAAAAAATACACAGATTCATTATTAAATAATCGACGTTCGACTGTGTCATTTGATTGATTTTTAAGCTGCATGGCGAACTCATACCGCTGTGCGTTGTGATCGCTTATAGCAGTATCCACTGGTGATACAGTTAAATCATCGCAGTCGAGGTTCGCAATGCCGCAATCAATGGATGACGCACAGTCAGCCGTCACGCGAGTTGGAAACGTAACGATATTGGCGCACCCATAACAACTCAATACGTCGTCTACCCGCCGTCTCAAACAATTATCAGATAAATAATCCACATTTTGATCACCAACTAATAGAAACCTTTTCTTTTCGTCAGTAATCTTAGTCAATAATAATTCTAATTTTTCCAAGTAAATGTCAAAGTCACCCATACCAGTTCTATATACAACAATAATTATTAGTTTATTACAACAAATTTCAACGGCAGTGCATTCAAAGTGATATTGAATGGATAAGCTTTGCAGGTCGTTTCGCTGTCTGTATACTATGCCGTCGCGAACATATAGCGCGACGCCGCCGTGGGCGATGCGCGTTCGGCAGTAATAGTTTGCTAATGCATACCCACTTAACCTTATCCGTTCAATCTCGCCTTTCTTACACCATATTTCACTAAAACCAAGTATATCCGGGTTTTCCGTGCTAGATAACAGATCTAACAACGAAGTTTTGCCACAAATAGATCGTACATTTTGGTGAATAATAACAAAATGAGTGACTATGTTTGTTCTATTGAGACACGTGTCGAAAGGGAGTTTTTTGGCTGCACGACATTAAAAAGACGGACAGACACCCCTTTCGGCCAGTTTTTGGCATTCCTGGCTACCTTTAATTTGTCGGCCGGCACATCCAGACGAAACGACGTGTAGTTGCCGCGAGTGACGATCAGCTGTTCACACACGGGCGCCGGGATATCCATCTGGTCCTGGACATGGCAGATGACGTCCCCCGCAGTGGTTCCCTCACTCAGATTAAAAATATGAAGGCTGACAATACGGGGGGCAGCAGCACGCAGACCTGATGAGAATGTGGCCCGAGGGGGAGAGACCGGCAGTGCTGGCTGCAATGGTGTTGTAGTCACGCCGGTGGGCCAAGCTGAGGGTGTAACCGGGCAATGTGCACTCTGGCGCGTGTTTACAGCAACATCCGATGTCGTAGGGCGTGCATGAGATTGTTGTCTCTCGGGCACAGGTGGTGGGTCCGTAAGCCCTGGAGGGGCCGGTGTGGGCAGCGGTATCTTTGTGAAGATGTTGGTGGCAACGGACGGAGGTGAGAAGGAAGGTGGCTGCTTATCATTTAAGAACACCATGCCTTGAGGGCCAGATTCATTAAGTGAAATCTTTTGTGTACCATTAAGTGCTGTGTGCCCAGTTTTGTTTGAGATAAGGCCCAGTATCATCTGGATGTATTCGCTCTGGTACGTGAGTAACTTTTGCTGATCAAGGAGAACATCATAACAACATTTAATCTCACCTTTCATCTCCGTTATCTCCGTATTAAGTTTTGTTATGACTTCCACCAACCTGTTAACGGCCGCCGCACTAGTCACTGATTTTGCTTTTGCTGGAGCCATTTTTTCTGGATACTTATATTTACCAGTGTTCAATAAACGTTTTTACAACTATTTACTATATATATTGTTTAAAAAAGTTTATAATACAATAATAAAAACATCAAAATATACGGAGCTGTTTGAATTAGCAGTCTTGCACTACAGCGCCCTCTATCATTTACTTAGAGACTTGGTACTACAAAGCTGTAATTTAATATAGTTATACATTGAATTTAAGTTACGCCAACAACGTTGTATAATAAATGGATAGCGATAACCTATCCGAAACACTAAAACTTTTGCCCGCCGTTTCGTTTCTCTGAATTTTCATAAATTAAATATTTTTTTCTGATACCGTTTAACTTTCCTGGATTGTTATAAAACAAACCTAATCTCTTTAAACATTTTGAAAAGGTAATGGGTAAAGATTGAAAAATGTGACAACGAAACAGCGGGTTAAACATTTTTTGGACTTATGACAGGTTACCTTAGATAGCTCTTAAAAAATCATTATCTACATGGTATTATCAACTTTTAAATTTGGGGGAGCATTTTGGAAATAACTGTCCCGCATGTATTTTTAATTTTATGTAATAACCTACCTTATTAACCGCTGATCCGATGACCGTGTACTCCCGACGAAGAACATGTCCGACCACACCGCAATACGTAGTGCCTGTCAACGTTTCCTGTATTTTTAACCTTTTGACCGCCAAGACCGGCTGCAGCTTTACGTGCCCCAGATACCAAAGACGTCATATGCCGCAACCGCGCCGATACAAAATGAATGGAGCGTACCGAACGGCCGGCGTCCCCGGCACGAAACGACATGATTTGCCGGCTTTGGGGGTTAAGGGGTTAACCAAAGGTAACAATTTTCCTGTGAGATCGAACCAAAACAGAATTTTCGCAGAATTACTAATCTTGGGTGGTAATTAGCAAAGCACATAGTTATAGAACAAGAAGGCCGATAATGACAGTGATCTAATTTACTGACCATGTAATGAAAGGCGCAGTATGGACTAATGACGTAATAAAAATTGTGACAATCAATGGGGGAGGTTTAATACGTTGTCCGCAGCAAGACATCTTTTCAGCTGGTGTGACGATCATGTACACCATCCTAAGTGATTTCTACAATTAATTTATGGTGTTTTTTAACCACGAAGCAAAACGACGGGTAGGATAAATCGAACTGTTGTTGTGCATCTGTGTATCTGTGTGTTTGTCTGTCGTATTATCGTAGTTTCCAAATGGATAGATGAAATTTGGTTGCATCGTTCAAGAGGAAAGTAAGGGGACACCACACCATTATATCGAGCATTTTTATAAGTAAGTTTTTTTTTATAAGTATTTCAACCCAGTTTGACACCGTAAGTGAAATGAAATCTGTTAAATTTTGTAGATAATTAAAGTTGAATAGTGGTATAACATAATATACTCCCGTAAAGGAAACATAGTGGTACATGGCAACACTGGAAGACAGATGTTTAAGATTGCTGGTTACTTTCTAGCGATTCGTATTGTCAGCCACTTAAAGTAACTTTCGATCTTTTAAACTATCGTAATGTTTAACTACCTAGTTTCAAACATACCATACAGTCCACTATTCTCGTTAATACCTAAATCCTTCCAGTGGGCCGAGCACGCTGCCACGGGCCTTAGTGTCAAATGACGTCAAATGGGAACTAGTGTCAAATATAATTATGAAATTATTAAAATGACAGCCACCCGGGAATTTCGTTGCTTGGTAATAAAAGGACTCAAATCACACAAAACACATTTTTATTTTAAACCTTACTTCTTTATTACTTACGTTGGAATATGGAATAGACTCATTAAACTCCCGACCCTATGTCAAAAATTGACCCGTGGCAGCGTGCTCGGCCCACTGCTGGTGAATATACTTACCAGACGTGATCCCTATGGAGAATGACGTTATGTTCGGGTCGTTTAGGTTTTCTTTCAACGTCAAGGCGCAAAGCAAGGCCTTCTGGGCTTCGTCTTCATGCTTCAGACCTCGAAGGCCGAAAATCACAAGGAACATCATGTCCTTGTCGAATAACGACACTTTGTTGACGAGGCCACCAGAAGCAGAACACACGCTGGAAAGCAAAGCAAAATAAAGTTTCTAATTTAGCAACCTAGTTCCAAAATTGTGGCAAGGAACTTTAGGGTACTGCTGTGTCTATATTAGTAATGAAAATAAAAACAAGTAATTAATTACCTAAGGCTAAGGCCACACCCAGTGAGCATAATATTATGATCGCGTTTTACAACTGTGAATAAATGTAGATAAAGCATCCGTCTTTCTCGCTCCTTACTCATGTATCAGAAAGAGAAAGATGTTATGTCTAGATTTATCCCGCGATAAAGGTGACCATAAATAGGCCCACAAGCAAGTTGAATCGTTAATTTTACGACTGTCGGGCCTGCGGCTCTACTTTGAATTCCGTAATTCGAACTTCGGATCGCTCTGTCACTTTTTGCAAATTAGTTACGCATCGAGAGCAAAAGGGATAGCAATAGAAGAAGTTCGAATTACGGACTTCAAAGTAGAGACTCTGCTTTAAAATCGAAGTCAATGAATTAAGGATGTGCAATCGAAGGTTCAAATTTGTTTGTAGTTCTTAAGCATTCTGTCGTACATGTTATTCGCTAGTAAGTGCATGCGACTTACAATGTATCCTTAGTAAGGATAATTCCACCCACCTGCAGACACATTTATACGCCGTATCCACAATATTAATCAGCAGCTCCTCAGATGACGATTTGGTAACGATGTTGATGAACATGATGACGACATGCCGCACTTCGGCCAGGAATTCCAAAGGCTCGTCATTGTCCACCGCCCGCAGCACCGTTTTTACCATGAACCGCCGGAGAGATGGCCACCAGTCACTCCGGATCGCTGACACCACCGCTGGACGAACTGAGGATTTTTTTCAAAATACAAGCTGCCTATTATAGCCTTGTTTATCTATGTGGATAAACCTAACGTGTATAAAACATCCTTGCCCTTCTGACCAGTATCCAAGTGCGAGAGTGACGGTTGCTTCCACTTTTTTCTACTCCGATAAAGGCGACCATACCCCGGGGCAAGAAGTAGTAGCCGAGAATAAATAAGGGCTTTGGTATCGTACCACCAGTTGATGAAGGTCGCTGTGGTTGGTCAATACGTTACCAACATCAACGGGCTCTTAAATATATATATAGAGAGAGAACTCTTTAAAGGAGCAATAATGTCTCCCGTTAAACGAAATATAATTTTAAGTATTAGAGCGGTCCCAGGGTAATTAAATATCATGTTTGCCTTGCTTTCTTTGAATGATGACGGTGGTGGTTGTGGTGATCCTTGGGCTCTGAGGCCCTACTTTGAAAATCGAAGATTGAAGGTACGTTAGCTCCATACCTTTCTCTCAACTTATTCAAGTGAAAAGTGACAACATTCAGCAACCGAAGTTTCGATTTAAGTGCTTCGGGTGGTAACCAACCTGACCCGCCGCGGATGCCGTTCGGCAAACGAAATAAACTCATACTCGTTTATTCATAATATTTAAAATAACAATAATGATAAAGATGATAATGGTGATTTATAAATAACTAGCGACCCGCCCTCTCTTCTCTCCGGGTTCAAGTATTATACATATAAACCTTTCTCTTGAATGATCTGTTATAAAGATCTAAGCATACATAGGGACAGACAGCGGGAAGCGACTTTGTTTTATACTATCTAGTGAGCATCATCATCATTATCATTAATCATTACCAAAGATACATTGCCAACATTAAACCTTACGTGCAAATTCTCTACAGTATCTCGCCACGTCATCATCAATCGACGGCAACGAACTTATATGACAATTCAGCACATCCTTATCTGAAAATGTAGATATATTTATTGTATTGGATAGCTGAAATCGACATACGTAATTCTCTAGCTAGGTCTTTTCATTATTTTGGTGAAGGATCAAGTTTATATGGGGCAAGTAGGCGTACCTATAAGTATAATTAATTACCTAATAGGTACGTATGAAAAAACTAGAACAACAGTGATAGAATTTCTTATAAAAATGGTTTAATATACACTACTAAATGCTTTTTTTTATGGCATTGAGCAGGCAAACGAGCACACAGGCCACCTGATGTTAAGTGGAAACTTTGACCCATAGACATTCGCATTCACAAGACTGCAATCCTAAGACTGCAAATGCGTTGCCAACCCTGAGGACTAAGATAGAATGCCTCTATGCTAGTCATTTCACCGGCTGTCTTAAGAAGAATATCGTTCCAAAGTCGTGCTGCCTCAAGTGATTGTGGATCGTATAGAAGAAACAAAGTAATTTAATATTGCGACGTTGACGAATAAGAAGCCATTTAAGTTGAAAGAGGAAGGAAGATACGTGATCATATTTACGAAAGCTTTCTGCCTTCGTAAATATACAACAAAACTAATACAATGATTGAGAAGGCGGTCCAACTTATTGAGTTTGATATGAGCTGCTGGCCTGAGGAGCTCAGACCCGGGTAACACACATCATTGTAATCAATGTTGCGAAAAATAAGGACTACACAAGGGATACATTGGTCTTGATAAACAAAAAGTGCTTTAATTTATTAAGAGAATGTTCTCCAGCTGAGAGAGTTGTCTATATAAGTAAATACCGAGATCGTTGACGCTGGAGCTATATGGTTTATAAATCAATACCATTATTTGGTGGCTGAACAGATCGACATTTTACTGACTTGGTGGGGTTACCACAAGCCAAACTTTTCGGACCACTATAGTATGTGTTGAAGATCGTCTTTACAGCGATCATACAGTGAAAGGTCGTTCTATACAAATGATGTAAGCAGCCAATACATGGTGTAATAAATTTAATGAAGGTAGAGAATTACAAAGGGGAGAGAATACTTCCTTGTGGCACGCCTGCAGCTAAGTTACAACCAATCGGAAAAGGACAATCAACTTGAACCGCTTGCGAAGAAGAAAACCAGTTAAGAGCAAGAGGAAAAAAGTAAAGGTGCTGAAGAAACGTTGGGAGAATAGTGCAGTCGCGATAAATGGTAAGGTAATACTGACTTCGCGATAGATGTAATGGTTTTTTTTTTATGTTAAGGAGAAGGCACACGAGCACTCAGGCCACCTGATGGTAAGCGGTATAATAATTACCTCGATCTGTTTCTAAAGCATAATCATCCTTTTTCTCAACCCTCTTCCATGAAACACCGATTCCTAATACCTGAAACAGTAAATATTAAAAAGCATATTAGTAAGGTTAACTGTAACCGGAAAGTGTGACTTCGCAATTTAAAAGCGATCTCACTGAATAGTCGTTTCAGCGATTGGTTAGGATTGTTTAATTGAATAATTAATTTAAGAAATGGGCGATTTAAAACCCTGCCCTTTACACGCAATATACTCGTAACACGCCGTACATTCATGTGCCTAGAAATTACACAAATGATTTATCAAGCTGCGTGTTTCTCTCTCTTACCTGAAAATTACGGTCGCGGTTGTCGCTTTGGATAATTGTGGAAACAACATCCGTCACTTTCTGGCAAGCATGTTTTTAAGTGCGAGAGTTATAACAAAATTAACTTGAAGTGCGACAGTGACGGATGCCTTTTTGTCATTTATCCACCGCGATAAACGCGACCATTTTAAGTGGGCGTATTGAATACTATTGAAGAAATGGTGGCACATATATCAACCCCTACCACAAGGATATCTCCATCCAAAGGCATGCCACGTGTGCTACCCGTCGCCGCTAGGTTGCGTGAAATACCCTCTTTGACGTACACCACGCACAGGCCGACGTCGATACGTCGCCCCCGCCGTGCTGCTGACATATTCTGCGATCTTGACGTCCTACTCGTAGCAACGGCACTTCACTGAGTTGTTATTAGTAAAATATTTTTAACAGACTTCAAAAAAAGTTCTTAAGTCGACGAGTATTTTATTTTTTTAATTATGTATGACCACGCATAACTTTTTACAGAGTAGTCCGATTTTTTATTTTGTAATTGGAATGGGTATTCCCCAACGTTGGTCCTATTCCATTTCCATCACGTCAACATCTCATGATAGGATCTTTGAGAAATCGAGGGAACTCCTCAAATATTATAGGAATACATACAGCGATTTTAGTATTTTAAGTGACAAGTCTAGCATTTGCATTCAAAAAGTATCATTTAGTAAGTGGAATTGATGATGATGACCACTAATGGCCACCGGAACTGCTCAACGGTACCTATTTCAAAGGAGGCGATAAGATATCTCGATTAAGATGGTTGAGCGACTATGACGAAGCACATTCAAATGGTTTAAACATATGCAATATGACTTTCCCGCGGCGTTGCTTGGTAATAGGTCAGTCAAACTCAAGTCAGCGTACTCAGCTTCCCACAATATTTTTTTTAACTACAAGCCCACTTTAGTTAGACGGTTTTTTGTTTTTTCTATAAACATATTATTTGTTGTATCTCTTTCATTCAGTATTTCAAATGTACAACTGTATTTGGCACATACTGCCAAGTGAAGTGATGATAATTATTATACTTATAATGGAACCTTTGTGTGCCTCCCGTCACCACTCGGCTCCGTCAAGTACTCCGCCTCATTGACGTACATCCACGCACTAGCCGACGTCAACACGTCGCCCGCGCCACTGAAGTACCCCGCGATCTTGACGTCCCATACAGGCTGCCCAACGATCACGTAATGCGACTGGGTGACGCCCCCGATTATTGAGAAGTGGGAGATGCCGGCGGAGATCGATACTTTCACTGAGGAGAACATTTACTAGAAACAACTGAAAGCAGTGCACTGTCAGCTACAAACACATGACTACAAACACAGGCATTATCCGGTATACACCGAAGTAGGCTGAGACTAAATCTTGAGATCCACGGTGTCGGTTGACAAACTGCCCAGAGAGATCACAAAGACAAAGTTTTAATTGACAATTTAAAGTCTAATTCTACGCATGTTTGTACGACACGTAATGTTCTGACGGTTCGAAATTGTGTACTGAGGCCCAGATAAAATAGAAAATATTAATATAAAATAGAATTGCCAAGATGCGTACGCTAACTAGCGTTTTTATTCGTTTTGTTTTTAACCAATCGTCTCACTGGTAGATCACGTGACTTTTAGTATCACGTGATCTACCAGTGACGCGATTGGTCAGCAAACATTACGACGTACAAACTTACATAGATTTGTCAAATAATACTTTGTCTTTGTGTTCTCTCTGGGCAGTTTTGCGTCTTGGCTAGAGCCTCGTGAGATGTGTTCAAATTAACCGCGATCATCGCATCGGACGTCTCTTACGTCGATTGCATACATTTTGATACATTCTACAGTCGTTAACGTTTGCAGTATTCACATGGGTTAACTCTACAGTTTTCTCACATGCCTTGTAGCATTTTAACTTGCGAAATATTTGAATTTATCTCCCTGTCGCAAAGGGCAAGTCATTATACGCATTAGAAAAGCAATTAAGTACTCAGAGAACTACATAAAAACGTTAACCTACCCTTGAGACTGACGCCCGAATCGGTGTGATAGGTCCCATAATTCTTCTGAATGCTTAATCCACAATCAATCGCGGTGTGCACGATGTTATGCATTGTCAACGTCGGAGACGTCTTCCACATGGAAATCAGAGCATCGCCGGAGAACTTTAATATGTCGCCGTCGTGGGCCAGAATCTCCTGAACCATGGCACCCATGTAGGTGTTGAGCACTTGGGAGAGTCTGGAGGGACCCCCGCGGCCAGCTTTCGTATACGATTCGCAGAGATCCGTGAAACCTTGGTAAATTTAGGGTAATCTTGAGTATAAAATAATAAAATAATGTCGAGGGATAAGTAATTTCGTCACATTAATTTTATACGCAAGGCAGACCTACCTATCTGCATTGCTAAATATCATCTTAATGTTTGTTGTGTATTAGAGCATTTACTTACTACAAAACTTATAAACGGGAGGATCGAATCCATAACAGAAGAATTACTAGACCCGCTTTTGCTAGGACTAAGCCACGTCAGTTGAGCTGGATAATTGGGACTTTAGGACTAAAGGAGCAAGCAATGAATACAAGTAGCTAAGCTAGCTAAAGAAGTACTTAGATGACATTTGTGAAATAATTTGCTCACAGCGGCCCGTTTCTCGCACTCACTGGAACAATAATATTAGTCTATGCGGCACATTTCACTAGTAGACTTGTAGAAAATTGTATTGAGTGAATTAATAATATTAGTCCATGCGGTACATTTCACTAGTAAACTTGTAAAAAATTGTATTGAGTGTGTAGAAGTGTTGGTAATTGTAGGGAGATTATTGAAACACTTTGTAGCTGACTGATTGATTGATTCGTCATCTGTCTCAAGGAAACAGGATTGATCATGACGTCGAAGCTTTAGTTCTGAAAAGAACAGTTTGTTTGTGTGCCCTGACAAGGACAGTTTGAATTGAATTGAATCTTCTGTATGCATCGAAGTATAATTATGTTCGGAGCGCGGAGCGGACGCGCAGCGGAGCGACGATGTTTTCACTTCAACAGCCAGGAGCGGAAAAGAACGATTGTCGGCGCGCGTCGATTTTATAGGCGCGCGAGATAATCAAAATACGCTTCTGCGCAGGTCGCCCGCGCATCACGCCACCTACGACCTACGCTCCGTCTCGCTCTAGACCTCTCACTCTCACTTGTAAATAGTTTACTCGTTCCTTCATAATATATGTGTGTGTATACTGTTAGCTTTAAGTAATCACTTTTTGTAAATAAATATACATTCATTTTCTTCTGTCACAACAACAAGAAGTGTTTCAATAATCTCCCTACAATTACTAACACTTCTACAACTTCTTATAGTTTAGTATTAGTATACACACACATATATTATGAAGGAACGAGTAAACTATTTACAAGTGAGAGTGAGAGGTCTAGAGCGAGACGGAGCGTAGGTCGTAGGTGGCGTGATGCGCGGGCGACCTGCGCAGAAGCGTATTTTGATTTTCTCGCGCGCCTATAAAACCGACGCGCGCCGAAAATCGTTCTTTTCCGCTCCTGGCTGTTGAGGTGAAAACATCGTCGCTCTGCTGCGCGTCCGCTCCGCGCTCCGAACACAGAAGATAATAGTTCAAACTGTCCTTGTCAGGGCACACAAACAAACTGTTCTTTTCAGAACAAAAGCTTCGACGTCATGATCAATCCTGTTTCCTTGAGACAGATGACGAATCAATCAATTAGTCAGCTACAAGTGAATTAATAATATTAGTCCATGCGGTACATTTCACTAGTAAACTTGTAGAAAATTGTATTGAGTGAATTAATAATATTAGTCCATGCGGTACATTTCACTAGTAAACTTGTAGAAAACTGTTGGTATTGAGTGTACTAAATAATATTAGTCCATGCCGTACATTTACGTACGTACGTAGAATTGTAGAAAACTGTATTGAGTGAACTAATAATAGGTATTAGTCTAGTGAACTTCGAGAAACGGGCCCCTGGTAATCTAGATCCTACCGACTGCGCCATGTAAAATATTTATGCTATCGGATAAGTGACCATTTACTAGATATTTAATAGTTGTTGTTTTGATTATTTGAATGTTATTTTTATTCTTTGATTATTAGTATTTATGTCGACAAGCTTAATGTAATTTCATATTTTTTGACATTTAATGCAATTTATATTGTAATATTACATTGATGAATAAATAAACTAAACTAAACTATGGGGGCATAAATGACACGCACGAAAGCCTGAGTTGGTCTAACTTTATTCTTCGAGTTTTTACCCACATAAACAATGATAATTATGACAACATTTTACTAGCGAAGAGACGCACGAAGCTATAGTTACTAGTATGGCGCGCTTTTATTACTCTTCATTATGACACATAATGTAGGAGAGACTAGCGCAAACCTTTGCTGAATCCCGATAATGTGGCCGTAGCCGTAGAGGAGGTACCCAAAAATATTTTTTTTTTACATTTTATTGTAGGTACCACTTTGTTGGCGTGACTAATATGCATATTCATGCCAAATTACAGCTTTCTAGTACTAAGAGTCTCTGCGCTGGGCTGCGGACAGACGGACGGACGGACGGACATACCGAAACTATAAGGGTTCCTAATTTGACTAGGGAACCCTAAAAAGGATAATCTCATGAAACCTAGCTAAGTATTTGCCATCCTGATTAAACTAAACTTAATAAACTTGGGTCTGAATCGGTTTATCCGTTAGGGAGCCATGATGCCACCGACATATACACAGATACACAGCGTTAAACTATAATACGCTTCTTTTTGCGTTGGGGTTCAACAAAAGCATAGGGTTACAGGGGGTGTCTATCATTTCATCGAAACACCTTTCATCGAATTTATAATTTCATCGAATTTCATTTCATCGAACGCTATTTTCTACTGAAACCATAATGTATTCAGGGTATCTTAAACATCTAACCTAACCTAACCTACGTAATTATTGTTTAAGATAGGTAGGTACCCTGAAAACATGGTTTCAGCAGAAAATAGCGTTCGATGAAATGCAATTCGATTAAATGATACATTCGATTAAGTGAAATTAGAAGAAGTGATGAGTTACCGGCTATATAACCCATTGAACGCCATGACGACTAAAGTAGTCATGAGCTGTCGTGCCTACAACGCCACGGACACTTATAGTTGTCACAGGTACAGTTAAAAAGGGACGATGTTTTTTATGGATTAAGTTAAATTTTGCATAACTTTTATTTTAATATATGTTTGGCGAGTGAGATATATGTTGGCATTTATATTTGACGTAAGGCGTTGAAAAGGTAAATAAATAAATATCACGGGACAATATCACACAAATTGACCTAGTCTCAAACTAAGCTCTAGTAGGCTTGTACTATGGGTAACTAGACAACGATAAAGATTCTTAGATAGGGAAATAAATACTTAAATACATAGAAAACATCCAAGACTCAGGAACAAATATCTGCCCTTACCGGGATTTGAACCCGGGACCGCTGGCTTCGGAGGCAGGGTCACTCCCAACTAGGCCAACGTGTCGTCAAGATTAACAGATAATTACCTAGTATCACTGCAGTATTAGTAAACTATATTATATGTATCGGTAATAAACAACGAATTCCGTCTTCGTTATTTATTACCTATTTAATATAATTCGTAATCTTCACCTTGATTTCATATTTCCCTTCAAAACGGTACCTACCTATATTATTCTCATTGACTTAGGTACTTACTAAAATTAATAGAAATAAAAATATAAAGTTCCTATACTTAGTCAAGAACAGAGTCACAGACTTGGTTACTTAGCAAAACTTGACCAAGATTTATGTTTTTTTTTAAATTGTTTAAAATTTCAAAAACATTTGATTCCCTTGAGAATGCTTGGAGTAATTTCCTTGTTCAACCCATTTATTGGAGCACCCGAGGCCTACTATTCCGCCGCAATACCAAAGAACGTGGCTAACTACTCGTACATAGTAGGTAATACTATACCTAAGCATTTTAAATTGAATGTGGTTACCAATAGAGCAAACAATCCTTCGACTGTTACATTGCACTTAGCCGCCTTGTTTGGTATTACCAAAGTAAATGTTTACTCCAAAAATCTAGAAACAAACTTTATAGGGATAGAGCTACCAAGATTTCACGTCGAGACGTCCTGGAACCCACCTGATACGTCAATAAACATGAGCGCGGTCTCGTACCGCCGGACGGAGTGGTCGGAGTGGCGCATGATGATCTCGTCCGGCACCATGGAGGCGATGGTGCTGACGCAGCGCGACTTGCGCAACGAGCTATCTCCACCCACGTTCCTGAAGTGGTATTCTTTTAAGCCGTAACACATTATAGAGCGGAGGCGGCGCGGCGCGTTTTCATAGTCCGAATTTTCGTTCGTAACTGCTTCATTTTCCCGACTTTTGATCAATTACTAGTACCTATAGAGGTGTATTTGCGAGTGTCTCTCGACACTCCCTGGTCTTACTTTGACGCAGTTTTATCAAACTCGGTACCTTCGCCTCTTTCACTTAAGCTCTCAAGCGCGGAGGCCAGGGTATCATTGTCAGGTGCGATTACAGACTAAGCAATATTTTTTTAAGAGAGTAGTTACGTCACGTTGTTTTACAAATTACAGACTTGAAATCTCTTAAATAGCCCAATCGATTTTCATCAAACCTGGTTAACCACCCTAGTGTTTGTCTGAGTTTTACTGTGAACTTACGGGACCAGCTTGATGACCCGCTGCCGGCGCCGCTCGCGAGGAGACAACATCTCCTGGCGGCTGGCCTTGGCTAGCGACTGTCTCAGCGCCAACTTCATGCCAGTCAGGTATTTATTGTACTTGTCGCTCTGGGTCTCCGCGCCATCTGACACAGTCTCTACAAGATTGACTATGTGTACACTACATATACCTACTAGCTAGACCCTAGGAATAGGTTTTTTCCCACCTTTTAAATTGTTTTAAAGTGCAGAAAGATCGAAATCAGAAGCTAACATTACACATGTAAACCGGGAGCATAGAAGATTCCTTGACTTATAGTCCTAGCCGATATTCTCACAATGCGGACTGACAGTGTGGTAAACCTAAGGAAATTGTAAAGTGCAAGTCCGTCATGGTGACAAATCCTGGGGTAGACCAGGTATGATTGTTTTATGTCATGAAACCTGGTAAGCTATACTTGTGTGTAGGTAGATGCAATGTGCACGTTGTCTCTGAGTGCGTAAGCGTCTTCGGTCGGGTTGGTAGGTAGTGTGCGTGTACGCATTACCACACCAAGTATGGCTAACCCGCTTTCGTGAGATAAAACAACTGCATCGCTATTTTGCTCACGTGAGGGATCGATCGCTGCTGCGAGTGCTGTGCCAAATGGCATAGAAGTTATGTGCAATAAAATAACTTTAATTATAATTAAATTCATTGAGAGACCTAACAACATCCCCAAAACAAGCCCATGATGAGGACCACAATAAGTGATTTAAAATAGTCCAGCAGTAACTGCCACTGATCCGCAAGAGCGCTTTTACATTAGGCGGGTTAGTCGAATAAAAGCAGAACTGTGGGAGCAGCCGGTGCCTTCAAAATAAGTGCAGTTGCCGAACTCAAGTAGTGCCTACGTGAACTGCATGTTGTCACTACTAGGTACCTACCGCTTAACCGCGCGGCTAACCCACTTCATGTTAAACGGTTCTCCGATTCACCTACTTACGTGATTGAAAGTTAAATAACTTACCACTTTCTCTCATTTTTAGGGTTCCGTATTATTAAATTAAATTAAAGCCTCTTTTTAAACTTATTTTAGCTTATTATATATTTTATTTACAACGCAAAATAATTGAATGTAGTAAATGTCAAATTTACCCCAAAATAACCAATTATCTGCGATATATAAATAGGGAACGAGCATAACTAGTCTGTGGGTGTTTCTTTTCAGGATGTTTTCAGATGAAACCAAGAAGCTTTTATATGACTTGGAGATTGCACGGCGAACAACGCCTTGAAGCCAAGAAAAGTGACCTTGAATGACCTCGCTTATGGGTTCTGTACATTTATTTTCATCCTAAAGAAAGGGACGAAAAACGTCGCTTATATTTTTGCCCCTTTATCATAAAAAAAGGGATAAAAAACCGGGCAAGAGCATGTCGGACCATGCTCAGTGTAGGGTTCCGAAGCCGTTGAGTACTACAAACATAAAAAGTACCTAATCAAGTAATCACTAAATTCCTATTTAAAGTCAATTGGTGCCGTCGTATAGACACTTTAATCGCCCCTATCTCAAGAACCAATGATGTCTACTTAGTCGTGATAGTTTTCCTTTAAAATTATTATATGTTCTTTCATTAAAGATTTTTTTCAGATTTTTAGTATTTGTAGTTTTGGCTGTAGGGGAGGGGGGGGACACTTGAATCTAACAAAAATTAGTGCTTAAAGCTTAATATTTCATAAACGGGTTACTTAATAAAAATACTGTTTTCACGTATAGGGTAGACGAGAAAAATAAAATACATCCCCACGTTACGTGTAGGGGAGGTACACTAAAAAAAAATATTTTTTACTTTTTATTGTACCACTTTGTTGGCGTGACTAATATGCAATTGCATATTCATGCCAAATTGCAGCTTTCTAGTACTAATAGTCTTTGCACTAGGCTGCGCACGGACGGACCGACGGACGGACGGATATGGCGAAACTATAAGGTTCCTAGTTTGACTACGGAACCCTAAAAAACATAAGCGACGTCATTCAAGGTCATTTTTCTTGGCTTCAAACATAGATAAAGGAAGAGAATAATCAGTTAAGTAAATACTATGGATTCCGACATCGAACACTCAAAAATAATGTTATCTCTTTTTAACTTAGTTCTATGTTCCTAAGTAAAAAGAGATGACAGTACGTCAGCCGCCAGTGCAATAATGGCAACATTTATAATTTGACGTTCATACAAATACCTAACGTGCCTAGTCAACCATGTTTAGTTTACTTGTCATAAGTATCTGATGTGTCAACCGTGCCGAATTCACTTAAAAAATTATTCATATCTTGTTATCCGTATTATATATTGCCAAAAGTTACACATGGATTGAAAGAGAAACTCCATCGTAATGTCTCTTAAGTGTAGTTTGTTAGGATTTGGTGCAATAAACAGCAAAAATCAGAAATATTGAACATTTCATCGGTAAGTTTAAGTTTTTGTTAAAATATTGGTCAGTTTTATCATTATTGGGGGACTTAAATATGTAGTACATTATTATTAATCCATAGATCAAGATTAGTTCAAGATTATAACACGATTTGCCTTTTATTTACAATATTTTGAAAGTAAACAAACCGGAGAATTTGACAGCTAGGGTTGTTCTTAAAATATCGAAAATAACTTGGAAATTTCTCATTATGACAATTAATGTTCAAATAACATGTTTTTTTGTAATTGTATCATATAGAACGTATATGGAATATGCCAAAGAAAGCAAAGAACCATCTTTCATCATGGATTACTATTTTTAAGGATTTTGGGAAAAAGTATACTGAGAAAGTTTCATACCGAAATTATTTAAATAAAATGATATTATTCTGAAATGAGTAATGATTAAAGTTTTATACCTACTAAAAATCATCTAAGACAGCACCAAATATTTGTATTTGTTTACTTGACGACACGTTAACCTAGTTGATAGTGACCCTGCCCATGAAACCAACGGTCCTGGGTTCAAATCCCGGAAAGAGCGGATATTTGTTACGGTCTGATAATATAACAAGTCATATTTGTAAAAAAATTAAGGAGTTAAAGGCTGGTAATACACAATTATTTAAGATTATTGGTACTCTCACGCTTGTGGCACTGTTTTGAATAAAAACAAAAGTAAGTAAGTTAACATTTTTGTTACTTTTTATGATTCTTGTATTTTATCATTAAGAGAACTTAATGAGTATATTTTTAAGGAAGGGATAACTAAGAAAGAAATTATAGTTTTGTTGCTTTGTACCTTTAATCATATTAACTCACTCAAACTATATTTACCTACTGAACCCGTAAAATACTTCATCTCTAGTCTTCATCATCGGTTCCACTTTACGAAATAAAGAAGCTAGGTTGACACAAACGCGCTTCAACTCGCGATCGAAGCGTTGATATGACAGGCGGCTCGTGTCAAGATCTTGCCTGCGATGCGTGGCGGCACGTGCGGTCATGTATACGATAGCACTACTTTGTTAGAATCTTGTATCGCGCGCCGCGTCAACCACGCGTTCATGTGAACCTAGCCTAAAGCTTTTGGTATGCAAATGCTGAAAATAGCAAAATATGTCCGCAATTTTTGAGGAGTCTGTCGTTCATCTCATGGATTCCATCATCAGATCACTCCAACTTTTCTATGGGACCATTTCCGACCTTTCCTTTCCTTTACGGTGGAAAGGGCCCACCGTGCTGGTTGTGCTCAAGACGACGTTTTGCAAGCCCCTCAGGTATCCCACTGCTACTGCATCTTTATGCAGGACATGCGAAGTACTGAACGTACAGAACAGACGAGTTGAGAACCTCCCACCCATTATGGTTTGTTTATCGATAACTTTATTATTACTATCGAATCGGGGCAGCACTTAAACATGTGACAGTCCGTCATTTTATGTTTGCTATGGTAGTTTAGGTAGGCACGTTTATTCTGTAGGTATGTCAGATCCATTCTCTTCTTACTTTTGAGAATAAAATCCATTGACACTAACTAAAGCCTGACAAGATTCTATTTGGCCCTATTTCAATACAAACTTGTATTGAAATAGGGCCAAATAGAATCTTGTCAGGCTTTACCTATATACCGGGTGTGGCCTGTAATAGGAGCAATAAATTGAGGGATCGTTTCCAAACGTAACAACATTTTTTCTACAACTTTTGAAAATAACTTATTGTTTACTAAATATTCATGAATTTACTTTTCCAAGCAAGCAATGTATTGCGAAAACTACGAAGTTTGTAGGCTGACAGGTAGATGAAAACTAGTCGATTGGATGGAGTACATTGAGAATCCTATTTAGTTTGTTCGAAAAAAACACAATCAGGAGGAAAACTGACATTTTCTCACGCCAGGTGGCGCATAAGCGACTGTACCCTGCTTTGACATAAGAACTATCAAATTGCATACATTTTTTACGAGTAGTTTTAAACTTTCGCATTTTTCTCTAGAATGCCTCAATGTAGTGCGCCAAATTGTAAGAATAGAGGAGTTCATTTATTTCCCAAGGACCCAACACGCAGAAAACGTTGGGAGAATGCATTGCGCATCAATAACTTTAGAGCAAGTGACACAGCCCGATTATGTACGCTGTATTTTAAGGAGGATGATTATTTCGAAAAAAGTAGATATACAGGTGAGTAAATAACAAAGACATTACTTTTTCAAGCGACTTCTGTGTTTTTTCTTTTAGTCAATATACCTAACATGTCCTAGACTGGGCACGCATGTGAGCAGTCTTCTGGAACATCCAGGGTGGCACCAAAGTTTTGGTTTCGATCATATGCCTCCAACCTACAAAAAAAAACACACTTCAGCATCGTGTTTTTATATTAACAGTGGAAATACCTAACATAACCTCAAATATTTGAGTTGATTACCTTTGTATCAAATCAGCCTTTTTCCCTGCCACTGACGCTTTTCTTCTTCGAAGCTCAGCTTGAAGATCACGTACAGTCATAAACGAGTACATTTTAAGTTGTTAATCGCAAGGATTATTGAAAATATCACAACCACACACTTGACACGAAACGTAAACAAGGTACAGTCGATTGCAGCGCCATCTGCCTTAAGCTTCTAGTGTGCCTCCCAATTAATAAATGACATTTTTTTTTAAAGTTGTAGAACAAATGTTGCTACGTTTATAGAGTAGAAACGATCTCTCAATTTATTGCTCCTATTACTGGCCACACCCGGTAGAGATAATAACGTATTCCTTGGGTAAGAAACCCATAAGAGAATTTGATTACAGAGTAGGTAAAGCCTGAGATCATAATAATATACCTACATAGTGTTAAGAATTTATTAATCTGATTTAACTTGATCATAAGAATTATTTAATATAGTCTGGCAAACGAAAGCCGTCCCAGAGAACCAGCGGGAATTTCAAAAAGCCTGCAGCTGTTTACAGTAACTGTACACTGAATATACGGAGTTAATACTATTTGATATCCTGAACTTGTCACATCAGTGTTGGAGTATTAACTCCGTTTATTCAAAGTACAGTCAGTGTTAAAAGCTGCAGGTTTCTTGAAATTGCCGCTCTTTCTCTGGGACAGCTTTCGTTTGCCAGACTCTATATGTATATACCGGGTGTCGCCCGTAAAAGGAGCAATAAATTGAGGGATTGTTTCCACACCATAAACGTAACAACATTTATTCTACAACTTTTGAAAATAACTTATTGTTAACTAAATATTAATGAATTTAGATTTTCTAAGCAAGCAATGTACTGCGAAAACTAAGAAGTTGCTAGGCTGACAGTAGATGTCAAGTAGACTATTGGATGGAGTACATTGAAAATACCATATAGTTTGTTCGAAAATATCACAAATAATAAATTACATATTTTTTTAGTTATAGAACAAATGTTGTTACGTTTTTAGAGTAGAAGCGATCCCTCAATTTATTGCTCCTAATACAGGCAACACCCGGTGTATATTAGTCCCGGTCGTGTGGTATCCTTACCGAGATGTATAAAACGGAACTGGTGACGTTTTTATACTCTCTGCGGTTTTCCCCCTCTGGCCGGCGCCGACTAGGCTGTATGGATTTGTCCTTTGCCTTTCCCTCTGGGATAAAATACAAAAAAAAATATCGAGGGAGAATGTTATTTATTACTTTGGTCGGTGGAATTTTATTTGTAACAGTACCCAATGAGTTTGTATCTATAGGGGAGACCGGGGACAATTGAAACGATTTGTCTTTGACTGCCTGTTGTCGTTTTATTTTTAAAGTTAGAAAGATGTGTGCCATAATTATTTCAAGGTTAGTTATCTGGTTCCTAAATAAAGTATATTTGGTAAGTCTATCATTAATAGTTATTTTACAATAATGTAATAAAGAGAATGGGGGAATGTGGTTCAATTGACCTCACACCGTTGTTAATTAAAACACTATATAAGGTCAATTGAAACACCGTAATATCTTTAACACAATGAAAGTAATGTTATCAGTCCTACTCGTTTTCATCGCTATATTGGTATATAATACGACCATCAAAAGTTCACAAGCATAACATAAACATATCGTCATTTATAAGCATCAGAAAATCTCGATCATCAAACGCAGATAAAAAAAATATATTACTTGTAGCTTTCTTTGTTGCTGGCTATCATCATCATCATCATCATATCAGCCGAAAGACGTCCACTGCTGGACATAGGCCTCCCCCAAGGCTCTCCATTCAGACCGGTCCTGTGCTTTTCGCATCCACCGCGTTCCCGCGATTTTTACAAGGTCGTCGCTCCATCTTGTTGGAGGCCTACCTACAGCTCGTCTCCCGGTCCGTGGACGCCACTCAAGAACCTTCTGACTCCATCGGTCATCAGTCCTGCGAGCAATGTGCCCCGCCCACTGCCACTTAAGTTTAGCTATTCTTCGGGCTATGTCGGTAACCTTAGTTCTACTGCGGATATCATCATTTCTGATTCTATCACGCAGAGAAACCCCGAGCATAGCTCTCTCCATAGCCCTCTGAGTGACTTTGAGCTTCCTTATAAGGCCCATTGTTAGCGCCCACGTCTCAGATCCGTAAGTCATCACTGGCAACACACACTGGTCAAAGACTTTTGACTTCAAACACTGCGGTAATTTGGACGAAAAGATGCTGCGAAGCTTCCCGAACGCTGCCCAGCCGAGTCGGATTCGACGAGTGACCTCTTTCTCAAAGTTGGACTTACCTAACTGGACCGTTTGTCCCAGGTAAACATAGTCGTCAACAACTTCGAGCGCAGAGCCTCCGACCATCACGGGAGTTGTCGCGACATGGACATTGGACATGACTTTCGTCTTGTCCATGTTCATTCTCAGGCCAACTTGGTCGGAAACTCTACTGAGGTCAGCGAGCATTGCACTGAGTTCCTCCATGGTCTCAGCCATGACTACGATATCGTCAGCAAATCGAAGGTGAGTGATGTACTCGCCATTGATGTTGATGCCTCGTCCTTTCCAGTCCAGAACCTTAAAAGCATCTTCCAATGCAGCGGTGAACAGCTTCGGAGAGATCACATCTCCTTGTCTGACTCCCCGCTGCAGAGGAATAGGCTTCGTGCTCTGGTCCTGTAGTCGGACGGACATAGTGGCGTTTTCGTAAAGACACTTCAACACTTCGATATATCGGTAGTCAACTTGGCACCGCTGGAGAGACTGCAGCACAGCCCAGGTCTCGATCGAATCGAAGGCTTTCTCGTAGTCCACAAATGCAAGGCAAAGGGGGAGGTTATACTCTTCGGTCTTCTGTATAACCTGCCGCAACGCATGTATGTGGTCTACGGTACTATAGCCTTTTCGGAAACCGGCTTGTTCAGGAGGCTGGAAATCGTCAAACCTGCGCGCGAGACGATTTGTGATGACCCTCGAAAACAACTTGTAAACATGGCTCAGAAGTGAGATGGGTCTATAATTCTTCAGCAAGGTTTTATTGTTCAGAGGCAGGACCGTGGATCGCAGTGGAGATTGGTGGCGTGGGCAGCGGGTTACAGAATGAAAACAATTTATATCAGGATCTCGTGTATTGACACTTCAACTATGTTGTATTACATTTAATACATGTTAAGAGCCGCGACATAAACATTACTCGAGACTGTTGAAACTGTGTGATATTATTAATATAATAATTAGGTATCGGATAACGTGCCGTCCAGTTCAGAGGTTAAATCGAAAGAGGAAAAGGAAGAACAGTGTTGCCCTGTCAAACATACATCAATATAATTGCCAGAGCAAACCCATGAAATTACAACTAAAAATGTTTATTATAGAGCATACACATCAAATATTATTATTATAATATTAACACTTCCCCTTATGCTCTTTAATAACAGCTAACATTAGGTTTAGGTAGCATGTGCTATAAACATTAGTACATAACATAATATTACATAATTACAATATGAATACTAACAAAACACGCTAAATTTCCTTAACGTTACAGTCATTTCTGAAATTTGAATGCTTGCTGCAGCATAATGGCTTGGTAAATATATCGGCGATCATTCTATCAGATGGCAAATATGTAACATTAATATCATTATTATTAACCAAGTCCTTTATAAAATGATAACGTAGATCGATGTGTTTGGTTCTCTTATGACAGTATTCTTTAATACTTAACAATTTTAATGCACTTTGGTTATCATTATATAAAGCAGTTTTTACATTAATTTTTAGAATTTCATATATGAAATTTTTAATAAAGCATATATCTTTGCCGACATCACTCATCGCTAAGTACTCTGCTTCGGTGGTAGAGAGAGCTACACAGCGCTGCTTTCGAGACTCCCAATTAACAGAGTCATTACCAACTTTTATTATAAAGCCTGTGTAGGACCTTCTATCATTTACGTCATTAGCCCAATCTGCATCAGCAAAAGCAGATAATTCAAAATTATTATTTTTTGTGTAAAACAAACCATAATTAATTGTTCCTGCTAAGTATCGCAAAATACGTTTGGCAGCGAGCCAATGTGATTCATCAAAGCCATTGTTAAACTGACAAAGCTGACTACAAGCGAACGATATATCTGGTCGGGTACAAACACACAAGTACATTAAACAGCCCAACAACTGTCTGTAATTATACACACTATCATCCAAATGTTTTTCAGATTTTACTAATTTACAATTCAATGACATTGGTGTAGCCACAGATCTACAATGCTGCATTCCAAATTTCTCCAATATTCTTTTGACATAATTTGATTGGTTAAGTACTAGAATTCCTTTAGACCTATCCCTGGTTACACTTATACCTAAACAATCTTTCAAAGTTCCCAGATCTTTGACATTAAAGGTATTTTTTAATAAATTCACTAATTCAATTTTATTTTGACTACCTTTAGTAGAAAACAGATAGAAGTCATCTACATATAATGCAATTACTACGAGATCATTACATACCCTCTTAATGTAAACACAGGGTTCACACTTAGACTGTGTGTAACCATTACTAGTGAGCAAAGTGTCAACTTTGCTATTCCATATACGACTGGCCTGTTTAAGGCCATAAATTCCTTTCATGAGCAAACATACTTTAGTTTTATCACCATTGCCAAAGCCTGGAGGCTGCTCCATGTAAATAGTTTCCTCCAGGTCACCATGTAAGAACGCTGTAGTGACATCTATGTGGCCCATATCTAAATCTAACTTATTAGCCAGAGAAAATAATATTCTCATACTAGAGTGACGAACTACAGGCGAGAATGTATCATTGTAGTCTACCCCTTGAACTTGAGTAAAGCCCCGTGCCACCAATCTAGCTTTATGTTTATCAAATTTTCCTGTCGTATCATGTTTAGTCCTAAAGACCCATTTACATTTGACTACATTGGTGCCAGGTGGCGGTCGATCTACAATTCGCCATACATTATTAGCTATGAGAGACTCGTACTCACATTGCATGGCAGCGTGCCATGCTTGACCTTTTGAACAAGAAATAGCCTCCTCATATGACTGAGGTTCGGCAAATGTCATTTCTTCCTGCACGAACATAGACAAGTCGTAATCGCCATACCTTTTAGGTGGCACCATACGTGTGCTACGCACGGGCCGTCCTAGTACAGAGGCGGGCACCTCTGGCCACGACGCTGCTTCCCCTGCGACCGGCGTCTCGTCGTCTGACGAACTTGGCGAGCTGCTGCTCTCTTCAATAGGAGACTGAAAGTCAGAGCCTCCATCACTGCAGGGGTCCTCAACTGCAGGTTCTGAAATCATTGGGGAATTGACATTAGATTGACTCACTTCAATATTATTATCTAATTCATAATTTAAACTGCCATTTACATTATCACAGTCAGATAAATTATTCTGCTGAATATTATTATTTGATGGCATAACACAGTCAGATATATTATTCTGCTGAAAATTATTATTTAATTTCATATTATGGTCAGATATATTATTTGGAGTATGATTATTCAATTGCATAAAATTATCAATGTAATTATTATTATTGCTATTATTATCCATAGTCATTGCATGATAAAACTTGTGCTCAATAAAAGACACATTTCTTGAAATAATTATTCTTTTAGGATTGGAAGGTTCGACCAGTCTATAGCCCTTAGAGGTTTCGCTATATCCAACAAAAATGTACAATTTACTTTTTACATCCAACTTCTTACGTCTCTGCTGGGGAATTAGAGAATAGGCAATGCACCCAAATATACGGAGATGACCAAGATCTATTTTGGATCCAGTCCAAACCTCCTCTGGGATGGATCCTGATAAAGCTGTAGTGGGGCTTCTGTTCTTCAGATAGATAGCTGTCATAATCGCCTCTCCCCAGTACTGCTTACAGAGACCACTCTCCTGAAGCATGCACCGTGCCTTCTCCATCAAAGTCCTGTTAAGACGTTCACTTACCCCATTTTGTGCAGGACAATATGGCACTGTTGTCTGGTGAAGTATCCCTTCCTTCTTCAAATAAGCAGCAAATCGTGCATTGCAGTATTCACCGCCGCAGTCTGAACGCAGACACTTGATTGGTAAACCAATTTGTTTTTCTACTAGGGCTCTTAATTCTATAAAACAAGACATAACATCAGACTTACATCGTATTAGATATCCAAATGTCTTTCTGGTAAAGTCATCAGTAAAGGTCACTAGATAACGTGCACCTCCCCAGCTGCATACAGGTACTGGACCAAAAACGTCAGAGTGGATGATCTCCAGAGGCTGGCTGGCTCGCTTGACTTCTCCCTTCGGGTAGGATTTGGCCTTCATCTTCCCCTCGAGACAAGCCACACATTCCTGAAGTGTAGTTCCCTGAACATCCTGAAACATAACACCAGAAACCATACCGTCCTTCAGAGCCTGCATCCCTCTAAGACTCAAGTGTCCAAGTCGTTTGTGCCACACATCAGTTGACACACTTAATGCAGCAGCAGTACAATGTACCTCCTCCACGTCTGGCAGGACCACGGAAGAGTGCACTATCTGTGAAGCACACTGAAAAGACCCTATACCATTTAAAATATATACCCCATTTCTATTGGTCGCTGTACCAATACATTTATTGTCATCATTTATAAAACAAACCTCTTTCGTAAATCTGACAGAAAGACCCTTTTCAGTCAATTTAGACACTGAAATTAAATTGGTGGAGAGCTTGGGCACAAACATCACATTACTAAGCAATGTAGTTTTATTGTTGAGGGTAATATTTACATCACCAACACCCTCACTAACCAGCCTATCATCATTGGCAATGGAGATAAGAGAATTATTACTTTTAAAATTACATAATATATCTCTACAATTTGTCATATGAGAAGTACAACCTGAATCAATAATCCACGCTTTAGCACTAAGTGCCATTAAGGCAGTTACTAGAAAAGTCTGTTCATTTGTGTCCAATTTTTGTTTCTTGTCTCGCTTTAATTTAAAACACTTTGATTTAGTATGGCCAGGCTTCTTGCAATAATTGCATGTAAAAACTGGCTTGTAACGCTGTTGCTTGGACAAGTATGCACTTCCACTTTCACTAGAATGTTTACGAAATTCTTCCTGAAGAAGTCTAGTGCGGACCATCTCACTAGATAGGCTGCCTGTGATGTTTGCTGTTTCAAGGTTAGAGACCAGAACATCGTATTCCGCAGGTAGCCCGCTGAGCAGCAACTCTGCCACTTCACTGTCTTCGATGTTGCGGCCAATATCCGCCAGTTGTTGTACTGTCGTCATCAATGCTTGAATATATTCAGTCATGCTGCTGTAGTGTGAATATTCCGCATTATGCAGTTGACGCAGCAAAACGACTCGCCGGTACAAACTTTTGTCTTCAAAGACTTTAATGAGGTTATCCCACGCGGTTTTTGCCGTCGTAGCGTTATTCACATATTGATAGCAGTGGGATTTGAGACAAAGGCATACACGTGCAAGTGCGCGTTGGTCCCTGACAGGGTCAGTATCAGACCCTTCGACACACGCCCAAAGACCCTCTAATTTTAGGGCCATTTTCATGGCGAATTTCCAGGAATTAAAATTGCTCACACCATCTAGTCTTTCTATCATGCCTCCGCTGCCGCCGCCGATTGAAATCACGGAAGGCGCTTCATTACTGGAATTACGAATCACGCTGTCATGGCCGTCACCGTTGTTAGACATTGCTAAACGATGCGACTTAACAAAGTTCCTTTGAACCCGCGCCCAACTAGCACACCAATATATTTAAAGTAATATGACACACCTTGTAAGCTTCAGCGCTGGGACCAAAACCTGTTCAGAGGCAGGACCGTGGATCGCAGTGGAGATTGGTGGCGTGGGCAGCGGGTTACAGAATGAAAACAATTTATATCAGGATCTCGTGTATTGACACTTCAACTATGTTGTATTACATTTAATACATGTTAAGAGCCGCGACATAAACATTACTCGAGACTGTTGAAACTGTGTGATATTATTAATATAATAATTAGGTATCGGATAACGTGCCGTCCAGTTCAGAGGTTAAATCGAAAGAGGAAAAGGAAGAACAGTGTTGCCCTGTCAAACATACATCAATATAATTGCCAGAGCAAACCCATGAAATTACAACTAAAAATGTTTATTATAGAGCATACACATCAAATATTATTATTATAATATTAACATTTATCACCTTTCTTGAAGAAGAGAACCACCACACCTCTGTTCCATGCTTTCGGCGTTCTCCCTTCGTGGAGAACGGAACTGAACAGCGTCTGGAGACCCCTAAGGATGGGTTTACCACCCGCCTTCAGGAGTTCAGCTGTAATTCCATCCTCCCCTGGGGCTTTGCCATTTTTAAGCTGTTTGAGGGCCATACTAATCTCGTATAGGCTGACGTCGGGGAGATCTTCGGTATAGTGTCGGGTTAATCTAGCCCTCGGGTCTTTAGCTAGATTTTCGACGGGTGTTCGGTTTGTCGTGTACAGCTGTCCATAAAACTTCTCAACCTCCGCCAATAGCTCAGGTTTGGATGAAATGACTCTGCCGTCGTCGGTCTTCAGCTTCATCAATTGGCTTGGCCAACAGACAGATCCCTGGCAAACACCTTAGAGCCCCTGTTACGCTCAATAGCCTTTTCAATACTTTTAGTATTGAATCGGCGTACATCACGCTTCAGAGACTTCGAGATCTGTCTGTTGACTTGCCGATAGCGACAAGCGTCACCAGAGGACTGCAGAATCATCTCGCGCCTCACCTCCATGAGCCTAAGGGTGGATTCCGAGAGCTTCTTGATCTTTGTACGGCGGATCTTAAAAAACTTAGACCCGACCGTTTGGACAGCTTCCACAAACCCGTCGTTGTAATCGTCCACGTCGCTACCTAGGCACTCGAAACGGTTTTGAAGCTGGTTGCTGGCTACCTTATACATAAAGCTTAATAGAAAATAGTTTTAATGTTATAATAAGCTATAATGATATGGAATTGTGTTAAAAACACATAATTATGCTACATACAAAAATGCTTGTTTCAATCATAGCAGTGTTTCAATCATAACTTAATGAATGGATAAACTTGAAACGTCAGGATTTTAAATAATATACACAATATAATCGTTTAAGATCGTTTTATTATAAAACAAAAACAGTTTCAATAAAAATAATACCACGGCTACTTATATGCCGAATTAAAATAAAATCAAAAACGTATTTTGACTCTTTATTAATAATTATAAAATATTTTAGTAATAATTAACCTGTTAATTAAAATTACAATCAGTCTTGCAAACAATAAACTATAGGCGAATCAGGCCAGATTAATACTGAAGTATCCAGTTATTTTCTTTATCTGTTTCTGGACGAGTCAGGTGACTTTCTTTCAAACTAAAAACGGCTCGCTTGCATTGTGTAACAAGCTATAAAATTAAATAAAAAAATTACTGCAGCTTTATGCCAAATTGAAATAAAAGTGGCACCTATATCTATACTTCTATAACATTAATATGAATAAAGTAACTCTGTCTATTGGTTTATTTATCCAAATCACGGGCATAAGTTAGTGTAGGTATAATAATTATTGACCATGAAAGAAATCATCATAAAAAAGAAGCCATTTGCGCATATTCATTTTCACATTTAACAAACAAAAACATGCCTCAAATACAGAACCTCCTCATATTTAAAGGTGACTACATTTGGGGACGAATGAAACGTTTCAATCGTCCACACGCAAGTTGTTCCTACCGTCCCCAAATCAGTTTTTAATTCAAGGTCAAATATTAAACGCAAAAACAACTCAAACACTGATAATTGGCAATAATAAACATTCGTCTGGTTGGAGGTTGTCTGGAAGAGATCGCTATTTAGCGGTAAGACCGCCTGTTGTATACCTATGATTTAAATGTACTGTTCCATGTTCTGTTTTTATTTTTTATTTTTGGTGTTCAATAAAGAGTATTTGTATTGTATTCGTTAACTTATCACAATCACGCTAAAATAGTTTAATCAGTTAAAATACAAGAACAAACAAAGTTATAAATAAATAGGTACCTATACAAGATGAGAAATACTTACTTTTGACCGCGAAAAAATTAAATCGCTCCGTGACACCGCTGCGTTGCTCGGCCGCTCGCGCGCTACTGACCATAGATTAAAATATGGCCGGCGGAGTCCTGAGTGTTGCGTCATACTCGTAGGTATTATAGTTTTTGAGAAATTTGACTTGTTTCAGTCATGACGAGTTTCAATTGTCCCCGGTCTCCCCTAGTTGAGAATTTACACTGAAGTTTTATCCATACAATGCAGTTTTATTAATAGGTTGTATAGTATTTGCACCGGTTGCCTATCAGATCACAGTATCTCGTTTCGAATTGATTAATTTGTTCGAATTCTCACAAGTGTAATAAAATTATTTTTAACCTTACACCTTTCCAGGATTGTTATATTGCTAATCTTGCCTAATGGCTTCTATAGTAGACTTGTGATAACACATAATATCAGTTACAAAGTTACAAATGCGGTACGTTCACTTGCGACGTAAACGCCTGCTATCACTATAATAAGCATAGATGTATATCTCGATATGTCTCTGTGACTATAAGTACATACGTTAGTATCTCTATATTATGTACGTAAGAAGTATTAGTTTTTAAATAAACAATTTGTGAATTAAAAAAAAGTTAAGTAATTCCGATACTTACGAGTGAAGTCGTAGCCAGCTCAGCACATCAGCAGTCTGTATGAAATGTGCATTGCCTATACCAATTAACACTGGTGTCGGGCGGGATCCTCGGACGAATTTATTACAGCAAAACATGTTTTGAAATGGGTACACTGCATTGATGCGATAATAAATAACCACACGATATAAACTGTTCGAAGTCGTTTTTATTTGAAAAATAACTGCGAAAAAAAAACAAAAAATGTCTGATCTAAATACTTTTCTAAGGTTAAATAGAAGAAAATCCAATTTTATACTTAATGTGTAATATAGTTTTCTTTAGAGCTATTGTTGATTGAAACGAGATGTATCCACTGTTTTACCTCATTGCATTGTAATTAGGCTCAAAATACCTATAGCTTTTTGTAGTAGGTAGACAAGAAATTAACACAAGTAGACGAGGATGTGGTTACTTTGTTTGTAGGTATTGAATACATTTTTAATGAAGTCTTGAACAGTCAAGACCGTAGAGAAAATAAAGTAGTAGTTAAGTGCTTTCAAAGTAACCCCCATTGTTTAGTCTGACTGTAGTTTTTATTTCTCAGTCGTAAATTTTATCAATCGGAGAATTGCATGGCCTAAATCCGGCCCTGCAAATGGGTACCTATGAAAAATGGATGGTCGGCACGGATGCAATTTCGTATCAACTAGGGGTGAGAAATGAGAAATTATTAAGAAAACGTCTCTTTTGACACATTCAATTTATTTTCACTTTTTACAATTGATCAATTCACATTCTACGACTAAAGTTGTTATTATTATTAATTATTTTGTAGTTATGATTCGCTCCAGGCAGGCTAGGAGGGTATGAGAAGTACCAAGAACAATATAAAATATTAAAATGTTCACCTCAAAACTAACTTGTGTACAGTCGGCCTTATAAGTAGCTGCACACTTTTGTACCTTGTCGCTTTAACGCCTTTGACAAATTAGTGCAGCAGCTCAAGCATGACGTTACAATGACAAAGCACTAAACTTTGCAGCTATTTATAAGGTCAACCGTAAAAACTAGTAAATATTTGTAACCAATGAAGAAATAAGATACTTTGAATACAAACCGGCTAAGGCCTTCCGTACTCGTACTTACCCTTATAATTCGCCAGTTTCGCCATAGTCTTGAGTAACAAGCTCTTCTGTAGCGTTGATAGCCAGGCCGCCCCCTTATGGAATATATCGTATCGCAAAGAAAATTTACTTTCTATACTATCTAATGGTACCTGTAGCTACATGCGAGTTAAAATCTTTTAACCTTTTGAACGCCACGGTCGGCTGCAACTTACGAGCTCCAGACGCCAACCACGTCTTACCACCCCCACCCCTCCCTTCGCACCCCTCTGGCATGAAAATCCAATGTCGATTTGCCGGCTTTGGCGGTTAAAACGTAAAACAAACGAAAATCGTAATTTCTAGCTGTTGCGTTGACATGTTATTTTTCTTAGTAGCTTACCCGCCATGGCTTTCCATTTCATATAAGCATTATAATTATCTACACAATAACATACTTACTCTGAGCCCCTCCAACTGGAGAAAATGATAAAATACGTGGGGTACTTTTTCAAAATTAACGCTTTGGGACAGACCTGGGGTTTGATTTTTAAATCTCACTGTCGACAATTTGATTTTAAAGTTACTCATTTGTCGTCGGTGAGATTCAAAAATAGAACCCCTATTTAGCAAATTATTTACTTGGTTTTTTCACTATTAATGTCTTTGTCTTTGTCACAAAAATAGATTCCCTCGCTGCCTCTAAGAGTACTGCGACACCATTTCTGGAAATAAAATGTGTTTTATATTTACCCTACCTACGAGGGGCGATCCAAAAAGTAATGATAATAATAAGTATTTACAATGTACTAATACCTATATACTGGATACAAATGAATCTGTCAGCGAGTTTCATCTAAATCTAAAGGAGCTGTTCCTTTTGTTCCCAGAACCACGAAACAATGGAAGTTAGAGTAGTAATCCAACCTTTGCTTATTTTTTACTGATTATACCTACACGCTGATTTGGTGGAGAAATTGGGTGACTGCACTCCGCCATATTCCTCACTTGCTGGTGCAAGGAGTTCAATTTGGGTAAAACCTCCACTGTGAAGATACCGCGAAGAATGCTAGTCCATCTCTCTCACAGAGGATAACATTAAAAAAAAAGTTTAGTTTTAGTATGAATAATGGTCACTTTAGGCATATAATTGACGTTAGATTGAAATTTCAGAGATACTTTAGGTACTTAAATAACCTCGAATATAATTTTCATGGTCAGCTAAGTATCGCATGCTTGCAAATAGCATAAAATTACGGTCTGAATTTCTAATCTATGTGACTTGGCCTGTTCATCGGTTATTAGGTAGGTATACGAGGTATCATAGAAGAAAAACCGGCCAAGTGCGAGTCGGACCCGCGCACGAAGGGTTCCATACCATTGTTGGATAGGAGCCCCACTTAAATATTTATTTTATTCTGTTTTTAGTATTTGTTTTATAGCGGCAACAGAAATACATCATCTGTGAATATTACAACTGTCTAGCTATCACCGGGCTGTAGCCTTTGCATTGGCACTTTGGGTACGAAACCCTAAAAAGGTGGACACGGCCCACTGAAAATAGTTCCGAGAACTGCGTGGAAGGTGATCTTTATAAATTCTAGTATTCAAATAATATGAATGTTGGTACAGTAAGTAATAATATTTAGAATGTAAAACATTTTGATTATATATATTTTTTGGTTTAGTACCTAGCAAAACGGTATCTTCACGGTCAGTCTTAGGCACTTGTCCCACCTCCGGCCAGGAAGCGATAAGCTATCGACTGTTTTCTCGCTCACGAAACGAACAAAAGATATAAATCCCGTGTTAATAACAGAGACGCAGATATTAATAGTTGATCGCTGGCTGTTCACACTGCGGGCGAGAACTCTCTCTCTCTACTAACTAATACACTCGCTTCTCGCTGCTCGCCAACTCGTATCTAGTTTCTAGCTTTACTCGCTTCTCGCTCGTCTTCGGCGGTGGGACAAGTGCCTTAACGTAATTCCCTACCAAATTCAATCACGAGTGTCAAATCTTCAGTAAACATTTTAATCTGATAACAACCCAAGGATTTTATCATGCTCGCCGTACGTAACACACTCACCTTAAATTTCATCACGAGTGCATAATTACGCGCGCCTTTAGAACCACACCGCGCAGCTCATGAATGAACGAACCGACTTCAATTTTGAAATCCATTGGACTGGCCGTGATATCCGGGCCGTATAAAGTCCCAATTCGGCTACAAACAAAACGTCGGTGATGCAAACTGCGTTTATAACAAATTCAATAAGTTGCAAAATGCACTATGCAGCCTCATTTCGGAAGTTGCATTTTGCTCTTTATTGAATGTCAGTTGGACGCTGTTACGCAATAATGTGTCAATCCACAACTATTTAGCAAGTGTCAACCCTTAGTCAAATTATTTTGGTTCGACCTTTATTTGCTAACTCATTGGGGGAAGACACATTTTTGCGTAACAGCATCCAGTTGCGGTATTGCACTATCCTATCACCGACAAAAAGACATCGTCATAACCGAATTTAAATTACTGAATGAATTTAATTTGTCCATGTATAATAAGGATAGTTAACCAAGTTATTCATATTTTAATAATTATTCAGTCAATTTGACAGAAAGGCACCCAAATAATAATACGTTTCGACCTGGTAGTACCTACAAGAACCAAACTTGGAAAATCCTTGCCTATCGCATTCAAGTCTTTTAACGATCTGGCCCTAGCTCATGACTTTGTGATTGAAATCTTTCATGACTCCAAGCATATTAAAAAATATGTAAATTCAAAGGAGCTAGGTAAATACATAGCATAAGTAATTAAAAAAAAATATATATCAATAACAGGTTGTAAAACAAATAACATGCTAGATTTAATAGAATAATTGTAAAATTTAATAAATCACCAGGTTAGCAGGGAATCAAGCATTTTACGCCCTAGCCAAGATGCAAACGCTCCTAACGTTTTTCTTTTCTATCGCTCAAAATGTAATTGTTGGCATGTCTAATAAATAATAGACATTTCTCACTTAAATCTCTCAAATAAATTGAATTTAGGTCTGTGATTGGGTCAACATAGGATGACAGCGATTTTCTGTAATTTCAAACACCTTTTTATTCTTTATTGCACAATACGCAAATTAGGTACAAATGGATGACTTATCCCCTCATGTGGTTAGGCAGGATCCATGCTCGAAATTTGGATATCTTTTGTATTTTTTTAAACTTAATTTTATGGACTATATCATAATCCGAAGAGACTATAACTTAGTACTTTTTGACCTCCAGCATACGAGGGATTAATGCCCTAAGGCATTCTCTACCAGCCAACCAATGGGCCAAACAGAAACAATATAAGGTTGATGCTGAGAATGATGCAATAAATTTGTTTTTATATTATTTTTGTTTAAATTAAATTAATAATAAATACGAAAAAAAAATCTCGCAAGCAAAGCTTATTAAAACATGTAACTAAATAATTTAACCCTTTATAAGGTAGAGGCAATTAGCAACCACACATAATTATTTAGAATTTAAACCTTAAATACTACTAAAAAAGATACATAATCTGTTGTATTTACATAAAAATTACTTTCTTTGAATGATTTTCTAGGAAGTAGTATATAACTTTCACATAGTATAACTGGAGGGAGCCTTATAAAGTGTTAGAAAATTGTCACAAGGGTTGGATAAATGTAATATTTATGAAATGTCAAGGGAACAAGTGTAATTTATGATAAGAGCTGTCACAGGGATCATCCAAGATTGACCTAACCTTATCAAAAAAAACTCACAGATTTAGAAATTACAAGTTTTAGTACTTTAAAAAAGTTATATTCTTTAAAGTGTATTATCCAGAACATACTCATGTCTTACATTTATGTTGAAAGAGAGTCAATGATCAGGGTTTTAAGAAGTACCACTTTAAGGATTCACAACCCAAAACCAAAGTGAGTGAGCGACTTATCAAAATATGAATAACCCAATCTAGCTATAAAGCACACTGAAAAGTTTTGACGTTCAGTTACATGACATTGTCCCTGATGTTTACTTTTATCACCATACCATACACTTATAGCATTGGCAAAATGGAACGCTAACCATTGAAGAGTGTATAAGTAACATTATAAACAAATTTCTTCTTTTTATATTAATGGCGGTCCCGATATTACGCAGTGATTTCGCCAATGTCAAGTGAGTAGAGTAAAACAGCCGAACATTTTTTAATCAGCCATCTTCTCTCCCCAAAGGTTAGCGGAATCCTAAAGAAATCTCTTATGATTTGATTTATAATGTCAACATGACAGTTCTTTGGTGTACATTCTCAACATTGCCTATTAAACATAAGAATATTTTTCTTTGAATCCCCCACTAAGTATCTCAAGAATAAGTAACTGATAGAAAAAAAACTTATTTAACTAATTGGTGTCAAGAGTTTGTGTGACTTTAATACTTACCAATAAAAATCAACTATTCACAGCCCATTTAAAGAAATCACCAATCACTGACAACTAGATCACCTCTGTCTAATAATCTTTTTCAGTCACCTTTGCACAAAACTTTACTTGCCAATCTTTATGAAAACAATGAAGTCTAGAAGCACAACATAAGAGCACAGCACTAATGGGACTCTGGAATGTTCTACACATAACTTTAGAGTTAACAGTCACAACCCTCCCTAACAGATTAACCCACTGACACAAGATTTGGCAGTCTACACATTTAACCACAGAAAACTGGACACCAGAATAAAATTTAACTGCACTTCTATCATCACTTTCACAAGGTATAAAAAAACTACAACTTCAGAAGAAATAGGTAATCTATTAGCATGTTCACACACTTAACACTAGCACCTCACCTAGCGTACACTGAATAATTTGTAACACTAAGCACATGTTTCGTTATTTAAAATATACACTTAAATAAATTGTTAGTTATATTTTGTCTATCATATTTTGATTGCTAGTTAGGCTAGCAAAAACTATCCTCATTTTTTATTTTGAAAACATGTTCTCTGGTCACTAAAACTGTGAAAAATTACAGCACTTGCACAATTGAAAAGGTTAATGGAACCTTCACTAAACAAATTAGACAAACACCTCACAACATCACTACACATCACAAAAATACAAGATAATAATGAAATTGGAATACATTCAGAATTCTTACAAAAACCTTAAACTAATAATCATATTAACATAATTTATACTTTTGTTTCTCTGCTAAGCAGACCCTCCGCGCACCACTACAATCACCAAGTGGTCCTCTTTCAGGCTTTCCTCTGTCAAATTGTGACAAGTTCTTTTAAGAAGATCTGTGGAAAAGTCACAAGGAGGGAATGAGTACAGCACACCAGTGGCTTCCGTTTCTTTGTTCAGTAGGGATATAACACCAGCTGCCTCTTTCTGCTTTAAGTATGATACTAAATTTCTCATCGGCCTTGTTTGAATGCTTGTATCTTCATTAGTAACAGAAGCTGTTGACCCAGCTACACCCAAAAAGATAGCATGGGAACTGGAAGTAGCAATGCGCTTTTGAACATCATCTAACTTTGGCTGGTCTAGTCTCAATCGCTGTGTGATTCTAAGCTGGTCCTTTCCATCTTCATCCTTCATTAGACTATCAATAATATCAGTCTCTCCATCGGTAAGGTGAAGTTTTGTTGGAAACAATGAGTTCTTGAGAATTAGTGCTCCATTCCATATAGTATTAGCCTTGCGCACTACCTCAGGTAATGTTCTAGCAGAAGTCAGCATTCCACCACTTCGGCGTGGAGATCCATCAGAGTCACTATCTGGCGAGCGACGGCGGGGTGATCGCGAACGCGAGCGGTCTGCACCTGGCTCTCGAGATCCAGAGCGACGAATACGACCTTCATACTCGGCATCGGCAGGGGCCCGTCGCCACTCTTCATCACGGTAGTCTCCTGTGCCATGATATGCACCTCTGTACATCCCACGACCTCGACCACGTCCACCTCTACCTCGGTACCCTGGTGTACCATAAGCATAACCCTCTTCCCAGTTGGCACCATCATACCCCTCATAGCCTTCCACAGGTCTACCATCTTCACCGACAGGTGGTACATATGATTTTGATCTATATGGTCCACCATTGCCAACATCAGCAAAGTCTATGCGTAGACGTCTATCTGGCCCACCAAGAGCAAATCCACGCATCTCCTTAACTGCAGCCTGAGCAGCATCTATAGAGTCATACAATATGTATGCATGAGCCTCTCCCTTTGCATATTCAATTTTTTTTATAGCTCCAAACCTATCAAACTCTCTTTCAAGTTGTGCGACTGAGGTCCAAGGACCAAGGCCACCTACCCACACTCGTGTAGTAGGAGTGGCTTTGCCATATCCAATTTTACATTGGAATTTTCCAATGTATTGACCAGAGAGTTCTACTTTAGCCCTGTGTGCCATATCAAGTGTCTGATACCGCACAAATGCAAAAGCATTACCAGTGCCTGGAGGTGGGCGTTTTATGTCAATATCTTCTACAATACCATATCTGCCGAATATACGCCTAAGCTCTTCATCTGATATGTTTATTTCCAAATTGCCTGCAAATAGAGTCCTGGTAGCTAATGGATCATCCTCAGGATGGACATGGTGCAAATAATTAGGAAATTTATCTTTTTTGTTTTCCATTTTTTCAAAGGGCGGGTGATGGGGTCTAGGCATGTATGGCCGAGGCATATAATGAGGATGCGGAGGGTGATGCATGGGTGGGCGGTGATGCATAGGGGGTCCATGAGGACCTGCCATAGGGTACTCATGCATGGGTGGTCTAAAGTCTCTGTGATGGGGAGGCACAGTTGGTGGAATACCATATCCTCTATCATCTGGGGGAGGCCTACGTCGCTCTGGCACAGGGGACCAAGCATAAGAATAAGGACGATCATAATCAGGTGGTGAAATGCTGCGGGGGCGGCTCCGATATTCAGACCTTACAGGCTCATACACTGGGTCAACAATTGCAACTTTGTCGTACAGAATAATTCTTGGCTTTGCGTGTTTAGCGTCCCTCGCATCCTCAACACTACGAAAACATACATAAGCAACCCTTTCATCCAACTCGTGAGAAATTTTAATGCTGAAATCACCAAACTTTTTGTACTCCCTGTACAAGGTATCCTTGACGATTTCGTCGGAAGCTTTAGGGTGTATTGCGCTAACGCAGAGCACCTTATAGTAGGGCCTGGAAGTTTCCTCGCGCACCTCGCGGGAGCGGGGATAATCGTCGCGGTGCGGCGACACGTAGCGGCTGCGCGGGCTCGGCGAACGCACCCGCCGGCGTACTCGCTCTGGGGTGACACGCTCATCAGAGCTGTCGTCGTACCTGCCAATGCTACTACGTGTTCTCTTCGAGCGCGGCATACTGTCCCTCGAAGAACTCCTCTTCATGTTACGAATTTTCACCGTTATACGATCTCTATCTCTATCGCTACGCGGTAATCCAATCATGAAAGCTCAGTACGATGAACCACTATCTGAAATGCACAACATTACACGTCACTTCAAAATGTCGCTTTGATCCATAAAATGTAATATCACTGTAGCACACAAAGTTACTGAAGTCTTACCACAAACTATCAAAAGTCACTTGTCTCAGATCACTTAACTGAACACCTACACTGCACGAAATACACACCCAGTGTCTTAAGTTTACAGAAATTTAATAGCGTCACCTATCACACCTTCTTGTCAAATCAAAATGGCGTCAACTCAACCAACATTGCTTGCGTCTGTTGTTCGGCTATTCGCATCGCCATCACACCGTGCAGCCCCTTCCCGTTTTGATAATTTTGATTAGTCTATTCTATCCGAGTTTTCTGAATGGTCAATGGATTATACACATGTTGCCAGTCGAAAAAGTATTACGCGTAGTAAATATATGAGACGTTTTTCAGTAGTCACGTCGAGTCAACCATTAAGTCAACCATATAACCAGTCGATTTAATCGATTCTCAGCTTTTAGTCAACAATAAGTAACCTTGTTTTAAAGCAAATGCTGAGACAGACTGAAATGAAAAATATGACTTCTATTTTGACCCTAAAGCTGGACATCCACAGTCAATCCAATCAACCTGGAGCCCTACTTTAATAATCAAAGTATAATCAAAGTTACAAGTTAGGCCCCCCACAGACCTACAAAATGTTTGCGCAATCGTATTTTTGTACAATATGATCGAAACAGGTTCTGCCCCTACACGTGTCAATTGATTGAGTCAATCATCAATCATTATGATCTATGGTCCATGATCTATTAAAAACTAAAACTGAGTTATCAGGCTCAACATCACGTGAAAAACAGCTACATTGAGATATTATGAAAGATGTCTTATGAGCAAGGATTTGGCTGCTGCAATTGCGCTGATAATTTAATTAAAGAAGAAAGAATAAAACGGTAATTTTATTCTTTCTTCTTTCTTAAAGACGATTGCGCAAACATTTTTGTAGGTCCGTGTGGGGCCTTGATAGCTCCATTTCTTTCTCTTGATTTAGTCTCGAAAGAGAAGTGAAAGGGCTGGGCCACCCAAAGTTTCGATTTGATTCCGTCATGGTTACCACCCGTCGAAAATAAAAAGCCGGTCAAGTGGGAGTTGGACTCATGCACCGAGGGTTCCGTACAAACTTATAAGAATGTGAAATTGTATTAAGGGAAAAACTTGTTTTTGCCGTTGAAAAACTGTAGTCTCCATACATCGACATAGGCCGTGATTAGTTTACCAACTGCACGTAAGAGTGCAATCACAAAAAAAAAATGATTTTGGGATGGAGCAACAAATTACCGACTCTCAGATGTTTCCCTTTAATTGTGCTGTAAGCCCTACCTTCTTGCCAAATTTCAGGATTCTTGGTCTATGGGGTATACCCTATAAATTTTGATTCCCTTGAGAGTGTAGAAATATGTGTTTTTTGCGACATAAATGGCCGTGTCATTTTTTTACGGTAACTTAGAAGTTTGTTTTTTTCACAGCTTCAAGGGACTATAGACCAGAGTTTATAATAATAATAATAATAATATCACAGGACAATGTCACACAAATTGACCTAGTCCCAAACTAAGCTCTAGGCTTGTACTATGGGTACTAGGCAACGATAAACATACTTAGATAGAGAAATAAATACTTAAATACATAGAAAACATCCAAGACTTGGGAACAAATACTCGTGCCCATTACACAAATATCTGCCCTTACCGGGATTTGAACCCGGGACCGCTGGCTTCAGAGGCAGGGTCACTCCCAACTAGGCCAACGTGTCGTCAATTGTATTTAATTTCAACTCAATACCTCCACGCGTTCCCGAGACAGACGGACGCATGGACAGACGGACAAGAACGAGATCTCATAAAGAATCCGTTTTTTCTTTTTGGGGTACGGAACCTTAAAAATTGTCGAAAACCAAATTGTTTGCTCTTTCACTCTGTCATTCTAATAACTTTTATTTTCTAGGTCAATGAACACACTAATGGATAGGGATACCCTTCTAATCTGTGGATAGGGGTTTGTGTACAATTCAGTGTACGCGGCGAAAAGGTAAGGTGTTATGTTATGTACCACGGCGCCTGGTTTTTGTACTCACGAAGTAACAAATAGTGGGGTAACAAGAAAAAAAATCTTCGGTTGTCAACTGTTATCATCGAAATTAAACTTAATTTTATACGATTTTTACGATCAAATTTGGCACTTTTGGCAGGTCGCCGCACTACACCAATTGACGCGATGGACTGACCGTGAATAAGTAGCTTTATTATAATTTGTTTTCTATTGTCCGTGGTTCCATCCTACTGTATATTTATTTATTAGTGAGTTTTTAGTTTTTTTTTTTTTAGTTTTTAATTAAAAAAGAAGAAGTTTTTAGACAATAAACATACTCTTCTAATCTGTGCATGTGCATACCCCTGTGACATACCGTCGACACCCCTACTGTTTGTAAATTTTGTAATTGTAATCTTTGTGATCTAGATCATATTTTTTTCGTTTGTCCTAGGTTTAAGATTCAAAGATTGTTGTTTATTTGTTTATGTAAGGATTTAGGGTTAACAATTATACCAATTTCTGTTAAAGAATTAATGAAGCATTCGGTGTTATATTTTATTGTCTATGATTATTTTTTGGGTACAGTAGGTACTTTATGAGAAATTTGCAATTACCTTTTATGTTTGAAAATTTATTGATATGATTTGTTGTAGAGTAGTGTTACTAATTTTCGTGTTTTGTTCTGTAAATAGGTTAATTGTATGTTTTAAGTGACTTGTTATTAAAATTATTTTTAAGCTGATGGCCTAGTAGCCAAAGCTTCAATAAATTAATAAAAAAAAAAATCGACACCCCACCCCCACCCTATTGCCTCAAGTTGTTGACTCCACAAGGAAATATTTATGTTTTATTTATTTATAAATTGAACAAATTTGCTAAGAGCAGTGATTTCTAACGTGTTGCTGTGATGCTGTATATATATTCTATGATATATAAGGCATATTTTATCTTAGTTACAATCTAGAAAATATTTTATTATAATCACATTAATCACAGCTGAGGACAAAGTGCAAATAAGTGGATATGGATGTGATAATTAAAGTAAACAATCAGTCCAACGGACGAGATAAGTTGGCCAGGTACTAAAAAAATGTTACATAGTAGTTAGCCATAAATTTGTGAGCTCTACTTACGTAAAATAAAAAATAAGTCTACATTTCCATTCCTTGGTTTTAGATTGTTTCAGTACACCAGCCGTTTAGTGTGGCACCAGCTAGAGACGAGAAATGCGAATAAATATTCGGTAGACAGGATAAGGAACTTAGAACTTGCACTAAGCTCATTCCGAAAAAGTAAGCCCAAACTGTATTTGTTGCCTTAGAGTGGAATCCTACTAAATTATTGTTATTTTACAGGTTGTCACTTTAAAACGACAAAATGAATTGCATATATGCTTATGATTTCGTCTTCTCTAACTGCGGATTCAGTTTTCTTTCCAGTACCAGTAAAAAAATCCCCTTCTATGCCATTTATATGCAAGCATGTATTACATTTCACTTAGTAGATAAGGGTATCAAAAGTAAATAGGTACTTTATTACAAACAAAGGAGAAATGAGGTCACTCATGATTTAAAACTTAAGTGATAGCAATTCGGTTAATATTTTATAATACATGTACAAAAAACTTGGCATAAAGTCAATCCTCTGTCAAGTATAATCCAGTGCCAGACAGATAAATATGTCATTAAAACATAAACACTTGTGCATACATCATTTTTCAAAGGTTATTTATGAATTGTTCAATTATTATTATTTGTAAACTTGCCTACTCGATGCACAACCTTTCACTTTTCTCAATCCCTCAAGGGTTAGCTGGAAGAGATCCCTTAAAGGGATAAGTTCGCCTTTGTACATTATTTTCTGGTATCTTCATTGTATTATTTTTTTTTTTTCTGTTTTATTCTGTACAATAAAGTGTTTACATACATACATTACATTTATTACGTTAACAAACCAAATGAGTAAATTGTAATAACCATCACCATAATATCTGGTCTACCAAAAGACATCCAAAGTTTACTATTGTGAATGTTATAATTATAATATTTAATGCATATTCAATTAGCGGGTCATTAAATTCAAATTCAAATTCAAATTCAAAACGTTTATTTCGGGTATCTTGACCCATATTGGTTAGTATGCTATACACTGTTATCTTACTATCTAATGTTAGTACTGAGGAACAACTTTAAAACTTAAACTCTAAATTTGACTTAACTAAATTACACATGCTTAAGAGTATAGGACAGTCGAATCTACTTGCAATCATTTCAAGGATCGTATTGGAGCTGCCTCGCACTCTTCTAACAAGTGATGCAACCTTTTTTCTACGAATTGCATGGAAATCATCGGTGCGAGCTTCCGCAAACATAGTCGAGGCGCTACAGTAGCGAGGCAACCCCATCAGAGCCCTGAATCCATTATTAAATTGGACCCGCAGAGCACTGTATGATCTCTGCGAATATTTGACCCATAAACTGCTCCCGTACATAGATGCTGAATGTTGTTAATAATATTCATTTTGTTTTTCAGTATTACGTCTTGGAAGATGCATAGATACATGCTACACTGCAGTGGACAGCATGCATATCGAGGACCCCTTTCTCAGAATGGCACTGACAGTCAGCAAACTAGCGCATGGACTATATTTATACTCTGACCATGTGGTGTGGTTAACAAAGAGTGGCTTTTTAAAAACAGACACTGAAAGCTGGAACAAAACTGCCAACAGATTCTGGCTGCTGTCCATAATAGCAAACCTTGCAAGAGATATCTATGAAATACTACATGTATTAGAATTCAATACTTCATCATTGTTAAAACCTTCAGAATTACTTAGCGGGCCTCCGAAAAGTTTAGATTTGTCTTCCAGTTTTAAACATATACATGCATTTGTCAACTGTCATAAGGATATCTTTATAGATACTGTGAAGAATTCCTGCGACTTGTTCATACCCTTAACAGCATTAGGTTTTACAAAACTTAGCCCAAGTGCTGTTGGGACATTAGGGGCTATGTCTTCCATAGCTGCTTTAGTTACTATTTTTAAACCAATCACAAAGTTAGTACCGTAAAATGTGACTCCCTCTGCTATTTAGTAACTACTTTAATTAGGAGTTGAGGCTGGTTAATTCATCATTTTACTTAAAGCATGGTGCAGGGTTAGCATTGTGATATATCTCTTGTATGCAATTTACTTCGCTAAGATGAATAAACTTATTATTGTTTATTAGGTGGAGGAAGTTAAAATATCAGTAATTATTTTGTATGACTGTTACAAAGTATGTACAGCGTTATGATTTTATTATTTTTATTGTATGTTAATCGTTAATAAATTAAGAGTTTGTTAATTGCTTGTGTTTTGTATTATACTTTCCTAAAATATATTGTACAGTCAGTCATGTTCAGATATTACTAAACACTTTATTCGCTCCGATACATCTGATGGCGTCTGTATACATTTTTCCCAGTATGGCCGGGCCAAACAGATTTCTGTCTGAAGTTTCATATTGGCGTCCCTTCCTTTCTTTAATATAAAGGCCGCATTATGACATTTATGACGAATTCTAAATATAATAAAATATGTCCTGTCTTTTATTGCTCATCAACCGTGAGTCCGACCGTTATGGCCTCTATTCTGTCTCTGCAGTTGTGTACAGTCGACGTCATAAATATGTTTACACTTTAGTACCTTGTCACTTTCAACCACTGAGACAATTTCATATATAATTATATGTAATTGTCTCAGTGAATAAAAGTGACATGGTACTAAAGTGTAAACATATTTATGACGTCGGCTGTACTAGGTATTATGATAATAACTTTTCATTTGATAAAATAAAAAGTTTCTTGCTAATGGCTAAGCATTCGTACAAGTCCGCTAAAGAAAAAAACCCAATCTATGGTCATGTCAATGTCAGTGAAGTATGTTTAGTGTCAAGTCGGAAAAAAGAACTTAAAGAACACTAACTTTTCAGGTTAAAAGTAATTTTCATAAATAAAAATGTCTCGTAACGTTGCTGAAACGGCAAGAAAATTTCTTCTTATGGGCCAATGTGTACCGTCCCTAAAACAAAATGCTGCTAAAATAAGAGTAAAAAGGTTAGAATTGGATGAAAATTTGCTAATGGTTAGTACTCATTCCAAAATTATAATTACAACGTCAGTCGTTCATTGCTCAACTACATTTTATTTATTATTTAATGACTGGTGTTTTTTGTTACAGTACTTTAGAAAGGACGAGTTCTATTACTGCAATGATCCTCAGAAAAAATGCAAGACTGGAGACATAGTTATGATACAGGCACTGCCACAAAAACTGACTAAACTTATTACACATGAGGTTAAAGAAGTGTTATATCCATTTGGTGATGTAACGGATCCAGTAACAGGCAAGAAGGTGGCAAAGGAAAAATACAGAGAAGATATTGAGCATGACACAGAGTTATATGGAAAATTAAAATCTTCATTTGATTACAAAAAAGCCCTTCCAAGAGGTTGGCAAGATAATAAGAAGGATTTCTCTTCAAAACCTACATATACGAAGTTCCATGTGTTTGATGAAAATGATCCTTATGCAATTTAAAATTGTTTATTTCGTTTTGTTATCATAAAATATGTAGTTAATAAAATAGTTGTCTAGCCAAGTATTTTTTTTATTATTTCAAGACTAAGTTAATCTAGTAAGGGAATGAGGGCTTCTAGTACTGTTAGGCGATGGGCTGTTTGTGCAAAATCTGGTTACAGAATTGCCAACAATTCTTGTTGTAGTTGTTGATATTTCTGCAGCTCTGCCTACCCCACTCTGGGAATGAAGGTGTGATAATATGTATGTATATGTAAGTTAATCTAAAATATTACTGGCATGCCCTTCTAATCAGCCATATTTATGTTTGTGACAAATGTAATACCTAAATGAGCATTTTTTTTGTGTTGGTTATAGCTGTTTTTTTATCCTGAATTCCCGATTCACCCTTTTTTTTGTCAAATTAAGGGCTAGACATACTAGTTCTAATCTTTGGCCAGGTAGGTGCAATAGTTTCATACATAGTCATGAACTCATGACATGAGGCAACCATCAGTGCACAAGGGTAGTCCACTACACCATTCCATTATCATTTAAGAGGGTGCCACGTGTCCAGTGGCGCCTTCATTACTTTTGTTGTGTTTTCTAATAAACTAAAGTATCTTAAAATCAAAGAGTGCTTTACTGTTGTATAAATAAATACACAATTTATAGAGATTATTTACAAGTGCTTGAAATGCATAATCTACTTTTCCAAGTTTAAAAATGAAAAAATACCAAACTGCAATAAAAAAAATTGTTCTGTTTTGTAACTGTTGTTTACTTGGGTCTTTTAAATTGTGCTATTTCTCTGAAATGTTTTTTGTTTAGTGTACTGTATAATAACTGAAAAGCGAAAATAAACTCCATAATCTACATATAAAAACCGGGCTAGAGCATGTCAGACCATGCTCAGTATAGTTCCGAAGCCGTTAAGTACTACAAACATAAAAATTACACACAGGACAATGTCACACAAATTGACCTAGTCCCAAACTAAGCTCTAGGCTTGTAATATGGGTACTAGACAACGATAAACTTACTTATATAGAGAAATACATACTTAAATACATAGAAAACATCCAAGACTCAGGAACAAATACTCGTGTTCATCACACAAATATCTGCCCTTACTGGGATTTGAACCCAGGACCCCTAGCTTCGAAGGCAGGGTCACTACCAACTAAGCTAGCGTGTCGTCAAGTAATAACTAATTTTCTATTTAAAGTCAATTGGTGCAGTCTTAGATGATTTGAGTAGGTATAAACATTTTAATCGCCTGTATCTCAAGAACCAATGATGTCTACTTAGTCGTGATAGTTTTCCTTTAAAATTGGTTATATGCTCTTTCATTTAAGATTTTTTTCAGATTTTTAGTATTTGTAGTTTTGGCTGTAGGGGGGGGGGGACACTTGAAAATTTAGCGCTTTAAAGCTTAATATTTCATAAACGGATTACTTAATCGAAACACTGTTTTTACAAACCCATAATATTTTTGAAAGACCTATCCTTCGATACCCCACAGTATAGGGTAGACGAGAAAAAAAAATGCATCCCCACGTTAGGGAAGGTACACTAAAAAAAAATGTTTTTTTACTTTTTATTGTACCACTTTGTTAACGTAACTAATATGCATATTCATGCCAAATTGCAGCTTTCTAGTACTAATAGTCTTCGCGCTAGGCTGCGGATGGACGGACGGACGGACATGGCGAAACTATAAGGGTTCCTAGTTTGACTACGGAACCCTAAAAACTGCACTAACATAAACTTGAATATTGGAAAATTTGTTGCAGGCAGGGTCAAGCTAACAGTCCAAATGTTTAATTTTTCCAAGAAATACGGTTTGTAATTCATTGCATGCCTTTTCCAATATTCAAATTATATTAGTACATTGCTGTTACAATTTTCTATAGATTATAGAGCTTGTTTTTCGATTTCCATTTGATACACCTATTTCACGCTTTTTAGATTTAATTAATTTTATGTACTTGCTTTTTAATTTTCCTATCAAAATGGTAGCATTAATGTGTTATAATTATCTCGTTGTTGCAAAACTGAGTCAATATTAGCCCCTTAGTAGAATGTTAATAAGTCGATGACAATCAAAGCTATGTTACCTAATGATATGGAATATTATAAAGGGTAAAAGCGTTATAAAAATAGATTTCAATAACATAACCTTAAAAATAACTTGATAAGAAATACATCGTCAAAAGTATATTTTAGGGAATTATTTTATAACTCAAATTATAAAGTTTTTAATTATTATTAATATACTTACATAGAAGTTTTAACATTTCTAAATTCTGCTGTACAAAAGTCTTTATTTGATGACAAAAACTCTCCCAGCATTATTATGTCGATTCTAGGCAAATTAGCGCTGTTTGCCTTAGTAAATCCTTGATCCATGATTCGTGTTATTTTATATTCGAATTAATAATATTCATTTAAACAAAAATAATAAAAACAAGACGTTCGTGCGTGTTGCGTATGCGTTTACTCAAGCGTGACGTCATGCGCTCCGATTGGTGTTCAAGATAACATGGCGGATTGCCTTATTTTGTAATTTTATTTTATAAAAATAAATATTAATCACACTTATAATAAAAAAAACAATGCGTATTATATATTCCAAGCTTCAAGTTTTATTCAATAAATATAGTATTTTAGTAGTTTTTAATTACTGTCATCATGCCTTGCGACGTTCGCGGTACTGAATGCCCAACGACGATATGGTCTATGATACCTCTGCGAATCGCAGCGAATTCTCTCTGCGGCGTAAGATACGAGGATACCTCAGTGGGAGGTACCGATATGCGACGTAGCAAGGCTCGAACCAAAAAGTTTGGGATAACTGCAATAAAAACAAAATTAACTCAATAATTAATTTATTCAGCAAGCACATAATCGGAGGAAATGAGTATCATTCAGCTAAGAACTCCCTCTCTAGGGCAGCTCCCATGAGGTTCCACGAGCTGTCGTCGTCGGCGTCGTCGGGCGGCTCGTCGTCCGACGGCGGCGAGCGCCGCGGCCTCTTGCGCGGCCGAGGCTCGCTGTCTGTGACAAGGAAACAACTTTTGAGTAATTCCAATTTAAAAGTCTCAACAGTATATTAACGCTGATTACTAGCATAAAAACATCTTAAACCCTTTTGATACGGGGGGCGAGGAAAGGGAGTATAACAATACGCGGTATTGAGGGCCGGGTATTTAGGGATGCCTGGCCAGTTACAAGGGCGTTTCCTCCCTTTCTCTTTCTGCGAAGTGTAATTATGTATGTAAAATGCTCTTAACTCGCTCTACAAAATGTGCTCTCTGTGTGTAGTCAGATTTTTCACGTGTAGTCTAATGGTAATGGCCCTGAATAGAGAATGGAGTTTGAACTAGCATCGAAACATTGTAAAAAATGTAAAACTAACCTGTGTCTGATCCACTCGAGTTATATCTCTCTAGCGTATCTTGTAATCTGCAAATAAGAAATAAGGCTCTTCAAATATTTATACTCGCACAATATTTCAGATGTGAAATGTGAAAGTTACTCTGGGGAGTACTGAGGACTTTTAATAGTTTTAATTGTATTGTCAACATTAACACCTGTAACAAGTTCTGGCATGACCATTCCGCAGCGTGGTGACAAATTCTGGCAGGAAAGGACTGTGAGTAGCGAGGATGGAAAGCGCTAGTAACTAACAGTCCTCTCGCCTCCCTAACGAGTCTCCTCGTGGGACAGCCAAACATCAACATAGCGCTGCTGCTTCAATACAAAAGTGCCAATTTGATTTAAAACTAAGTAAAGAGAGAAGTAAGATTTGAGTATTCAAGAGGGCACTGAGCTCCAGTGGCGCCCTCATTCATTACTATTATTGTGTTTTCTAACTAATTTTATTTGTGCAATAGAAAACCGCTCTTCGATCTCAAGATAATAGTTCAGTTTATTATACTAGAAAGGTTTAGGTACTTAACTAAAAGTAAACAAACAAAACCACGTGGCTCTGTTCAACAGCCAATCAAGACTGTTTTGTCGACCTATGACGTATCGCACGTATCAGTATTCTGCTTCTATTGGCTGCTGAACAGAGCCACGTGGTTTCGTTTGTTTACTTTTAGTTAAGTACCTAAACCTTTCTAGTATAGAAAGCTCAATAATACTAATGAGGGTGCCACAGGACGCACGGCGTGCTCCTAAAGCTGGGTACGAATCTGAGCGGCTCAGCATGAGGCATGCTCACCCCGCGCGGTGAGCTGCTCGCGAGTCAAATTGTTGCACATTAACATGCGCGGGTGAGGCGGCGTGCTCGCCGCGAGCAAACATTTCAAAATGGCGTCGGAAACGATGACGCCGCGGCTGCGTTTATCATACTTCACCGAATTATAAACAAAAAGAAGAAGAAATTGCCTCGGTGGTGAAACGGCTCAGCAACTTTATCGAATTTGTACGCGCCTCGCCCACAGACAAGTTAGAACTTTTCATTCTGCCCGCGGCACGCTCGGATACACGTCCAAATTACGCGAGGCATGCACACCGAGGCGCCTTTGAGCACGGTCAAAAGACAGACTCGACGGCTCGCCGCGCGCCGCTTGCCGGCTGCTCGCGCACAACGCGTGAGCGCGTACGAATTTAAGCAAAATAGGCGAGCCGTGCGTGCCTCAACCCGAGGCTGCTATAATTCGTACCCACATTTAGAAGGTTACAGACTGTCTAAACATTGAGCCTCACCTGTCCTTTTTACAGTCTTCGTTTTCTAACGTTATAAGCCGGTCCTCTGGCGGGTTCTCCTCATCGTCTAAGTCGTCATCTCCCGGCCCTGCCGCTTCTTCATCCGTGGAACTCTCATCTGACTCGTTGAAGATGTCTTCTACCTAAATAAATTATGTTTTAACAGGGAATAATATAGGGAAATGTTTGTTTACAAAAGATTTGAAGTTATAAAGCGTAATTTTATTTATAGCCAAATTATAATCTGAAATTTGATAGGCTAAATTTAAACAGCATTCTTGTAGCCCGTACCGGCGTTCGTGTGCACCGGTCAAAACGATACATCCGGGCCGCCGCCGGTTGGAGTTAAAATTAAAATAAATAAGGACTATTAATGAATTAAGAATTATTACTTAGTATGGGATGAACGGGTTTTTTTTTTCTATGTGGATTTAAGTTTAAATTATATTTCTTGCGTCGTTTAAGTTAATGTTTAGGTATATGTAAGTAATTAACGACGTTATTCCGATTCTATAAGTCTGTACTTTTACTTTTAGGTATTTAAAAAAGTGTAAACAAACCTAACCACGTGGCGCTGCTCATCAACCAATCCAAGCTGTTTGGTCCAGCTTTGACGTATCAGTGTTCTGCTCCTATTGGCTGACAAACTGTCATCTGTCAATGTCACGTGGTTTTTTTGTTTACCCTTTTTAAATACCTAAAAGTACCGACTATAGGCAAAGCTAGTGACGAAACATAATTCTCTAGTGCATTTCCTTACTCACTAAATATTTAAAAGTCTAATCTCATAAAAAAACGGAATAAAGAGCTACGAATATACATTTTTATTCGTCGCCTTTAAACACTAACTAAATCTTATCTTCACTCGACGTCGCTGGCGGACTGGATCCGCGTGTACTTAAGGTACGTCATATGCTTACACCGCGCTGATAGAAAATGTATGGAGCGTACCGAGTATTTGGCCTCAGCATGAAAATCTGTTGACGTGAACAGCCGCCTGTGGCCTTGAAGAGGTTAAGGGAATTAACTACTCATAAATCATCAAAAAGTTTCAAAGGAACAAGTTTCCTTCCATATACGTATTTTAAACCATCGACGCAACTTGAGGTTTTACAAGTTAAACCTTTGACTGTGGCTTTTAAATGGATAGGTAGTTTAGCTGAACGGTTCTATGATAGAGTTGATAAAAATCGGTAGGGCAGTTTGGGGTAATGAGGTCTGTAAATAGGGTAAGGTGTGTGTGTAAATGATAAGATGAGTGACCTCCCGGTCCATGTCGGCGATGTCGTCGCTGGAGAAGGACAGCAGCGGGTTGAGCGTGTCCATGAAGCGGCCGGAGGGCGTGCGCCGGCGCAGCGCGGGCGGCGCGGGCGGCGCGGGCGGCGCGGGCGGCGGGCTGCTGCAGTGCGCGGGCGGCCGGCGCGCGCTGCTCTGTGGACGCACGCAACTTCACTCATCCATATCAGGGGCTCAGGGCACTAGAGTCTGGCAAACGAAAGCTGTCCCAGAGAAACGGCGGCAATTTCAAAAAACCTGCAGCTGTTTACACTGGCTGTACACTGATTAAACGGAGTAGATACTATTTCGCACATTGAGAATCAAACCGTCACTAAACAAAAAAATACTTTATTTGAAATCCAACTTCATTTTGATGGCAATATTGTCATTATTCAAACTCTTATATATTTTGTTTAGTGACGGTTTGATTCTCAATGTGCGATTTGATTTCCTGATCTTTTCACATCAGTGTTGGAGTATCAACTCAGTTTATTCAGTGTACAGTCAGTGTTAAAAGCTGCAGGTTTCTTGAAATTGCCGCTCTTCCTCTGGGACAGCTTTCGTTTGCCAGACTCTAGTAATATTACTCCGCTCAATGCTATTTTCTACAAGTCTGCTAGTAAACTGACCAATTTTATTAGTCTAGTGAGTTTCGAGAAACAAGCCCCAGGGGGCCATCTAAAATAGTCTCAAACTAAGCTACAGTTATTTATTACATTTTAGTTCGTTGTCACAGCTATTTATATACTAAATTCATACCATCGTCACCTTGATATGTTACTGCGAATTCAATTATACTATGGGTACTAAGACCGACATAGATACTAATGATCAGTTATTATTCAAATGCACAATAATATCCACTTTCATCAGAAATATTTGCACTCCCAGGTACAGAAATAAGTTAACCATATTGTCAAATTAATCAAATCATGTAAACCAAATTAACTGGTCATAGGCGTTACAAACTGCTTATAGCAACTGCAGAAGTAAGACTAGTTTTTATCAAATAACCTGGGATATGGCTAGCCAGATATTGCTGATAGATGCTTAACTTAACTTGAATGTTACTTTTTTATGCCAGGCAACAAAGACACTCTTCCTACAAGAGATAGAGTAGTGGATTTCAACAGGTCGCTTTAGAGACAGTACTTTGAAAACTATACCATTAATATTCACTATGCAAATGTTATGTACTTTACCTGTCCCCCGCGTTGCAGTGGATACAATCTCTCCTCTACCCTCTCCCATCTTTCTGCACAAGCCCACAGCCATTCAGGAGTAACAACATGCAATTTATTCAATTTTCCTTCTCCCATGCGCCTACTTGTGTTAACTTTCGCTGTTCCTATAAAATAAAAAACAAATATTATTCTTTCAATACCTACAGATTTCTTGTCTATTCCATGTTCAACAAGAGTAGATGTATAATATACCTGATCGTACAGCCACCAAATGAGTTGATTTATCGTTAAAATCTTGTGTCACTTCAGCTCCTAAGCTCCTGGCTACTAAATAAGCTCTAGAAGTTTCTAAACGCTGGTGCGTTGGTACTAGCCCACTAAAAACTAAACTTGCTCCATCTAGAACTTTGCTCTTCACTTCTGGAATAACTGCCTTCAAGTCTGGAATCTGTTTACCATCCATTTTGTCATAGAGCTCATAGAAATACCTGGAAAACAGCAATTTTTTTCTTGATTATTTAACATCAATAAAAAGTAATTTTGTGATTAATATTTAATGCCAATTAAGTGTTTCTTACTTATGTATTCTCATAAGTATATCATCCAAATATATTAAGTAGTCATCAGGGTCTTCTACTTCAATCTGTCCATCAGAGGTTTCAACCCATTTGGGTAACTCTGGTGTTGTATCCTCACCATCCTGTACTTCTTTTGCCTCAGTTTTATCAGCTCCATCTTTAACAATTTTTCCATTACCACCATCAGTTTTTTCAGAAACTTCCTCTTTTTCCTTGTCGCTTTCTGAATCTTTTTCTTTGTTATTTTGCTCCGGTTCTGCATCCAGTGCAGGCATTTGATTGACAGAAGCTACCTGTGAGCCATTTTTGCTGCTAATAAGCTTTGCCTTTTCTTCAACTGAAAATAAGTGTAAAAACAAAATTTAACAGGAATTGAACTGTGATTAAGGGGTAAGGAAGGGGTATAGCATTGATGTCATTTGGCTGACATGGTGATGAACCAGTAATATGATCAAGTAAATTGTTGATTTTTGATTTACTCTTGTGTTAAAGTTATTTATGTGTTACGTTTTTTGTGATCCTCGTATCTGTCTCTCTTTTAAAGCTTAATACAAAAGAAAGTCTTCAAAAGGACTTGCTTCACTATTGGATTTATTTTCAAGATACAAATATGTATAAAAGTGTATCTCATGTTTGCAATCCATAAAACCAATAGTAGTACAATAATAGATTATACTTACTTGCTTGAGGTGGAGCATTGATGTCTCCAGTGGACTGAAAGAAGGAGTAAGGCCTTACATGAATCAGGTTTGAAGCATGGCGCCACACATCTTCACGATCGTCTATTATACACACCATATTGTCACCACATGGAAACAATGCCCTGGAATCAGAAAATATACATTTATAAACTAGTCCATACTGGCTAGATGGACAGCTGTGAAATAAAACCACCCTTATCTTATAAAGCTATTAAAGTTAAACCTTTAGACATGACTAGGTTAAAATAAACTTTCAGTTACACTCACTTTAAGTTAGCTGATTTTGTTCTAGCATCAAAACATTCATCTCTGGAGAGTATTCTGTGTGAGAAATACTTTTTCTCAGGATCCAATAGGTCAGCAATTGCATGGGCATATTGCCGCGCTCCAAATGTACAAACGTGAAGTTCATAGTTCTTTGAAGCAGATGCTAAAAACTCTTGGGTTCGAGGCCGAAGCCTGGTGTGACACCAGCGGCCAGGGCTACCAGGGCCCCGCAGGAAGAAATGTAGCACATCCTGGAAAAATAAAGGATAGAATGATGGTTAATGGGTAATGAGAGCAACAACTAATTAATTATGTTTAAGGTGACCCTTGAATTTGAATTGTCTTTCTCTTAGCTATTGGCAGAAAGTGACATCTAAGAGCAGATAAAAAAAAAATGATATCTAAAATAAATTGCATTGCTATGACTTAAACTAGCACTTTCTGTCTACATGATGGTGTTGATAATTCAAACATTAAAATTTAACAATTTTAGATTTTTGTATTATATTTTTTTTATGTTAAGGAGAAGGCACACGAGCACTCAGGCCACCTGATGGTAAGTGGAATCTGAGACCCAATAGACATTTGAATTCTCAAGACTATAATCCCAAGACCTCAAATGCGTTGCCAACCCTGAGGACTAAGATGGAATGCCTCTATGCTAGTAATTTCACTGGTTGTCTTATCCCCACACCGGAACACAACAATGCGAACACAGTTGCTTGGCGGGTGGTTAATGGATAAGATGGTGGTAGCAATCCGAACGGACCATGCACAGGGTCCTACCACCACTAAATAATAGTAGGATTTATGTCTCAAGATACGGGAAAATAAAGAGAAAAGAACATTGACAACACATTGGCGTAGTTGGTAGTGACCCTGCCTTCAAAACTAGCAGCCCCGGGTTCAAATCCCAGCAAGGGCAGATATTTGTATGACATTGTCCTGTGATATTCATTATTATTTATTTCATATATGCATTGAAATGTGATTACAATTATACAGTAGGTAAATTAAGTAGGCACCAATTCTAATAAAGCAGTTTTGCTGAGTTTTGCGTAATAAACAGCAACAAATTTAAATCAACTTGTGAGTAAAACTCAGGAAATCTTATATCCAAATCAAAGAAGGTTACATCAAATGGATGCAAATGGACATGGACGGGTGATTTGGGCGAAAATAATGATAGCTACCAACAAATTAGGTATGATGTGAAAAAACAGCCAACTTGGTAGTTTCCATTCCATTTAAAAGAACAAGACAGTTGTTCATTATAATATCTAGAATTGACAGCAGTTATAGCTTATGCCAAAGAATCACCCATATATCAAATAATTACCTTTAGATTAGGAGGAATATTATCATTGGTTGTGTGCACTAGTGTTTGATCTAGATCCACCAACAACACCAACTTGCGATCCTTCAGCAGGCGATCAGCATCTTCCTTGCCAAGTTTCTGTGCCAACTCCTCTGAAACCTGAAAGTTGACATTTATCATGACATGTAGTTACTTAACCCCTCATATGCAGAGATCAAAAAGGTACCAAGTTCTAGTCTATTCTCATTATGATATAGTCCATAAAATTAAACTTTAAAAAAAATACAAAAAGATATCCAAATTTTGAGCACGGATCCGGTGCCTAAGCACTACACACATGGGTACCTATACATAAATTTTGCCTTTCTATTTCAATTTAGTTATTAGTCAATAGGTGTTACATTATGTCTTTATCAATTACAGTATTATGGGAGTGCCGGTTCTTTCAAAGATGTACATAAGAGCTGACGAGGCCCTTTACACAACTTCAATAGTAAAGTGATGTAGCACCAATCGGCGATTGTCCCTGGGTTCACACTACAGAAGTATGCTCCCACGGACAACCATCGGTTTGTTCAAGACTATTTTAGAAGGATGGAAACATTAATAATAAGACTAATAATATTAATGAAATGATAAGGATTGGTGAACTAGGCTATTGATTACAATTATTATTATTATTAAGAGTTCATTGGACACTAAGCTGGGATCTGTAGAGTAGAGCATCAACTATAAGTGAAGTAAGAAATTCTGTAGCATACTAAAGATTACCAACCTTTAGTTCAGGTACGGAATGCACCATAGGTACAACTGCAACATCTCTTTTTGCCACCTCGTCGGTGCGAAGGTCGGCGCCGCATTCGGCGCACATTTCCTTCATAACAGTTGGATGGCGACATTCTTCCAGCTCTGCTACAGTGGAGCTGGACATATGTAATAGGAATTCAAATATGATTTATTCAATGAAACAGCAATTCGGAAAACAATGGCAGGAATGCTAATTCCAAACAACAATGTTGGTGGAAACTGTGGAAAGTCTAGTAGTTCAAATTTGGCGGGAAATAAAATTGTCATACGCGAATTGCTAGAAAGAGACGTCATAGTGGTTGTATGCATATTGGGGCACCCATGTGATTATCATGAATGAAATTCAGTTTGAAATACTAACTAAAAAATGTAGGAGAAAATGTAGGAGATTAGTTGAAGTGACGTCACTTACCCAGGCTCTGCAATGTCTCCTTCCTTTACTTTGATGCATGAAATCGTACCAGCGCGAACAGCTTTATATTTCTTTAATTCACTACTTTGACCTGATGAATCGTTGTATAAAAATAATATTTGGCCTTGGGATGCAAATGCACCTTCTTTTACTTTCCATTTTGTAACTTTCACAGGCTTTTCTGATGGAACAGAAATAGGCACAGTTTTGTCGGCCATTTTGAACGGATATAGCGCGTTGTTTATTGAAAGAACGTTGTCTGATTGGTGAAATTCATGCAGTTTTGGCGGCATCTCAATATACACCAATAAAATGGTCCCGATGGAACTACTACTTGCTATTCATTGGTTTAACGAGCTGACCACATGACACCCGGAAATAGCGCAATGCGTCAATGTGCTACTTCAATGAAAATACAAAAACGTCTCATGATAATCGAGTATCTTGCAAATAATCGCATTATCGAATCGATTACTTTATTAAATCGAGTTGATTAACTCTAGCCGTAAAGTTGACTTGACATTTTGATTTAGAAACGTGATTCTACGACTTAGTATTATTTTTTTAATCTGTGCACCGCACCTTTTCGTCCGTTCGTACTGACTGTCGGACGATTTGTTGTTATTTTTATTTTCTATTTTTGTTCAGTGCAGAATTTATGTAAAATAGTATAGAAAATAGACCAATAATGTCTGATGAAAATATAACTGTGAGTGATAGCTCAGACGTGGAGGAAGGCGGGAATGCTGAACTTCGTGGATACCTGAGTAAATGGACAAACTATATTCACGGTTGGCAGGACAGGTTTATTGTTTTGAAGGATTCGACTTTATCATATTACAAAAGCGAATTAGAGAGTAATCTCGGATGCCGCGGTGCCTTATGTCTAAAGAAAGCCAAAGTTAAGGTAATAAATTTACGTTGTAATTAGTTTTCTAAGAGCCGGACAAAAAATGTATTTGCCCTTGCAGTGGCTAGTTTCCTTCCTACTCATTACGACTAATTTTCATTGAAAAACAAGTTTTTTTATTAGTGTTATTGTCGGCTCGGCCTTGGTTGATGTTTAGTATCTGTTTATTAGTGGGATGTATGCATTTTTATCTTTTTAGCCTCACGAGTTCGACGACTGTCGATTCGATGTTTCCGTTAACGACTGCGTGTGGTACCTGCGCGCCACGAGTCCCGAAGAGAAGCAGCAATGGATTGATGTCTTGGAGTCATTTAAAGTAAGCATTAGCTCATTAGTTATTACTCCTAACTGTTCTACCAGAAGTCCCATTTGTCCAATACTGGACCTCATTTGGTTGACAATAATCCCAATTCTTATAATTATGGAAAAGTAATGTAAAAAAAAAATATTACCGAGGCAGCAGCTCTAGATTAACAGTATCTAAATTAAGTCGAGGGCTTTTACCTATAAAATGAAACACAAAACGATTTGAAGGGAAATCCCAATCAATTAAATAACAATCAAAGGAGCAACACTTGAGAACGTTGTTAATTGCCAAAACTAGGCCAATATGGAAAAAAAAACACCTGCATGAAACAGGGTACAAGCAGCTAGTTTGAAATATTTAGTTATTTAAGTATCCTCTGTGGTAAATCATTATATAGTTATTTAAAGTGTGGATAGCAGTCATTAGCAACAGGTCATGACTGTGCCATTCCTTCTAATTACCTTTGATTGTTTCATCTAGAGCTGTGTTGTGCTTCATTGGAGCTAGAATCCATTAAACCTAATACCTTGGAAATAAGATGCAAATTGGTCTTTGCAATTCTGCCCTGCTAATTCAAATGGCAGTATCTCTTATTACCAACAAGATAGGCTTGAATCTGCTTTGGCTATTGATTTTGAGATACTGCTTGGCTTAGGAGGTTGTTACAAGCTGTATGACTAAGTAATACTTTTTTGTTTAACCTGGTAATTGCTATTTTTTGTTTGTCTTGAAAAGCAAGTAAATGACAAATGATGAGCATACCTACCTGAATCCTTAGTATTTGTTTAGCTATGCTGATTGTGTAAACACTCATGATATGAGTCATGGTCCTAGGTGTCATAAGAGATAAGGTTCATGCCTGAATATCACTTTTAATTAACACTTATATGATAAGTTAATCTGTAAACCACTTGAGATATGTAGTTTTAGGTGTAGTTGTGAAGCCAATGCAACAATCATTGACATGACACTTGTGTTAGTCGTGTGTTAAGCTGGGTACGAATCTGAGCGGCTCAGCCTGAGGCATGCTCGCCCCGCGCGGCGAGCTGCTCGCCACACAAATTATTGCACATAAACATGCGCTCGACGGCTCGCCGCGCGTCGCTCACGCGCGTCTCGCAGCGCGTGAGCGCGTACAAATTTGAGCAAAATAGGTGAGCCGTGCGTGCCTCAACCCGAGGCAGCTCTAATTCGTACCCACCTTTAGATTGAATTTCAATTGCGATGGTCAGCAATGTTTTTTATGAGCTTTTTATAGCTAGATTTATATTTTTAAATAACATAATCATCATTCTAAATTTCTTGTTGTCAGTTTTAGTTTTAGGTGTAGGTAGGTAAATAAATGCAAGGAAATAATTAAACATTACTGTAACTTTGCTTGGCTTTTTACTTGTATGATACCTAATCACACAATTATAATTCTGCAGTTGCATTCCAACTTCATTATCAAAAGAAAGTTTGAGTGAAATCAGAATAATTAAAAAGGATTTATGAAGCCAATTAGTAAAAAATGTCGAGTATAAGCCTAATTAAGAAATTAATCAAGCACATATTGCTTAAGATACTTCATAAACTTATATTGTATTAGATGTTGAATAAAACCTCTTATTCATTATCTAATGACTCTGCACAAAATCGCAACGTCGCCGGACATCATTAGACATGTCAGGCAATATGGTTTGTATCTTCTGGCGTAGTCACGTGACGATTCTTTCGGCTTCTTTCGATATCGGTGCTGACGCGTCGAAACGTTGCGCGGTGTCGCTAGACAGCAAACTCTGCGATTTGTCGCTTAGTAAATACGAGTACAAGGCTTACTGCTCTATCTGGGTTTTTTAAACCAAATTCTTAAATTAGGAGTACTCTTAATGGCTATGTATATTCATCAGAGGGCGGAATTCTCATGGAAAAAAATTAAATCTCAAAAGGACAGAACATTTTGTTTGTCGACTTTTCCAGTTATCAATTTTGTGTTATCAATAATCTTTTTTTATTTTAGGTTTGCTTTTATATTTAAAAAGTAAATGTCATTCTTTTTTCGCATTTAGTTATTGTTTTCAACAGTATGTGAGGCTCTATGATTGAATTTGTAAATGTGGTGTATTTTTAATATACTTATATATCTTTATTAACGGTAATTAAAAAATGAAAATTAAACTATAAATAATGAAAACTACACCTACATTTACCTAAAACTACTAATCTAAAAGACCGCTACAGAGGAGATTGTTAATATTGGTAAATTATTTTGCTTAAGTAAAATGTATCGATAGTAGGTATAATTATATTTCGTAAAACAATCTTATGCTACGTGAACCAGAACTACTTGTCGATAGTCGATAAAATACTACATTCTATTCCTACAACATTTAAATTTTTGCCATAAGTATTAATCTCTGATAATAATCATCCACTGTAACCATCCTACTCTATTTCCACACAGGATGCCTTTCCCTTTCAGACTGAATTTCTAACAATTAAAACTGGAGGTATTTGTGCCGTACGAGTAGTTTGTGCCATAGAGTTACTTTCTTAACTCTCTCTAGGGTCAAGTTTTGTCGTCGACATACATGGTTAACTATAAATAGGAGCTTGGACATTACTTTATTTTGATTATCATTGCTTATGTTGGAAATACATACTTTTTTCTAGGTTTTTTTTTGTATGGTTCTGGGACGTTTTGTATAAAAAATGGTATGTGTCTGGAAATGTGGCATAGTCGGTTTCTTGTTTATGGGTCAATCAACTTTTCTTTGTAGCTCGTTGCCATGGTGACGTCTCCTGGGTCACTCTTTAAAACCACGATTTTAAAGTATATAAATCCAGCAAACATCGACTTTTGTGGCAATTACAAGCCCATTCTTTTATGGGTTTTCTTCCAAGCGTATTAGTAGTGTATATTATAACCATTTTTCTAAGGAACTCTATCACTGTTGTCTCCTGGCTTACGGGACAGAATAACAACAACGAAAAGTTGATCCACCCTTATGACGCGTTGAAATTCTAGCTACATTTTTCAACTAACGCAATTTACTATTCCCATAAAAATAAAACGGTTTTCATGGCGTGACCATAAAATAGGTATTTGCATATATATTCTATAGAAGCAGAAATGTTCATACAATACTAAGAATCGAATATCAAGTTGGATGCATTCACTCACATGACTCATTGAAAGAACGTTTTCTTGTGCATTTACATAGTTTAGTGGTTATCTGAGTCGCTTTATCAGTGATGTGGGCTTTGTTACTTATCAATATCTACATAGTTAAGATTAGGTCAGGTTTTGAATATTTATAGCTCAATCATTTAACCTTGCGTTTTGTGTACAGTCCAGTACAAAGATGTGTTCTGCACCTTATTTCAAAGGAACATGGCTGGGATTGTACACGGTAATAACGATATCGTATTTGACATGTTTCCGAATTGTCAACGTTTTCATAACTCTTATGTCATTTAACATAATGGCGACTGTGACATAAACGATTCTAAAACACGTCAAACACGATATCGTTATAACGCAGTTGAATAGAGGCCCAGGGGGGTTATCATGAGCTAGCTTTGCAGTTAATTTTACGGTCAGCGTAAAGGACAGAGCTATGGCGGTTATATAGCTCTGTCCTTTTCACTGAGCGTAAACAGAACTGCAAAGCTAGCTCATGATAACCCCCCAGATCTCTGTACTCGATTGTACCTATGTACAGGCGTGTACTTATAGATGACAATGGCACAACTGATATTGAATCTTACACAACCACAATGTTATGTATGTGTTAATTCTCTATGAAATTAATATTCTATTCTTTAGTTTTTTTTATTTCGATACAATGTTTAGCTGACAATAGCTAGATGTCAATCAATCAGCTTTAATGCTACGGTTACATCGGGATCCGGCAAAGGTTTGCAATAGCCTCTCTTTCATTATTACAGAGAAGCAAAGAGAGGCTAACGCGAACGTTCACCGAATCCTGATAATGTGGCCCCGGGGTAAAATCAATTTCGGCGAATTTTGCTTATTTTTGTAGGCAACCAACTAGCTAAAGCTTGACCAATATTGGTCCGTGTACTCGCTAAACATTCCCTACTGTCCTAGTTAACGCATTCGCTGCAGTCCCGTTGCCCTAGGGTTTCCCCAAGTGCCGCATCTGTTTCTTGGTTTATAACAACGAAGCTCGCATACCTATTGTATGTTTGCGTCCAAGGCACTGGGTGAAAGTCATGAAATCGCTTATATGCGGGCAGACCCGGCAGTGAAAGCATTAAATAAAAGAAATCACGCTGTATATAATCAAAACGGACTATCAAGTACGTTACACGTGTTATCATTAAAGATAATTTGTCAATGATCAGTTAAGGACCTCGTCAGGCCCCGTGTGGTTTACGAGTTAGAATAGTGCCACTCTTTGTCTTCCCGTGGATGTCGTAAGAGGCGACTGAAGGAATAAGGGCTTGTAGTACTGTTAGGCGATGGGCTTGCAACCTGTCACTAATACACTAGTAAACTTCTTGGCCTGATTGTGCAAAATGTGGTTACAGAATTATAAACAAGTCTTTTTATAGTTGTTGGTATTTCTATCAGCTCTGCCTACCCCACTCTGGGAATGAATGTTATGTATGTATGTAATTATATCATCCAACAATGACATTTTGACCAAAAAAATTGGGAAACGACGGGCCCCGTATCTGATTCACTTAAATAAGCCAAAGACAAAACAACAACTAAAACAGTACAGAGGCAAAACCAGTTTTGCCGGAGGCAATATAATTTTTTTAGTCTTTTTGTGATTATTTACATTGATTCTTTCAGAAAGGAAAAACAATAACTCGACTTTATTGCACTGCTGGGTTGGAAAATAAAGTGGACGTCGCTAAAACTCGTCTGTTACAGTTCTTTTTTTTTAATTATTCTTACTAATAGACATGGACTTACCAAATTGCCCTCTTAATTTATTAATGGGAATTAAAGCGAGCTGTACCGTTATTTTTATATATTTACTTTCAGATGGAGTCTGGGTACGGCACTAGTTCAGACAGCAGCTCCAACGGCGGAGGCCTACGGCGTCACGGATCCGCCACGTCCTTACAATCGACGGGGTCACATGGTAATTCAAATAACTAAATAATACCACGGGACAGTGTCAGGGTCAAACTAAGCTCTAGGCTTGTACAATGGGTAGTAGGCAACGGTAAACTTACTTATATAGAGAAATTAGCTGTTCCCGCGACTCCGTCCACGTAGAAGTCGTTTATCGCTGTTCCCTCAGGAACCGTCCATTTTTCTCGGTAAAAAGTACCCTATGTCCTTCCCCGGGACTCAAACTATCGCCTTACCAAATTTCATCTAGATAGGTGCACCGGTTTATCCGTGAAAGCGTAACAAACAGAAGACAGACAGAGTTACTTTCACATTTATAATATTTAATAATAAATATACATGGGAAAACATTCAGCATCAAATACTCGTGCTTATCTCAAATATTTGACCGCAACAGGAATCGAACCCACTACACGGACACTAGGAGGTGTGTTGTAGGCACTTTGTAGGCACAAACAAGGCGTCGCGCGGCGGAAAAAATATACTAGAAACCCGTTGCTTTAGTTTCATTATCAACATTATTATTATGACATTGAGATAACATTGGAATGTGTCCTGCCGCTCGGTGGGATAAAAATATTGCTATATTTAGCTCGGGCACTCGCCTCGCTACAGTAATGTACTTCTAATTAGAGACCCATACCAATTTAATTAACGCCGATTTGATTTTTGACCTTGTTTATTTTCAACAAATACAAATGGCTGGACATTGTAACCAAACTTTCCATTCCTTACTTTTTGATTGTGTCAAGAATAAAATAAACAAATCATGTACAAAATCGTACTTTAAATTGTTTTTGTACACCAAAATTAATCATATCAAAACTATTTTTTTATTTTTATAAATAAACTATTTAACCTGAAAGGCTGAAAGAACCATGGACACAATTAGAAATAAACATTCTGAATGACTTCCTTATCAATGTTCCCCAATGTGGTCACTTCTAGTTCTAATAATAAATCTACTTTAGGACCACTATGTGGGATGTTGACTCGGCCATCATTGTCCTGATAGTTGTTTCGGCGAACGGTCTTATAGCTAAGAGTCTCAACCAACACCTTCAGAGACTCTCGCTAGGTGGCTGGATCAAGGGCCAGATACAGAAAGCAGTACTCCTCGACACCGCACGTATTGTGAGAAGGTTCTATCTGCAGCCCTAACCACCGGTAGCTTGAGCCATGCCCCGCCGCCGGCGGCACCCTTTGGTTAGGTTTTTTTATAAAAAAATATATATGAGTATTGTTATTTTACTTTTATATTTGAATATTTATTGTGAAAACCCTAACCTTCAAAACAATAAAGAAATATCTAAATATCAATCTACTTTGACTCGAAAAGGAAATTTACAATAAACTTGTAGGTCAATGTTAATATTCAACATTTTATTAAATAATTTGGGTTCGAAATTTTATGAGGTAGGGCCATTATTATTCCTTCTTTACATAAATGACCTACCTCTTGTTACTCGCCACCATTGTACTCTATTTGCAGATGATATTTCAATTGTAATAGAATGTACAAAAAGAAACTTATCAAGACGATATTAATAGTACTGTTAAAGATAATTAATTGGCTTAAAGAAAATAATTTAAGAGTAAACCTCAATAAAACAACTTTCATACAATTTACCAATAGACATAAAATTAAAGAAAACATACGAGTAACATACGAGAACCAAAAAATAACCGAGTCAGATGAAGTTAAATTTCTGGGTATTATTATAGATAGCAAATGCTCATGGAGACCGCATACTCAAAGTATTTGCAATAGAATAAACCGCTTTGCATACGCACTTTGGCGTCTTACTAAGATCACGAGTGAAAAGACAGCACTAAAAGCATACCATGGGTATGTTAGCTCTATCCTGAGGTATGAAATTCCGTTGTGGGGAAATTCGGTCAAAATTTATAAGGTTTTCATAGGACAAAAACAGTGCATTCGTGGTATATGTGACGTCACAACTGTTACATCTTGCAGACCATTATTTAAAAAGCTTAATATCTTGACTGTCCCCTGCATGTATATTTTTGAAATGGCAAGCTTTGTAAAAACCCACCATTCTTTATTTACAACAAATAATCGAATTTGCCACTTTAATACCAGATATCCAGCAAGGCTTATATGCCCTAAAAGTAGAACTGATTTGTACCGCAGAAACTGCTACTCAATGGCAGTACGAATTTTCAACAAACTGCCAAACGGTTTAAAAGAACTGACATTGAAAAGATTTAAACTTGAGTTATTCCAGTGGCTAAACAATAAAACATATTACTCTATTAAAGAATTTCTAAATGATTTGGGATAATGTACGGTAGATATAAGTCACAATATTTAAAATTATGAATGTAAATTTTAAGCATTGACAATTTAATTTCTATTATACTATCATTAAATTTATTGTGACTCTTAGATTAAGATTAAGATTATGCATACCGTTCAGGTGAGGCATGTGATTCCTACAATATTTAATGTTATCTTATTATGTACCATGTCTAAAGCGAATAAAGTATTTCATTTCATTTCATTTATATAATATTTACTTATTTATTTTATTTATTTATTTTTGGTCCTCTTTACATTATATAAAACAATTTTGCTTTCCGCGTCGGTCTGTCTGTATATCCGCTAACCTAAACCTCGCGACGGTTTTTTATGCAGTTTTCACCAATAGTTAGATATTTTTTCACGGAAGGTTTAATTTTATTATTTATCCCTATATTATTGAATCTGTAATCTGCTTGTGGTACTGTTAGGCGTACTGTACCTGTCACTAATACACTGGTAAACATCGTTGCTTACTTGTGCAAAATGTGGTTACAGATTTATTAACAAGTCTTTTTAGAGTTGTTGGTATTTCTGTAGCTCTGCCTACTCCTCTCTGGGAATACAGGCGTGAAGTTATGTATGTATATTATTAAATCCCTTGTGGACGGATACGTCACAAGGTAGGTACTCGACCGGGCTCGGGACGGATACGGCACTAGGCATACGAAAGGTTAATCTACTATGAAACTGTTACTAATTCCTATAACATCCTTTCCAGGCCGCACTTCCCGTCGTCTGGCCGAAAAGATAGCCGAAATGGACACGTACAGCGAGCTGCTGTCGAAGCAGTCCGCGCAGCTGCAGAAGTACTTCGACCAGTGCGTCGGCAAGCTGCCGGAGATGGACAACCTGGCGGAGGCCATCGACGCCGTGGAGCTGACTGATGGTCATTGTTTATGTTATTTATTTATTGTGGCGGGTTAGGTGTTAAAATTAAAAGAAAGATATTTTAAGCGACCAAAAAAAGATGAGATTCTCAATCCATGGGATCTTTTTTTTTGTGTGGGAACACGATTACTCAAAAACGCTGGATCATTTTTTTTTTCGTTTTATGGTGTAGGGTATATCTAATTTAGTCAGGATCTGATGGTGGGATCTTGGAGAAATCGAAGGAACTCGTCAAATGTTATAGGCATAAATATAGCGATTTTAGAATATTCAGTTACAATTCCATCATTTAAATAAATAAATAAAATAAATATCACAGGACAATGTCACACAAATTGAACTAGTCCCAATTTAAGCTCTAGGCTTGTACTATAGGTACTAGACAACGATGAACTTACTTACATATTATATAGAGAAATATGTACTTAAACACATAGAAAACATCCAAGATTCAGGAACAAATACTCGCGCTTATCACACAAATATCTGTCCTTACCGGGATTTTAACCCAGGACCCCTAGCTTCGAAGGCAGGGTCACTCCCAACTAGGCTAGCGTGTCGTCATTTGCATTCAATATGTATCATTTGGTGAAGTGGAACTGATGATGAATCCACAGATAGCCACGGGAACTTCTGAACGGTACCTATTTTAAGGGTGGCGATAAGATACCTCGATTAAGATAGTTGAGCGACTAGGACGAAGCACATTCAATATTATGATTGACTTTCCTGCGGCATTGCTTGTTTTCTATTAATTGAGATGTGGGAATACATAACGACATATTAAAAAATATGAAATAAAATAAATGTAAAGGAAACAAAAACCATATCATTAAATCATAAATACTTCCGTTATAACGAGGGCGATCCGAGCGACAATATCAAAATGCAGTCGGGTTTTTAAACTTGTTGTACGGCTAGCACAAGTCACACAGTAGAAAGTTAACGAGATCCGAGCGACAAACAAGTCGTGGACAACATGTGCTAGCCCTCCTGGGAGTCCCGTATATTTGGATTTCGTACATTGTGCTGAAACAAAAACGAAAATGGACGTCTCAGTGCTTGTGTAATATAGTAGAACTATTACCCCCTTACAAATTAACGTTGAAAAAGCTTGGAATAGTTATACCATGCTTTTTCCTTATCTGTCGAATTTAAATGTTGCAATGACAGATATAAACAAACAAAACATGCAATACAAAGCATGGTATAACTATTCCAAGTTTATTCACCGTTTATTAGTAAGGGGGTTAATGTTTGAGTTACCTACTTCTATTGTTGTCTTTTTCCAATTTAGTAATTTAAGCTGTTTCCCACTCAACAATATTAATATCACATGCATGCTGCGTTTGCTTCTAATTGGATAAGTACTCTAAAGTAACGAAATAATTATTTCGAGGAAGAACGAGCGCGCCATCATCATTGCCATCCCTTTTGCTCTCGATGCGTAACTAATTTGCAAAAAGTAACAGAGATTTCAAATTAGAGCCGTAGTAACAAAAGTTATTTTTTAATTGTAAACCTTAACGCTCTGTACAGTTTGCGTGCCAAAAGACGTTAAAGAAGGTGAATACTTCCCGATTTGCAGGGTCCAACTTCCGTGCGTGTCAAAGTGGGTTGATTGACAACGTCATCTAAAATTAAAAAAGAAAACAAAACGGAGTAACAATGGACTTTCATACGATATTACATACATATACATACATACATAAATCACGCCTGTTTCCCAGAGGGGTAGGCAGAGACCACTTCTCTCCACCTGCTACGATCCTGACAAAGCTCTTTCGCTTCTTCTACATTCATACATCGAGTCATGCATGCACGTCGGTTTCGGGTACTTAAGATTCGGCCCGTTTCCAGTATTTCCCCGATTTGATTCAAAGAAGAAAAAAGTACGCCTAGGGCGCCCACTGTATATTTCCTTCGTCAATCGTTTTTCATCCACCCTTTCCAAATGACCGAACCATCAAAGCATGCCCTTTTCAATCTTAGTCACTACATCTTCTTTCAGACCACATTTCTCTGATGTTTTCATTCCTTACTCTATCATACGATATTACTGCCCTGATAACAGAGCAGTTATGAAATTCCATTCAATATTACTATCCTGATTTTTGAGAAGGTTTTCACGCCTTTTATTATGGTAGTAATTATACAGTTACGTACTAAATTCGGAGGATGTCGTTTTGTGCAGGCAATCAGGTCGGCGAGCACGCGGCCGAGGTGCGCGCCACGAGCACGTCGTTCCGCGCGACCGTGGCGGCCTCGCTGGCGGCGCTGCAGCACTGCGCCGAGCTCATGCGGCGCCGCGAGCGCCACGCCAGGAAGGCCGAGGACCTCTACATGTGAGCCCCTACCAACTAGGGAACGCTAACCGGTAACACCCGCCCAATCTGGTGTCGATAAATTACCGGTCAATTTTGGAGATTACCGGTAATTCACCGAATGGTGTTAAATGGAAAAAAGAACGCAAAACAACGTTGTACGTGCAAATTCTGTTGCAATTGTCAGAATAAAACTCTTACTAACTATTTATACTTATAATGTCTTATGAATTGTAAGTGTTATTGTATTGTTATCGCTCTCCTCGGGGTATTTTTCATTTCGTTGATGTCTTGTTTACCTCCACTAACCTTATCTAGACAGCCGCAGCAGAGTGAGATTGTTGACCAGAAAATTACGTTTGTCGTTGTCTTGGTTACTAGGTAGGTAGTTATTAAAACAATTTTATAAATAGAAGACTGATTGATATGTTAAATTGTGGTTTGAAATGTTTTTGGTTACAAAATATAAGATTCATTCTTTTTTTTTACAACTTGACTACCGGTAATTTACCGGTATTATCGGTAAAAATGTACAGAGACCGGTTTTCAAATTTGACCGGTTTTCAAATTTGACCGGTAATTGAATTCCCTACAACTAACACACCACATCTACACTACACTCGAGTTTAGACCTAACTGGACACTCGAACAGATCTAAATTATTCTTATCGACAATAGTCCTATAACCTCGATGTGCCGATTGTATAATGGTGGACCGCCCGCTTGTTTGCCTGATAAATAAATATAATAATGTACCATATTTTAAAGCTTTTTCCAAAAAATATACATCTAATAGACAAATTCGCACACATAGTTTGCATATTCCGATTAACTTAAATAAAGTAAAAATACGGTTAAATGTACTCCGTTGGCAGTTTCACAAGTAACCTTTATTAACGTGTTTATTTTTGCTGTAGGGCTTTGAAGAATCAGCTGACGGAAGCGAGGTTGGCGTCAAAACCTGGACCTGATTATGAGGTAAGTCTTTGCTGTTAATATCTTTTCAATCAGTTATTTTACCAATGACAGCTGTCGAGCGTCAACTGTCGTTTTCCAAAAAAACGCAAAGCTTATCTTTTATATGCAAGGTTTTGAAAATATTCAATGCATGTAATCAATGTAATCATATACATATATTTATTTCTTTCAAAACTTACAATTATAACTTGCAATTTCAGTACAGAAATACTGTTGTATTTTTTATGATAACGAAAAACGACAAGCGTTTGTAAGATTATTATTTTTTATACGTTGGATGGGACGTAACTAGTGATGACAATGGATACTATGGATAGGAAATCGAAAGGGAATCGTAAATAACCTTTGAGTATTAAAACAATATAAATATACATATATTGTCTGTCGGTCTGTCTGTCTGTATATTCGCTAACTCCCAAGTCACGCGATGGATTTTTATGCAGGTTTCATATTAATTTAGATAATTTTTCAGGGAAGGTTTTTACGTATAATACATTCTGGTTTATATACATAAGGGTGTTATAGAAAACTCACACCAACCGAAGCGAAGCGAACTCGGGTCGCTAGTATGATGTATTTTTTATTTTTAACTATCGGAACATAAATCACTGATATCACTTGATGAACATTTATTACTTATCCTTGATCTGATGTTTCGAAGGTAATATGTCGTTCATAATCGGATGCAATTATATATTTTGTTCTTTGAACAACACCGGTCCAGTTTTCAGACGTAATTTGATCACACGCAGTTTTTAATATCCATCATTTTGATTGCCCTGAAAGGAGGATTTAACAGGGCGCCGAGCGTGCAGTGGCGCCCTCATTAGTGTTATTGTGTTTTCTAATAAACTAAAGTATTATCTTAAAATCAAAGAGCGCTTTACTGTTACTGGACGCTTGGCGCTCTCTTAAATTGTGTCGAGCAGCGTAGCCTTAAACTTGTGCGTGGCGTTTTTCGATAGCGTTGCTTTGGCAATGATAAGATGGAATTCTTATGACACAATTTCTATATTCAGATGCTGATAAAAGCCGGGTTCGCTATTATATTGGAGTTTTTTTTTTCTGTTTTATAGTTGTAGATTTAATTTATTATAATTATATCCGACGTAGTTAATAAATTTAATAATCATACGGCATATTATTTGGTCGGAAGAGATCGTATTATCATGCTGTCCCATGGCTGTTCCCAATATTTAAAAAGCAGATAGATTTAAAACTTAAGGTTATAATTTGATATAATTATAACCCGAAATAACATAACCTTTTGAACGCCACGGTCGGCTGCAACTTTACGTGGCCCAGATGCCAACAACGTCATATGCCGCAACTGTGGCGATAAAAAACGTATGGAGCGTACTGAGCGCTCGGCGTCCCCGGCACAAAAACCCAATGAAGTGATTTGCCGGCTTCGGCGGTTAAAGGATTAAAAAAGCAATGTCGTATGTTTATGTGATTTATTTGTACATATATCCCACTGTAGGGCTGGGCATAGGTTTCCTCTCTTAATGAAAAGGTCTAGTCTAGACTCTTGTCAAAAGCTAGTACAAGGGCGTAGAACGGGTAAGTAGCCAGTATGAGCATGTACTTATAGTACTCCAAAAAACCGGCCATGTGCGAGTCGGACTCGCGCACGAAGGGTTCCGTACCGTTATCTATACAACCACGGTATCTGTATTAAGATCGAGCAAAAACGGCAAAAAAACACGTTTGTTGTATGGGAGCCCCCTTAAATAATAATATAATTTTAATTTAATTATTTATTCTTAAAGTGAATATACACGTATACGTTTTATATGCATATTCAGTAGGTCTGATAATCGGCTACTATCTATTTTTCATACCCCTAAGTGACATGAAAGAAACCAAAAATAAAAAATTGCAGCGGGCGAAGCCGCTGGCGGGTCGCTAGTAAGTATTATGTTTTGTAAGTTATAACACTTATCACTGTCTCGAAACTACCGAGCGTTTAAGTTGCGGGTCGCTTGACATGAGACGGCACTCGCTTTTCACTACTATGACCGAGATTGAATACTTCTGTAATGTAAAAAAAAAACCATAATATTGTTTCATTTTAAAAAATTGTACGGTTTTGTTTTCTATTATTTAATTTAATCGAAATGATAACTCAATATTATATTCCTCACTGGACCATATTCTGAGATCCGTTTTAATAATTTTTGCAAAAAAATATATTGGTAAATCGTGATTAATATAGAACTCCTGCTTTGCATAAACAACGTGTACATTTTATGGGTTGTAAAATAACGTTTTCATATTTCGCTGTTATTCGCTATTGACACTTTAATACATTTATATGTTTATGGGTTCCAATATCCATATAAACTTATAACCTGAACGCACACAACCGCTGGTTTTATATTATTAATTATGTTACGGTGGTTTTTCGGATTGACCGGAGGAAGTGAAGATATTATACGCTATGTTTGTATTTCTTTATAATTAGTAGCTTGTTTAGAATAACTTTATTTTACTTAAGATGTGTTACATAATATGTTTTAAAATAGAAGTTTTACACATTTCACCAGCATATCACATGCAGAAAACAATTTACAGTAAGTAATGCAAGTAGGTAACTATACTACTAAAAAAACTGTACCACAGACTGTCATAAATCATAATAGTTTTGTCATATTTTTGTAGTAGTTGTAGTAACTGAACGCATCCATTTGAAATGTTGACAACTAGCATCACTGCATTTCGGGCTGCTAGCCATGTGCAAGTACTCTGTACAAAATAAACAATTAAACAGTGAGTAATTAATTTCGCGTGTTTTTGTTGATATCAATTGGGGTTAATTAATTATAAAATAATAAATAATAAATATTTATTCATATCACTTATTTTACAATATATAACACTAGGCTAAAAATATCAAAAGACAAATAACTAGCGTGCCTGAGCTAGGAAGTTCCTGTGTTTCAGGCGTAAGAGGACTTACAAAACTAAGTTAAATAATAAAATGAAAAAAAAATACATGCAAAGTACAGTGAAGAGATTTTGAGTCGATAATTAACTTATAAAACAAAACGTAAACAAAACAATAACAGCAAAAAATATAATGTGTCAGTACTATGAACAAAGTGTAAACAACGTAATAATAATGTTCATTTTGCGACAGTCAATAATTTTTCTGTATCTTCGTAGGACATCATTTGTAGTGCATCTTGAAGGATTATTTTAGTTTTATTATATTTAGACTTGAAACTACGAAAGTGTTTTACGTTTACTTTATTATTGCAGAATACTATTTAAGTAATCCGAGTCAATAGTTCATATGCTTAATATTATATGCTTAGATATTAAAATAATAATTTGACCAGAGTTTTTAGACATTGACCTTTTAGCATCCTACAGAGAACTAAAGCTGCTTATGGTTTGTATATATTTACGAAATCTGCTTAATTTTGTAAAAACACAACCTATTGTTTAAAACGTGCAAAGACCCTTTTAATTTTTGCTGTAGATAACCTATCACATTGGTCATATTTTTACTAGATATTTTAGATCTATACAACCTCCCACCCAAAAAGAGGGGTGTTATAAGTTTGACGTGTGTGTATCTAGTGCTATGGGTACTAGACAACGATAAATTTACTTAAATACATGGAAAACATCCAAGACTCAGGAATAAATACTCGTGCTCATCATACAACTATCTGCCCTTGCCGGGATTTGAATCCAGGACCCCTAGCTTCGAATGCAGGGTCACTACCAACTAGGCTAGCGTTTCGTCTAGTAATAGTAATTATTTCTGGTATTAAAATATATCTAAATTATCTAGTAGAAATATTAACAGTATGTCAATTAGTATTTTAAATAATAATGTTTCAATGCGCACTCAAAAATGGTTAATTAAGAGTGTTTTCTTATTCTGTTATTATTTTGACTAGTGTAAGATTAAACGATCATTCGGTGTTTTCGAATATTACACTAGTCAAAATAATAACAGAATAAGAAAACACTCTTAATTAACCATTTTTGAGTGCGCATTGAAACATTATTATTTAAAATACTAATTGACATACTGTTAATATTTCTACTAGATAATTTAGATATATTTTAATACCAGAAATAATTACTATTACTAGACGAAACGCTAGCCTAGTTGGTAGTGACCCTGCATTCGAAGCTAGGGGTCCTGGATTCAAATCCCGGCAAGGGCAGATAGTTGTATGATGAGCACGAGTATTTATTCCTGAGTCTTGGATGTTTTCCATGTATTTAAGTAAATTTATCGTTGTCTAGTACCCATAGCACTAGATACACACACGTCAAACTTATAACACCCCTCTTTTTGGGTGGGAGGTTGTATAGATCTAAAATATCTAGTAAAAATATGACCAATGTGATAGGTTATCTACAGCAAAAATTAAAAGGGTCTTTGCACGTTTTAAACAATAGGTTGTGTTTTACAAAATTAAGCAGATTTCGTAAATATATACAAACCATAAGCAGCTTTAGTTCTCTGTAGGATGCTAAAAGGTCAATGTCTAAAAACTCTGGTCAAATTATTATTTTAATATCTAAGCATATAATATTAAGCATATGAACTATTGACTCGGATTACTTAAATAGTATTCTGCAATAATAAAGTAAACGTAAAACACTTTCGTAGTTTCAAGTCTAAATAAAACTATATTTGAAAATCAACTTTTCATGACATTTCCCCTGAACTTGAAGCAAAGCAAGCAAGTTCTTGAGTTAATACTGTGTTGATCTAGCAGTGCGATATATAAACAGCTTTCCTGAAACGTATATATCGCATGCCAGGTGGTGAAACATTTTCCCCTCGCTCACTCGCCTCGGCGCCGTCAGCCGAGTCGGACGTGTGTTCGGTTCGTACGCGAATTTGTCTTAACCGTAAACTATTTCAAACAAATCGGTTAGTACACGGTCGAGCTTGTGCTTCTGTGAAATTAGTTCTGTGTTGTGTGATGTTAATATTTAGTTTTGTTCTAAAATAACTTTGTTTGGATCGCCATGAAGTTCAAAATTTTCAAGAAAAGTCTGCGTCAGGTGAGTTTTATTGAAACAGATGCGTTTCATGTCTTTAAATTAATGTAGAAAGTAAACATTTGTCCATTGTGATTTGGTGTCGCTAATTAGTAAAGTAGCAGTTTCAACTATTTTTTCACGTTGTAGATGTGTACAGATAGCAAATAGTAGGTAAAAATTACAATTTGATCCTTTTTAAACATCGCAGTGTGAACATGTCGTCTTGTACTTTCTTGTTATATTTTTTTTAACTAAGATTTTTCCATGGCTCGAATAAGTATTGAACAGAAAAATATTTATACCTAGATTTTCTTGAATAAAAAGTAAATAATGATCGACGGCATTTTTTCTAATTTTTTTCGTTTATCGAGTTTGCTAGAACCGGCCATTCTCGGAATACTATAAACATTTTTATGTTGTTTGCATACTCGTTGCAACTACGATTGTTTACTAATATATGTGTACTCGCGATAACAGACTGATAACAGTTTTCTATGGATCTGGATTGTTGGTATTCCGTTACAAAGGGTAATTGAATCCACACATTATTAATACTTTTCAGCCTAGCGGTGCTTGGCTCGTGATATACGATGTCTGTAACAAATCAACACCAAACGTATTTATAACGACGTATAAAGGAGGCGATAGCATCAGTTCGCACAGCCTTCATTTTAGTTTTTGTAAAGAAATGAGCTCATAAACTGTTTACAAAAGATCAACACCCTATGCATTAAACAAACTTGGTCTTTGTTGTTTTATTGATTGTAGGGTTGTGTACCTGCCCATGGATACATTTAGACAATTGCGGATTTCAATTTTAAACCACTATGGAACCTTTGAAGCCACACACATTGCTGGCTCCTTTTACCTGCAAATTCAGTATAAATTGGTGAAATAACAATTTTTGTATTAGCTTTTTTGTTGTTTATTTTTTGCTATGTGTGTGCTGAATAAATATTTTTCTTTCTTTTCTTAGACAGGTCAATGATTCATTTTGCGTTTTGTTTTTATTTTTAATACTGTCGTTTGTCTGCAACTTTTGCGTAGATTTAAATCTTATAAATTAAGTATATGCAGGACATGGACAGGTTCAGCTATTTATGTGCAACTGAACGACAAACATCCACACATCCTGATAAACTTTGATATTCATAACATAATATTAGTAGGGCTAGTAGGAAATGACGTATGATTAAAAGGAAGTGGGATCTATACTAGTAACATTTCGTAAAGTTGCCAATTTGTTACTAGAAATTCTAAATTGCAATACAATGCACGATAAAAAAAATATTCTTGCACATTTGTTTGATGGATCCAACGACAAACACTAGAAAGTAAAATTTCCCCAACCTTTTAAACTGGATTTCCACAGCACCGTCTGGCATTTGTTGCCGGTTTGGTGCGACCTACATAAGTGTGTCTTAGAATATTGACTTGCTCAATAATAAAGGTACGATTTTACAAAACTCGCCTTGTTAAGTTTCCCATAGCAATGCAGCTTGCACCTTTCGTGGTGGCACGCGGCGTCGAGGGTTTCACGCGACCTACATAAGTGACCGCTACGCTGTCTTGGTACGTTCGCAGAATAAACAGAGATCGATAGGGAACCTTTTTAATGCTGATTAGATCCAAAAGTGAAGATCCTTTAATACCGCGATAAAAAAAAATATATTAAAAAACAAGCGCTTTATGTGTAGCATAGCAATGCAGGTTGTACCTTGACCTACATAAGTGATGGCTAGAGCTGCCATGACACTTGGATTCATCAGTACTTCGATTCGAGTTCTATTCTCCTAGCCGGCATCGTGTTTAGCTTCTTGTTATTTCCCTTTTTCTTCCCTTTGCCGTTGGGAGTAGAATTTCGAAAACTCCTTTCTATGTATGTCCAAACCTAACCTAAGCTGCGTTAAGCATAAAAGATTTGCATTTAACTCAAAAAATGAAATTTTAGGGTGTTCGCCGTCCCAACGAAATTAAATTATATAAAAGCAACTGGCTCAACGTTAACTTTGTTAACAGCACATCGTTTTAGGGATATCAAACGCTTCTGGATTAATAATCAGGACAGCGGAAAGTACGTAACACGTGGTCAACATTAAACATTTCTGTTTCAATTCTCAAACATCGGCATCAGGTCAAGAGCGAATGTCAAGAATTGATTATGTACGAAATTACTAGCTTGTGCAATATATGGATGCACTTCGAACCATGTTAAGCTTATTGATTCATACTACGGTTGCAGTTACGTGCTATGACGGCCGTTCCCAGTATTAGAACCGCGTAAAATGTGTCAAATTTGACACTGGTCAAACTACTACTGAGCTTTGGCTACTGAGGTAACCAAGTCTCTTCGCGGTTTGAAAACTGGGAATGGTCATTTAAGTGCATACCCTACTATCTCAGGTCATTAATTTTGTCTTGCGCTGAGCGAATCTCATTAGAAAGTAGTTTTAATTAAACTACATATAAACTAGAATTACCAGTTGCGTACAAACCACAGCATCATGAAACGATAAACACCATACAAAACACCACTCAACTTCCTTCTTGCATGCTAACTATTATTCAACGTTGACGTAACTGTTGCACTGTCATAGTGCGGTAGGTAATGATTGTGGCAAAATAATGGTCAGTAAATTACTAAATCTCTCCTTCATTACGTGGGTGTGGTCGTTCAGTACTCGACCACACGTGCATTTACATTTCGTAGCTATGCTAACTATAGACATACTCGTAAGTATAGGTGTAACGCTAATGAAATAAAGTTCACATAGCTACTTTTTGGTGTAAAGCTTTTGTTATGAACGCTAGCGGTTAGCGCGTTTAAGAGTTTCGTGTAAACTCAATTATCGGGGCATCAAAACATTCCTTGTGGCTTTTGAGTACCTAATTCAAAACGACTGTAGTTCACAACAAATACTCCATTTGATAAAACACTTAAAAAAAAAGCTTTGAGAGTCTCAAGTTTACTAGGTATGTAAGCTTAATGACCTGCAGGTCTTTTGAGGCTTGCGGTTTTTGGGTGCGGTCCCTACAGCTCTCGCTATAATTATTCAGAAACACGTATAAAAGATGTTTTTATTTTTATGGCATTGAGGAGGCAAACGAAAACACAGGCGACCTGTTGTTAAGTTCGCATTCACAAGACTGCAATCCTAAGACTGCAAATGCGTTGCCAACCCTGAGGACTAAGATCGAAGATGTAGTTAAAATTAAAATCTTTCTGGCGACTACATTAACGCATCTTTTTTTTATATACAACCCATGCCTACTCTCATCTCACGTTATTGACGATGGGGCATGCCCCATTATAAAAGTTATGGAGCTAGAGTGGAACATGCGATTTTTAGTAACATACATACACTAATAAAAATAAACTTTTTTTTTCTACGCAATTTTTTATTTTTCATATGTAAATGCGTCGTAGACTCAACATTACATTTATTTTGATGATGCTTTTCCGTTTACGCAATCGTCCAAATTTGAGCGCAAAATTACGTGAATGTAACATAACATTTCCTTAATACAGCCATTCTAAATTGCACACGCTACACATGTATTGCAAAATAAAACCGTTAGGTTCATATTAGTTACGTGAGCAGGGCGGTGTACGGTAACTGGATACGTTATCAAGGTGCACGACGGATTCGAGTCCATCTGGCAACCAGCCTAGGTCGCCCGGTGCGTGCAATCTGTGGCAAGTTCTCCCATGATTTAAATAAACGAAAAATACAATGTTATCTTGTATCCCATTCAAGGCGAGATGAGAAAAAAACAGACTGCCGGCGACTTCGTCCGCATACATTTCGATTATCCTTATGGGCATCAGGAACTTTGAAATAGCAGCCTATGAGTTGTCCAGGGTATAAGCTATCTCCATTCCAAATTGCATCCAAATTCGACCGGCTGTTGCAGTGTGAAAGAGTAACATACATCCATACATCCATCATACAAACTTTTGCGTTATAATATTAAGTAAGAATGAAGTTGATGAATGGAAATTTTGCCAAGGTTTCTTAAGGAGGAGTTTATTTTATTTACCATTGAAATAAATGGTAAATAAAACTACGTATAGTATTTTGGCTGCTCAAAAATACGTAATTCAAAAGTTTTCACACAAGGAATAGAGATGAATATTTCCTAAAGAGTAAATAAAGAACTATCAAGTGCAATCCCCGGTTGCGTTTGAAATTGAAGATTAAAAGAAAGATATCCATTGGTCGATCGGCAGTAATCCTGTACACTACACTACAAACTACAGTCGATCCAGATTTTATATTAAAGAACATGCATGAAAATCAGAATTGAGATTCATTGATACGATTTAGGAGAAAATGTATTAAAAAAATGCATGTAAAAAGCAATACACTAAGTTTGACCCGTTTATTTATTTATTCATTTGTTACAATTAACATTAACAGTACTAGGACCAAACATGCTAATTATAATTAACATTTTATATGTATAGATTATGTCCCGTGTGGTTGCCGGGTTAGAATAGTGCCACTCCATGTCTTCCCGTGGATTTCGTAAGAGGCGACTAACGGAATAAAGGCTTGTGGTACTGTTAGGCGATGGGCTTGCAACCTGTCACTAATACACTAGTAAACTTCTTGGCCTGATCGTGCAAAATGTGGTTACAGAATTATAAACAAGTCTTTTTACAGTTGTTGGTATTTCTGTAGCTCTGCCTACCCCACTCTGGGAATGAAGGCGTGATGTTATGTATGTGTATGTATATGTATAGAATCAAAACTTGTTAAAATTTTAAAACTCCTTATAATGTTTAGATTTTTTTTTTTTATGGCATTGAGTATGCAAACGAGTACACAGGCCACCTGCCCCCTATCCCACAAAACTTTACAAGTGTACAATTTAACAAATTTGTAAGGTTTTCCATAGAAAAATTTGACAATATTGTCGACTTGTACACTTGTAAAGTTTTGTGGGATAGGGGCCTGATGGTAAGTGGAAACTGTAACCCATAGACATTTGCATTCACAAGACTGCAATCCTAAGACTGCAAATGCGTTGCCAACCCTGAGGGCTAAGATGGAATGCCTCGATGCTAGTTATTTCACCGGCTGTCTTATCCCCAATCCGGAACACAACAATGCGAACACTGCTGTTTGGCGGTAGGTTAATGGATAAGATGGTGGTAGCGATCCGGACGGACCCTGCACACCGTCCTACCACCCGCAAATTGATTGTGTTTATTCGGCATCCTCATTTTATTAACATAATATTTTAATTCAATGATATTGGCTTAAACATAGTAATTTATGAAATAAATGCAAATTTAATTATACTATTTCAACTGAACTAAAAAACAATTACATAATTACGGAATTACGTTATTGAGATTTCAGTAATTTTGGAGGCATTAATCTCAAGTGGTTCGAGAACTAAGTTTTCGGTTCAAATGACATGTAGTGACATTATTTTCAGTTGTAACGTAATATAATATACTTTTTATTGATCCTCGGGGTTGGACTACAATGTTGTCGACCAATTGGTCATTGCTAATTAGCAAACAGGTTGGCAAAAATATTCTTGGCCTTTTCATAGACAGCTGTTTTAGACCCAAACCAGACCATATTTGTCGATATTTTCGAGCATTGTTGTGAAAAACATATTCTAATATGGTCTGACTCAGTGTTAATGCAAATAGCAGTCAATGCAAATGCACGTGTTATCCGTCCAATCATTGTGTAGAAATTGAATAGGTTTTATGCGTATTATATTGATTTTTAAATGTTTCGACCAAATATGCTGTGTATTGTTTGAGTCCTTATCTCTTATCATAACTATCAATATGTGCTTCATATTAATCCAAAATGCCCTTTTTTGATAGTTTAACGGCCGAACCCTATATTCTAACCGCGGATAGATAAGGCCTACTTCGGGTTGAAATTTGACATTTGCCCATACAAAATGTCTCAAATTTTAATCCGAAGTAAGGCTATCTGTCCGCGGTTTGAATATAGGCTTCGGCCGTAAGTCAACAGTGCAAGATCTAACGTACTTATTAGCTAAATATATTGTAATGGGATAATGTCGATGGCAATATTCTATACAATATATAAATAAATAAATATCAGGGGACAATCTCACACAAATTGACCTAGTCCCAAACAAAGCTCTAGATAAACATACTTATATCGCACAGTTAATCCAACAGTGAAACTAAGTATGCAAAAAAGGAATTTATTCAAAAGTTAATTATTTTTAAACGATAACAATAATGTCACTATTGAAATACATAATTCTGTCATTTAGTATCACTGTTGGATTTAACGTGCGATATAGAGAAATACATATAAAATATGCAAAACTCAGTAACAAATATTCGTGCTCATCACATAAATATCTGTCCTTACGGGGATTGTAACCCAGGACGGCTAGCTTCGGTGGCAGTCACTACCAACCAGGGTAACTCGTCATCGTCAATATCGGCCTGATAAAAATAAAATGAAGCAGGAAATCGGATGTTTAACTGTTACTACAATACATTTAACTACCTGACTACTTCCTGATTGATTCCTATCATAAACCCATCGAGTTGACCTTGCTACATTTGCTGTGTATGACACGTCAGTATCGTCGTCACATTTTGTGTACATAATTGATATTTTAAACAGAATGCGATCGTGACTAATGCGTGTAGGCGAGATTTTATTACTCATAGTAACTATTGGACTACAAAGGACTCAGTTTCCGATGACGTTAAATTTTTTTAACGTTATTTTCTCTGCATATGCTTTTTTAATTTATGTCACATTCTTTGTTTTAGTTGGACTATTTTTTCAATTGATAATTCTATATAGCTTACCGATCAATAATTATAATTGCTACCGAGGCTTCTTTAGCTTTTTCTGGAAATCTGACATAGGGATATTTATTTGTTGCAAGTGCCATTGTCTTACTATACTTCTTAATTTAGTGTTTCTTGATTCGAGCTTTTTACATATTACACGAGAGCACACACAATACTTGCATGTAAATTATAATGCCACTACCTGTTTCACGATGTGCTCTAAATGTATTAAACGTATCCTGCCTGCTGTCGTAGCCTGGCGCCACGCAACCTATTTGTGCAAGTACTTATTGCACAATAAGCTTAACCAAATTGTATTTTCATTTGTTATCCAGTTTATCAAAACTAAAAAACTTTCGATTGGTCTTTTAAACCCCGGGTCTTTAGGAACGCGTCACGAGGAGTTTTTAGCAGCTATGTCGCGTTATGAGGTGGATGTTATGGCGATAAATGAGACTTGGTTGAGGGACGGAGAGGAGGGGCGTGCGCCTGCGCCTACCGGGTATCGATTGCGTCACATCCCGCGACCCGCAGATGTTCGCGCTCGTGGTGGTGGTGTCGGGTTCTATATTGCGCGCGGCACCAATGTGCGCCAAATCTTGCATCCCCCTGCACAGTCCGTAGAGCAAATGTGGCTTAAACTAAACATTAATGGACTCAAAATAGCGATTGGGACGGCTTACCGCCCCCCCTGGCTAAATGTCGATACTTTCATTGATGCTATTAGTGAAACCGTAGCGTCACTTGGTGGATTTGATCACATTGTCTTGCTTGGTGATTTTAACATCAATCTTTTAAATCCTCAAAGTCCTAACTCAAAAAAATTGCTTAATTTTTTGCATTGCATGAACCTTATACAGTATGTTGAGCAACCTACGCATTTTACAGAGCTTAGTGAGTCTTTAATCGACATAATCTGTTCTAACGTACACATCTCCAATGTCTGCGTAAATTTCATCCCAGATTTAAGTAACCATGCCTTTCTTACGTGTGAGATTAATGTCAGAAAACCAAAGTATGCTCCAAAAAGAATTGTATATAGGCCGTTGAGAGACATTAATCTTGAAGAATTTAATGCTGATCTGAACCTTGTGCTATGGGACGAATATAAGTCTGACGACGTAAATGAAATGGTGGAGTCTTTTAGCCTGGGACTCCTAGACTTATACAATATTTATGCACCTGTTAAATCACTAACTATCAAAGACCAATCATGTCCGTGGATTACATTTACAGTCAAGGAAATGATAAGACTTCGCGATGAAGCGCATGCTAGGAGTAAGCTCACAAATGTGGATTCTCATAAAAGATATTATAAGGAACTAAAAGGAATCGTCAACGCTGCAATATATAGTGAGAAATCCGCGTACTTCAATCAGCACATAAATTATATCAAGAATCCACGTACTCTATGGAATAACATTAAAAAAAACGTTGCAGACTTCAGGAAAAAAGAATCTTATATTCCTGCTCATCTTAGTGATCCAAATAAAATACAAGAGCATTTCCTGGATCTTCCCGGCAGCAATGAAGTCAGCATCTCGTTGCTTAGAAGCTACGAGCTTAACAGATTTTGTGGCAGCACATTTAAGCTCAAACCTGTAACTGAGAAGGTAGTGTCAGATATTATAAAATCCATATCAACTAATGCGCAGGGTAACGATGGTGTTACTCTTAACATGGTTGTCTTGACCCTACCACAGACTCTACCGTTAATTACGTTTATATTGAACAAATCCATTGAATCCGGCGTTTTCCCTGATCATTGGAAAACTGCTATAGTGAAGCCGATTCCAAAAAAACAAAACCCTGCCGATTATAAAGACCTCCGTCCTATAAGTATACTTCCTTTCATGTCCAAAATAATAGAAAGGATAGTTTGCATGCAGGTGACACAGTACCTTGAGGAAAATAACATCTTGCCCAAAAAACAGTCAGGCTTCAGAAAACATCACAGCACTGCGACTGCTCTATTGGATGTTGTGGACGACATTTTGACCGCGCAGGACGCCGGAGAGGGAACCATACTTGTCCTCCTCGACTTCTCTCGCGCCTTTGACACAATTAATACTGAACTGCTGTTGTCGAAATTAGCCTTCTACGGTTTTGATCCTCTCGCGCTAAACTGGTTTAGGAGTTATCTAACTGGAAGACAACAATATGTTCAGATTGGCAACGAGCATGGCAAGGATATGGTTTCCATGACGGTGCCGGTCACCAGAGGAGTGCCACAAGGTTCTATCTTGGGGCCAATTTTGTTCGTTTTGTACTGTGCCGACATCACCAAAAATATTGAATTCTGTACGTACCACATATATGCCGACGACCTTCAAATTCACATTTCTTTTAAGCCTGAGAATATTGATCTTGCCGTGAAAAATCTCAATGTGGATCTTAACCGCGTAGCTAATTGGTGTGACCAAAATAACCTTGTCTTAAACCCCTCGAAGTCGAAGTATTTGTTGTTAGGTACGACTACCCAAATAAGCAGGATAAGCGCTTTTGATCCCCGAGTATGCATAAATGGTGAACCTCTTGAGCGGGTGTCGGAGGCTCGCAACCTAGGTGTTCTCATGGATGGTAGGCTGCAATTCGAAGGACATTTGTTGGAGACCATGCGAGGTTGCTTTTACAGACTAAAGGTTTTGTATCGGATCCGCGAGTGTTTGAGTGTTGACATGCGTGTAAAGTTGTGCGATTCCCTCGTTCTCTCCAAACTGAACTACGCAGACACAGTGTACGGTAGTTGTTTGTTGGCGCGATCCCGAAAACTAATACAGCGAATACAAAACGCTTGCGCGCGTTTCTGCTTTCCGGTCCCCCGCCGATCTCATATTACTCCTTTTTTAAACCAACACGGCCTAATGAATATGGCTGCTCGCCGCAAACTGCACCTTGCTTCTTTGCTTTTCGGGGTAATAAAATACAAAAGACCTCCCTACCTCTTTGAAAAGCTAAAGTTTTCACAGCGTGGCGTGAGGTTAGCTACGCGTCTTTTATGTCCTCGGCACCGCACGATTGCATTTCGAGGTAGCTTCCGTTTCGCTGCCTCGAAATGCTGGAATGATCTGCCACCACCGATAAGGAACTCAAATTGCCTAGCAACTTTTAAACAAAAACTTAAAAATATGCTTCTTACTTCACAAATAAATTCAGCATAAGCTCTCGTGCGGTGCTTTCCACTGCCCTCCCTTTCCCTCTTCCCAACTAATCATTTGGCTTAATATATATCTGTCCCGTCGCATCTCTAAACTTAGCTCAATCACAGACACAATTACACCAGATATTCCCTTGCACACATACTTAAACATACTTGCACACACACACACACACACACACACACACGCACACACACACACACACACACACACACACCTTTTCGCCTGGCACTACTGAAAATCAGCGTCACGTGATTATCTAATCTCGTGACACAAGCTGAGTAGTGACCATTTTGGACACCATTGAAAGTACTTATATTACTTAGTTATTGTGCCTACTGTTATTATATTTTATTTTTTAACTGTCTATCTGCCATCTGAATTTCTGCCATGTACCTAAATGTGTGTCTGAATAAATTATTCTTATTCTTCTTATTATTCTTAAAAGATTTATAGGTACTCGTGTTTAGCAGTGTCACTTCTTAAAATATTAAACTTCGTATTTTAACGCAGTCTAGACAATGAATCACTAGAGCAATAATCATCAATTCGAATTTAACAGAAGTACCATTCATTATCATGACGGGTACTCACACGCTCGGCTTGATCAAAACGCCAATGATATTTCTATGGCGTGCCCGCATAAATGCGACTATTTCACCCCGAGTTTTGTCAGTCACGGATAGTTAAATTGTCTGTCCGAAAACCAAAAATAGAGGTTGTCAGGTCGGGATAGCATGTTGCTATACAGATGTAAGGCTCAGGGGTGCGGGGTGACGTCAGAGGGAAATAGTCCGACACGCCATAAAGGGGTGTGCCACCCATCAAATGATGATACCTTGACGCGTCTGCCCGATTTAGTTTCGGAGTTTTAAATGATGGTAGTTTAGTGTTTATATTGTACGGCTAATTGCATCGCTATTTTTGTCTAATGAACTTTTTGTTAGAGGACGCTGTGGTTATTCCAATAGTAGCATAATATATTAGGTACTGACTTTTGGTCAAACGATTCTCTTTTCAGACAACCTATTTTTGGATAGTGGCGTAGTGGCTTTAGTGCCGTTATACTTGGTTTTATTACCAATCTAACGAGTATAAAGTCGGTGAATCTACGTTAGGTACATCGCAGATCGCTTTGCTATCTTCCCAAGGAAATAATACTTTTATGAATATACTTTTGAGGATATGGTATCGCACTTTGCAAAGTCAGCCTCCTCCTGTACCTTGGTATGTCAGTACAACGTTGAATAGAAAGATAATTATTTTAGCTCACAGCTTACGGACCTGCCACATGCCACTTAACACGTTCTTTTACGCTTTTTTAATGAATATACCACGAAATTTGTGGGATAATGGAAGATGCATATCATGTATTAGTTAAGTGGAGCGTAGCCGGATCAGCCGGAGCACAGCGACACAATGCGAAGCACAGGCTTTACCGACCTGACATTGCGTCGGTGATACTGCAATACCGCGTAACTAACAAATTCAATAAGTTGCAAAGTGTACCTTACCGTGTACGAGTTAGGGTACATTTTGCACATAATTTAATTTGTTCGTTACGCATTATTGCGGTATCACCGACGATTGGTATGTTTCACGACATACTATTGATAACTACGTCCGAGGAAGAAGTCCGTATATATAATACTAGTATACTATCCTATCAGTGTCACACTGCATCGCCTTATTTAAAAAAAAATGTTAATAGGTTTAATCTTTCAGAACCCGTGACACATTTTCATTGAATCATTAAAATTCTAATTTAAAATCTTTTGTCAATCAAAACAAAGTTCGATATTAGTATTTAAGGGTATGACATCTCAAGATGTCAGTGGGTTCTGAGAGGTTAATGGATTGGGTTATAATAGGACTGACATAACAGTTTAACAACCTTCTAATGACACTAGTTTAATAAAATGATCCGATTAGATTATTAGATCAACTCTTGAACATCATTATAAAGCATTGTCTGGTTTACATTATGTATAACGGAGCTGGCTCAAAATTGACTTGCAAAATTTTAACTAAACACACTGACATACAAATAAACTAATAGACTAGATAAGTCTTAAATAGTGATAAGTGCAGTCCCTTTGTGTATATATGAAAAATTCAAGGTTTTTCTGGGTCGTTGCATGCAAGCCCTTTGAACGCTCTCGTCGCTGGAACTCCCTTTAATGAGTTATCTGTAAGTTGAGTTATATTTAGCGGCAGAGGCTGCGGAATTGTTTATTTTAAATGACTGATTGCGACTGCGCCGCGTTGTCTTATCTCTTGAACTAAAGTAAATATAAAACGTTATGGAATATCACGTTAGTTAATTGCTTTTTTACAGCCCTGTGTACTTGTAGGTTCTAAAGGTTTTGTTGTGAGAACGTAAATTATGACGAGGAATCGTACGTGACAGTTTTCTTTCTTTTAGTAGTACGGTCACGAGTATAAATTTAAGACCCATTTAAAAAAAAACTTAAGAGATGCCAAGTCATTTGTAACTTAGAGGAAACTCAACCTTATTGCTGTAGAATGTCAGATTGACTTTGGACCTAAGGTGGTTCACATATTTAAAAGTCTTTGACTGTACTTACGAATTACTTTAACAAATAAGTCACCATAAATTTTAATTGTTATCCGCTTTACATAATTATGTATTCCAAATATAGGCTAATTTCAATAACCTTAACTGGTTCAAAGTTGCCTTGCGAGATGTGACTCAAACATACATGCTAACCATACAAATGAAGTAAAATAATACTTGTACGACTGTAGAGGCGTAACGTCACAGCATAAAATTCACGATACTGCTGTTCTCTTTCCTCACAGCGCCGGAAAGGAACGAGTTGTACATTTTTAGAAATAATATTTTTCCGGCGCTTGTTACTTTTTCCGGGAAGATTTTGTCTTGTTTTTATCTGTGATTTACACTTCTGTCGTAAAGTCAATTGTTGAGGAATTATTTAAAAATGAATCAATTTTGGGCACCTTCAATTAAAAGTGGCGGTTCACGCAACGTCGAAAACTGTCTTAGAAACCCATGCCTTAAAATTATGCATCAAAAACCTTTTGTGAAGCAAATGCCTTTTTAAGTCCCTACAGACTGGACTCGTTAGTAAACTTATAACAATCTTCGTTTTGGTCGGGGGTCCAAAACGACACATTTTTAAGAAGTTCCAGCGTCGATACTCTCGATTCCCGAGCAATTGTTAGAATGAAACCATAGCACGCCAACCACACGCTATCAAATTACGCGCTAGCCAGAACCTTACTCAGCCGTTAATGGTGTGTTTAGGTAACCTGCTATTCATTGATAGAGACGACAATCGCTCGGTTCCCATACAAAATGGGCCCTATAATTATGTTCGTGGTCCTGTGTCAACCAAGTATTATACTGCCCAACGAAAGCTCTAGGCTTGTACGATGGGTACTGGACTGTGGACATTTATATCATACAACATAATTATCACTTCGCAGTATTTTCATTTCATCGACAGGCCTTTCTATGCGCAATAGTTTAGATTTTGTGATAGTAACAAGTCTAAACACAACCTTACGTAATTACTCAATACTCAATATTCTATTGCAATTATAACTTATCTACAAAGATGGAAATGATTAGGCGTAATTAATGTTTATGATGACCTGTTGTTTCCAGGTTTCCTTGTTTTACCAACACGCATTTCACTCCATCGAAACCTATTTTATGCTGAAGCCCCGTTGCTTTTAAATCAATAAATATAGGTACTTGTAATAGATCAAGACCGCATTGATATTCAATCTTACACAAGTTTTTTTACGATAGCGATAATCTTCCTGTTACTCATTTCTGCAATGGCGTTATCACTACACCTGAAGAGTGCAACCAGGGGTCCTATTTTAAAAATAATTTTTCGTTCGTTTGTCCATCTCTTTCTCTTGATTTACCTAGTCTAATGGAGACTGAAAGGGATGAGAAATCTAATTTCGAATATAGGCAGCACTTCGTAGTAAACCCCTCCTGTATCGGGTTACGGCTAGCGGGACGAGGTCGCCGTGTCACTAACGGAATGGATTCATTTCGTTATTCCGTCGATATAGGTCGCCGTGCAAACCCAGGGCAACCTACTTAGCACGAACTACTTTGGTTATTTGTATAGATTTATTGATTGATTTATTTATAAAAAAAATAGAACAATGAACTTACAGTGGCGTGATGCCCTCGCCTACTATGCTAGATTTACAGTTACTTAATATTCAAATAAATAAATAAATAGTACCACGGGACAGTGGCACAAAAATTTACCTACCACATGTTTGGGGTTCCGTGCCTGAAGGGCACCCAATTAATATGCTGGCTAAATATAATGTGGAACTACGGCGGATTTACTAACAAAAAAATAATAATTGAATAATGAAGGGGACTTCCCATACAAGAAACATTTTTTATTCTTGTTGTATCGTAAAAACGGTAAAACATACAAGCGCCAAATTTGGTATGATTGTATGACAATTTTTTATGTGAGTTGGGCTCGTGCTGACTGAAATAGGAATATTAATAATGCCTACTGTGCTGCGGTACGGAGCCATCGATGCGCGAATCCGGTGTTTTTTTATAAAATAAGTATTGATACAACCTTGTAAAAATATTCATTACCTATTGATAATTTAAAAGTAAAAGTAAAAATTTCGCGTGTGTATATACGTCAAGTCACAGGGGGCATCTTAGCCAGACTCACCAGATGATTCTTTACCCTATAGCTTGGCAACATTAACATTCTGCACTTGACGCGGCTGTTCCATGTGGAGATTGCCACTTTAAAATATTGCATCCGTCTGGCGCCACATCAAATTATTACCCCATACTTACGTATCGATGAATCTGGGGTAAGTCCAGAATGGTTACCACGAACCATTGAATTGGAAACTTCGGGTGCAGAGTCCTTGTCACTCTTCACTCGAGACTAAATCGTGAGCAAGGGAGGGAGCTAATGTAACTTCCAACTTCTATTTTCAAAGTACGGCCTCAGTTTTAGGACAGGAAGTTACTGCAGTTTCTGATAATTCTGATTCAGAAGTATGCATCATCATTGGCGAAATACTATAAAACATTGTCATGACAAGTGTGTTTCGGGATCCCCCAGGTAATGCACGGCGCGCCGTGGTACAATAGTGAAGTGACGTCAGATTAGCGAGACCTTTTTAATTTGAAAGCGCATTCAAACTCTTACAACATAATATTTTTTGACGCGGACTGTCACCGACCTTACGCCGCCTAGTTATGTTTAGTTTATTGTCACTGAACGTATAGCTCTTATTTACTTGACAATAATGGCGGCCGAGTTAAAATCTATCCGATAACAGGTCAAAGTCAATATGGTTTTACCAAGTAAGCCCCAGGGCCTGTATTATCCTGGGTAAAAACTATGTCTCTAAAATACGAGGTCACTTTTCTCAAAGATTGTTGTATTTTCCTCCGACTTTTGCTTCACGGCAAGCAAATAAAAATGCATCTTCTCCACACCTTTTTATCGGAAAAATGCTTGAAGGCTAGCACCTGCATCTGTCGTTATCAGGCGATACAGATTGGCTGCATTTTGCGCATGTAAGAGTTGTGAGGCAATGTGCGTGCTCAAGTATTTCATAACAGGCAATTTTGCACTGCCTCTGCCCGCGCTTGTCTGTAGAAAGTTATACGTCTGCGGATTTATTTTAACGAATATGGGTGTAGTATTTTGTTTTCATGTTCATTTATAAATAGTTATTTACGCATTGAAACTTAGTTCATTTTTACTTAGAATTCTACCAGATAACCGCAAATTCAAAGTAACCTCAATTGCATTGTGGTATGAAAGATGGTATCGATTCCTACCACAATACTCCAAATATTAGTTTGAACGTGGTTCGAACTCATAAATCTCATAATCGTAAAAGGTCGCATACAAATAGATCAAAAGGTCAATGCACTCTTGCTATCAATGCCCTGTCATAATACATCAAATCATGTTTTGATGCTTCGATATAAATACCTTTTGCTTCGATTTTGTAGCTACTTGCCCTACGATTTAGCATCAATTAGTTTTCACTTTACCTGTGACATTTACTATTGTTACTCGTAATAATAAAATTATAAGTTTTTTGAATAATATAAACATTGTCATCGTAGGGAGGATTGGTCCTATATTTTATGTTATTTCATACTTTCTGCGATATTTATTCGTGAATTTGAAGTGTTTTCGGCGTTGTATTGTTTAGTGAGAGCGATGGGAGCAAGAGTATTTTTAAAGTTTAAGAAGTAGTGAAATCTATGGTTGGATTGTAACTTTTTTCCTATACGAACTGTGTAGTAGGCCGTGACTAACGTATCATTGTCATGCAGCGTACGTCAGGCCCGGCGTTAACGTAATCAACGAATTCGTTTCCTAACGACGCTGTCCTTTGCCGTATCTGGGTTAACGGCGCGAGGAATTATAATTTTCTTTAGATACTATGTAGAATGCTTGTTGTTTTCTGTTTTTCTTTGTAGTCTAAATTGAAGATGTCCGCGACTTCTTAGGGTTAATAGCTTACTCGCTCTTCCCCCCCATTTTTTCCCGTTGGGGGTTGATTTTCGATATATCCTTTTGTCACGATAAACTACAGGAACAAGTAGGTACAGAAATATAGTTTCCATCTCAGTAGCAAGTCAGTCAGGATCGAAACAGTTTTATATGTTCGGATACTAAATTATTTGTATAACCGAGGAATTAATGTACATTAGCCGAGCACGATATTCTTTGATATCACCTCTATATCTTGTCACTCGGTATTTAGAAAAGAGATTCCTCTCGATCAACGCTGAAGACGTTACCAAATGCGAGCACATATCATAAGTCCTCTATAATGCGTTCAGAACCCGATGGCAATGAACAGCATTACAACTTTACAAATTTTGTTATCAGCGCTGGTGTGGTCGTTGGGGTGGCTGTAACATAATGTTCTTAGAACCATATCAAATACGATAAAGTTATGAGTTTCAAATTATTCTATTGCAATTTGAAATTAAAATTTGGTATTAGGGAAATTTAGCACTTAGGTATGTTATAGGTAGTACACTAGTAGCAATGCAAGTCATTTGCCTTCAAAATTCAAAATATTTATCCCGTATATTGGTCGGTTTATTCGACTAATGTCTATATTGAAAAATGACGAGGTATAATAATGCCGATTTTCCAAACATAAGAAAGTCGAAGTATAAAAATGTCGAGTAATAATAACGACGAAGTAAAACAATGACGAAGTATAATAATGTCGAAATGGAATTAAGACGAGGGGGATTGGTGGAACAGGGGCTAGGTAGGTTTACGTTATGTTAGTTTGGCAGCAGGCCGGGAGGGCCAAACCACCCAGAAATAAGAGCTCCGCGTGAGCGGGGCTCCGTCGACACTGTCTAATCGATTTGAAATAAAAGCGTCGACGGAGCTCAGCTACCGCGGAGCTCCTACTACCCACTGTCGTCATTTATATACATCGACAAAAATCAGATGGTCATTGTTATATGTTGACATTTTTATACATCGACATAAATAATTCTAGTCTTTGTTATTTTTTGACATTATATAAGATGTCGACATTTTTATACCTAGTCATTTTTTAATATTGACATTAGTCGCCTAACTCGTTTGCAGTTGTAAACAATTAGTCCTTTAAACACTCGTGTGATCTTATTATCGTGATTTCAGAACCCTCTATATGTATCTTTTACATAAACTACTACGAGTATACTATACTGCATGCTACGCGCGAAACGAAATAGTTCGCAATTTAGTCGTCTGCTTTATATTGTATGCTTTGGCACGTAAAATGGCGTAGCCTGTTTACGTGTTTGTCCAGGTTAGTCTTATCTATGTGGCCTGCAACTTCGTGTCTAATAAATAGTACCTATACTGTTTATTAAGGGACTAAAATAGGCCATATTGACACGAGATGGCTATAGTTCGAGTGTCATTGTTTAATTTTAGTCTAGAGTTAAACAGTTCGTTTTCACTTCGATTGCGAGAAAATAAATCTAAAATAAATGTTTTGAAGACAGATGAATGAGAAAAATACAACTGTCACTGAAATGCAGAAAGACACAACAGCACAGTTGTTTTAGGGATTACCAAGGGAAGCTAACACTTGGTATATGTACAACCTTCCAAAGCGGAGATCGAGGCGGTGATGTGGCACAAACAGCCAGCTTCCTGCATCTTGCTTACCCGACACGAGTTACACGTCCAACCACCGCCACCGCCTAACCAGCACCCTCTCCGACGACATGACGAATATGTAGCTGGTAGCTGGCTGTTTGTATCACTTTAGTCCGCCTATGAAGTAAAAAATGAATGGATTGAAAGCCTGTTATCTGCTTTAACCGCAGCTGCTGTATTTATTTTCCTTATGTGTCCAAATAAACACTTGTCATAAAGACGTCGTAACTTAAACGAAGATAAAGGCGTTAGATGTAATGAACAATCAACATATTAACGCGTTGATGGCAGTTTCTTCGACACATAAAAGGGTTTCAGCGTTTTAGGAAGACACATCAAAACGTTTTTTTTTAATGGTGCATTAAACACAGCCTTTAAGTTAACATTGAGATACGTAACGCAGGTGGAGCAAGCACATTAGGAATCCAAAAGTAAACACAGCTTTGTTGTTTTAGTTCGTTTAGTGTTTTAGGAAATTTCTTTAAGATACACACAGATTTCGGTCTAACAAATCATATTTAGAATTGAGAAGGTCCGTCCAGATTACGACTTCCGTCTTAATCGCTAACATGCGCCCGCACAGTGTTGTGTGGGGGAAAGATAACCCGTGAAATGACTAGCATATAGGCTATCCATCATACCCTAGCCCTCGGTGTTGGCAACGCTTTTGTAGGTTTGAGATGGCAGATGATGCTAAGTACTATCAGGTACACATTATTTTATCGAATCACACTTCATCGATTGTATCATTTCATCGATTTTTTTCTGCCGAAACCATGATGTTTTTAGGATATCTTTAACCTTAATTACTTACGTAAGTTAGGTTAGTCTTGTGATAGCAAAAAAACTCATGCGGCAAGAAATGCGTTTCGATGAAATGAAAAGTTTTCGTAATGATACGTTCATAAAAAGGTGTTTCCATAAAATAATAGGCCTGTCCTGAGTGCTCGTTAATCTTATCCGTACCTAAAAAAACCTCGTTAAGTGCTATTTGGTGGTGGTAGGACCTTGTGTAAGGTCCGACCGGTGGGCTACCACCATCTTATCCTTTAACCTACCGCAAGCAGCAATGTTCGCAGTGTTGTATTCCGGTGTAGGGATAAGATGACCATTTTAATTACTAACATAGAGGCATTCCATGTTAGTTCCATGTTAAATCGCGAATGTGTTGCCAACCCTGACATTGGCAACACATTCGCGATCTTAGGATTGCAGTTTTAAGAATGCAAATGTTTTGGATCACTTACCATCAGATGGCCTGTGTGCTCGACCATCCACCGCCACCGCCAACATGGCATTCGACATGTCAAATATGTAGCTGGCTGTTTGCGGCTTTGCAAGAAAATCCATGCAGTAAAAAATTTAAATGTTTGACATTTAACAACTTTGTCTGCAGGAAGGCCCGCACTCAACGCTACCCGACGACGAGTTCTACGATGCCGTGGAGACAGGGTTCGACAAGATGGAGGAGGAGCGGTGCGCGCGCGTGCCGGCGCCCGGGCAGCACACGCGCGACGAGGTGGAGTTGCCGCCACCCGCCATCGACAACCGACTCACTGTGCACCCGCTTTGGACTGAGGTACTAAAACACATCAATGTCTTTCTAGTAAACACAATCTACTTGTGTAAACAGAATAACGTGGATTCTATCGTGTTGCAAGGTTGCAGCAAGCAGCGCAACGTGTTTTAGGGTTTTTAGGTTCCGTGCCCAAAACGTGCCTGTTACGTACGTAAGTACGCCCATCCGTCTGTCTATCATCGGCCTCCATTTTATGAACGGTATTAACCGTAATAATGTTTCAAAGTCACAAAAAGAAAATGAAATAAAAAATTAAAGTGCTTCCAATAATAGAATGATATGGAACCCTTCATGTGCGAGTCCCATTCGCATTTGAACGATTTTATAAAGTCAGTTAACGTTAAATAACTTTTGAATGGCAAGGGTTATTTAGGCTGCGAAGCGCGTGCGCCGAAATATTATAGAGGTGTACATTTGACGACACGTTGGCCTAGTTGGGAGTGACCCTGCCTCCGAAGCCAGCGGTCCTGGGTTCAAATCCCGGTAAGGGCAGATATTTGTGTGATGAGCGCTTATATTTGTTCCTGAGTCTTGGGTGTTTTCTATATATTTAAGTATGTATTTCTCTATTTAAGTATATTTATCGTTGTCAAGTACCCATAGTACAAGCCTAGAGCTTAGTTTGGGACTAGGTCAATTTGTGTGACATAGTCCAATGATATTATTATTATTATTATTATTATTATTATTTTGTGTCGGCATAACACGACATGCGTGTACTGACAATGGCCGGCATCCCATTTACTTATCTCACTTTGGAAACCTTCACCAAATCGTTGGTCGTGTAAGAAATTGTTGGTATTTTGTATATGTAGTCTTAAAAAACACCAATTATAACTACATCTGCAAAATTAATAAGTTATCTCCCTTGGTGGTGAAGTTGATGATGATTGAGCGTTTTTCGTCCAGATCGACAGGATATCGAGGGAGCAGATCCAAGCCGCGTTTGAAGGCGTGGGCGGCGGCATCGGCTGGCAGCTGTTTGCTGAGGAAGGAGACATGAGGATGTACAGGAGGTGAGTTCAATTGACGACATTGACGAGACACTTTAATAATTTTGCCTCTAAGCGCTCATAAGTTGAACCACGTCAAATGAGAATTTTATATCGAGACGATTTTTTCAATGTTTCAGATAACGTTACTTTTGCTATCCGGTCTTAGGGTCGTGCTAATAATTTGATCGTGAGTGACGGTCGTCTTAAGAAAGAATGGTCGTATTTAATCACTGTGTTGATTGTGGTGAGTTTCCTGATCTTATGAAACATAGTAAGATAATTCCATTATTCAAAACGGGTAGTACTTTTGACCCCACAAATTTTAGACCAATATCCATGATTTTGTCACAGTTAGCGGAACATTTTCGGTATAATAATTTATTACACAATAAACAATTTGGTTTTACTCGGGGTCGCTCGACAACCGAAGCTGGTGTTGAGTTGATTAAAAACATTTTTAATGCCTGGGAAGGGTCACAGGATGCTTTAGGTATTTTTTGTGATTTGTCCAAGGCCTTCGATTGCGTTAACCATGACACATTGATCAGGAAACTACACCACTATGGAGTTAGAGGTACTGCGCTAAACTTAATAAAAACGTACTTATACGGGAGAATACAAAGGGTAGACGTGAATGGAGTACGATCACCTGGGTCATTGGTCTCAATGGGCGTACCACAGGGCTCAATATTGGGTCCATTTTTATTCCTCATCTACATAAATGACTTACCTTACCTTATAAAGGACAACCATGATATAGTATTGTTTGCTGATGATACGTCACTTGTGTTCAAAGTTAAACGACAACAGCAGTTTAATGTCGATGTAAACAATGCTATATCAAAAGTAGTCGATTGGTTTAGTGTTAATAATTTATTACTGAATGAAAAAAAGACGAAATGTATAAAGTTCATGACTACTAATGTGAAAAATAGTCAAACTACTGTAACTATTAAAAATGACAAACTAGACCTAGTTAATGATACAGTGTTTCTTGGTATAACGTTAGACTCCAAGCTCCAATGGGGTCCTCATCTTGCTGGATTGGCGGGTAGACTCAGTTCAGCAGTTTTTGCAGTTAATAAGATTCGGCAATTAATAGACTTAGATACCGCTCGATTAGTTTATTTTAGTTACTTCCATAGTATTATGTCATATGGTATTTTACTGTGGGGTAGTGCTGCTGATGTAAATAGCATCTTTGTTCTGCAGAAGAGGGCTATTCGTGCTGTCTACAAGATGGGCCAGAGAGACTCGCTTAGAGATAAGTTTAAAGAAATTAATATATTGACCATGCACAGTCAATACATTTATGAAAACATTATTTATGTTCATAAAAACATCGCTAAATTTAGAAAGAACTGTGACATACATAATGTTAATACCAGAAATAAATATAAGCTCGCAGTGCCCTTCACGCGGCTCCATAAAATAAAAAACTCTTTTATGGGTAATTGTATTAGGTTCTATAATAAGCTCCCAAGTAATGTTACTGAACTATCAGTAAATAAATTTAAGAGTTACGTTAAGCGTAAACTAATTTCTAAAGCATATTATTGTATTAAAGACTATATTAATGATAACAATGCTTGGGACTGAATTGCTTGTAATAAAATGTTTAGTCCTTACGACAAAAGGTTGCGAACGTCGAAAAAAAAAAGAAGACATCCGACAGAGTTTCTTACAGGTTCTTCTCTGATCGGTCGCGATTTGAACCTGCAGTCAATTTAGGCTAAGTCGCTACTATGACGTTTCAAAAGAGTTTATTATTTGTAAACCTACTTGAATAAAGATTATTCTGATTCTGAATACAGTTTTCTATGTATTGACTTTGACGGGTTAAGACAGAGCAACTGTTTGATTAAGAAATCGAACTGTTTATTAATACAGTCTTATTGTCACTTCTAAAAGTTCTAAAAACCTATAAGAAAGATCCATACTTAAAGATATGATAACACTGGGCACCTTACTCTTATTGTAGAAATGAGGTAAGTGAGCATTTTATATGAAGGCAACGGTCGTCAGATTATAAGTTAATTATAATATTATCGCCACAAGAGACGATCTTTATTAATTGATTAAAGATCTTTCCCCATTTGTTCCCGCTTTGGATGGTCTCTGTTTGAAAAACTATTAAGTGCACCTCAACGCTAGATTGTTCATTAGTTAGAGCTAATATAGGTGTTGGTGGAGAGTATATCCCATTCCCGTGAAATTGATTCTGCTCATGTGAACAGTCAAGGATGTTTGCGCGGGTTTGTTTAGACGGGATATAAATGGACTGGTGTTGCAACTAGCTCAATATTACTCGGTCAGAGTTCTCCGAAGCGATACCTTTTAATTTTTGAACTTAATAATATTAAGGCTTGCTTTGTTGAGCTGGTCGAGGAAGCTGATCTGAGAGCTGTTAAAATAAAATTAATAAATATCAGTGCACAACCTTACACTGACCTAGTCTTAGAGACTAAGCTCATGGGTACTTGACAACGTTATAAACTTATAAATGTATAAATAAGTACATGTAGGACTCCTAACGCAAATGTTTTCTTTTACCGGGAATCGTAACCGGGACCACGAGGCAGTGTCACTATTACCAAACTACTGCGTAAAATCCATCAAGAGAATTCCGTCGTTTTGCGCAAGTGGTCCTTTAATCAGATATTATCCTCGCACACTGCTTAGGTTTACCACATAACTTTAGGGGAAAAACAGAGATTCTCGTGACAACGCCATTTAGGGCCAATCCGACCTAATGGTACATTGTCATGTTGAGAACGAGTAATTATATTTGTCGTGTAAATATGTAGTACCTCGTTGACATTTATAGGTTAAATTATTTACTGTTAGCAACTAGCACATGTGGCGTTCAAATGTTTTTAATATTGGCGCTTCGTCGTAGCTCATTATTTTCGTGGTGATTTATAAAAATTATAAATGTACTTTTTTTAAAGAATTGTTTTTAAAAACTATTTTGGGTGGAAAAATTGTTTGATTTGCACAAGAGCCTCTAAGAACGAGTGAGATAGAAGTACCCGAAAAACGTATTAAGAGCGTCGCGCTGTATGTATTTAATAATTGCTTAGTGCTTTTGAAATAAAAATGTATTATAGATAAAAACAAAGCGAAATGGGCCCATTTAATGACCTATTCAAATCAATTATAGTTAGAGGTCGACGGTTTACAACAACGGAGATGAACATGGAGAGCAGCATTCTCTTGTGTGTAATTCCAACTCGGCGATCTCCAGTCTGTGATTCTGTGGTTCTCTGATAGTCCATTCTGGAAGGCTTGTGTCCATCAGTAACGTCTATTCTATCTTACTTATGCTCCCTTTTCGCCTACAATAACAACTTCCTCATAAAAAAACAATCCATTATAAAATGAATTAATTGGGAAAATGGTATGCAAAATGTGGTCGTTAGTCGCTTTATTTACGAGAAAACGGTCGTTCTAGTCAAAATGTAGCATTTTGAGGCTATAAAAATGTTTATTAAATGATTAAATTAAGATGGAATGGACTTAGCCTGTTGCGGTTTATTGGCGACGCTGAACAATGTTGTTGAGTATTGTTGTGCCGGTGTTCCAGGGAGATGGAGGTGGACGGCATGGTGATGGACCCCCTGAAGGCGATGCACAAGGTGCGCGGCGTGTCGGCGCGCGAGATGTGCCACTACTTCTTTAACCCGCGCTACCGGTACGAGTGGGAAAGTTAGTATCCCTTTAAGTTAACTTGTAACTAAGTTATAAATAAACTAGCTGTTAGCGCGCGCGAATAATACATAAAACATACTACTACGTACTATGTTACTCAGTGATAATCATAGCATTCTACTCGTGAAAGAATTTTGCAAAATTTGTCCAGTAGTTTTTGAGTTTATTTGTTACAATCATGCAAATATACAAATCTTTCCTCTTTAGAATATTAGTGTACATGGGTAGCATAAATTTAAGATCAAAGAATTTTAACATTTAGGGTTCTGTACCCAAAACCAAGGGTCTGTCCGTCTGTCTGTCTGTCAGCGGGTTGTAGCTCACGAACCGTAATATTCAGACGGTTAAAATTTTCACAGAGTGAGTTTTTTTTGGCACAGAGTGGTATGTTACGTTTTGGGATTTCTGTATATTCAGAAAATGGTATTTAATTTAACATTCTGGTATTTGGGATTTAATAGGAATGAATGGAATGGATTATTGAATGATGCATCGATTATCGATTTAGTTGATAGTAACCAAAAATAAACGGTTGGTTAAAATATTGTAATTACAGGAGAAAGTGCAGTTCTGCAGTTTTTTTTGTAATAATATGAAATGATATGAATAACACAAGACGAGACGAGTTTTGGCAAGTCTATGAGATCTTCACAAGGTTTTTAAAATCTGAAATGATGCATTCCGTAAACATGACTGTCCTTCAGTTCCATAATAAAGAGGAGTTTACTTACTTTTCTTGTTATAATTAATAAAATTGTATTAATCATTTAAGTAGGTACAAATAGTCATAAGCAATATTTTATAAAAATTACTGACTGTTGAGTTTCATGTGGCGCTTCTTCTCAGCAGTGGTCTCCTCTTGGGAAGCGCTGGTAGAATTTTGACGTGTAAAAGTGCTCGCGCGGCCTACTTACTGACTAAACAACTATTATCTTTTTTATCTTCAGTGGTATCTATGCGTTATTTCCAGCTGCTCGAGTTTAAAGAATTCGTGTCACAAATGTAAATATATTCCAGCGACCCTGGAGAACATGACGATAGTGGAGGAGGTGTCGTCGGACGCGATGGTGTTCCACCAGACGTTCAAGCGCATCTGGCCGGTGTCGCAGCGCGACGCGCTGTTCTGGTCGCACGCGCGCGCCGCCGACCGCGACACCTACGCCGTCATCAACCACTCCACCACGCACGCCGACTACCCCGTCAGTACATTATGCATGCATTTTTGGATATGAAATGCCCCAAAAACCTTTTTTTACGCATCCGTATGGGTAAGGACCAAAAAGTTGGGCACGCTAACTCACTCAATTAAATTTTCTATGAAACTTTTCCGTTGTGACACGAAAATTAGCCATACATGTGTAGGGATAATTTTCGTGTCACAACGGAACTTTTTAACTTTTGTTGTTTTTATGGTTAACTACGTATAACTATGTTCTAACTATTTGGTCCTTACCCGTATATCAAAAGAAAAAACCTTAAGTATCACATAGGATCACCGTTTTCCGTCTGTCAGTCCGTCCCTTTTTCTTAGGAACGCGTGCAGGTATCAAATTTAAATTTACATCAGCTACTAATAAAAGTCTGCGGTCTCTTGAAGCTGTAAAAAATTAAGCTTTTAAGTCAACGAAATTCAAAGGTACGGTCATTTGAGCCTACTTTGTAACACTTCGGTGGGGAATCAAAACCTATAGGGTACTTCCGGTAGACCTAGGATCATAAAATTTGGCAAGAAGGAAGGTCATACAGAACAAGTAAAAGGAAAAACGATAATCGTTAATCCATCAATATTTTTTTTGCGATTAGAGTCTCGACCTATTTAGATACACTCTGCCCTCCTAAGCTAAAACACAGTATGTCAGATTCAATTGCCAAAGTAGATTCAATCTTCTCTTGTTAGTAATAAGGTTTTGATTGCTACAGGAGACTTATTTGACATACTGCTATTTGGCTTAGCAGGGCAGCACTGTAAACAGCTTTTCAACGGCAGAGTCAGTTTGTCCGTCCATCCAAACCGTCCGTCGTTATAATTACATAAGTAATAAAATACGAAGTAGCTTGGATTCCAATGTTCACACTAAAATACTTAATTATTATAAAGTCATAAATAGCAAAAGCAATGTAATGTATCATTACATAATTATCTCTCTCTAATACATGCTAATTTTGAAACACTCGAGACGCCTCGTGTCCTAACTTCGCCACTAGTTTTTTTCCTTTATTATGTTACGTTGCATAAAGTACTACATTAGCTGTAAATAAATTTACACCAACATGTAATTATTGAACCCTTTGTCTAACAAGGGATTAAGGAGATATTTATCCATGGATGAAGTTCGAGTGTCATTATACCTTTTTAATCTCGACTTAAACTCGATTCACTTTGATTGTGGGAACAATAAATCTTAAATTATGATTGTTTTAATATAGACTCGTAAAAAACTACAACTTAATAGCGCCATCATTTTTACTCTCAACCCTGCAGAAAGAGACAACAGCAAGGGTGTTTTTGGGGTTAAAACATAACAAACGGTCTATGAACAACATTTTGGAAACGAAAACTGAAGCGGTGGAGGTTGTATGTGGTTATACAAGGCTTTTACTTTAAGGAAATTAAAAAGAAAAAAGTGCTTTAGTTCCTAGGGAGTGAAGTGTCACTTTAGTCCCTAGAGATTAAATGCATCACTTTATTCCGCCTATACGTGGCTTTAGAGCGTGACAAGTGAAAACTTTTTTGTTGTGCAGTCGAACACGGGCGGTTGCATCCGGCTGTTCGTGACGGTGTGCCTGGCGTGCCGCAGCTCCGTGCCGGCCGGCGAGCGGCCCTCGCGCGACAACATCACCACCAGCATCGCCTACTGCAGCACAGGTAACTTGCAGAAACGATTGCACTCCTTGTGGAAACCATTACGTCGATTAAACGTGCAATACCGCGTAACTAACAAAATCAATAAGTTGCAAAATGTGCCCTATTGACTCGCTTGTTAAGGAGTATTTTTCAACTTATTCATTTTGTTAGGTAGGCGGTATTGCCGTTTCGCCAATGATTTCTGAAATACACGACCCAATACAGTAACCATCCAGTGACAAATAATTAGTGCTAATTTGGAGTACATTGTTTTATGTAAAGCCCAGTGAAGGAACTCATCGTCGCAATGTTTGTCGGATTGTTTCCGAATTGTTGCCGCTCAATTGTAATTGTTAGTAGAATACATTATGATGGTGAATAACTGTGCTCGAGCCCCTTATGTTTCTATATAAAGATCATATTGTAAATGCTAAGGTTAGACCTGATAACAAAAGCGATGTCATTACGATTTACAACGAAGATGGGCTATCAAAATTCTTCGCGAAGTTGATCCGTCATCTTGAGAACTGTCATTAATTAGTGCTCGAGTATCATTCTCAAGTCAGAAGGCCTGAATAACTGGGATCCGAAGTCGATCGGAACTTTATTGGATCTCTAGCGATAATTATTATAGGATTCTGTTTGTTGCCTTACCTCTTGTAATAGACATGTAGCAGGTACGTTGCGTTTACGAGTTGTCTTTAACCCACCAGGGCCCTGTTTTATAAAGCTACAAGTTACAATTACAATTGGAACTCTCTTACTAGCAAAAGGAGTGAGAAAGAGACTTCCGCTTGTAATTTGTAATAGAAACAGGGCCCAGGACCCCGACAATGAGTAATTATGAAACATTTTCTTAAATTTTTAACGAATTATTACTAAGATGTAAGTTCCGTTAGTCATTATTTTTAAGATGCCACATTGCTGCCACGCCCACAGAAGAATCAAAAGGGATCGTTTTATGTGCTTCCGTGCGAGTAACGACTCCTTATAAAACCATCCCTTTTGATTGATGAGATAGACATAGTTTGCGCGCGCCTTGATTGCAGCGTCGTGTCCAAATAATTGCTGTGTAAGTTAAAACCATAACATTAAGAAAAATACTAATACTAACTAACTGGTTTCGAAGATTCAAACAAAAATATGCGAAAAATGAATGATGTTTGAGAAATAAAACTATCGAAGAATTTGTTTCTAATCGTGTATCGCGCTTAACAGTCTCAAGAAAATATGACCAAGTTCAATATATGTAAAGAACAGACACAGGCGGTATATTTATGAGATGCAGAACGAGAAACACTATTGACTTTATCATATGTGGCCTCTTAAAGATTATGTCACTAATAATATCAGGTGACAATTTCACACAAATAGAAGTAGTCCTAAGCTAAGCTCTAGGCTTGTACAGTCAGCAGCAGAAGTAAAAAGCTCAAAATGATCTGCACTCGACTCTATGACTCATCATCTCGTGTCTAGATCATTTTGAGTATGTTAATCTGCTTAGCTCCTTTTTGATGGTGACTGCACTATGGGTACTAGACAACGATAAACATTCTTATAGTGAGAAATAAATACTTAAATACACAGAAAACATCCAAGACCTAGAAACGAATACTCACGCTCATCACAAAAATATTTGCCCATACGGGGAATCTAACCCAGGACCGCTAGCTTCGTAGGCAAGGTCGCTACCAACTTAGCTAACGCGTCTTTAAAGTGATCAAAAGTGGAAATTTGCAGTCGAGACTCACCTAATCTCATGTAGAAAAGAGTCTCGGCAAATATATCTCCTAATTATTTACCCCAATAGAGACCATGCATGAAAATCAGAATTGAGTTTCATTGATGCGATTTAGGAGAAAAGGAAAAAAAAAACATATAAAACGCAATACACTAAGTTTTGACCCGTTTATTAAGAATTTATATAGAATCAAATCTTGTTCAAATTTTAAAACTTGTTTTAATGTTTAGATTGTTTTTTTCGGCACCCGCATATTACTTACATAATATTTTAATTCAACGATATTGGCTTAAACATAGTCATTTACGAAATAAATGCAAATTTCTTTATTAGGTCCTTATATTTTAAACATGGAACAACAGCTGTGACGTCATTCATGGCGTCGATTTTGTATAGAGTGGGTTTTTTGTGTAGAGGGGGTCTGAACTATGACTTTTTAAAGCTTCATATCTTATGAAAAAATTACACGACAATTATTACGCGTATACTGTTATTCCTGTCTTTCATAGCGCTTTCCAGAGAGCGTAAGAAAAGGAAATATGCATGTTCCCCATTTCGTCAGAATCCCTGTATGTATATTATGTTTCCAGTGAACCCCGGTGGCTGGGCGCCCGCGGGCGTGCTCCGCGCCGTGTACAAGCGCGAGTACCCCAAGTTCCTCAAACGGTTCACCAGCTACGTGGTCAACCAGTGCAAAGACAAGCCGCTAGCCATCTAGCACACGCGCCTCGCGCCCCGCGCGACTCTCACTTCACTACGTGATACGATGACGAACGCCTTATATTTACAGATAACGTTGTATCTCTCTTGTTTTACTGAGTCCGTATACGTTGTATATGTGGACCATGGTTATCTTGACACTGAATCCGTTTGGGACACTTCTATTTTTGGTAATCCGTGCCGCCACGTCAATAATCGAACTCCGAATAGTGATTACTTAAGAAATGAAATGTATAAGAGTTCTTATCAGGTGGGCCTTTTCAGATAGACTGCAACCCCTTTAGGATATTTTGTGCAATTACACACTCGGCTGTTCGAATGTGAAAGTTTGCTTAGGATGTTTTTCTTTCACCGTAAGAACATCGGGTAATGTACTTAAGTTAGAAAAACTCATTGATACATGGTGACCGCGGGGGTTCGAACGATGACGAGTCGACCCCCTAAGCCACTAGTAGGCCACCGACCGACGCTCTGTAGGGACGTTCACTCAAAGAATTTCCTAACTAAGCTAACAGTCAGTTTGCTAACGGGAACGGGCAAGGAGTAATATCGATTGGAACTTTTATAGCCGTTGTTTTCTAAACAGTTAATGTTGCAATTTCTGTCTGAATGGGTAGGGCATTTATTTAAAAAATATAAACTTAGGTGCAAAGAAATCGAGCCACTTAGCACTGAATTTCCCCAAAAGTGGCTCGATTTCTTTGCTCCCAAGTATATACACCGTGTTTTTTTTGATTTACGATAACTTTAAGGGCACGTTCTTCAAGTCAAATTAAGCTAATTTCCCGAAGACAGACATATGATAACTCGTACGGTTATAAAGATATTCAATTATTAAAATTAATCAGTTAATCACGTTAAACTAATGTAAAAGGCTCTTAATTGATACCTAACAATTTTCTTTTAATTACCTATTATGAGTAAAGAGTTTTCAATTGTTAGGTCGTGCACCTGTCAAGTGTTATCTTTACTTGTGTGTGTGTATGTCACGCTGACATGACGTATTTGACACTAACTATGAGTTAACTCTAAAGACCCTTTTAGAATGATTGAAGACACAACATTTAATTACTTTGTTCTAAAGATTTTTTTTTTTTTTGCAATATTTTAAAATCTAATGTACCACGTAGTTTCTATACGTGTACCTACAGTATTTTCATTATAGCAAGGTGCGGGTGACACTTGATGCTACGTTTCGTTTTGCTCAAAAAGGTGTGGATGCGTTACTATATGGCAGCGAGCATTTCAGTTGCAACAAAATATAACTAATTTAGAATATTTGAATATAAAATTAACGATTATATTAGAATAACTGTAACTTACTAGGTTTTTATTTTCAATAATAAACCATGAATATTACTAACCAGAAATAAACGTCAAATGAATGAAACGGAACATGAGAGATTTGTTTAGGGATGGGACACAATGGAATCTTGAGTATGTCGATAAAAATAAAACGAGAAAATACTTCTCAAAAAAAATTTTATTCACTTAGTAGTTCACAATGTAGACTTATATCAGAGTCGTCTATATTTGTATCATCGCTGGATTCACTATCTGAAGTTGATAATGTTATAATCAATGACGAATCCAGGATGTTGTCAATGTGAATATCACGGTCCCAGTCACTCATGATGTCGTTTTTGGTTTTATTTACAACTTTTGACCAATCTTCGGGTTGAACGTTGACGATGGCTTCTTGTAATAATCCCAACATCTTGTTGGCTGTAAATGGTGGAGCGGTGTTTTTTCTTGCTGCGTAACCTAAAAAACAAATAATGACATTTAATATAGATTTTTACAATATCATTATAATATAAAAGTAAAGTACAAAAAATAATATAATTATTATTCCCTTTATTTATTCATACCCTTGTACTATATTATTAATATTACTAAAATAATTAGTACAATAAACTTTACCTTTGATTTGAGCCCAAACAAGCTCAATGGCGTTGTACTGGCAATGGTAGGGTGGTAATCGCAGAACCTGGTGCCCTCTTTCTTTTGCCATTTCGTCCAGTGCATAAGTAGGCTTTGGCGGCTTATGACGCTGGACCAAACCAAAAAGTTCAGTCTTGAACATCTTCATGTCTGCTGAAACTCCATTTTCATTCAGCCATTTCACCATTTCACTTTTATTCTTAGATTTTGCTGGGGGTTTATTTAATTGCACTGAGTGGTAAGGTGCATTGTCCATAATTATTACCGTAGGTTCCTGCAAATTATCTAGTAAGCCGATAAACCAATCTCGAAATTTTTCAAAATTCATCTCCTCATGATATTCGTTTGTTTTCTTTGATTTAAAAGCCAGCAGACAGTTTGGAACAAATCCACTTGCTGTACCAGCATGGCAAATTATCAGCCTCTCTCCTTTCCCTTCTGGCACCTTAGTGCTAGATTTTGCTGTGTTATCGGTCCAACATTTACCGACCGTATGGTTTGCATTAAGCCACGTCTCATCTAAGAATACGACTTTCTCCCAATTTGTTATCTCCTTAGCCTGTCTTAAAAATGTGCATCTTGCTAGGGCAATATCATGCCTTTCCATTATAATTTTTCTTTTATTAATTTTTGTGTATGTAAACCCAATACTTCTAATAATCTTCCGTAACGAAATAACTCCTCCTTTATACAAGTCAGCCTCATTTAACGATTTCGCTAACTTTTGCAGTGTTGGTATCTCTGTCCTTGTATAATAATTATAAATGTGATTTCTTATGGCATCTTTTGTGAAATCATCTATGTCGGTAATTGGCTTCGCCTTCGTCCGTTTTTTATTAGGGGTTGACACTTTATTTTCGGACATCCCATCTTGACCGTATTTCTCTCGTGTTATACGCGTAACAGTATTTCGTCGAATATCAAGAGCATCAGCTACTCGCTCCACAACTTGAGTAAATGGCAATAATGGTCCACCGTTTTGAAGTTCTCGTTCAAAATAATCTCGAAGTCGAACAACAAACTCCCTTGCTTGACTCCCCAAAACAGTTTTTTTTGTTCGTTTGGGCATGGTAAAGTTATTATAACCACGTTTTTATAAAACAAAACAACAAATATCAACGACAATAACAAAAACAACAAAGAATAACAGCGATATTTAAAACTGGGTGGAACAGAATGAGAATACGTATCGCATACAAGGCACTAGCACTCGTACTGACGCTAGTGACGCTGACGTTGAGTTGACGGAATGTTGAAGTAACAAGTATTAATTTTTTTTTTAGTAATAACGACTCTGACTTTTATTTTGTGGCAATAAAAGTATAGTTAAACTTTTAGAAAATTAAAAAAGTAATAATTATATGTCATATTTCTATTGTCATTTCAACTATGTACCTAATACCGATCTTTTATCGACTCAAATTTCGACACGTACGCCTTACTAGTCTGTGATTTGGACAACTGTCACCCGCACCTTGCTATAATGAAAATACTGTAACAATATGCCGAAGTTATCGTAAATCAAAAAAAACACGGTGTATAACTCATTCTCCTGACTATCCTTCACTTATTTATATAGTATTATGGGCCAAGTTTCAAGGTCACTTTAACGAGTATAAGTATTATGACTGGTGTCAGTACTCAAAAACAAATGCATGTATATGCCTTATACGTGGTACAAACGGAAGTGTCTCTAATTGTTTCTCTGAACAGATTAAAGTTTGTATACTTACAAACGCTGGTTCGTCAAGATGTCTATTTTGAATACAGCATTAGTAAAAAGCGTTACTATGTAGCATATTAGCATTATTGTTGATAAAGGGAACAACGGTCGTTTTGAGGACGGTGGAGGAGATTCCGAAGCCTTGTATTATATGCACGCACTAGAATTATATTCAGGTTAGATACTTATTTAATTGATGTACATTGTAAACATGTTCCGTATGTAAAGTGGGATAAATATCAGTATAGTTTTTGCTTTATTGTCTGTGTTGTACCTGATGATCGCACAACTCATCCGTCGACCGGCTGATTCTCGCCCAAAGATTGTGATGCACTTTTGCGGATTTTACTTACTGTACCTTATGATATATTTTGTAGTATCAAGAGAAAACTTGTATTGTGTTATTTCTACCGATCGTAACATACTGCTGTGTAATTTAATTTCTTGTTTCGTTTGTTCCACTAAAAGTAATACGAAATGAGTTGTACGATATGAAAGAGTAGCATGCACGCATTGTAACTTATACTAATAGAAAATGAACAGCCATCGAAATGACTATCGCCCGAATGATTTTAACAATCTGTCTTTTTTTGTGAAATGCAACATTACGTTCCTTTTCATTATTAATAAGAACTGATATTTGTGCAGGGACTATATTTAAACCATAAATTATAAACTCGTTAAGGACATGTCATTTGCATAACTTGTTATTTTATTATTATTACAAAGCATGTCTTGCACGAAGAGTTTAATAATAACTTAAGAATTTGTTTATACAAGTAAAAACCTTTTTTTCTGTAAGTAGATTTGTTTATAATAATTAATGTAACCGCTTTTGATAGAACTTGTACTTATTCACGCTTTTTATAAATATGAAAAAAGACCAATGTAAAGTTTAATATCAATTTTATTTACGTGTATTGCTTTTCAATAATTCATTATACTATTTTCTTTATTCGCTGCTGAGGCTATTACTGACAACAACGAAAACTCGTGAGTGAATATTTGTAAACTTTTTTTGATTGTAAGCATCAAGGCCTCGTCTGTTGATCAATATATCAAATCAGTATTTCATGATAAAACAATAACGCTAAAATAACGCTTGTTGCGATCCTTTTGCTGTCGATGTATCTTTCGGTTATTGTTATGTCGAAGGCAAATGTTGATGCCATCTTTATAACTAAACTGTTACATACCAGGGTTGACAATAATAATGTACCTATTGGTATATTTATTGACTAAAACTTTGTTCCACTTAATGTTGATTGATGTACGGATTGCTGAGTGGTCAATCAACTCAGAATGTACAAGTGTTCGCAATGAATGGTGTAAAGCGTGACGTTTCACAATTATGCCTGTGGATTGGTAAACCATTATAATCTGTGCACTGTAGGATGGTGCCCGTGACAGCCGTATTTCGTAACTTCAATCACTTACTGTACTCACAAGCGAGGTTATTAAAATTAGGCGATTATTTATTTAAATTCTTCAAGGCGTCGCAAGGTTTGAACCTATATCGTTTTTATGAACAGTTAAAGAAACAATGTGTAACACGTGTTTATATGAGCTGTCACAGGCACCATCCTACAGTGCACAGATTGTAACTAGGGTCATTCATTTTCTTTGGACAGGGCACATTAGGCGAGGGCAACAAACTTGATCACTTAACTTACCATCGCTCACTTGCTAGCGAAGGATACTTTACGTTGTAAGTCTAGTAGATGCACCAATGTAATAGCTTGTAAACTTATCTTGGGATTTTCCCTGTCACAAGTTGTATTTCTAATCTCAAAGAACCGAATTTAAATCTGATGTAATTCGTATTTGAACAATCATGGCTATTATTGTACGAGTACTATAAATGTACCTTATTAATTGATGTTTGTTTATAATAATCAAGTTATTTGTTATGTTAGTTTTATTGTAATTACGAAACATAATTTTAGAATTTTTCGTATTTCCATTCCAGCTATTGAAAATGCTGACTTGTACAGATTCTACGTAAATTAAGGACCCGGTCACGCAGTCACGGGAGAATATATTATTGCATTTATAAATATAACGAAATGTTGGAATTGTAATAAGTTATATAAAATAAAAATATGTTTTTTAATTATTGTTTGTAATAAAATGTTTTATGATTTAGAAGACTACGTTTTATTTTGGGTATCGTGAAAGAATTAGACTGTATTTGTAAATATTCTTTTATTTTACAACACTTAACAATTTGGATTCACATTACTTCGAACATGTACATTCATTCAAAATGTATTAGTGTGTTATTCAAAGATTGCTGCTTAGGTTTCAGTATGGTTAACTACAAGATCGATCGGTCTTTTGTCTCGTCATTATGTTGTAAGTAAACCTTAAGCAACAAAGCTCTCTCAATTTGTCTAATTATTAAAAGAAACAATTCGTCCTAGTTTGCCTCCAGCTTTAACATTAAGAGGCATTGTTACCAAATTAACTTTAGCGCTTGGTTTCGCTGTCTACTAGTCAGCCTCTTTGGAACAGGCTAAGCGGCTGGAGATTGAAGAAATAAGCGACGAACTGTTGCACCACTTCTCTTGGAAGTGTTACACTTTAAACTCTTTATAATAACATTGATTAATTGGTATTTACATAACGCATAGCTTCCCATATAAAATTCACAACAACGTAACTTAACTCCACAATTAAATATAGGGACCAGCCCCCTTAATCTTATTTAGTTATTCCTAAAACATGACAATTAAAAGTAAATCAACAAATAAGGTTTTCTATGTTGGTTCGAGAAATAAAATGAGGGCTACCAGAGGTAACTATGTTGATAGATTACTATAAACGGAGTCGATCCCCAAAACATAATTTTAAGTACATTGACGCGGGAATCATCGCAATGTAAAAATGTTGGGGTGTTTCTTCGATTAATCGTAAGCAAAAACTGTTGAACTTCTTCAATAACTTCGAAGACAAGACGTCGAAGGGGCGCAATAAGTAATTACTGACGAAATGTAGTTTAGTCGATCAATTTAATTGTCTTAAGAGGATTGTGAAGCGATGCCTAAATCGCGTAGCTGTCAAAAATAATCCATACAAATTTAGCTCCGGGCGATAACGTTTCTCACCCCCTAAATCTTATCCGATTTCCACGATTTTTGAAAATGTAGATATTATGGAAAACTAGGTCTGTACGTTTCCGCTTTTGTTTTTTTATTTTATTTTCATGTCATTAAATATTTTGTAGGAAAAGAAAACGTATAGACATAGTTTTTCATAACATCTACAACATATTCAAAAGTCGTAAAAATCACCACCACCACGTTTAAGGGGAGAAAAACGTTATCACATTTTGTATGGAAACTTTTTGCTTTACAGTCCTCTTAAGTCTAACCCGACATAACGCGATATCAATAGAGACAGTGCTGCAGGGTAGCAATCGACCAATTAATAGTCTGGCAGCCAACAGTTCTGAGCGAGCTCGGATTTCTGAAACCAACATGGAGTCGGTTGGTTAATCTACACAATAAATTGAGCTAAACAGCGATCATAACATTATTATAATTCAATGTACTAATTTGGTATATCATACTGTTAGTAGGCAAATATTAAAATATAAAGGGTACTTAATGAGATTGAACAACCGTAACCGATAGCAACATTGAAATAAGTATTTTTACGACACATATAAACAAGTAGAAAGGTATATATGAAATAGTAGTAGATAATGTTAGACCGTTATGTGTCGACATTGAGCACGAGCAAGCGTATTTATACATCATCTCAATACCTAATTATCGACTACAGAATACAATTTGGTAAAATATTTATTATAACACCAGCGTCGCGCAGACGATTGTATATTTGAACAAACGATTATCACTATATTAAACCTTATTCGAACATAATTACCTAACTATCTAGCAAATATTCAATTGATTGATGTATATAATTAATTCATACCTACTGCTATACGTAGATACATGTGTTATAGTTTATACAGAGGATTTCGAACGCTGATCCAACTAGTCTTAGATAATGGTTAACAATGTTAATATTTTTAATCGTTTTAGAGCAGTTGCCAGGGGGAACTAAGGTGTTTTTTTGCGCCGAACGCAACTGTTAAGGAGCGTCCTCACGGAGAGCATTCGCGTGTAATGATCATTTGGCGTCGAATAATCAAGTGGTGTGGACCGCAGTAACGCACGGCTCAACGTCCACACCACTCGGATATTACATGCGAATGCACACAGTAAGGACGCTTCTTTACGGATATGTTTCATACGTACATTTTCTGTAACGCTGGGACGTAACTACACATACGATAGTCGATAGCTGCCGCGGTCAATGGGTTATCCTTTAGCCTAATTGTTGGGTTAGCGTTCGTGTGCGCGTGGCACGCACGTATGAAAAACATCTCCCGGGGAAACAAACCGAAAATATCCAGCTGTTGTTAGTAATGGAGATAGATAGAGTGCTTACTCAAAGAGTCCTAGTAATTTTGATATGACAAAGTCCGAAAATTTAGACATACTATAAAAAGTTTATAAAAATAGGAATTCTCTGAAAGCTCAAGTGTATAAATATGGACCAATGTTTCATTTTTCATATTATAAGTGAATGTCAACGAATTTAAAACGGTTTTGGCAGAAGATTTGTTACATTAAATTAAATGGATGTAATGTCATGGGATGCAGTGAGGAAATATGAAGAGAATATTTCTGTTATCGAAATAATTAATTCATATAAATTGGCCAATAGTTCAATATGGCACTTTTATCACGGATCTCTTTACAAAACAATAAAGTAGCTAAAGTACACGACGAAAGATTACCCGTGTAAACGTCAACCTAAATTAACATTAATTAGGTAATAGATTATGCCAATGATTAGAATCTATAGTAGATTACAATGGAAATCCGTTTTGGTTCGATAGGGGTATAAATGTAGTAAATATATTCAATATTTCCTAATAAATATGACTACTTAAAAAAGTAGATTAACTACTATATCAATGATATTCACACTAACACGGATATAGGTATAAAATAAGCGTATTTTCGGACACGTCCGTTAGGCGTCGTTCTTGTCAATGATCCGATTCAGACTTATCGCGTTGACAGACCATCACCGGGTAGTCTTGGACGCCCAGTCTCCTCCCGCATACTCGCACTTCTTAAACTCTGCCCACACAACTTAATGTTGTTGGATTTTTATATACCTTATTCTCAACAATATTTTTTCTTTAGGTATTTGATCAGAATTCTGGGCTCTTTAGTGCCATGTTATCGAATTCCCAAGGACTGATGGACTGACTTAATTACAAAATCGTCAACATCATTCCTTACACCCGTATTATATGAATTTATCATGTCTTTTCTTTTGTTAAACGTAGTTTCGTTTAGCTCAGAAAGTACATACGATCACTTTTATAATTTGACATCAAATGTATAAAGGCTCAATGTAAAATTTCACAAAACTTTACCTAAGTCAATAAAATGTGGGGCCCATTTCTAAATTCATGGGACACGATGGACTTGTTTTTTAGAGAATACATTTAAAAATGTTTCTGCGCAACCCCTCTCATTGAATAATTAAGTAACTGAACTGAGCAAGCATGGAGCCACCATAAATTACGTGTCGGACGACACACGATGTTTCATATGTATTTTGTGGCCTCTTAACGAGAATGCTCTATCAATATTTCACTTGGATGATTTCAAACTTCGGTCTCCTATCTACAATGAATGTTAGACCAGTTTATGGCACCGAAATGGCTTCAGCTCTCGCATTATGGCAATCGCAACGTCTTTAAAAAAGATCAGGAGCCAGTACTCGATACCACCCTATACCCCACTGCTTCAAAACCTATTAAAGCGCTTCCCCTTTGCTATTCTAATTTAAGCATTTGTTGACCTTAGCGAATCCAGCGAATGCCATCATCACGTTTGCTGTCTTCCGAGTTTCCAAGTCCCTTTTTACGATAACGTTGAAGATTGCTCTAAGTTGTTATTTATTCCTCTGCGGTCGGCTCGTTGGTGGACGGCGGCGGCTGCAGCGCGGCCTGGCGCTGCGCGCGCTTGACGTCGGCGATGGTGGTGACGCCGGCCTCGTCCAGCTCCTTCCAGCGCTGGTGGTTCAGTTTCGCATGTGTCACCAGCTCCGGCATGTCGATGAATGCTGAAAAGTGCAAACTCGGTTTAGTCGACGGTTCATGATTTAGACTTTATACCTGGTTAGTGGTACCATTGTGAATTGGAGATCCTTCAAAAGGTGTACCTACGTAAAGATTTTGAGGTTATATATAATGACTGCTTTGGTCAGTCCTTTACAAGAAAAGGAGTTAGATTTACTTACCAGCCCAAGCTTCCATCATGTCCTTGATGATATAGTCGATGAAGCCGATTTGCGAGCGCGGGATGGAGCAGGTGGCGCGGTCGAACATGGGCATTACCACCGGCAAATCCTTCGCTTTCTCTTCATCCGTCTGCAGGAAGTACTCCTCCGCGATCCTGAAAACCAGAACCAACATTTTTAGTTATCAAGCTCCTCACTACGAGTAGTTTGGAAGTTTTTCTGCAAGGGTCAATAAAGATCTTGTACCTTATAAGTAGCTAGTTACGTAATACCTGTATTCTGTACAAGTTATGGAAGCTATAAATAATTGGGGCCCATAAACGTTTGCAACCCTAAGGACTAGATAAAAATCCCCCAACCACCAATTGTCAACCCCCCCCCCCCCACCAGAAGACCAAAAGACAAAAAGACTGCTTAACGGCAGGGTGAAAACTAAGATAGACCACTCAATCCCCTCGTCAATGACTTCATTGAATCACTTCCTTTAGCTATCTGTCTTACCTCCTAGCCCACTCGAAAGCGAATTTCTGCGGGCGCGAGGCGTTGGAGACGTCTGCGCACTTAATCATCATGCGCTTCACCAGCACCACGTTCTCGGGCTGCGTGATCGCCGTCGTGTCCAGGGCGGTAGAGAGGGGCTCCTGCCGGAACGATACACAAACGTTACAGTTAACAGTTATTTGTCAGTGTAGCGATATCACGATCAGCGAAATACAGAGGCCATAGACAAGATATACTGAACGCAAACATAAACGCCTTTCGAAAGCTGTCCAAATGTTTGGAATTAAATTATTGGTAATATAAGCGTTCGACGCAATCGTCCGGTAGTTTACGTCAATCTTATACGTATATTTTCGAAAACCCTTCTTCTAACATTCGTGGACTGCATCGTATGGCCAGGCATTATTTGCGTAAAACAGGTATCAATGCTATTTTTAATGAGTAGGTTTATTTTATTAAGGAAACGGATTTTCACCCATTCTTTGTGTCAATCAGACAAATTCTTCATTAATAACACTCACGTCAGTGTTCATGTTGTCCTCCTTGCTGCCGCCGATGTTCCCCTTGGCGTAGAAGACGTTGACGAACTTGGCGAGATGCTCGTAGTGGCGTGTCATCTCCGTGGCCAGGATCATGTCCACCACGTTGTGCCGCACCGTCTTGTACGAGTCACGGTCGAGATTCTTGAATATGTTCACGCGTTCGTCATCTGGGGAAGGAATGGAAGGAAATGTATGTTAAGCTAGGACGTAGGTAGCTATCATTTCACAAGAGCTGAGTTGATGGAACGAACGAAAGCAATGTCACCCGTAATTGTGTGGGGTCACCTTTTTCAATAAAGTTCAAATTTATAACCCAAAGCCAACTAAACTGTTACTGATTATTATCATCATTAGGAAGCACAGATTAGGCACGCTCGACCTACTTAAACGCTGGTATATACTAACTGAGCGTGAGCTTGAAGGTGAGCGCGGCGTGGTGCGACTCGAGCACGCTGATGTCGTTGTAGAGCACGGAGAGCGGGTGGCGCGAGTTGCAGAGGAAGGTGGAGGTGGTGCCGGGGTGGTCCACGTCGTGCGCCGCTGCCGCCAGCAGCGCCGCCGCCGCCTCGATCGGCTCCAGCACCGTCTTCAGCCGGTCCTTCTCCAGGAAGTATGCCACGGCCTGCGAGAATAAAACAACTAAACTAGTTTTGGAGGCCTAGCAAGGGTTTTACGGTGGTTCCTAAGTATACCACGGCATGGAGGCAGACAGCTTCGAGCAATGCAGCAGCCCTAGCAAGAGAGGTGATCCTCCATCAGGAAATATGCCATGGCCTCAGGGCAGTCATCAAAATCAGTGGCTGTAAACACTTGTGGTGTTTGATTGTTTTTGTCGACACGAATCACCGACAATAATCATATCATCAAATCAAATCATTGCTTACAAAATTCCAGAAATTGCCCATGAGCGAAACCCCGCAATCAACTTCCAAATACTTGAACAGCGGCATTTTGTAAGATCAAATGCCACTTGACACTCTTTTATTTGTTTGTACCTATCTATTTGAAATGTTTATTTTAATCAAGTTGTAAACAACTTGTCCCAATTAAGTGTAGATAATCTAAAGAGACTGGGATATGTAGGTAAGCTTTTGACCCTCCTGCATAAAAGAGGTTAACCGTATATCAACTTAGATGAGTAGGGTATTATTGGGGATTCTGGATCATTTGTCCTCGCTGCGCTCGGATGATCCAGAATCCCCAATAATGATCCAGGATCCCCAATAGTTTCCATCGATCAGGGATCTAGTCGGATGATCCAGGATCCCCAATAGTTTCCATCGATCAGGGATCTAGTCGGATGATCCAGGATCCTCAATAGTTTCCATCGATCAGTGATTCAGAATTCCATAAACTCAACAGGTAAACGAATGACCTGACAATCCTTCAATGGTAAATTTGCATATTCTCGCCTCATAAATTTCTATAACAAAATATTTTGTAAAGAGAAGCAAGACCGGAGTGCCGTATAATTCAATTTTATATTACTTATATTTTTGTTTACGGCACTCCGGTTTATTTTTCATAAATTTATTTCTTTGTTTATTCATCTTTGTTTATTCATCTTTGTTCCTGTTAACACTTTCCACACAACCATTGCTGTACTAATGTTATAGGATAGTCCCGCTAACAGTTTTCTGGAGTGGCCAATTCCATACTAATTGTTTAAGGACAAGGCGGTCTTTCGATACGTTCCAAAGGGGCGCCTCCTCTGTACTGATATTTACTCAACCAAGATAATACTAGAACGCTGATCTATATATGCGACCGATCGTAAAAACTTTGATAGCGTGATTCAGGTCTTTTTCAATTATTACTGTCAAATCAAAATAAAAACTGCAAACTTTTTTTGATTTCAAGCTATCTTCAGTTGTTATTAAAAACCACATTATTAAAAGTGTTGATTAAAGTGAAATACATTAATTATTCCAATATTTGTGTCTTATTCAAGTAATGAGAGATTGTTACGACATCTATTTAAAAAGGTAGGTACTTAACATCTGCTAGTCTGACGATAAAGTGACTCACGCGCTACTGTTACTAAGAACTCTCAATGTTATTGTTAGCGTAAGATGGCGCTATTTGACAATGCTATTTGAATGGAATAATACAGTGAAATGAATCTGCGGTCTTTAATAAAGTAAAAATTTTGTAGGTGAACTGAAACTTTAATAAATAAATCGACTGAAACTATTAAGTTTATCTCAACACTGTAATCGTTCGCGATGTACATCAAAGTTCGAACATTGTTACGACATCTATTTAGGTAAATCAAGTGTCAACTTTATTGCTGATTGACAAGAAACTCCGCGCTGTGTTTACTAAAAACTTCGTTAATCAATGTTAAGATGGCGCGATTAATACAAATAATCGATATGAAACTAGCACGATGTTTTTACTGTTTACTAAGAACTTCGTTAATCAATGTTAAGATTGTGTGCATGAATGCAATAAAGTAAAATAATTTCGAACCTTGAGAGCCATTACATAGCATGCTGTATGACATGTAAATAATAGGAAGCGTAAGTAATTTATGTTCATGCTTCACATGATTCGAACAAATATATGTGTTTTTCTTTCTTCTTTATAGCTAAAGCCGATTCACAAATTCTGAGAGTTAAACAAGTTATTTAAACAATAAGTATAGTAAGTCGTTGCTGTCTTCAAGCCAACCAGTGCCTGTTTTATATTTCCTTATTTTTTTTTTATTTTTTTTTAATAATAAATATCAGGGGGACAATCTCATACAAATTGACCTAGTCCCAAACTAAGATCTAGGCTTGTACTATGGATACTAGACAACGATATAAATACTTATATAGAGAAATAAATACTTAAATACATAGAAAACATCCAAGACTCAGGAACAAATACTCGTGCTCATCACACAAATATCTGCCCATACCGGGAATCGAACCCGGGACCGCTAGCTTCGTAGGCAGGGTCCCTACCAACTCGGCTAACGCATCATATCGTCTTTATAGTTAGGCTACATTCGGTACATAGAAACGCATTAAAGTACATGCAGCTACCAAATACGAATAAGGTTTCAGGTTAACGCAACAAGCTGGCGCCGCGCCTTATAGGTGTAAAGGATTGGGAGTGATTCACAATAATTATATTTTATTTTCTAATAGACGAACGTCTGTAATGCAGAATTAAGGTTTGATTTTGTTTGGACAATCTCATTTGAAATAAAATTATATTACTAATAATTTTAATTGGTAACATCTAAATGCAGCCTTAGTTTATAGGGTTATAAATGGAGCTTCCATTTATTTGAGCATTCAATTGGTAGTGGCAGTGCAGTGAGTGAGACAAGTAATTAAAAAGAAGCAGCAAGTATGTACGTAATATTTTTTATTTTTTATTATTTATGTTGATTGTGTTTGGTTAGTGATGCTTATTCAAATACTTTTAATAAAAATAGGTCGGCAGTGTTCAATCCGTTCGATTCCGATGAGGAGATTAGCTGTGCCCAGCAACAGACTGCATCTACCGCTTCTACGAGTGCAGCGAAAGTTAAGACGGTAAAGGCGAAGCAGAGAAGAACTAAGAAGGCGGCGGAACTGCACGGCTGTGATTCAGACCTGGACAGCGTCGTGAATGCATCAGCTGCTCAACCGAAAAAGAGACGAGTCGCTGTGTTTCTTGATTCCGAGGTAAGATGCGCGATTGTTTATCAAAACATACTTCGAGGATACGATAGCTTAGTTGGTAGTGACCCTGCCTACGAAGCTAACGGTCTCAGGTTCAAATCCGGTAAGGGCAGATATTTGTGCGATGAGCGCAAGTATTTGTTCTCAACTATTGGCTAGGTCAATTTGTGTAAGATTGATTTATTATTATGATGATTTCATTAAAACTGTTTTTACCCAACTTTAAACCGACTTCAGTTGGACTGACCTCGGTCATGATAACAGTTTGTCGCTGGATTTTTTTAATAATTTAAGTGATTTTTCTTAATTGTATTTATAAAGGTGAATAATATAAGGTTGCTAAATAATTTCAGGGTGACGAAGAGGAACCGATCAGGGCCGCTCCGCTACGTAATTTTTTGACAAGAAGGACGGGCTCCGGGTACACGCTGCAACGAGATCCCAGCCGGCGCGGGGAGTACTACGTCGAACTCCGAGTCTTCACCACGCGGGAGCTTGAGCCGGTAGCGACGGAAGCAACCAGGTGGAAACATGCCTTTTTCACATATAAAGGGGCTGTAAATAATAATAGCCCAGTTTTCAAAGCGGTCAGACAAGTTGCTCAGGCTGCTAAAGAAGAGTATAAAGGCGTGCAGCCTGTGTTGTACCCGTCAAATACTTTTTAACTAATTTTAGTTATGTGTTTATTGTAATCTGCTACTTTACAGTCGGTTTAAAGGCAAATTTAAAACTTTTGCGGTTTTCAACAAATGTAATTATTACAAAACAAAGCACGTCTTACATAGAACAAAAATAGTATAAGATGTTCTTTTGCGATGTATGTAATGTTTCCGTTCCAAAATTAGCAGCACATAAAAAGACTAATATCCACAAGTCTAATAGTTTGTTAAGAACGCGGCTTGAAAACGTTTATATAATAGCTAATGCTTTTCGGAGTAGAATTGTTAGTTATAAAGTCAATCCCTCAAATACGAATATTACCCCAGATTCATTTTTATGTGAAAACTCTGATATAGCACAACAACTTATTAAAGATTCATTACAAAAGCATGTCTCACTCAAAGTTAATTTGGAACTTTTCGTAAAGTATTGTTTGCCAAAAAATAGTGAAAGTTCCATTAAGTCATTTAACACTAAATACGATATAGTTTTGCAGAGTACAGACGTTTTATCATTATATAAATCACTTGCTGATGTACTAATTACTAAATGTGCGGAATTTGAGCTCTCGGAATCAGGATGGACAATCGAATCAGTTAGTCACTTAGAGATAAACATAGTAAAATACAATCCTTTGAGAGCTGGATCGTTTATACCATTACCAAAACATATTGCTAATACAAAAGCTTGTTTGAATATAAATAATGAGGATAATCACTGTTTTATATGGTCTATAATGGCTCACTTGTATCCTAGCAAGGTTAACTCAAACAGAGTCTCATCTTATCCCAAATACCAAAATGTTTTAAACACTTCCGGCATGGCATTTCCACCAAGCATCTCTGATATAAGGTGGTTCGAAGCCAACAATACTGATATTAGTTTTAACATCTATGGTTTAACAAAAAATGGTAGTGTTATGGGCCCTTTATATAAAACCGCTAATCGTAAATTACAGCACATCAACTTGTTATTAATAACTAAAAATAGTAAGGCACACTTTTGCCTAATAAAAAACTTTGAGAAACTTGTTCGCAAACAAATAACTAAACATAAATCTAAGATACATTTGTGTGAAGATTGTTTTTTATATTTTTCAACAGAGGAAAAATTAATTCAGCATAGTTGTGCAGGGGTACAAACTGTTTTACCAGAGGCAAATACACAACTTTTTTTTTCTAATTTTGAAAGAACTCAGGAGGTGCCTATTGTGATCTATGGTGACTTCGAAAGCTTATTACGAGAGTATTCAGATAAAAGTAAATCTATGTACGTGGAAAATATTCAATTGCATGAGGCATCTTGCTTTGCATATTACATTTGTTGTAGAAGCGAGCCTTATTTAAACGACTATGTTTCTTATCGCGGTCCCAACTGTTCGAAAAAGTTTGTGGAGTCTATATGTAATGATGTGCAGCGATTGTACTCAATATTATCTGTCAGCAAACCTATGATTCCGCTTACGCTAGAGGAACAGCTATCATTTGAAACTAGCACTGCTTGTCATATTTGTAAAGACAAGTTTTCATCTAGTGATAACATTGTAAAGGATCATGATCACTTCACAGGTCGATATAGAGGGCCCGCTCACAATAGTTGTAATTTAAATTCAAAACCTTGCCCATTTATACCAATAATTTTTCATAACCTTTCCGGATATGACTGCCATTTGTTTATTAATGAACTCACAAACGTATGCGGTCGAATAAACCTTATCCCAAAAAATAAAGAAAAGTATATTTCGTTTACGAAGTTCATTCCAATAGACCAGCAAAATGTAGCTCAATTAAAATTTATTGATTCTTTCAACTTTTTGAGTTCAAGTTTAGACAATTTAGTAAATACAATGAAAAAAGATGATTTCCAACATTTAAAATCATTTTTTGGAGATGGGGCCAAGTTTGATATAGTGCGAAGAAAGGGTGTCTATTGTTACGATTATATAAACTCTTGGCAACGTTATGAAGAAACCCAGTTGCCTCAGGCTTCCAATTTTTTTAGTAAACTCTCATCAGAATCTGTATCTTCTGAGGATTATAATCATGCCTTACATGTTTGGGAAACTTTTGCTATTAAAAACTTAGGAGAATATACAGATTTATACTTGAAATGTGATGTGCTTCTTCTATGTGACGTTTTTGAAAAATTTCGAAGCATGAGCCTTAAATACTACAATCTTGATCCCTGTTATTACGTATCGTCACCATCATTAAGTTGGGATGCTATGTTATTATACACAAAAGTAAAATTGGATCTACTCTCCGATATAGATATGTATCAAATGCTGGAAAACGGAATAAGAGGAGGTCTTGCTCAATGTTCACATAGATACGCAAAGGCGAATAATAAATATCTTCCAGATTTTAACATTAACGAGCCGAATAGCTTTTTAGCCTATTTAGACTGTGTAAATTTATATGGATATGCCATGATGCAGCATCTGCCAACAGGAAATTTCAGGTATCTTAACGATGATGAATTAGCAAACTTTAACGTTGAAAAACAGTCACGCGATTCTGATACCGGTTTTATACTTGAAGTCGACCTTCACTATCCTGTTGAACTTCATGAGTCTCATTCAGATATGCCATTTGCAGCTGAAAAATTTGCTCCTAGAGGAAGCAAAAATAAAAAATTAATTGCTAGCCTCTACGACAAACATAGATACATTATTCACTACATGCATTTAAAAGAATGTTTGAAAAATGGTCTTGTTTTGTTAAAAACATATAAAGTTTTAGCTTTCGATCAAAGTAACTTTTTAGAACCATACATATCTTTAAATACCACCTTGAGACAAAATGCTAGCTCAGATTATGAAAGGGATTTTTTCAAAAAGCAAAACAATTCAATATTTGGCAAAACGATTGAAAATAAAAGAAAACAGGTTGATGTAAAACTTGTTAATATCTGGAAAGATCATTCAAATAACACAAATAAATTTTGCGGCGCGGAAAAATACATAAGTGCTCCCAACTTCAAAAACTTGGCAGTTATATCTGATTCATTAGTAGCAATTCAGTTGCAACAGACAAAAATCGTTTTAGATCGACCCATATACGTGGGTTTCTCTATTCTAGAAATAGCCAAAAGTCATTTGTATCGCTTTCATTATGATGTGATGAAACGTGTTTATAAAAATAAAATTCATCTTTGTTATACGGACACTGATAGTCTTTTGTATTTAATTCATACAGAAGATTTCTATGAAGATATCAAAACACACATAAAGTATTTTGATACTAGCAATTTTGATGCTAGCAACATATTTAATATGCCCTTAGTGAACTGTAAAATTCCAGGATATTTTAAAGACGAAATGGGGGGTGAGATCGTGAAGGAATTTGTAGGTTTGAGAGCAAAACTATATTGCATAGATACCCAAATTTCAACAATCAGGAAAGCAAAGGGAATAAAAAAGTGTGTTACAAAAAAACTTAATATTAATAAATACAAAAATGCTTTATTTCAAAATGAATGTTTTAGAGATAATATGTGTGTAATAAAATCAAAAAATCATAAAATTTTCACGCAAAAAATCAATAAGCTAGTTCTTACAAGGGATGATGATAAAAGGTGTGTATTAGAAGATAATGTTTCGACTTTGCCTTGGGGACATTACAAATTAGCATTTTAATGTGGCAGCACTGTAAAGTAATAGAAATTTAATGCAAACGTGTGAATTGTAACATTTTTATTATTTTTATAAAAACAATAAATGATGAATGTATGCCTATTGTTTTTCTTTCATTTACCTCCGCCAGCTAATTAATCACGTGCTTAGTAATAAACCCGCCTAACTCAAAACTATTAATCTTTCCATATTTCAAGACGCACTCTTGATTAAAAATAAGTTGGCTTTTTTATTTTGAGTTACGCTGGTTTTACACCTATTGCAATCGTATTATCATGACTCGATCGCTTCTACTGTCAAGTCAATAAGAGCTATCACAACGTTGATAATACGTTAGCAACAGGGAAACAATCAGACAATATAGAGTGAGGAGCCATTAATAAAAATTATTAAATGGGACAACCTCACACAAATTTACCCCAGTTCCAACTAAGCTCTAGGCTTGTGTTAGGGTACTAGACAACGATAAACATGCTTATATAAAGAAATAAATACTTAAATGCATAGAAAACACCCCAGACTCAGAAACAAATACTCATGCATGCATTACACAGATATTTGCTCTGAGCGGGAATCGAACCCGGGACCGCTAGCTTCGTAGGCAGGGTCTCTACCAACTAAGCCAGCCACGTCACCAATAGAGTGGCTGAAATATTGATTAACTTTAAGAATTTAATTAAACAAAGTTGCTATTCTTTTATTTCGTTATAATTGAGATTCAGACAAGGAATTTGATACTGTTGCAGAGAAACAAGTCATAACATGTTAAAACGAGTTGTCCCTGCTTGTTTAACTTTGGCTCAGCGCGTAGGAATGTGGCTACGTAAAGAGTTGCTGACGCGGCGTGCGCGCAATTCGACTTTATCTTCTTAGTGTATGACCCAAGTTAAATAATAAAAATTTAATGTCGGTTTGTAGTTCCGCTACAATACTGTTGCAGAGGAAACAAATCATGACATGTTATAACGTGTTATCTCTGTTTATTTAACTTTGGTTGCACGTAAAATAAGTTCCACATTCTATAAGAACATCATTTATTAAAATAAGGTTGATAATAATATTAAACTTAATAAGGTGAAAGTACAACAATAATAATTAAATAGCAGGCAGACTTCTTATAAACCATTGTCTTTACTAATTTACACTTAATGAGACAAAAAATAACATATTTATAACGCCAAATTATTTATAAATAAACATAAATTAAAGAAATTTATGATAAAATTAAAACAACGCTACATTAATTACATTACGGAAGAAAAATAATAATAATTACTATTTTTCTTCCTTAATTCAAACTTCGTTGACAATAACTTATATTAATTGGCTCTACAAAGTAAGTAAATAACAATATAATTGGCATAAATTGATTTTATAATTCAGAACTATAATATAAAATAAACATGGAGATATAATAGAAATAAGTCACAATTATACATATATAACTCACACCGAAATTAATCACTTTCAAGTTTTTTCATAATTTTTTTTAACACATTTTCTGTGCTGTCCAACACTTCATCATACGGATCACACACGAGATATTGCGCACTAACTGAACGATCACTGTAACACTCGTCCATTGTCTCAATGTTTATTTTAATTAAATATCGTCCATTGCGAATGTTATTTTTAATTACAAATGATGATCCTTTTCTACTACGATCCTTTTTATTAATACCCGATTTGGTATTTAATGCTTTCAACTCCCTTTTGTCCCGCGGAGCGTCAGGCTCTCGCGTTACGGTTGCGTTACACATGTTTTCTCTACGGGCTAAAAGCTCTTGCCGCTTTTTTTCCACTTTTTCCATGTAACCGTCAACGTCTTGAGCATAATAAAAAGGATGATCCTCCGGCACATCGTGGAAAACGGGGCTGACATCATATATGCTGCCAAAATCAAGTCGATCATTCTGCGTGCTGTCTTCCATAATTATCTGAAATATAAAAGTGTCATAAGTTTTTATTTAATAAAAATGGCAATAAATCCAACATAACTGGATGAAGCAATAAAAAATAGATTTACTTACCTATATATTTTAAATACGCTGGACCCACGTTAGAAGCGAGACAAATGTCGACTGCGACTGACGCTCGAGTAGCAGCAATTTAGATCTCGGTGTATAATATTCTTCGCCTAATATAAGACAGGAATGTGTAATTAGAGAAATGATAAAGACTTACAAAGATAATTCATTGATTTAGGATGATTATATTATTACAAGTATTTATTTGATATTATATTAAATTACTGAACAGAAGGCGAAATGAAATTTATTAAACAGCCTGTGTCAATAGAAATCAGCAAAATAAGTGATGGATCACATTGCACTAATTATAATAACAGACATAGTATGCTTCTTCCCAACTCTATACGATGTATTATATGTGGACCATCAAATTGTGGAAAAACAAATATAATTTTAACTTTATTGCTTCATGAAAATGGGTTAAAATTTCGAAATGTCTACATTTACTCTAAAACAACTTTTCAACCTAAATATAGATTTTTAGAGGAAGTTCTTAAAAGAATACCCGAAATTAAACTGTTTATGATCCACGATGAAAAAGAGGTAATCTCTCCTCATGAGGCGATGCCCAATTCAATATTTATCTTTGATGACGTAGCTTGCGAAAACCAGACTAATATTCGTAATTACTTTTGTATGGGCAGACATAAAGGAATAGACTGTTTTTATTTAACGCAGACTTACTCTAAAGTGCCAAAGCAATTAATACGAGACAATGTTAATTTTTTGATAATTTTTAAACAAGACGATATCAATTTAAAACATATTTATCGTGAGCACGTAAATTCTGACATTAGTTGGGAAAAATTCAAATCGCTTGCCGCAAATATATGGAAAGATTCACATGCGTGTCTTATAATTAACAAAGATTGTAAATTAAATAATGGTCGATATAGAAAGTCATTCGATGTTTTTGTAAAATTTGAATAAATATAAATGATGACTAAAATAAAATCACTTTACTTATAACATTAAGAAACATCGGGGGTCTTTTTAGACCGCGTTATTGATTTGCCATGGAGACAGACATAAAAACACAATTAATTAAATCTGTAAAGAATATTAAAAATAAGTTAAAGAAGATGCAGCAAGAGGAGGATGATTTAGAATTAAAAAATAAGAAGATTTTGAAACCATTAACCGATCCGCTAGAAACCATGATGTTTCTTCATAATTCTCCTAAGCAAATAACATCTTATAATGAAAATAAGCATAATAACAAAAATATATTATCAAATGATGTAAACGCGGATTGTATCAAAAAGGATAAAATAAATATTCCCAACATACTTGAAATAAAAACTCCTACGAAAATGGAAAATAATGTGGCAAAAGTAAAAAGCTTTGAGGATGTCGATTCTTATTTGCAAGTCCCAAATAAACCTTTTAATGTTGCCTTTGGAGTAAGACATGACGGTGAAACACTTATGATAGGAAATTCACCTGCAACGCTTAAATCTTATGGGGAGAATTCTCCTAATAAAATATCTACGATTAATGTAAATGATAAAAGTTATGAACTAACGCCAGGTTTAAAAGAGCTTTTATTTCAAAGTAAACCGAATTGCGACAAAATAAATGAAAAGGATAAAATAACCTATAAAGATATTTTGGTGCACACTAATGTCCATAAGAGAGGTTTTAGTCCTCAAGGTCAGATACAAGGTAATTCAGGAATGAAATACTGTCAAATTATTAAACCCCTATTTCAAGAATCCAGCACGGCAAAGCAAGGTGGTAATCTGCCTTCCTTAAAAAAATATAATTCAAATACGGATTTTGTATATTGGGATGATCCTAATGAGTTGATTGAACGTTTAAAAATTTTAATTGCTTCTAAAGATGCTGGCAACACTAACCATGATAACGAAATAATTTCGATTATAGAAGAACTAAAAGAAGCAGACATCATTAAGGAATAAAAAGACTTCAGAACCAACTGTTGATTCAGTCTCATTGTGTTGGTTGAACATGAATGTAGATAAGTTTGGACACCATGTGTTAAAAAAGCATAAAATGAATAATTTTAATGAACCTCCCTTGGCTTTCATAAATGTTACCGATTGTTTTGATGCAAAAAATAAGATAATTAAACATATTGGAAAGCCTGTCGATCCAGAGGACTGCGCCACAAAACAGTATGTTGACAATACTGCAGATAAATTGTTTAATAAAATAAAATTAATTAATCAAACATTAGCTCAGCTAGAGACAGAAGTAAATAGCCTGCAACAAAGTATTGAAACAGTTTCATTTAAGAACAAATACAAGAAATGAGTAAAGCAATCGTAGTAAACGAAATACATAAACAAGCGCGGAAAAACTTTCCTCGAAGACATGTAGTGATGAAAGATATAGATGATTTATGGCAAGCTGATCTTATTGATATGCAATCTGTTTCAAACAATAATTTACAGTTTAAATATATTTTAGCCATTATTGATACTTTTTCTAAGTATGCATGGGTATATCCATTAAAAAAAAAGAGTAAGGAATATATAACTCAAGCTTTTTGTGATTTGTTCCAAAAAAATCGACTACCCAAAAACTTGCAAACTGATTTAGGAACTGAATTCTATAATAAAAAAATAAAATCATTACTTGAGTTACATAAAATAAACCATTACTCTACATACTCTACTAAAAAAGCATCTATAGTGGAAAGATTCATAAGGACTTTTAAGAATAAATTGTACAAGCAATTTAGTTTAAAAGGAAACTATAAATGGATAGGAAACACACTTTCGGAAGCAATTAATGAATATAATAATACGATACATAGAACAATAGCTCTTAAACCAATTGAAGTCAGTGAAAATAATAAGGATGCTGTATTACAGAAATATAAAAAGCTTTTATTAAAGAGGAGTTCAACAAAGGAAAAAAATAAATTTGCAGTCGGAGATTCCGTTCGTATAAGCAAATATAAAGGAACATTTGAAAAAGGATATACTCCCAATTGGTCAACTGAAATATTTACTATTACGAAAGTACAAAACACAAACCCAATAACGTTTATCATAGAAGATGCTAGACATCGACCCATCTTAGGATCATTTTATGCTCACGAATTGCAAAAACCTAAATATAAGAACATTTATCTTGTAGAAAAAGTATTGAAGAAAAATGGTCGAAAATTATATGTAAAATGGTTAGGTCTACCTTCGCAAGAAAATAGTTGGATTGATAAAACAGAAATCTTATAAGCAGCAAACATCATAGTTTAAGCGCATTTTAATTGCGCACTTGAAACTGGACAGAGTATTTCATCGAAACAAAAAATAACTTATTTATTAATAATTTATTTACAATTCAACAAAAATGGTAGGGTCAAAACCTAAATCGAATGGAAAAAACAAGAAAAAAATTGTGTTCACTCCCTCACAGAAAGCCAAGTCTGGCGCTGGTTTTAAAAACACTTTCAAAAATATTGTTTCTCTTACAAAAAAACATATTAAAAAGTTAAAACCTACATGTAAAAAAGCGGCTATTGAGTTAGCAGTTGCTGTTGCACGAGAATTGACGAGGGATTCAGATACTTCAGTAAACATTCCCCGGGTGATACCTGTGCCAAAAGTTGGAGGAGTTTTGCCCCTAATACCCATTTTTGCCGGATTGTCTGCTGCAGGTGGTTTAGCAGGTGGCGCAGCTGGTATTGCTAGAGCGGTAGAAGCTATTAAGTCTGCTAAACAACGTTTTCAAGAACTCAAGAGGCACAATCAAAAAATGGAAGAATTAAATTTAGGAAGAGGGTTGCATCTCAAAGAGCACAAGAATGGATTAGGAATTTATTTTAAAAATAAAAAAAACTAATGCAGAGGCTACCTAAACGAGCGTTAACTAACATCGACATTCTCGAATATTGCAAAGAAATTCCCAATTTTCGAGGAGTTTTCATGCGAGATCAGTTGCCAAAACGTCCATTAAAAAAAGAATGCGGAATTATTAATCTTGATAGTTCCCGGAATTCTGGCACTCATTGGGTAGCCTATGCAAAATTAAATAATTATATCGAATATTTCGACAGTTATGGTAATTTAAAACCACCTGAAGAATTTTTAAAATATGTTGGCTTAAATATTTTTTATAATTACGTTAACAAGCAAAAAACTCATCCTTTCATTTGCGGCCACTTGTGTATAGACTTTTTAAACTCATTTTGGGATCTTCATAAATAGCTTACACTTTCAAAAAACATTTTAGTCAATAACAATGTCTATTACATTCACAATCACTGGAAATGAATCCATTCTTCGATCAGAATTAAATACTCATTTAATATTAGAAGACGATTACGAGTGCGGCTTACTGTATTTTTCAACATTTAATTCAATACCTAATATTACTGACAGCAACAATGTATTCGCTTACGGTAAACAGAAGGATATTAAAATTCCTTGCGGCGCATATGACCTGTCTGATTTATATGAATATTTAAAAAGTAATATGAACAATTGTCAGTTTAAAATCGTTCCTAACAACAATACTTCTAAATGTTCAATTTTTTGCAGCGAACCGATTAATTTTAAGGTAAAAAATAGTGTAGGTGCATTATTAGGGTTCTCAGAGATGTTGGATCCAAATAAATGGCATGAATCAGTCAACCCTGTATGCATTATTGCTGCGTCTGTGATACGGATCGAATGTGATCTTGTCCAAGGTTCCTATACGAACGGTTTGCCTACACATATAATTCATGAATTCGTGCTTAACAGTCCGCCCGGATATCAAGTAATTGAAGTACCTAAAAATATAATATATTTTCCTCTAAAGAAGAAACATATTTCGTCAATTACGGTGAAAATATTAGATATACAGGGAAATCTAATTAATTTTAATAACGAAAATATTAATATAAGTCTTCACTTGCGAAAGTCAAAATGATAATTTTTAACGATGATATCTGTAACAAAATACAAAGACAAAGTCGTTCTAACTCCACTGTCAAGCGCAACGTCAGACGAACTAGACGCAAAAAGGTTGTAGCAATAACAAAAAGTAATAAAGAGTTTCTTCGCGCTCTTGGATTAAAAATATGAGCATCCTCCATATAACCGACGATCCGCAATTCGACAATTCAATTGAAAGTTATGAAATCCATACTTATAACCCATACAATAACAGTTTTAATGAAAATGATGAAATACGAATACCTATCCATCAGCAAGATATATACGTATTACCTTCAGCTAGCGCGTTATACATAGAAGGATATTTTTCTATAACAGCTAAAGACGTGAGTGGTGTAAAAAAAGTGAAAAATGTTAAGTTGACAAATAACGCTATATCATTTCTTTTTCAAGATATTAGATATGAAATGAATGGGATTGAAATAGATCGAATTAGAAATGTTGGAATCACTACTACAATGAAATCTTTAGTCTCAATGAATGGTGGAGAAAGTAAAGCTGCTGCAATGTGGGGTTGGAACGTGGACGGATTTGATGATCACAGTGGAAGATTTAGTATTCTTTTACCACTTAATAAACTATTAGGTTTTGCGGAGGATTACAAGAAAATAGTTATTAATAGTAAACATGAACTAATACTAAATAGAAGTAGTACAAATCTTAATGGTGTTGTAACCGAAAAAGATGATTCAGTGGAAGTTAAGGTAAATAAAGTTCAATGGCGCATGCCGCATGTTAAAGTTTCAGATCATCAAAGGCTTGCATTGCTTAAACATTTAGAAAAAGATAAACCTATGCAAATAGCGTTTAGAAATTGGGATTTATATGAATATCCATTATTACCAAAAACAACCAAACATACATGGTCTATAAAAACCACTTCGCAACTAGAAAAGCCTCGGTATGTAATTTTTGGATTGCAAACTAATAGAAAAAATAACAAATTAAACGATAGCGCTGTATTTGATCATTGTAATCTTAAAAATGTGACTTTATTTTTAAATTCATACTATTATCCATACGATAGTCTTAACTTGAAATTTGATGAGTACAAATACAGTATATTATACGATATGTATGCGAGATTTCGTCAGTCGTATTATAACCTTCCTATAGATCCGCTGCTTGATCTTATACAATTTAAGGAAAAAGCTCCATTATATGTGATTGATTGTTCGAGGCAAAATGAGCATTTAAAAACTGGACCTGTTGACGTTCGTTTAGAAATCGAAACAGAAAAGGATTTGCCGGATAACACTAGTGCTTACTGTTTGATTATTAACGATCGTTTGGTGGAGTACAGACCTTTGAGTAATATTGTTAGAAAGTTGACATGATGTCGACAGCAATAGTTGATGTGCAGGGGTTTAAAACGGACAACAATTCATTCATTGTCAAAGAAGTTGCAATAGCTGTTAATGAACAATTACTACACCTACTTATTCTACCACCTTGCCCATTGCACAATCTCTCTCCAACCGAACGTAAACAAGTATCGTGGATACAGAGAAACAGAAAAATTAATTGGAATGATGGATTTATACCTTACGAAAAATATTTAATGTATATCCAAGAGTTTCTGATTGATAAGACGATTTTATGTAAGGGTCTGGAAAAAGTTACCTGGCTTAAAACTATTTTAGATCATAATGATGTTATTAACCTGGAAGATATGAACTGTCCTAAATTGTTAAGTTTGTACGAAGAATATAGATTGTCAAGTGATGTGTTTAACTGTATATATCATCCAACTGTATGCGCGCTAAGAAATGTAACTTGTTTAAGAAAATGGTGTTTAAATAAACATGTTTTATAAATTCTTTTTATTTATTATCTTATAAAGGTAATTAACCCTGAGTTCTCAAATCAAATAGTATTTACTTATTGAATTACGACAACGTCAATTACTAATGTCAATTTTAATAAAATTTAATCAAACCAAAAGTAAGGTTAAGAAGGATAATGGGGCTACATACGAGTATATCATGAAAATGGCTGAAAGAGAGCAAACATGGAGAATTTATTTTAAATCGTGCTATCAAAGTTTTTACGATCGCTCGCATATATAGATCAGCGTTCTAGTATCGAAAGACCACCTTGTCCTTAAACAATTAAGTAGTATGGAATTGGCCACTCCAGAAAACTGTTAGCGGGACTATCCTATAACATTAGTACAGCAATGGTTGTGTGGAAAGTGTTAACAAGAACAAAGATGAATAAACAAAGATGACTAAACAAAGAAATAAATTTATGAAAAATAAACCGGAGTGCCGTAAACAAAAATATAAATAATATAAAATTGAATTATACGGCACTCCGGTTTTGCTTCTCTTTACAAAATATTTTGTTATAGACATTTTTGTATCTACATTTCGACAGTATCAGTCGAATGAACGAGGCGAGGATATGCAAATTTACCATTGAAGGATTGACAGGTCATTCGTTAGGTCACTACCTGTTGAGTTTATGGAATTCTGAATCACTGATCGATGGAAACTATTGGGGATCCTGGATCATTATTGGGGATTCTGGATCATCCGAGCGCAGCGAGGACAAATGATCCAGAATCCCCAATAATACCCTACTTAGATGAAATCAATATTTAGCATGGAAGCACCCCGGAAATAAATTTCTTGGTGTTTCTTACCATAGTGACAAATCGGGACAATCTGTAGAATTTAGCTTTAAAACAAACTAACATACTCGTACGAGTAGATAGTTTGTTTTAGCGTAAGAGATTTTATATTTCAATATAAATACCCCAAGTACTAGCCCCTAAACGTCCTAAGCCTTACCTGAAGCACATCAGCAGCATGCGTAGAATTATGGTACGTGTTGACGGCGTGATAGTTAGTCTCCATCACAGTGAGCCAGTGCAGAAGCGTCCTCTCGTCGCATTCCAGCGCGGAGCAGACGTCGAACCGGCCCCCCATGAGGGCCAGGCCTAGGTGCGCCAGCGGCCGCCCGCGCGTCAGGTCCTCGAGACGGAAGATCTCGAAGTCCCAGCTCAGGGCCGTGTCGAGGAGTTCGCGGAGCTGCCCAGTAGTCTGATACGAGAGGGCTTTGATCATTTATCTAGTTTATTTTGCTTTGGTAAAATCTTGTTTATTGCTTAGCGGTAGCTATATGACATATTGATCATGCATTCACGCTCATTTATTAAGTTACTTTGGACCTTTTCCACCGTTACATGAAACTAATGTCAACTATAATTGTGTAAGTGCTGTCATTTTGAGACTTGTTCGAATTGCAAATCCAAGACCTGTATTTATTTTACACACATGCATAATATCTGTTGTGTATTTCATCCATTCGATCCATTCGTGGCACTTTCTGTGAAGCGATCTGTGATAACATGGTATGTTTCACCACATGCGAATAAGATCTGCTTAATAGAAAAGCTACCGAACAAAAGTAACGTCACTTTGAAGAAGTATCGCTGTGATTCAAGTTTTTCAATGTTGTAAATCCGCGTTATTATAACACCTTTATTTACCTTATTTTTGATGTTGGACCGGTTGTTCTGGGAGCGCACGACAGTGGAGTCGTTGCTACTTCTACGCGAAGACAGCACGTTCGAAGGGCCTTGCTGGAATATCAGAAACATCATTAACGAACAACGAAGTTGAGGGCATGTTTCGGTTGTTCTAAAACCAGTATAAAATACCTTAAATATTGTTGAGAGTATGATTTTGAGAACAAAAACCTATCTAAAAAAAAATACTGATTACAAAAATAAAAAAATCAGGTCACCTAAAACCGACAGTTATCATATATTAATTAAATGCTACCATGAAACAATACTGTAAAATAACAAATTCTAGATCTAATAGGAAATATTTGAATCATAGGCCAAGGTTTTTTATGAGTAACAGAGATGAGTTATCTACTTTCTATGAATACCTAAATATGAAGGTTATTATGAGTAAATTGGGTCAAGATGCGGTATTAAACTGTGATAGTGTTAAATAAAGTTAGTATTTTTAATATAAGTTAATGTTAATAACGTCCACTAAACATTAAAAAGCAGTATTAGTTATGGCCAAGTGCCAAAAATAGCGCAGTTCAAACCCAAGAAGAAAGACCAAGACCAGTGTCCATTGTGTAAATAGTGTTTTCATTACTCTTGATGAAGTGCTATTAAAACGAAACTGGTTGTAAAGGTTCCAGAGTGAGGAAAGCTTTCTACTGTAGCCCCTGATTGAGTACAATTCGATTAAACCAAAAAAATATGTATTATCCGTGTTTGCCTTAGTATCACACACCACATCGACTCAACGCCACACCGACGACAAATGTCAAGTGCAGTTTCAAAGGCGCACATTACTTGGTTTGTATTCGGTTACCGACTTCTCGAAAAAGGCCCATTCGGTTAGCGAATCCAATTCGGTTTTTTTTCGGAGATTACAAAGCTTTTCTCAGATTCACCCATGGCTAGACTTTACTGAAAATGTGTGATACTTAAGTAGACAAAAGAATTTCGCGGTTGTTAAACTAAGTACAGTGGAAGCCTATGAAACTTTTGCTACTAATACCTACAATGTATCTAAAAGGATATGAATATAAAACCTTATCTAATCGTGCAAATGAGAAGGGTCCTCGTTAAACGATTTGAAAGGTCGAAAGATACTCAATCAGTAGGGAACTAATCAGCTAAGAGAAATGGCAGAGTAAACAGATCACAAACAGTATCCCAGTCTTTGTACAAATGCCAACTTGCAAGTTTTTTGTACGAAGATAGCACACTGTTCTTGAGCTGTCTACTGTGTTGCTGTAGGAAACGAGACTAGAGAGAGAGTACAGCGTTTGCTATGCTATATTCAATCCTCCTACCATATAAAAAAGGTTTGTGTTCACTTGCTCCCGCTTTCCCAGGCCGAACAGGATCATAAACAAATAAATATTAACGTTAGTGGATACATTCTACCCTCTACAAAACATCTGTGTGTAGAGTTACTTCAATTTTTAACATGTGAAACTTGTATAAGAATTCGAAGAAACTATCAGAAAGAGAGTGCTTTCACTTGAAGCGAATTAGCGGTACGGCAGTAGAGTTGCAGCAGAAGAGTACTTCATATTTCTGACAGACAGACTCGGAGGACCATATAAGAACGTTTTTATCTAGGTGATTAAGCAGCGCTGCTATCGCGTATCCCTTCATTTCTCAAAATTTCATTTGCACTTATTTCTTTTGCCATTGGTCACTGGCTATACCCTTCATTTTCCCTAATACCATAACTTCATTTGCCTGCCATCGTATAGAGCCTATAGGTTAGGTTAGGTTTGTTTTATTACAAATCTAAATAGTTCACGATTTTAGAAAAAAATGCCTTTATGGCAAATTAATATTATGGCACATGATTCGTATGGCATATAAAATTATGTCATATGAAATTCGGGGAAATGAAATGATTGCATATGAAAATCGGTCAAACAATAGAGAACCCTGCTATCGCGCTGTGGCTTTTATATGATCCTTAGTCTGCAGCTAATCAGCTTATCGTACAAGTGCTCTATAAATGTCATACTCAAAGACATTTCATTATTCATTAAAAAAGTATAATATGAACTTACCATTTGCGACCACTAGCAAGAATTATGCAAGGGGACGACAAGTTGCGTTCAGTGATTGTTAATACTCGTCACTTTTGTTAATCTTGCAGGCTCATCTTAATGAATATCTTTGAGTGCGGCAGTAAGCTTTATTACCTCTATACCTCTTAAATTTCGTTAAGTATTTTGTTAACTGTGTTTTTGACTAAAACCCAGTGTTTGGTTTAAAATTCAAGCAACTCCATTGTCATGTCACTTAACTAAACATGCTTGTGTTTAATTATGTTTACAAGTCATTAAAACAATGTTTAAGTAAGGCTAATTTTAAGATCTTTACATTTTCAGGAATAAATACAGTGTTTTTAAAGTAGGTAACTACCAGACCACAAACTTTACAATTCCAGACAGATCATTTTCAAAGAAAACCAAAAGCAAAACTCTATACTATTATAAAGAGGAAAGATTTGTATGTAACGAATAAACTCAAAAACGTCTCGGCCGATTTCAAATATTCTTTCACCATTTGAATGCTACTTAATTCCAGATTACCATAGGCTATGTTTTATTTTTCTACGCGGACGAAGTCGCGGGCAACAGCTAGTATATCATATATTTATAAGACTATGATTGACATGAGCTCAACTTTGAAAACCATCTGTTATTCTCTTTTACCCACGTACTTGTACAGTCGGCATTATAAGTAGCTGCACACTTGCACCTTGTCGCTTTAACGCCTTTGACTGACTAGTGCAGCTTTCCAAACATAACATTAAAGTGACAAAGCACTAAGAGTACTCGTAAGGCTGACCGTTCCATTGCGTTTAATCATTATAAGGTATAAATACTTGGTAATAAAATACTTAGACATAAACCAAAAACACCAAGGTTTTTAATCCAGGATAACCCAAGCAAGCAATAAGTATAATATTTGATTTATTTTATGAATTTTTCACACTCGTGTTCATCGCTGTTATATTAACTCTATAAATATTTTATGTTATTTTGACATTGTAAAGTCAAAGTCAGAAATATACATACGTTTCTAAGAGGTTAATATCTATATACCTACCACTGACAAAACGTTATGTACAAAATTGCTTGTAATTGTTTTTTTTTCGTACAATAAAGAGTTTACATACATACAAAATGTGCACTGTATATTTGATGCGATTAACTGTATAGATATATATTAATGCTTTCGACTCAAGTCGTACCGCAATGCGGTTCAAATTAGTATTTTGCCTAATGCTACCAAGCGAGGACAAGGTATGATGCAATATTTAATCAAATATGTTTTCGATATTGAAGCTGAAAATTTGTACACATTGAAATTTTCAAATGCATTTGGCATTTCAATGTTTGCAGACCAAACAAGAATATTTCAATGTTTGGCGTGCCGCTTATATAAGTGGCTGACACTGCTCTGAATGAAATTCGATCATCTTCCAAACTCAATTGAAGATAGATCTTCAATTGAGTTTGGAAGATGATCGAATTATCTACAAAAAGTAGATCTACTTTTTGGAGAATGCTTTTTTAAGGGATCCTATCTCAAGTCCGATGTTTTGTTTTCCAACTGTTTAATTTGTCAGAAAATTCATAAGTTAGAATTTTTTTTTTCTGAAATTAACTATGCAACATGTTTCAAGAGAAGGATTGTTTAATAATACATATTTTCTAACTTATGACCATTCAGACAAATGAAAGACTTGTTAACTGAAATTCGACTTTCTAATAGGTCCAACCCAAGTATTGACAAAGTACTTACCGACAACAGGGCACCAATAAGATCAGTGGCGATGGGATCCTCGACCCTCAGTTTGGGCTCGTCCTTCATCTGCGGTGAGTAGAGTTCCGAGGTGCGAAGCATGTCCACGGCTCGCTCGATGCAGGCCACGGTGGACGCCGGGGCGCCTTCCGTGGCCGTCGAGAGGAGGGATATCACCTTGAGGAATTTATGACCAGATTAAAAAAATACATTTTCAGTTTGCAACTGGCCATTAATATTCTATTCAACTATGTGCAGCAAAGACTTTCCAAGCGCTTGCTTAAGCGGCTCTTGTGTTTTTGGCTAACGGACACCGAACACATTTCATAGCAGATGCCACCGTTATGTTCAGTTAAAAAGTAGGAAGGAGCTTGTAACGACATAATTATACTGCGGCATGCATAGATATATATCCGTATAAACTTGTCAGAATAATAAAATCTATAGTGTATAAATAGGCTATAGCTGTGACTCTCGTGCCGAATCTGAACCCGCGATGAGGTTGTCAATACTAAAAAAAAACGCAAAATGACCAATTGTGCTGTTTTGGAATCTGTGAGACAGTGATACTTAATACTACGTGGCTCGGAAAAACATGTGTGACATTTTCTACCCTTAAGCCAATAGGTAATATCTCAAATAAGGTTGCATTTGCTACAGAAATGATACGCCTAGTAGTAAGGCAGTTTTGTTCGAACATTTAGTTAGCATGTTGCTGTTTCTTTAAGTATACTTTGAAATGTTCTGGACGGCGTTCTTAAAGGCGGGCATCCTACTGCAAGTCAGTTTATTAATTAAGGGCCTGCAGATTGCGGCATCGCTGGAACTTCAACATAAAATCCATACCTTAGTGATAGGTGCTTCGAGCGGCAGCCCTTGCAGCTTAGCCAGCGACGTCCGCCGCAGCCCGTCGGAGGCGACGGAGCGGACGTCCAGGGAGCCGCGCCGGATGGAGTGGAGCGAGCCCCGCGCCGCGCCCGCCTCGCTGGCCGTGCCCGGCTCGCACACCAGCACGATGTGGGACGTGGTCCTGAGGGGGTGAACACTGGGGTCAAGCACTGACGACATTGGAGATGAGTTATCATCAGGTAGAGTTGCGCAGATCGAGTACGTTAAGATTTGTTTGTGGGTCTACAGTTATTTATATGCACATTTACTTCATCCCTTTTTTGAAAACCTTCTTAGCGTGTGAGTCCCTTTTTGTTCAATTTTGTATGGAATTTCAACAGGCGCTATCTCAAGGCTCAATACAATAAACCTAGTTCTCAGTCGTAGTAGAAGTCAGTTCGCACTTTCATTAACCGATAGCGACGGGTGACAAATGACTTGTCGGTATACATTGCAAGTCAACGAGGTCCTCGCTCACTGGGCTTTAAATGTGTCAACTTTACTGGTTAATGTATTTGAAGTAATATAGGTACCGTTTGTACCCAAATATCTAATCATTGAAACATTAAAACAAATATTAGCTTCGACGTGTACCTATACTGTTCTTGTCATGATTATGAAATAGGAGTTAGGTAGCATTATATAATGATCCTCGACGACGACACGTACGAATAGCCCTAGACAAGATAAATTTGGCGAACATTGTCACTATAGAAAATGAATCCACTGCCGTAAGGGGCATGCCGAATCCAGTAGTAAGGGTTCGTTCATTCAGACCGGCTACGCGGCTCTGAGAGCATCGGCCCGCGCTCTACTTTTCCCACAGACCGGAGCCGGTCGGCTGCGCGAGCGCGGATCGAGCGCGTAAGAGCACGTCAAGCAGCCGGTCGGCTCCTCTTATTATTACACACAAAGCGCGTTCAACCATTCTTAATGATTAAAGAAGTTCAGATGCAAAAATAAACTTTATTACAATGTTTCAAAACTCAGTTGGGTAGTTCTACCAGCGTTTCAACCGCTTTGACTTCGGTGTCGCATTTTTAACCATTTCCCTGTACGAGTAGGATAACCATTTTCGGTTATTTTCTAGGAGTCCAGGCATTCTTCAAAATAACTGAAAATGGTTATCCTACTCGTACAGGGAAATGATTAAAAATGCGACACCGAAGTCAAAGCGGTTGAAACGCTGGTAGAACTACCCAGTTTACAACGTGATAAAAATCTGCTCTCCTCTCTGACCCGATCTGTGCGGACGGACGCTAACTGTCATATGAACATGCTTAAGGTGGGTACGTATTAGAGCAGCCTCAGATGGAGACACGCACGGCTCACCAATTTTGCTCAAATTCGTGTGCGCGAGCAGCGGGCGAGCTGTGCGCGGCGAGTCGTCGAGAGTCGGTCTTTTGACGATGCTCAAAGGCGCCTCGGTGTGCGTTCCTCGCGTAATTTGAACGTGTATCCGAGCGTGCCGCGGGCAGAACGACAAGTTCTAACTTGTCTGTGGGCGAGGCGCGTACAAATTTGATAAAGTTGCTGAGCCGTTCCACCACCGAGGCCATTTCTTCTTATTTTTGTTAATAATTCGGTGTATTATGATAAACACAGCCGCGGCTGTCATCGTGTCCGACGCCATTTTGAAATGTCGGGTCGCGGCGAGCATGCTGCCTCACCCGCGCATGTTTATGTGCTATAATTTGGCTCGCCAGCAGCTTGTCGCGTGGGGCGAGCATGCCTCAGCCTGAGCCTCTCTGACCCAGCTTTACACGCATGCGAATGATTAAAATGATTGTGTGTGTACTTGTTGAGAGCAATAGCGGCGCCGCGGCACGGCAGCAGCAGCGGGTCGGGCGCGGCGCGGCGGCGCAGCGTGACGGGCGCCTCCCAGTCGCGCGCGCCGCTCGCCGCCAGCCGCAGCGCCTCGCCGCCCGCCGCCTCCGACAGCGCCCGCGGCGCGTCCTCGGCCCGCCAGCCTAGCACCCGGCACCATGCCTTGTTGGTCACCTAAATACATACATTTACTTTTAAGAGTGCGCCGAGGCAACGATACGTAATTACGAAAAAAATGCGTTCGTTTGATCGCCTGCTGCATTGTTTTTACTGAAGCTTTAGTTATGCAATTCATATGTAAGATATTTAAGGAATCACTCTATTTATCATATACTTTAGAAACACGATTACTTGTACTTCCCTCGATAGAAAAAACATCCAAAGATACCTCTACATAACAAAATAAACACTTAGTACGGCGTAATTACTTCACGGAAGATCAGCAGTTTTGGATTTACAACAAAACTACACGTCTTCTATATATTCTACACTTTAGATTTGAAAATGTGTTTTTATTTTACTAATATGAAGGAAATACCTAAATTCGCACGCGTTTCGTCCATTTTAGCCAGAGCCGTCACGTTTCCCCCATGTCCGCATTAGTCAGGCTTCGGCCGTCGGACGTGGAGGCTGTGTCGCTTGGTGGTTGGTTGCGTTTATCGCGATTTTTGTGATTATTCACTTTATTTTAAATGGGGAACAAACACAACCAAGAAAGGAAGAGAAGGGGTTGGCAAAAGCAGAATGCTAAACGCTTGCGTGAAGAAATGAAGTTAGTTAAAATCGTAAACCTACTGATAGTGGAGTAGTTCTAAGAAACCTGATTTGACAGTTGTCAAAATGCCACGCTAAGGGAGGAGAAAATAAATCGGTAGCAACATAGACTGATTTTCGAGATGTATCGATTTGTATTACTAAGACTTTGTAATCGTTTAGTTGTAGTCTTGATGTTTTGGGCCAAAATTGGTTTATTTACACAAGTAATTTTAAACAACACGCGAAGTTCTTTCAATTAGTAGGTAGGTATATAAAAAATACACTTCTATGGTGAATCTTACCAAGATATAAAAATCGTTTAGCTAAAAAAACACATTTACAGGCAAAACAAGCTTCTTAGAACGACCCGAGGTTTTTTTTACTATAATTAATTATATAATATTGTTACTTCTTGGGATGGTTTCAATATTTCTAGAGCAAGACATCTCCAGAAATCTGAATACAAAGAGAATACTCCGTAAGTATACTCAGTACCTAACAACTATATTTCAACAAATGAGTAAAATTGCAAAATTATTCATATTTTTTTATTTATAGGGTTAATGTTCCAGTTGTTGGCACTTCGCTACAAAGCGAAGAGTTAGGTACCTAATGAACCGGTGAGGTATGCGTAAAAATAGTAAGAGGTGTATAGGAAAACATTTTAATAAATTTAGTATGAATTTTCACATTATCTTTATATTTTTTCAATTTACAGAGTAAATGAATTGGTTGACATCGATTATAAAATTTACCACACAATGGAATTGTAAGTCCCAAATACGAATTATTTTTAAAGAATGAGGATTACAAAATTTCATCCAAAAACTAATTCTGTTAATAAATAAATTATAGTTAAATCAAAACGTTCTGTTTTATTACAGGATGCCAACGGACCAAATTTCTTGTCTTTCAGTGGATGGAGAAATAGACAATGACATTGCTTACTCACACAGACAAAATAATGCCGTGAAGTAAAATCCGATATTGATTATTGTTGTTTCTTAGGTCCTAATATTTTTTTCTAAAGATACCTGCGTACATTATTCATTACATTATATACATACAAACATTAAGTAGGAACTTCTAAATATGTGATTGATACAGCAGCTTTAAGTTTTTAGTTTTTAAAACATCAATTTAATTTTATACTTTATAGTGATCAGAATCAGACATTGAAGTTTTTGCGGAAATAATCATGGATAAACATTCGTACAAACTAAGATCCTTTTTTTTAAAGACGGTTAAAATACCAAAACCTTCTCCTATGTGAAACAAATACTTTTCTGAAAACCGCATTAAAAACGGTTCAGCCAAACGTGAGATAATCGCGGACAAACATACATACATACATACAGGTCAAACTGAGAACTTCCTTTTCTTTGAAGTCAGTTAAAAATAATATCTTGAAGAAAGGGTCCATGACTGGGATTTTTGCCCTACTCAGCCGTTCTTATTACTTTACATTAGGTATTGAGTTCACTTTATTTTGTGCTTAGAATATTGTCAATAAAGGTAATTAGGTTTTATTTCATTTCAATATACAGTCACATTAAATCACGGGGTTGTTGAGCCACCATAGAACTCTGTCCTAATGACAGAGTCAAGTCACGCAAAAGAAATTATTTACGTCAAAATTTACCGTCAACTTTCTATGAAAGGGTTCTCCCGGTAACCTTCGGAGAGGGAAGATGGCCGATTGGAAGATGTACGGCTTTTACTTATGATTTATTCTCTTTAGCCGAACAATTTGCCCAATAAATATTATAAATAACTTAACAACTTAACTTAAACTAAATACACCATAGATGTACAAACGACATTAATTAAAAATTATCTATCTATCTGTGAGTGGGTTCTAGAGTGGCTCAACAATCTCGTGATGTGACTGTACCTCAACAATACAAGTAATTCAATCCTACCTTACCTACCGACAGTAAACAACAAATTTAAAAAAAAATGTAGACTGAAAAAAGTTTTTAACTTCTTATAGTCAATATTTGAATAAAAGTATTCGGAATCGATTATGTTTTTTTATTTTGTAAACATTGGTAGCAACCTCCGCGCCTAGTGGACCGGCGCACGGCTCGTCAGGCGCGGCGCGCGGCCGGCGCATGGCTCCAGCTCGCTCCTTGCTGGTGTGCTATACGCACACATACACAGAGTGCATAAAATACCTAAAGTTAATGAGCGCAAAAAGCTCGGTGCCCCCTTAATGAAAAACACTTTTAAAGTATGCCCGTCTGGTTGCCGGGTTAGAATAGTGCTACTCCATGTCTTCCCGTGGACGTCGTAAGGGGTGACTAAGGGAATAAGGGCTTGTAGTACTGTTGGGCGATGGGCTTGCAACCTGTCACTAATACACTGGTAAACATCTTGGCCTACTTGTGCAAAGAGTTGTTGGTATTTCTGTAGCTCTGCCTACCCCACTCTGGGAATGAAGGCGTTATATACCTACTTTTTTAAGCACGCTTGACTTGTGGAGTAAGCTGTTTGTCGAGTGCGTGAGATCGGGCGAGGCGAACGGAAGGCGCGAGGGATACATAACTTAGTGAAGATAGAAAGAGAGAGAGTTACTTTTCGTATATTACTGTAGGGGCAAGAGAGAGGTGCGCGCGCACATATTCTTTCTCTTTTCCTCTCATAGCCAGTGCATGAAATATATATAATATATCTTAGTCAGTACTTTGTTTGCGAGTTTGCTAGCGTTACGCGAACGGTGATTTCTTGATTATTTAAGTAAAACGTCTTTTCGCACGCTTGACTTGGGGAGTAAGCTGGTGAATGCGTGACGAGAGCGTTACGGGAAGTTTTACTTCAGTCGTGTGGTCTAAAGCACACTCGTTTTATTTTTATTACAATAACACACATGCATTAAAAACATTTAAGAAGGGAAAAGAGATGACATAATATACTTTAGTTCTAACTATCGCGGTAACGGTCCCAACACTCCCAACTCAGCATTGGAAATTTAGAACTCTTGTTGCTGATGTGGACTTTGACAGAAAATTCTGGGATATCTATCACAGGGTTTAATTTCCGTTATCAGCTGTTCCTGTTCTAAAACTTAGCAAACCTGGAGGCCTATAGGTATATCTCTTTAAACATTTGGGAAACTTAGGGTTCAGGAAACTAATGTATTTTCGGACAAATGAAACATAGGGGAAACGAAAATTCAGATTCAATAATAAGTACAATTTTTTAACCAAATTATAAATAAATAATAAATAAATATCACGGGACAATGTCACACAAATTGACCTAGTCCCAAACTAAGCTCTAGGCTTGTACTATGGGTACTAGACAACGGTAAACATACTTAGATAGATAAATAAATACTTAAATACATATAAAACATCCAAGACTCAGGAACAAATACTCGTGCTCATCCATCACACAAATATCTAATAGCCTTCGGAGGCAGGGTCACTCCTAACTAGGCCAACGTGTCTTCAAAAATTATAGTACCACGTAACACATAAAACAACGTAGGCACAGTTGAAATTACACTCGGCGTCAAAAATATCGCCCCTCCGCGAAAATCAGATTCAAGCTAATCTAGACCTTAGCGAAATTATGTTACATAATTAATATTAGTATCAATTAAAAGCACGTTTAATGTGTTTTAAATTAATAATGTTTAATTTAAACAAAACGTAATGGCTTGTGAATCAGAGCGTTTCGAAAAAAAAGTGCACAAATACTCGTTTGAAGGGTCGCGAGTTGTGCCCTTTTCCAGGGGTATAAAATGCCTGTACAAGGTCAAATGTCAATCATTCACTATCCAGACGTCAAAGAAAACACATCTAAGGAACTCAAGCAAGAAAACAACCCTCGAACATGGAGACCACCGCTGCTGAATCAGCTCAAGTGGTTGCACTACTGCAAGCAGGAGTTCGGCAGTGTGATGTCGCTCGGCAACTCAATTTAAGCCGTCATGCTGTCCGCCAAGTATTTCAGCGGTTCCAGGAGACTGGGGGCTACATCAGAAGACGTGGGGCTGGTCGGCGACGCTGCACATCCGAAAGAGATGATCGCTTCATCGTGACATCATCTCTACGCAATCGCTTCGCTAGTGCTGTTGAGGTGCAACAACGCCTCAGAGAAGCTCGGAAAAGATCAGTTAGCATCTCTACGGTTAGAAGAAGACTGCGGGAGAAGGATATCGTGGCTCACAGGGCTGCTACAGGCCCAATGTTGACCGCACAGCATCGCAGAGATCGCTTGCAATTTGCCCGCGACCACGTCGATTGGACGTTTGAGCAATGGAGGCAGGTTCTCTTTACCGATGAGACGAGAGTCTGTCTTTATTGCAACGACAGGCGGGCCAGAGTCTACAGAAGGTCGGGCGAACGATTTGCTCAAGCCTGTATTGAAGAGACAGTGGGCTACGGAGGTGGCTCTTGCATGTTCTGGGGGGGCATGTCTATAGACGGCAAAACCGACCTTGTCTGCGTCTCCAGGACTGGAGGCACTCGCGGCCAAGGGTCCCTGAATGCTTGCCGATACATTGCCGAGATCCTGGAAGAGCAAGTGATGCCATATGCGGGTTACGTCGGCTCTGGGTTCACATTAATGCACGACAACGCTCGCTCCCACACTGCATTAATTGTTCGGGATTATCTGGAGGAGGTCGGGATTCCCGTTTTGCCGTGGCCAGCCAGGAGTCCTGACTTAAACCCGATTGAACACCTTTGGGACGAGCTGAAGCGACGGGTTCGGTCACGAGATGCCGCCCCTACCACCCTGCAAGATCTTCAGGACGCAGTCATCGAAGAATGGGGCAACATTCCACAAGAGGACATCGTAAAGTTGGTGCGATCAATGAAAGACCGTTTAGAGGCAGTGATAAGGGCAAGGGGGGGGTAACACTAGGTTTTAAGTTAATTTTAGGCACTTTTTGTAAAAAAAAATTATCCATTTATTGTTGTAAATTTAAACTTGAATAAACATTTTTCAACTGTTCGCAATGTCATTTCCTTTAATTTTTGACCTCAAGGAAGAATCCTTTTTTTTTTAATTTTCCTAAAAAAACATTTTTTTACCTTTCAAATGATACCTAACAATCATATTGTTGTCCTTGATCAAATAGGGTTTAAAGTCGATTGTAATTATTTCCCGAGGAGGGGCGATATTTTTGACGCCGAGTGTATAAGTAGCTGTACAATTGTACATTTTAGTTCCCTGACGCAAAAACGTTTAAACTGAGAGTGGTTTGAATTTAGTATGTCAATAGCTGTGACAAGGTCAATGACAATGTTCCGCTACTTATGAATTCGACCGAACGTAATTATTTGCATCGTATCTTATTCTAATTCTGACTTTATCATACATAATTTTGATAAGTTTATCAAATATTTAATTAGCTTTTGAAAAATTACACGCTATATTTTGGAGTTAGAATTGTTTGAAGTGTTCGACTGTAATCGGCGATGTAGGTACATACATTGTACGTAGGTATTTTTTGTCATAAATAATTCTATGGCGCTAACATAACCAACACAAAGTTAAGTTAGCTCTTAGTGCATCCCTTTCTTATGACCCTCCTGTACCTACCCGCCCAATAAGAAGTAAATCCTGACCCATAATATGTCATTCCAGTACTAATTATAACCTCAAATCGAAGAATAGACTATAAATTGTACTGGAATGACAGGTGTAAGGATTTACCTCTTATCGGCCGAGCGCAATAGTTAGATATAGATTCGCATTCTTATCTTAGTGCGAGTCACATGACCAACACATCTATATTAGGGTCGCTTTATGCCGACAGAACGATACCCTCTCAATATTTACGTTAGGGTACTTACTAGTATTCTTTGCTGGTCGTCAGTAACAGCGACGAGGTCGCGGCAGCGGTCGACGGCGGCGGCGAGCGCGGCGACCGCAGCGACCTGCGCGCGGGCAGTCGCCGCCGCCGCGCGCGCCTGCAGCACCTCCGCGCACCACGCCGTCGCTCCTACTGTCTCCACCATCACCTAGGGACAGTTATTACTTTAAGCGTGCAGTTTTTTTGTATGGCATGTAAAAGGCAAAAGCCACCTAGTTGTAAGTGGGCTCTAAAGCATTTTTAGAACGTTACTGACTCAAAAGCTTTAAAATTAATAAAGTGGAGTGAAATGTATGTTGTCCAGCTCATGGTTATTATCTTATCTTGAACCAGATGGGTCCCTTCGGATGCACCTCGACCCCTTAGGATATTTTGTGTAATTACCCGTCTATCACACTAATTTTTCGAATGTTCCGTACGATGATTTCCTCTATCGTTAGAGCTTCAGGTAATGTACTCGTTACAAAACTCATTCGTACATGGATCACTGCGGGGTTCGAACTGGCAACCTTACGATCACGAGTCGACACCCCAAGGCCGCTGACGCTTGTCAAGCTCTGGTTTTTAGCATCTAATGTAAACGGGGTCATAGAATAAATCTTGGCCTGCCTTTGACGTGACGTGAAAGTACGAAACGCAGCACCGGCTTGCCACCAAATCCATTATAATGTTTTAGGGGTTCAAGGAAAATTGTACATAAAAGATGTCGTCTATAGGAAATAAAATCATTCATTTTAAGAGATTGTGAGTTCAAACAAATGTTTTTTTTCTGGTTCATGCATAGTTTTTTGAGATTATTTGTTTTATCGATACTCATTTCTTAGAATATACCAAGGTTGGGCAAGAACGCGATCTTTTACTTTTGGCGCAACTTTCTATCAAACAAAAATATAACTAAGGCGGACATTTCGACACTCATCTTCCTTACTCACCTTTTTTAAAATGACATGTTAAAGAAATTCAACGATACGGTAACATACCACTTTTATTTGGTCGACCGCACCGGCACTTATTATTACGTCGTACAATTTTCCTACATTGGCCTGCATTTCTTATAATAAGAACTTGGTAGTAATTCTGAAGACAATGACACTATAACTGAAAATTGAATTTGGTAAAAATAAAATATACTAAAAGATACATTTTCTGAAAAGTTCGTCGTATCACTACCATTACATACATAATGTTTGAAGTAGAATAGAATAGAATAGAAAACATTTATTTCGCTTAAATTTTAAAAGTTTACACATTACATTGCCAGATGTTCTTTAAATCTGACAGTTAGAAGTAAATTATGAAGAGTGTTGCGAAAATGGTTTCCACTCAGCTACGTGTCGTACCCCCTATTGGAAGTAAGACGTTGGTCCTCTGTGGACCCACGGACTGGTTTTGCTAGACAGCATACATTTCATTCGTTTCCCCTCTAGTTAAACAACAAAAGAGAAAAAAATGTGCCTTTCCCTTGACGAAATTTATTTAAACGACCAAAATATGTAATTCAAACTTCACATTTAACAATCTTTAATGTGAGTCTTGCAAGTTCGAAGTAAACATCTTCATTTAATTCCCAATTTATCAAATACAGCGTAAAAGTTACGCTTTCGCAAACAGCAAGATAATAACAACATTTCTTACTACGATGTATCTAACTTTTAACGCGAGCAGTATTCTCAGCAAATGGAACATACACATTTAGAATTTTAATACACAAATAATAAGGAAAGTTCAACATTTATCTGAATCCCTGTACCTACCTACAAGTATGTTCCCGACACGAACCATTTCCGAGGAAGATTTTTCTCATGAATTCATTCTTTACTGACCTAATTAAATTATGAGTTCCCCGATCGTTAATTTCTTTGTACTTACCCTATTGAAGCCTGCTTCCAAATAAGGGAGGGTGGCGAAGTCATCTTTCAGGTAGATGCTGGAACAATAAAAAAAATATTTAAATTTCCACCGACTTCGATGTACATATTGATTTTTTAGGCTATCGTTTATAAACATACGAAAGCATTTTTCTTTGACAGTTGACGATATTACGCCAAAACGATTTAAGTGTATGAAAAGAGATCTTAGAAGTCTAAAAAACCGGGCAAGAGCATGTACTTACTACAAACATAAAAATCCACACGTAATGTCAATTTTTCTATTTAAAGTCAATTGGTGCCGTCTTAGATGATTTTAGAGTAGGTATAAACACTTTAATCGCTTGTATCTCAAGAACCAATGATGTCGACTTAGACGTCATAGTTTTCCTTTAAAATTCGTTATATACTCTTTCATTTAAGATATTTTTCTGATGTTTTGGCTGTAGGGGACACTTGAGTCTAATAAAATCTGTCAAAAATCTTTATAGCTTAATATTTAATAAGCGGATTAAGTACTTAATCGAAAAACTGTTTTCACAAACCCATGATATTTTTGAAAGACCTCTCCACCGACACCTCACACTATCACACTATAGGGTAATTATTTTTTTTTCACTTGATTGTACCACTTTGTTGGCGTGACTAATATGCATATTCATGCCAAATTGCAGCTTTCTAGTATTAAGAATCTTTGCGCTAGGCTGCGGACGGACGGACGGACATGGCGAAACTAGTTTGAATACAAAACCCTAAAAAGGACATGGGTAAGTGTCCTTTTTTTAGGATAGTACAAGCTTAGTTTAGGACTACGTTAATATGTGTACGATTGTCCTGATATTTATTATTTATTTATTCAAGTTAATCACATACCATCAAAGGTACAAAAATCATCAATGTATGGAATACCAAGTTTACATACAGAAGTTAAAATGAACTAACATTGTTTTAGCTACATTTGGGGGGTTCTTATGACATAGCTTTCTATGCTTATGGAGTACGATCACCTGGGTCAAATATAAGCTCGCAGTGCCCTTCACGCGGCTCCATAAAATAAAAAACTCTTTTAAGGGTAATTGTATTAGGTTCTATAATAAGCTCCCAAAAATGTTACTGAACTATCAGTAAATAAATTTAAGAGTTACGTTAAGCGTAAACTAATTTCTAAAGCATATTATAGTATTAAAGACTATATAAATGATAACAATGCTTGGGACTGAATTGCTTGTAATAAAATGTTTAGTCCTTACGACAAAAGGTTGCGAACGTCGAAAAAAAAAAGACATCCGACAGAGTTTCTTACAGGTTCTTCTCTGATCGGTCGCGATTTGAACCTGCAGTCAATTTAGGCTAAGTCGCTACTATGACGACGTTTCAAAAGAGTTTATTATTTGTAAACCTACTTGAATAAAGATTATTCTGATTCTGATTCTGATTCTAGCTATGCAGTTCATTTTACTGCGAGCGTATATGACAGCGTTATGGCAGTTATATAGCTCTGTCCTTTACACTTGCCTTAAAATGAACTGCATAGGTAGGTATGTCATAAAAACCTCCCTGCATCTTTTCAAGTTTTCCCGTGTTCTGTGATAGGTAACAAGAATAAGGTACCTACAAAATAAATGGGTTCAAAATATGCAGGGTGATTGCCTGTCAAGGAGAGATGAAATAATTTGTTGACATAATTTTAGATTCCCTATATTAAGAGAAACGTTAATTACCTCATCGCCGATCCACATAATATCTTCCCATCAACACTTTAACAGTCACTTACAAATTACTTTGATTATTATCGCGCAGGGAATCACAAAAGGGTCTTTGACGCAAGCGTACTCGTCGCATAATAAAGCGTTTTACGTACGCTATACACTGCCATATACTGCTATTCGTAAGCTTTGTGTTGCTCTCATTAAGGACTCCGAACGTTAGCAGTACTGACATCTTTCCCTTGCAATTGGATGTCTTAAGCCATCAAGATATAGACACCTGCGAACGCGCAACGTGTGTTACTAAAACAGACGCTTAACGAATACTTATTCAAATTGCGCTATCTAAATAGTTAACAATCGGGTAGTCCGAAACTACAAGTCGTAAAAAACTAGTTCTATGGAACCACGTTGACGATTTTAAGTTTATTTATTTATTGACACACCAACAGTAAATAAGCATCAAGTACATATTAAACTTAACAATCTAGCGGTTGCAGTTACTGCTTATGCACCAATAACAGTTACATAGAAACTGCTATGCGGTATCTATTTATCAGCCTTGCTCTATGTTGAAAACAAACAGATCCGATGAGATTCCCTTCAAATACAAATCTCTCCCGTTTCGTCTCCATTTATAGTGTCCACACGAATCAGACAAAGGACATGTCCCATCCGGTATCCCACAGACGTCACACTGTACATATTGTCACCCTGACGAAATAAAGCGGTGAATATGATCCCGGTTTTGACGTCACGCATGAATAGGCGCTTTATTTCACGGCTGTCGCGTTGTAAGACAACGGAGATGGAGGATGTAAGCGTTATCATAAAATATATTCACGTTAGGGGCCTTATTCGAAGGTACGTACTTTGTCTTTATACGTATTGTAATCAAATTCTTTTAACTTAGCCGCCTTTACAGTCAAGTGAATGAGAACCGTCATAACGTTGACAATACGATAACACAATATAGGTGTAAATACAAAGTAAAACAAAGCCCCAAGACAATTACATTGAATTTCTCTCGGTCGTAACGCGGAAAATATATATCCCCGTAGAAATTGTGTATCGGTTTCTGTTTCGTTTTCGATTATGGTATATTAAATGAAACTACCTGTACACAAAAATGTACCTATAAAAATCGGTTTTACGGTTTGCATTATCAATCAATCAGTGATCAAACACCTGTTTTAAATTATTTCATCTTTTGCAAAACGATTACAGGTCTTTTAATTAAAAAAAAGTATTTTACCTAAAACCTTACTCATATTGCCGAGATAAGGAATCCGAAAGTATAAAGTATATATTATGAAATAAAATAAATTATTTAAATGGGGAATTCAATAAAAAAAACCAGATATTTCACACGGTTGTAACCACTGTATATAATGTCCTTTTGCGAACTTTAAGTAAATTAGGTTTGCCAATTCCGATCATTGTTTATAATATTAGTATTATAATATTTGATTACTGGAACATTGTAACTAGCTTACATTTTAACGGTCATATGGCGTGTTACCACCTGTAGCATGCCTAAGTGATTAAAAGCCACTTGTGCGAAACGTGTGTTACCCCTCGTTTGCAAATAGAGATGTGAATTGTAAGTTTATTTGGTGAACAAACAATAAGTAATATAATATGTCACAACCATAAAGCGTTTCAGAGGTTAAAACATTTTGTAAGCCTCGAAGGCTTTGAGCCTGGAGGGTCTGCATTGATTACATATTCAGGGAAAAGAACAAATATGCACAGTAAGCGACTGCTAAACAAAGCATTTTTGTTATTATTAGGTACCATTGGGTAAAGCTTTGTCGCTGACTGTACCGGGACAATGGAGAATCGGAATCATAGGATTAGATTTTTTTCGTTACAGTTTTTATTGATTTTCCGAAACATTGTTAGGCTGCTAGTAAAATCCATATGCTGCACATGCTGGTATGTCGGTTTACATAGCTAAATATTAGATATTGCATAGCTTTGTAATAAGGGATAATAAAATAGTATCAATGCAAAATGTATGTAGATGAAATTCATTTTAGAGTAGTTAAATTCGACTAGATAATGCACTGGCATTGGTAAAAATTGAGGAAGCCAATGTAACAATGGTCAGACACATACAAATAAATCACTATTACACACATCACATTATTATTTTATTTATTTTTATGTTAAGGAGAAGGCACACGAGCACAAACAAAAATAAACAAATGTCTAAGAAACAAAAGTATTCTTACATTATTTTAATATTTTGCAATGTACCGCAACAAACAAATGTACTGCACATTGCTAAACATCAAACAAACGTACATATTTTAAAATAGTAAAACCGAGATTGTTAAACGACAATGGGCAAAATGTTGGAATGTGGAACCCGCCCCTATCGACATAACTTATATATCAATGGAAAGGTAGATATAAATAGATAGTGATAGTCGAGCATAGAGAGCCGGGGCGCATCCTCGTATCTCCATTTGCTGTTCCTATTTGTATGGCCTGCTCAGCGACATACATGTATGTATATACGTATTTTGACAAAACACTCTAAAATTCTGGTAATTTTTTGATAAACCTTTATAAATTAAGTTTTTTGTATTGATACCTCAAATTTGTAACTATAATACATAAACATTTTATAGTACATAAAAACTGCCATTTCAAACTTTTCTAGTCGAGATCTGACCTGACTACGAACAGCCAGAATACGTAATATTTTATGAAGCTGCGAATCCTTATTCCAACTATGTGTATCATCTAATCGAAAACAAACAATCCGCTGAGTGCAGAGGAAGGTGAGACCGCCCCGATATGAGCTGGACGTGTATAAACAAAGGATTTCCGGGCGGACGGCGGCCGTCCAGGATCAAAAATAGGAAACAACGTCATTTATCTTGCAAAAACCAGACATTCTAACTTTGGTTCAGAAAAATGTGTTATAGAAGTATTTGGCTAGGTGTGCCACAAGGTACCTTTTTGGGACCTAATTATTTTAGCTCATAGACTTGAGGGACGCGGTTTGTAGACAGGTGGTAAACAATACAACAATGATTTGGAGCAAAATTAACGCACTGACGTTACGATGCTTCTATGAAATTGAACGTCAGCTGCGAATGTTTTATATTTCTAAACAAGTTTGCAAATGCAAAGCTAAAATATAGGCAATCTATAGTAGGTCAAATCTGCTTAAGACATGATTTTGTAGTAGAAGTTTGCAGAAAAAGAGTCAAGAACAGATTTTTTAAGTAGGTACCGTCCATGTTACGTGATATTAAACGATGACTTAAAATCAACTCTAAATGTTAGTAAACAGGCATTAAATATCGTATTTTTATTTGGACACTGAATAGACACTAGACTATTAACTTTTCCTTTTGTCTGTTTGCAGCAGATGCAAAAGGAAGCAACTTGGGAATCGATCCTTTTATGTCAGCTCCCAGTCAGGTTGAAACAACAAAACTTTCGCAAAGCGAACAGAAATACTTAATAGCTTTTGAATTTGCTTCACTTCAAACAAAGCTTGAAGGTAACACCAAAGTAATAAATTGAATAAAAACTTTCCGATTCAACCCAGCTTTTAAAACGTCGAAAATAGATGAAAGATGTGTCTTTGGACAGGCGTTGCAATCTTAATTCAAAGCCTGTTTTCAACTGCCATTTTCAAAGACTCGGTGTATTTACAACTCTACATCAGTTTTAGTCATCAAAACTGAAAGACGCTAAAATCCTTGGTAGTATAATTGACATAACTATTTTTTTTGCATAACATACAATTCAGTCGGATATAAATCACATATTACCAAATAACATATAAGTATTTTTAAAATAAAATGATGAAGAGACCGTGACTTGAAAAATATAATCTAGGCTTTGGTTTACGACAGCTAATTAAAGTCAAAGCGCTTGCACCGTCTAGCTCTCCTTTAAAACCGACTGGCTCTTTTACGCTTTATCCTTATTTTATTTTAATGCCGAAGACGCGAACTACTTCATTTAATTTGCCACAGAAAAACCAGTTATCATCAACATTTTCACGACCGACGACTTTATAACTACATTAGCTTTAAGAGCCGTTTTGGCGTGTAACAGGAGTCTGATTTAAATTATCGGAGGCCAGATACGGAGTGTAGTGTTATTCTTTTACGCAGATAAATCGAGCTTGCTCTATAAATCTGTCCTATCTTGGCCCTGCGCGCACTGCACTACAGAGATCAGGTCGGTCAGTTCGACCAAACTAAATCATTTGCGGCGTAAGTAATAACACCAAGCCTGCAGACGGATCAAAGAGTTACGAACTACGTGCGGCCTTGAAGTTACTACATTGACAGGAGTGAACAACCTTTTGGTATCGCTCAAAAGGGCTGATAGGGCTGTCTGTTCTGTACATCACAACTCGTTATTAAGCAAAATAATGAACATTGATTTAAGCCTTCATTTCTATCGTTCTGTCACAACAGAAGATAGTCAATACTTTTGTTTTACGGCATACTGTGTTACTAATGCTTTTTCTAATACAATAATGTGCTAGCTTGCCAGTTTATTCAACTTTTCTATAAACTTTGGATACCATAAGCCATACTTTTTTTTTATACGTCTTACGACTAACTGCTTTAATAATAATCTCAGAATTTGGAGTGCATTATTCTTAGTCACGCTGTCTCGCAGATCTCGCAATATCACCGCCATTAAAGTCCAAGCCAGCTGGCAGCCCTGGCGTCTCTCGCCGGTCGGCGGACCCTTTATAGCCAGTAAAAGGGATTGCTTCATTAAATTTGGGAGTCCCGATGAGCCAAAGGATATTGCATCGTATTTTTTCGCTTAACACATCTCGGAGTTTATCACTGTGCTTAGATACTGGAGTCTTTAGTTCGGTCGTGGCCTGAGTGCTCGCGTGCTTTTGGTTTTACTTGTTAGCCCTCCGTTTGCGACGTCGCTTGGTCCATATAGAGTCAGTAATAGGTTAATATAACTACCGGCCACCATCAGAGTCTCTTAATGACGGTGAAGTCATTCTTTAGTGAACATTTTTAATAACCTGTTTGAAAAAAGAACGACTTAATTGTCTCTTAAATGTCTCTAAGTACGGTGGTGATACATTGATATAAGAAATACTCCAGTAAAAGGCGGATAAGAAGTCAAGTTCACAACAATTCAGTTTTATTAAATTATGCTTTAAAGTGCGCTTATTTTGTTAGAATTAGTGCCCCCCCCCCCTCCCCTACAGCTAAAACTACAAATACTAAATACTAAAAATTTGAAAAACATCTTCAATAACAGCGCATATAACATATATAAGAAAAACTATCACGACTAAGTAGACATCATTGGTTCTTGAGATACAGGCGATTAAAGTGTTTATACCTCCTAAAATCACCTAAGACGGCACCAAATTACATTAAATAGAAAATAGACTCGTTGTCTTTTGTGTTTGTAGTACTTAACGGCTTTGGAACCCTACACTGAGCATGGTCCGGCCGGGTCTTGCCAGGTTTCTTTTTCTTTGTTTGTGTGTGTGTGTGTTAAGTTGCAATGTTCAGAATGTCTTTGTCGTTCTGAAGTAGTGGAAAAACGTTGTTTTCATTGAAGAATATTTAAATTATATAGGGTATGATTTATGTTATATAGAAAAAGATCGATTTATTGGATATATTTTTACAGTCGGTCCCACGGGTCCATAAACAAGTCTCTCAAGTTATTTTATCATCTGATGTATTTTTTATGGTTTATACTTTTCGCCTCACATAAAAAATATAAGCACATGCGAGCCTTTTAGTACCTAGAGGTCGCTCACATCAAATATTACTTGACACTTGTACACTGGAAGTTTTTAATACCAATTTCTTTTAGTTATTTAACCGCTAAAAATATTATTTACAAAGTTTTAATATCAGATGATAACAGATCAGTGTCAAGTTTTGTATCATTTCTTAACATTTGGTATCCGCTATCAGATTTAGAAGGAATAGAAACAACTCCTATTCCTTATATGCTGACGGACAGTCCAAATTTAGGAAAATCTAAGACTTTGGCAGCAAGTGTCGCCAACCCTTTCGCTCCTAACGAACTAATAAAAATATTTTTCGTAGTCATAGGACTGTTTCTGCAATGATATTTTATTAAATGTTAGCAGCAGGGAGGAAAATATTCTAGTGCCATATCTCAGCACGTCAAACAAAGGCGAATCAACAAGGAGAGTTGTGATTTTAGCAGTCTATGTGACTTGCCAAGCTTTAGAAACTGCTGTGGAAAATTTACTCCACCAAAATGTCAATGAAAATATTTTTTCAGTGGAGACGCAAAAAGAATGGCACCGCAATACGGCCCCGGGAAGCCATTTCCTGATATTAAACCGTAATTCAGCGGAAGCATGCGCACAGACCGACACGGGACTTTTTACGAGCCATTTTTAATAATAATTTCATGTTATTTAATGTTGGGCGGTTTATGACGAAACCTAATGAGTCGTTATTAAGGTGTAACTGAATTTTCCTGGTTGAGTCGTTGAATCTCGAAATTAACAGCTAAGGCAAAATACAGGAAGATAATTTAATAATGAGCGATTAATCAAATGTATGATGTATCACTTCAAACGTTTTTGGTGTGCAACACAAAATATTCCTTAAAGAAAGAAGTTAAATACTTATTTTGTTAGATCATTGAGTTAATACCTACTTTCTAATCTTGAGCAATTATTAAGTTCCCGAAGTTTCTTTCGTGACTAAAAAAACAACCAATCGCATTAATTCTACGCGGCTCTAAGTATCAATTAGCATTACGTATGTATGTGATAATTGTGAAATTTACGTAAAGCGAAATTTTCGACTATTTAAAATGGTTCTCGTTAAAAAGTTCCCCATAATTGACAGCCGTTATGTTGTTTTGTTACCGATTTATTTTAGTCAACCTGTGGAATTTGAACTGTGGAAAAAGCTGCTAAAGGTAGTGGCTGAAAAAGGTATACATTAGAAATGTTTCTGCAGACTGTCCAAGAACTTATAACTTTGAGTCAAAACTCGTTTAAAAGTTTAATAAAAATGCTATAGAGCATCTGAAATTACGACGGCGCTGAAAGCTTTTATAAAGTCGATAAGTTCGATATTGGAAAATTGAGCGAATACTTTTACTTCATTAGAGCAAACTTTAGTATGTATGTATGTATGTAAACTCTTTATTGCACAAAAATATAAATATTACAATTATAATACTAAATTAATGTACAAAGGCGAACTTAGTTCTTAGTAAAACTTGCTAAAATGTTAGTAATAGAATCTAAACTGAATCTCAACGATAGACAGTATACATAAGACAGTGATAGAGGCGTAATTTAATTTTAACAAGCTTTAGGAAGGTAATCGTGAATAGTTAAGTCATCAAGGACTATAATTTAACTAATTTTATCTTACAGATGGGCCCTTTCGGATACGCTTCAACCTTTAGGATCTTTTGTGCAATCACCTTCTTACACACTCAGCTGTTCGAATGTGCTGGTCTCCTCATGATGTTTTTCCATCACCGTAAGAACATTGGGTAACGTACTTAAGTTAGAAAATCTCATTAGTACATGGTGACCGAGAGGGCTAAAACTCAATACCTTACGATCACGAGTGGACCCCTAAGCGACCACCAACGCTCTTCAAGAGGACTATAACTTACTATGGTACCCTAATTAACTAAAGTTAAGAACAGGGACAGCCAAGATGCGTCCGGTAACTAGCGTTTCTATTCGTTTTGTTTTTAAACTAATCGCATCACGTAGATCACGTGACTTTTAGTATGAAGCGATCTACCAGTGACGTGATTGGTTTCAAAACGTAACGAATAGAAACGCTAGCAGGCGTACGAAACTTGGCTACGGCCTCTGGACTGTTCCCGAAGGATCGTGTTGTTCGAAACTTGGTGCATCATGGCCATTTCTGAAGACATTATAGTGGTCTTGAGCCTTCTAACGACGCTCATTGTAACGGACTGGCTAGCACGACAGCGTCAGGGCGGCGGCGAGCGGCAACCAACAAAAGAATAGAGATGTATGAAGTATGCCACGAGTTACCACGGTGACGATGACGGAACTTCTATGCATGGACTGTGACCAAGTGCGAGTCGGACTCGCGCATTTTGATTCGTTTTGTTTTTTAACCAATTGCGTCACTGGGGCCATACTTTGAAATCCGTAATTCGAAATTGGTCTATTGCTATCCTTTTTGCTCGCAACTAGCTTGCAAAAAAGTGACGGGGCGATCCGAAGTTCGAATTACGGATTTAAAAGTAGAGCCGCTGGTGGATCAAGTCATACGAAAAGTCACGTCTACCAGTGACGCGATTGGTTTAAAAATAAAACGAACAGAAACGCTAGTTAGCGTACCTATCTTGGCTAGGGACTCGGCTTACGACAAACCTTATCGATTTTCGAAAACGCCAATTTACCGTTATGTATGTTGACTAGGTCCCCTGTACTTATATTTTACATATAGCGACCTGCTCTCGCATCGCATTTTTATTGCAGTAACAACTTTACAAATATTCATGTCTCCAGAACCCTACAAGATATTAAAATAAATCCTACACTCAAAATGTATTTAAACTTCCTGCTTTAATCCCTAATTGATTGAAATCCGTTGTCGGTTCGGAGCCTTTTTAAGACAAATTTACAAACAAACATGTAGTCAAAAATATTGAAGACATATTAATAATGCGCATTGTATGAAGAGTTTTCTTCTAAATTTTGGCATTAACTTTAAATTCACAGATAAACACTTCAATTTTAATTTATTTGTATAACAGACAATCTATGCTCAACCTTAGGTTTTGAACCTATGTCATGACACTGCGGCCTCTTGAATGAGTCAATGCGGGAGCGCACGTGTTACTCGTAAGTCTATAAATCCTTTTACGATAATAAGCGGCTGGTATAAAAAACGGATATAAAGTTAGTATCAATAATGTTATCGGAAGCTACCCGATTTATAGCACGGTACTAAAAATAAAGACTAGGACTGCTTGATCTAGTCTGTAATCTTAAGATAAGATAAAATTGTGTTGTGTTGATATGTCTGAACGTTGGCATATTAGTAATAAAGTCTCTATTGTCATTTGCTTTCATAGCGCTTATTTAACATCGTTTACCGTTGTTACTTTTCTAAATGGACCATTTTCGTGCTAAGAATAGGATAAATACCTTATAATTCTACTTAAGTTCTGTTTCCTCTCTCTACACTACATTATATTTACCCCTATTGTATTTTTTTTTGATCGTTATTCTTAACAAGACATTAAATGCGGCAAGTCTTCTTCTTTTTTAGGGTTCCGTACCCAAAGGGTAAAAACGGGACCGTATCGCTAAGAATATCAATAACGGCAACAGGTAGCTTGAAATATTCACAGATTATTTAGTTGAGTATTTACTTTAAAAATAAATAAGTAATTAAATTAAAATAAATAAATATTAAAGGCTCCTATATACTCGTAAGAAACGTTATTTTCCGTATTTTTTTTGATCTTAATACACCATGGTTACAGACAGACACCGGGATAGGTAAAACTAACGGTACGGCACAATTCGTGCGCGAGTCCGACTCGCACTTGGTCACATTCCATGCATAGAAATTCCGTCATCGTCACCGTGGCAACTCGTGGCATACTTCATACATCTCTATTCTATTGTTGGTCACCGCTCGCCGCTCGCCGCCGCCCTGACGCTGTCATGCTAGGCAGTCCGTTACAATGAGCGTCGTTAGAAGGCTCAAGAACACTAGAAGATCTACAGAAATGGCCATGATGCATTTCGAAAGACACAATCGCATCACTGTTAGAACACGCCATTCGAAAAGTCACGTGATCTACCAGTGACGCAATTGGTTTAAAAAAAAATTAATAGAAACGCTAGTTAGAGTACGCATCTTGGCTATGGCCTCTGGACTGCTCCCGAAGGTCGACCGCTAATGTCAACTCCATGCATTTCGAGGTGATAGAAATAGACACGTTAGGAGCGTTTGAATCTTACTAACAAAACTGAGTTTAGGTAGGTCAAACGTGCTTACCGTGTGCTTCCCTTTCTCTTGCATAATTTTTATTTCTTTGAGCGCAACCCACCTTTGCCTGCTAAAAGTAAACTTCGAGTGACGAATCCTTATGTTTGCCCCTGTGCAATGGATGTTAATAGAAACGCTAGCAAGCGCAGTCAGTCACAGACCGAAAAGAAGATGGCAAGATGAGTTAGACGCGTTTCGAGCGAGTGGCGGGAGTGTGCGCTGAATAGGGACAAAAGGCGGAAAAGAGGGCAGGCCTTTGCCCAGCAGTGGGACACTCAGACAGGTTAAAAATACACTGTCCCAATTTAGTTTCTAGGTTTTGTATTACGCAACTAAAACTATAACTCTTATTAATTATTAACAACATATTCCAACATCTCACTTTTATATCTAGGTATAATATAATAATAATATCAGGGTAGGACCTAGTCACAAACTAAGCTCTAGGCTTGTATTTTGGGTACTAGACAACGATAAACATACTTATGTAGAGAAATAATTACTTAAATACATAGAAAACATCCAGTACTCCGAAATAAATATTCGCGCTCATTCCACAAATATTTGCCCATACCGAAATTCGAACCCAGGACCGCCAGCTTCGTAGGCTGGTTCACTACCAACCAACTAGGCTAACGCGTCGTCGTTGGGTTATATCACAATCTAAATAACCAATATGATATTTTAATATTAGAGTGAATTCCTTGTTTATTTATTTTATCCTAAAGTATATAAACTGACAACCCGTTTGTTTATTCATAAAATTCATAACACCAATGACTTGACAGATATTGGATGAACATCGTTTTCACTTGAACAACCAATTCCGAAATTAATGTAACATGTTTATTCATCACTAACATAATTAAATTTTAGCTGTTCCACTTTCATATACAAAATGTCGCAATTACAACTCGACTGCTTAGGAAAACTTAACCCTATTATGTAGTTAATAACGTCGCAGTAGCTAAACAGATCAGAATTAAATGTGCCGTTTTGTCTAACGATACCGCGTTGCACAGAAATTTATGTAGATTTTTATAGCAGCTCGAAGTGGGCCATTTTAATTTAATTGGTGTTGGCCTGAAATTGAATTTTCTTGAACTTACACGTTATGTTAATGGTACGTTTTTGTTATGAGTTGAAATCAACAAAAGCAGCTTAGGGAAATGCATACGTAAGGTTTTGAGAATATAAATGACAATCTTCAATCCGCTCGTGACGATTTTAATTTTCATAAGAAAGCAAGCAAATATTTTTAAGTTCAACGTCCGTACATTTGCTGGGTCTAAGGGGACGCGAAACATGTTTTTCATCTAGTGCCCTGAATGAGAATGTACGTTATTCATTCAGTATGGTTTGGTTTTGGTTTTATACATACATACATAACATCACGCCTTCATTCCCAGAGTCGGGTTGGCAGACCTACATAAATACCAACAACTCTAAAAAGACACGTTGATAATTCTGTAACCACGTTTTGCACCATCAGGCCAAGAAGTTTATTATTAGTGTATTAGTGGCAGGTTGCAAGCCCGTTGCCTAACAGTGCTACACGCCCTTATTCCCTTAGTCGCCTCTTACGACATCCACGGGAAGACATGGAGTAGCACTATTCTAACCCGGCAACCGCACGGGGCACGTTGGTTTTATTAAAACCAAAAAACACGGTACGTACCACAGAATAGACTTGAGCAGACGGCAGTGAATGCGTTAAATAAAAAACGGGCAACACGGCCCGTAAGGTTAATTGTCGGCCCGTAAGGTTTTTTACACAGTTTCTCCTAGGGCATGATTCCGATGTTAAAGTCATCGCACACGGGTAGAAGTTATTAATTAATGTATAAAGTAAAGTAACCAATTACAGTTGAAATTATTACAAAACTTGATAGTTTATGTTAAAAAGAACACTTCTACTAATACTTTACATATTTGCGACATAGTTCTACAGTAGTACCCGAATACATTTTATTGACTCTACCTACCTTTTTCGATCAGATTATGACTAGCCAGAACCAATCCCGAGGCGACTGTACGCGAGGTATAAACGTTTTTACGGCGCCGTCAAAAAGCCGACGCGTTCCTACTTGTTTTGCGTCAGAAGTTTTATGCGATAAATAAGATCTTTTTAATGTCAGATTTCAGTTTACTCCACGCGGACCTTGATAAGTCATCATTGAATGGTAAATTTTCAAGCCTAATAGTGTAAAGTCGCTTAAAAACATCATTCATTGCATGTATCAATCGACTAGAGCATTATTTTTCAGGACGTCTTTGTTCTGAAGTTGTTGAACGAAAAACGAGTAATGCTTAGTAGCTTAAGAAGTATGAAACTATTAAAATTTGAAAGCGTTAATTTTTGGGTTTTTGGGGTTACTAAGTATATTGCTAGGTGGTTGCGGATTACATAATAAGGTTTTGGAATCACAAATTATAGCTATTTTCAACCAAGGAAGACAATCATTAAAACCTTAATAACTCCTAAACTAATCATCATAAGTGTTGAAAAGTTGATACTACATTCTGGACCACAGTACATAAAGGCAACCTGAATGGTACCTAAGTGGGATCTGTGGCTCATAGACATTTGCATTCTCAAGACTAAATTCTTTCTGCAGATTGCAATCATAAACGTGTTGTCAACCCTGCGGATTAACATGGAATGCTAGTAATTTTACCAGTTGTCTTATCCCCACAATGGAGCAAAACAATGCGAACACTGCTGCTTGCCGATAGGTAAGACGGTGATCCGGACAGGGCTTGCTAAAGGTCCTTCCACCACTAAATTAACTTATTGGTTAGTCAAGGAAAAATCACGTCATGTACCAGTGGCCCGCTGTAGAACAAATCCAGCTCTCAGGGCGAGGGATGTTTTATGTCCTAAGCCGCATTAATACTGATCATAAAGCATCACGGACGGATCACGTGGCCACCGATAAGTACAATCGGAGATTGCCATTTTGGCCAGTGATTTAAAAATAAAATCAAATCCATTTTGGGAAAAAGGATTTTAACGGCAGTTTGAAAATTTTGCTGCTTCAATAATTAAATCCAATATCTAATGATGAAGCCTTGTTTGTAAAACTAAATTCGGAAAACTCTACGTTTGTGTTTTAAAATTTAGCGCGATAACTTAAACCGTTTCAGATAAAAACGGTATTGGCAGGGACACGGACCGACGGAACACAAATCATCTTACACGAGTTACATTTTTCAGTATTTCGTGTAGATCCATATTTTATGTATAATAGAGGAGTCATAAATAGGAAATGGCGTTCCCATTTTATCATTTCATAAACATTATTCATTTCAACTATAAATTGACTCGTCGCACTCGTAAAATAAAAATAAAAAAAAGCGGCCAAGTGCGAGTCGGACTCGCCCATGAAGGGTTCCGTAGCAGCAAGTAACATAATATAAAAGTTCGTTGTAGCTTTGATAAATGTTTTTATGACGTATTAAAAAAACTACTTACTAGATCTCGTTCAAATCAATTTTCGGGGGAAGTTTGCATGGTAATGTACATCATATATTTTTTTTAGTTCTATCATTCTCTTATTTTAGAAGTTACAGGGGGGGGGGGGGACACACATTTCAACACTTTGGAAGTGTCTCTCGCGCAAACTGTTCAGTTTAGAAAAAAAAGATGTTAGTAACCTCAATATCATTTTTGAAGTCCTATCCATAGATACCCCACACGTATGGGTTTGATGAAAAAATAATTTTGAGTTTCAGTTCTAAGTATGGGGAACCCCCAAAATTTATGTTTTTTTTTCTATTTTTGTGTGAAAATCTTAATGCGGTTCACAGAATACATCTACTTACCAAGTTTCAACAGTGTAGTTCTTATAGTTTCGGAAAAAAGTGACTGTGACATACGGACGGACAGACAGACAGACATGACGAATCTATAAGGGTTCAGTTTTTTGCCATTTGGCTACGGAACCCTAAAACGGTATACATTTTAATTAAAGTTTTTTTTATTAATCTTAGTACAAATCCAGATAAGCTATTAGTCATCCAGACACTATATTTATTTCTCACTACTGCTTCTGTGCTCAAGCCTCTCAGGCAAAGGTTTATTTGTTGAGAAACTTCAAAGCAAGTTTCAGCGAATAGTTCTTAACTCCGCAGATTATGTATGAAAAATGAATTTCATGTTTAAAAATGATGCGTAATTGGGCATTTTCTCGTCACAAGTGTTACAACACTGTACTCTAACGCTTTTCGTAAGATACAAAACTGTTTTATTTCTACAATTTCCACGATTCAATTGACGTCTTGCAATAATGGTACATGTATGTATATTTTTAATCTGGGTCTCTGTACTATTTAAACCTTGTGGCCAAGTAAAAAATATATATATATCAAAAGTAATTAGATATTACAGAAAAGAGTTACATAATCTAAAAATTCTAACAATACAATATTTTACTAATCAATTAATTGTAAATACGTTCCTGTTTTAAACAATTTATTGAACGAACCGCTTGTAAAGAGAACCCTTATATGAAGCAGCGAAAATAAGAATATAGAATTTTGGGCGTTCTAATTGTTACTTGCTCTTAATCATTCAATTCAAAACCTCGGATACCCTATCCCTTTCATTCATCATTGTTTTCTCTTTTTGTTCTCGTCTTTTTTTAGAGACGCCGCTAACGCAATTTCTAATTTGGATTTTAGGAAGCAGGGCCCCAGACACTCGGGAATTCAATCAAATTCATCTGCCTGACATTGGCAGTGCCGAGTTTGTACGTTTCGTTTACTGCAAATATTATATTAATTTAGATCAAGTCGTTGGAACGCGACTATTGAATTCCAAGAATATCGACCTGTTTGTTCAAATAGTCTATACGTTGTTGAATGATTGATCACTGGCTATTATTATTATATTAATTCAGTTCAAACTATAGTTTAATTTCTTTCTCAAGAAACACTACATTAATGAATTATGTCGTTTACCTACTCCAGAGAAGTGAAAATCATATGTTTATTATTTTGGACACTTGTAAGAAATTTGTAATGATATACTAAAACAATATTCGAAATTTTTAAAGTTTAAAGCCTAATTTTATGGAAAAAAAAATATGTAAAAGTATCTCAAAATGCTTTTAAATTATATTACTCTATTTATAAAGTTTCCCTAGAGAAGTAAGGAAAGAGCCATCAGTACCAACAGCGCGAAAAATAAATCAGCAGTAGCTAAAATTTATTTGTCAACTACATTTATTTTAAAACTCTAAGGTTGAAACCACAATTTATTTGGTACCTCTAATAAACTATAGTTATTTCAATGGACGACAGCGCGACCCGTCACTCAATTTGGCGTGGTACAGTTGCTCCATGTACAGTCGATTACAAAAGGATGTATCCGCTTTTGAACCTTATTACAATGCAATAAGGTGTAAATCGTTCGACTATAATGAGATGTATCCCTCTGTAGTCGACTTTACGTAAATTTAAGAGACCGTATACGAAATTTTGCCGGTTTTGCTTCTTTCCGTGTTTTTACAGGTAAAATACTGCTTTTCTATAAGTTTTAATGCACATCATGAAATATCATTTCAGTTCTGATCGAATAAATGAGTTACGAATGCGAGATTTAGGTAGGTTGTTTAAACACATTACATATTGCTATTTAAAAAAGAAAAACTGATGTATTTGTGATTTTGAACTGAAGTTTATTACTGTTGTTTTAATTTTATGAACGAGGGTTTTAAGTAGCCGAAATCAAAAACTATTCTTTTGCCCATTTTCTATAAATTTTTCTCCAAGTTAATATTTTTTTACACAAAAAATATATATTAGGGTGGTAAACAGCAATAAATTGTAATTTTTTCATACCTTTTAGACGTCAAAACGATTCGTGAACATGCGATATTCTAAACCTCTTACAGCAAAAATCACAAAACAGTCGCCGGTGTCAGGTCTATTTATCAGAATAAAATAATAAAATCAAGAAAAAAGCTCATACATTTGTTGAAAATCTATTTTTTTTTCGTGTTGCGCAGTAAAATTTGTAGAAGTAAAGTATTTTAACTGTAAAATCACGTAAATCAGCGAAATCGGCCTAATATCGAATACGGCCTCTTAAGAAGCGGGATGGGACTTCGTGGATTAATAACACTGTACAGTCAAAGACTTTAATTGTTACGCCACTATGTAACCCTGTCATAATGACAGCGTCAAGCCACATGAAATAAAGCTAATATTAATGATTAGCGCTATCATTATGACAGGGTTCTATAGTGGCATAACAATTAAAGTCATTGACTGTACCATACTTTGCTAAAGCGGGTCATTAAAGTCATAGTTAAAAAAACGAAATAACACTCTCACCAAGATTTAAGGCGAGAAGCATAAACGCTAATTGAAACGATTTTTGAAAACTGTCAAATATTATTCAATTGACAAAAGCGTTCGATGCGACCGTCCGGTAGCTTACGCAAATCTACACTAATATTATAAAGAGGAAAGATTTGTATCTATTTTTGTATGTTTGTATGTTTGTAATGAATAGGCTCAAAAAGTACTGGGTCGATTTAAAAAAATCTTTCACCAATAGAATGCTACATTCTTCCAATTTGACAAAGGCTACATTTCATTTTGAAAAAAATTAGGGATCCTTGGTAAAATTTGAACAATGTAACCGAAGGTGTAGAAAAATGAGTCTTAAAATGTCTTTCGTCGAATGCGCTGCCAAAACTATTAGCGATAGAACAAAATAATGTACAACAATATTGAAGAACATCATAATGTCTACAAAAAACTCCGCGGTAGCATATGTCCAACTATTGTAGTTATGTCACTACAACAACTTTTTTCATTTTAAACATTAATGAAAATGCTAACCAAATTCAAACCATGCTATTTATGTGTTTATATTAATCCTTATCCAAATAAATTATTTTATGGTCAAGACCATTTAACTACCTATAAAATAGTTTTTAAATTATTTAAATTGGACTTTCCATTCAAAAGATATTACGAATTAAAAAATTCAAACAGTAAACAAAACCGCCATAGCGCCGTGGCCGTTGTTTGCGATGCAGTCTGAAAAGCGCGCCGGGCATCGCGGCGGGCGGGGTGGAGGTAGTTGAGAAATGCCCTGATACGTCCATCATTTTATTTTTATTGGAAACAGGCCAGGGTTACATAACAAACATACAGATTGTTAGAACATATTAAAGAGAAATATGACGAAAGAACCAAGAATATCTATAACTGAACCTGGAATATTGGGAACATCTGTGAGAATCAAAGGTGTAAGTGCTTCCCAATTCTTTAAACTTTAATCTATTATATAAAATTCTCGTGTCACAACGTTCGTTCCCGTTCTCCGAAACGGCTTGACCGATTCTTATGAAATTTTGTATGCATTTCGGGTAGGTCTGAGAATCGGCTAACATCCATTTTTCAAACCCCTATGTGACATGAAAGAAAAAAAATGCAGCGGGCGAAGCCGCTGGCGGGTCGCTAGTCTATAATAATATTATAATTGTGAAAGTAACTCTACCTGTCTGTCTGTCTTACGTTTTCACAAATAAACCGCTGAACCGAATTATATGAAATTTGGTATGGAGATAGTTTGAGACCCAAGGCTTTCCCTGGAGCTCAAACCAACATAGGGTACTTTTTAACCCGAAAAATTGGATGGTTTCTGAGGGAATAGCGATAAACAACTTTTACTCGAACGGAGTCGCGGGAAACAGCTTCTTCGATAAGGATAACGATCTCGCAATGATCTTCCTTAGGGCCAGTGCTGGGCTCACGAATCAAAAGCAATGCTTATTTCGTCTACAAATTACCAACACAATACCCGGCGGTTGTCTATACGTGCAGCAACAGAATGAGTTAGTAACTTGCGTCAAGTCACTAACAAACTTGCCAAAGTTACTGCGCGGTAACACGATAGAACAACTCATTAGTTACATGAATGGTGGCCCATTTGGCAGTTAATTTTATTTCTCCTGGCTCGAACGTAAGAAAAAGAAATGATGACTTTTCTTTTTCGCAGTTTCCCCCAAGACTGCGTTGTTGTTATTATATTAAATTAAAGTCTACGGCATTCAATAACAAAACAGCTATAATAAATTGTAACTTTCAGTAAGTTAAGTCTATTTAAGACTTAACTAGAGCTTAGGAAAAACCAAACCTTGTTTGTTATGAGTCTCGCGCAATTTTATTTTGGAGTCAAACGGCAAAACTTTTTTGTATTCAACAAAATGAATGAATTTGAATATACTTCTTTTTATATCTAGCTTCATATTAATTGCCAAAGTGGCATTTCTTTGTTTTATATTTAGAGATAACATGGCATTTACTTAAGCCCGCTCAACTTTCACTTTTGAGAATGTAATTTAGAGTTCAGGGCATTACTAATTTGCACGTCAAGTTAATGGCAGCTAAGTCACCGTTTTTAACGAGACAAGACAGATACCTAATACAAAAAGGGAGATAGGATCATTAGTGGTTAAACACGGCGTAAAAACGTTTTCTATTCTGCTTATTTGTATCCTATGTGAAATTAAGATGAGCATTATTTGTTTTTTTCATTTGTTTGTGGCTTCGTTAAAAACAGTTTTTTTTCTTTTTTATAGGCTTTCACTTTCAGCTAGACTAACATACACAAAGCTTATATACACTGACCCTATTCATAAACGCACGATAACTCAGTGCGCTCAAAATATGCTTTGTCCATTCATTGTGACATTTGAATTTGACAGAAAGAGACCAAGAATACTTTAAACAAAATAGGTTAAAATAAGGAATCGCGTCGCGGTAGATCAAGTCATACGAAAAGTCACGTGGTCAACCAGTGACGCGATTGGTTTAAAAACAAAACGAATAGATACGCTTCTAGGAAAAAACAAAACGAATAGATAAGATCTTGGCTAAGACAGAGTTAGCTAGGTAGTAATCGAGCTATATAAACCGATATACTTGGTTACAATTCAAACAATGGCCCGCATTGAATTCGAGTTATTCTTTTATGAGCAACGGCACAATACAACCTGCCAGAGAAAGGCTTTTGCCAAATTTCTTTGTGCTCCAATCGACAAATAAATGTAAGGAAGGTTTAGAACCGTATTTTTGATATTGAAAATAATTTTCTAGTAAGTAATAAACCTTTTAGTTGTCCGGTTTTCTCTGAAGCCTGGAGTAAACACAGTCGTGGGTTACCCACATCAGTCACTCTGATGTCACACTTTCAATATAGTTTCAAACGGGTTTAGTACAAAACGGGAATTATTTATTAACTCGTGGTCAGTATAATGTGGTTAGAATTCCTTAACGTTGGATAGTTGTGGTAGTAAATACACACCGATTTCAGTTACGGTATTAGATAAGGAATTCATTTTTGTCGGTGAGTTATGTCATGATGACAATTTAGTAGTTCTAAGAAGGGTCTTGATTATGCGCCTATAAGTTTAACGTTAAAATAATGACGCCTTCATTGCCAGAGTGGGGTAGGCAGAGCTACAGAATTACCATCAACTTTTAAAGAAGCAGTTGATAACTCTGTAGGTAACCACATTTTGTACAATCAGGCTAAGATGTTTACCAGTGTATTAGTGACAGCCTTTCGCCTTACAGTACTACAAGCATTTATTCCCTAAGTCGCCTCTTTACGACATCCACGGGAAGACATGGAGTGGCACTATTCTAACTCGGCAACGGCAGTATCAAACACGAAATAGTAACAATTTATACTCATATTTTAAATGTGAGTGTGAAAGTAACTCTGTCTGTCTGTCTGTTTGTTATACATTCACGTATAAACCGCTGAACCGATTGAGATAAAATTTGGAATAAAGATAGTTTGAATCCTGGAGAAGGACAGGGTTCTTTTTATGCCGAAAAATTGGACAGTTCCTGAGAGAATAGCGATGACCTTTATGATGACGGAGTTGTGGGAAAACACTAGTTGTAAATAAATAAGATTCCATAATCTTCGCTAGATTTATCTATATCGCCACCGATATCGATTAAAAAAATGGCTTTTATAAAATGCCTTTTACGAAGTTTCTGAATTTCACGAGTTGAATGTTAATGTTACGATAAAACACGAAAGCAGCTGACGAATAACTAGTTAAAATTATCAAATTACTAGCGACCCGCCAGCGGCTTCGCCCGCTGCAAGATTTTTTTCTTGACCATTCTTTTTTTTATTTTTGTTAAAAATATATTTACTTTTTTAACAAAATGTATCCTATGTTACTTCTAGTACCTCCCAGAATATGTGTACAGTTTCATGATGATTCGTCAAGTAGTTTTTGCGTGAAAGCGTAACAAACATCCACGCTTTCACATTTATAATATTAGTAAGGATTGACATTTCAATTTTATTTCTTTAATTATGTTCTATAGAACTATTATACTTATTTAAGTTCAGGAATGAAATTGCATAAATTAAATTAAGATAATTGAATAAATGTAATATTTTGACATGACACACTTTTTAGTATTATCAATAAATGAGTATGAGTATCTAAAGGACCAAAGAGATAAAATCATTTAAATAAAGGAAGAGGAAATCTATGTTAATTGCAAGCAGATTCAAGATTACGCGAAGAGGGAATGCCTTGATGTACTAAACTTATGAATATTTTATTAAATATTTATTTGCATACTTTATCGCGTGGTTGCGTCAGATTATGCAAACTCAAGAGACAGGTAACGCTGTGAATTTAAATTTTCGTCAGTTAAAACTTCATTTTATAAGAGTTCTTGGTATCTAGATATAAATATTACAATTAAAAAACGTTTAAAAACTTGTAAAACTTGGTAGGGGACAAGATGCCATAAAATATTAATTTATACCTGATCACCGCTTGTTGTTCTGTAGGTACATAAATATAGCAAACTTAAAAAAAGACAATATTATTGAAAGTAGGCACGCCAATTTTATATTTTCCCCAATCTCTGCGCAGCATTATTGATTTCTGTATAAAATGTCGTTGACTCCATGTACCTCGCGAAGTTAAGTTCTTTCACCAATTTCCAGGGGATATACGAGATAAGTTGTTAAGTAACTTTCAATCCAACTGTACGTAGATTTAGAAGGTAAATATTTTTACAAATTCGACTTAGAAGATAGATATTTCAAAGTTACTTTCGGAAACTTTACTAATTTGTTGATGATTTTAGCCAGAGAAGCGAACGCGTCATTTATTATTTTGTCTGTTAGTTTAAAGTTACCTACATAGGTACTTAAATTGAAATAAAATGATTCAGTTAAATGCTGTGTTGCTTTTGTAACTTACAAAGACTAGAGATAAAATAACAAGATATCTGGTTAATGATGTCTGAACATGAATCTTAATCCACTTGTGCAAACAAAACGTCCCGTGACACTTTGTACGTACATTTTATACAATATCTAGTCTAGACAGAGAATGGTAAAGCATCCTTTTTTAGGGTTCCGTAGTCAAGCTAGGAACCCAATAAACATATCAGTCACGCCAACAAAGTGGTAAAATAAAATGTAGATTTTTTTTTTTTGTGTACCTACAAGTAACGATTTTTTTTTCTCGTCTATCCCATAGTGTGGGGTGTCGTTGGATAGGTCTCTCAAAAATATTACAACACAATGTTTCGATTTAGATGTAATTTTTGTTAGAGTCAAGTCCCCCCCCACAACTACAAATACAGCCAAAACAAGAAATACTAAAAATCGGAAGAAAATCTTATATGAAAGCGTAAATAACGAATTTAAAAGGAAAGCTATCACGACTACGTAGACATCATTGGTTCTTAAGATACAGGCGATTTAAATGTTTAGGATACCAACTAAAATTATGTTTGTAGTACTTAACGGTTTCGGAACCCTACACTGAGCATGGTCCGACATGCTCTTGCCCGGTTTTAAATTCATTAAAGACACATAAGTATTGAAATAATGTAGTAAAAGGTTAACTAAACTCATTAATTTTCCCTTTATGTAAATCAAGCCGCGCTCAATTACCTACGAGGTATTTTTTAATTGGCTGGCTTAAATTTAATCCTGTTATTGATAACAGCGTGGAAATAATATTTTGGCGAACGTTGAAGTTGAAACGCTACCCGTCATTAACAAATTTTCACCTGAAATATTATACTGTGTTTTGCCATAAAACTCTTAACTTTGAGTCTATGTCGATAACGTTTTTGCGACGGATATTTTAAAGTAATGTGCTCTCGAATTTTAATGAAATAATTTTAAACGAGCGATATTTTGAACTTGGATATAAAGCCACGTGAATCATAACTTGTATATGTGGCATGACTGTTGTAAGTTGATTGATAAATAAAAAAAAACATTTTGTCAGTTGTCAAAAGTTGATTATGTTAGCGTTGTGCACTTCTTTGCCTACGAGCAGACGATAAGTTATTAAGTTATCATTCGGGTCCCATTCTCGAGCACTTACTGATTGGTTCTTTCATTTAGAAATTGACTTACCTTTTCTTGACAACTGCTATGAGAATTATGTGTTGAGTGTTTTTTGCTCCTCGTATTGCCCTGCAACAAACGGAAAAGTAAAATTAATAACAATACAAAATATTCTGGATTATTGAATTCAGTATATAAACATTTCGAATCAGTTTTTGCGGGTCAGTGGAGATTGACTTACATTCACTGAAATTAGAATAACGATGCGTATATCATAGAGATTTAAACAAGGCTTAATTAATTTTAATACAGATCAGAGATAATGAAATAGTAAGAATTAATCTTGTGATACTCGTATCACTGATTGAGTGTCTATTAGTAGTGTTGATTTACGTATGTATTACGGTTTAATTAGCTTCCCATTGTGGTACCATCTAATCAGTGCGTTCCTTGAACGGATCTTGAGTGATATATACGTATCGGGACACGTCGATATTAACGTCAAGAGATTAGTTTATTAATCCGACCCTTAATGTTAGTTGTAGTAATTCTACTTGAGCTATAATTACAATTACTACTTTATATTTTCTACTTTTTTAGGGCTCCGTACGTGCGAATGAAAAAAGAGAACCCTTTTAGAATTACTCGTATGTCTGTCTGTCTGTCACAGCCAGTTTGCTTCGAATCTAATGGACCGATGAAAATAATATTTGGTACACATAATTATGAATAGCTGTAACTCAAATACGGATTAAGTGTAACGTAAAGTAAGAGTTTTGTTTTAACCCTTAAATTGGCAAGAATAAAAAAAGTCGTGAGTTTAAACTCTATTTGATTTTTAGCCAGCATAATAAAATATCAATAAAAAAAAACAAAAAGTGAACATTATGGTACGTATCCTGTGGTGCACATTGCCAAGTTAAGGGTAAGAGTACAAACTGTACGTGTGAGAAATAAAAGGGATTGTTTTGAGAGTCTTGATATATGTATATTATTACATATTTGTCTAGTTACTTTAAAATAATGCTCTTAAAGATGTTCAACAAAATAGACGGATTTGCCGACCATTCCTTCCCTTCTCTCCTATTTTTTTTGCTGACCGTTCATCATCTTCTATATCTAATCTCCATGATTTTGGTAGTATGTATTATGTGGTTTACCCTTAAATCTTATTGCAGGGGTACAATTTAAAGGTGGCAGGAACCCTTCTGCCCGACGTTGCGTGCCTAATTCGCTTTGGAGTACAGAGGGATGACGGTGTTGTACGCTTTGCATAACGTAATCGTGACTCTCTCTTAAGACAGTGTAAAAAAGAAAGGGTTAAGTATATTTTTTTGACTAGTCCTTTCCCGCGACTACTTCAGGAACTGTCCAATTTTTCTAGATAAAAACTACCCTTTGTCCTTCCCCGGGACACAAAACATCTCCCTACCCATCTAAATGGGTTCAGTGATTTATCCGTGAAAGAGTAACAAACAGACAGACAGCTACATTCACATTTATTATTAGTATGGGTTTTGCAAATTTGTGAAATACCTAATGAGACAAACTTTTTTGCTGCAATCTAAGGACTTCAAAACTGTGGCTTTAAAAGGGCAGAATGTAGAAAAATAATCTAAATAATATGGAAGAATCATGCGTCAAAATCAATTCTGATATAAGCTGAGTGATATGTACGTACTTTATTTTCAATTGTTTATAGGTACCTAGCTGAATTCCATTGCAGAAACATATTTGTAGGTTTAAGGTTCTGGGAAAATAACAGCGTTGTGGTTGTTCTGCACTCGCAGCAAGATGAGGCAGACCCTTATCATCTACACACATTGCTGGCTCCTTTACCTACACATTTAATATTAATTGTTTAAATAATTACTTTCAATTTAATTTTTTTATTGGTGCTTAATAAATAACTTTTCTTTTTCTTTCAAATGAGGTTGCATTTACGGAAAAACACATATCCCCCATATATATATATATATATATATATATATATATATATATATATATATATAGGTATAACCCCACTTTCCAATACAATTAAAAAACTGCTATGAATTTTAGCTTGTTGCCTATAATACAAAATAAAGTACATACAAAGACCTATATAATGTCATTTTTATCATTTAACTGTGCTGGTAATAGGCCCAGACTTCATAAAAGGTTACCCATAGTCTTTCAAAATAAACTAAAGAACAAATTTTGATATGGTAAAAGTTCGAAACCTTGAAGACTGGATTTAAACTGCTCACTTACGATAAAATCAGTTATAACAATATACGTGCAATTTAAGAAGTAAAACTACAACAGGTGTAAGTATACCTTTGTTTTGAATACCCAGAATACCTTTGCGTGCTAATAATAACATATCATTCAAATGATTGGTCGCAAATTCGAAAATAGGTAGGTACATATATCATATCCACTTTTCATAACATTACATTGTATAATGCTCAATTGGTTAAGCTATTTAAAAAATATAATAAATCTAAATAATGTTTGAAAATAATAATCCTGTCCGACGAAGGTGCTATCGACCCTAAAATGTAAAATATATGAAGCACTGAAGGCTCCAAAACCCTTATAATACAGTGTAAATATTATGGTAACGTTTTAGAACTACAGGCTTATGTTCCGTTTTAATTGGCACTTGAAAGCATAATTTTCGGCGCGTGGATTACGGCGAGAACCTTTTAGTTAAGTACCTCAGTAAACGTAGACCATAATATACACAAATCTACTGTTTGTATTAGCTTTAAGACTGTATCAGTTTATGATTTAATCTGAAAAAATGTGCCTATCCCGACCCCGACTATTCAGGGCAGTAAAAATATTATACGCTTGATCCAACTTTAACAGTCTTTCGCAATACAACCGTGTTTTTTTTAGTAGCGTCCGTAAATGTAGACATTAATATTCAAGTACGCGAGTTGAGGGCGTAAATCCAGCCAGTCGGTCTAGCTAGGTCTCATCTCTGGTAAAAAACTATTTTATGATCAACGTTCGGTCGTCCATAAAAGTCAATAAGTGATAAAATAACGTGTAGGTATTATCGTACAATTTGTCCTCCAAAAAACCTAGAGGACACATTTTCCAGTCCATTTTATTTTACGTTTTCTTTTTCCCGTGTGTTAAATTGATGTAATGGAAAGCTCGTAAAACTCTCACGAATCTTTGAATTTTTCATGGCATTTTTTGTCCTTAATTGAGGCAACGGTAAAACTCCGTGAAAAGGGGTTCTATTTAAATAAAAAACCTTTATCCTTGAACCCGTGAGACCCTTGCGCTAGGTATTTTTAACACTTTATTACACTTTATAATTAATCACTGAGTGTTTTAGCGTATATTTCATGGAGATTATAACATGATTAATTACAATGGACATTGAGGAGTGTCAGTTTGCTTGGATCGCAGGCAGTATTCATTTTGGTCGGTGATATTGTGATCCAGCAGGTAGAGAAATCCCTCGACATTTTGCTGCTAAATTACTCCACGTTTTCGCACGTGAAAGCATTTGTGATAATTAAGTTGTGCCGTATAATAATTACGGATCTATCGCGTGAAGCTTAATTTGCTAGGCTTATTAAATTAAAGTCAAATGAACAAATGTTTTGTTTTTTAATATGAAACACAGTTTTGATATTTCATATTACTCAATATTTTAAATTGCGAAATTAAAGTAGTTATTAACACGTTTCCCAAGAAGTATTAGTAGGTGTACAATCTATAAAAGTAACTCTGTTTGTCTGTTTGTTACTCTTTCGCGGATAGATGGAATTTGGTATGGAGGTAGTTTGAGTTCCAGGGAAGGACATAGGGTACTTTTTATACCGAAAAAATCGACGGTTCCTGAAGGAATATCGACAAACGAGTTCTACGCGGACGGATTCGCGGGAAACAGCTAGTACCAAATATGGCTCAAATCAAGAGCTCTCATTTCATTTAATGATCCAAGCAAATAATTTTTGATCCAACCTAAGAAATAAACTCATATTCCTCTACCGTAACACATTTAATGTCAAGAGGGCGTATTCCAAAAAAATATCTGTAGTTAACTACAATTAACAAAGTAATGGAAAAATTGAAGTTGTTAATTTTTGTCCTTAATTATAGGTACTTTTTTTGGAAAACGCCCAAGAACAAGGAATAAGGCTGTTAGTAAAATTTATTTTAAACATTGAAGTCGTAAATATGGTTGAATCACTCAGCTTAGCATCTGAATAAGTGTACGTGTAAATAAGATTGCAATCAGAGCTGACATGAACGATGTGAGCTGTGTGCGTCAACACGGTCTAAACGTTGTTTTGGCTTTTGCTTTACAGGCAAGACCCGCGTGTCTCAAGTGATTATCTCCAATCTGGCACACGGCGCGTTATGGTTGTTATCACGTGGAAATTGGCTGTTGTAAAGTACACTCAGCCTCGTAATTAGCAGCTTCCCGCGCAACCGCGAGGCTTTTACTCGCTTAAACCTCCTAATGCCTTATTCCACGTGTAATACTTTGTCTCGATGCCTACTAAATAAATTCAGAAATAACCGTGGAATATTCAACAGAGGCGTTTTTTTATTCTGTAAATGCGAATGGTGCTCTACTAGTATTTGAACATCCTCGTCTTATAAGTTTCAAAGATACTGTAATAATGCCGTGACCGATACAAGTATAGATAAAAATAGTAGGTGGTAGGGCTTATGCCTTTTACGACCTTGTGTTACTAAAAGGCGTAAAGGATTTTCTTTGATCCAAAGCTTAACAGCTTGGCCATGACTTTGGGCTCAGCGTGGGGCGTAGAAAGGAAAAATCAAATGCACAAACAAGACTTACTAGCTAAAGAAGTTCTAGGTGTTGCCCATGACTTCGTCCGAGCAGAAGACATTTATCCGTCAGATTTTTCAGGATAAATAGTACCCTATGTTCGGGACTCAAACTATCTCCATACAAGATTTCATCTAATTCGGTTCAGCGGTTTATCCGTGAAAGCGTTATAAATAGGCAAGACAAACAGAGTACCTTTCACATTTATAATATTAGTAAAGATGTACACTGTACAGGGAAAGCACTAGCTATTACTTATTAGTTTTAAATACCTGTCAAAAACCCAATTAAAATTAGTCTAACTTTCTAAAACTGCATTCGAATCAGCTTATACGTTTGGGAGCTACAATTCCACAGACAAATACACAGTTACACACCTTAAACTTATCACACGCGTCTTCTCGTCGGGGAAAGAACGCTCCCTCTTATACCTCTTAGTAAGGACAGCCTCATTACTAACAAGAGAGGTCCGAATGTTTAACCGTGTAATTGAAGCACCCTTGGAAAGGCAAAAGGACAAGACAAATGAACAGGGATACGAGGCAAGAGATGAAGAGATTGTATATTCAATAGAAAAGTTTAAGGGAAGTTTGAGACAATAAAGTATGGCACTGAAGTTACATGAGGTACCTATTTTTACACGTCTTCAAAAAAAGGACCCGGTTCACAAGTCAACCCAAAAGTCAACTCAAAATAGACCAAGTAAAAACCAATTAAGCTCTAGGCTTATACTATGGGTACTAGACAATGATAAATATACATATATAGAAAAATAAATACTTAAATATATAGGAAACACCCAAGACTCAGAAACAAATGCGCTCATCACATAAATATTTGCCCTTACCAGGAATCGAACGCAAGACCGCTAGCTTAGTATGCAGGGTCACTACCAACTAGGCTAGCTTGTCGTCGATTTTTTTTAAGTTTAATATGTTCTAGTACTTTCATGAGAATAAATTTCTCAGAACATTTTATTTTCCCTCAAAACTGACAGCGCAGTAAATGTAAGTTAACTTCGTTCAGCAGCAGGGACTTTTTGTATAATTTTGTTTTAGAAATTACCAAAAGAAAACATCCCCGGCCAGTAAGTGCATCAACGGAAGGTATTAATTTGTTGTTAAGTGCCTCCCGGAGGATTACCCTCACTCTCGTGTCCCGGAAAACCACATTTCACTGGAGCACGTACAATATTTGGGAATTCGTCGGAAACGCTCAAAGTAAAAAGACGCTATATTGGGGTCCTAGTGAAAAAGGCAGTCTTCTGTAGATCAAGGGAAAAAGGGTTTAAGGCTAGTATACTCCGTTTATGTATATATGTAACTTTTTATTACGAGTAACCTTTTTTCACTAGGACACCAGTATACTAAAAAAAATGAATAAAATATGCCTTTGAGACAAACCTCATATCGAGCATGTTTTTTTCAGTACTATTTTTCATAAAATTCCCGTAATTCATTGGAAGCAGGATGCTCTACCTGCCCTGGTTTTTAAAGAACATTATTGTTAAGGCCCTGAAAATGGGGATAGCGCGAAGAGATGGTTCAACACGTGTCAGAAAATCCCATTTTCCACCGTGTCACTTTTCGTTAAAACTACTATTGTAAATGGGATAGTTTGGATGGATGGATGTTTGCTGCTCAATCACGCCAGAACGGGTGAACGGATCTGGTTAAAAGTTGGCACCAAGATATCTTATAGGTTGGAATGGTACACAGGTTACTGTTTATCCAAAAAAAAAACCCGAGGTAATAGCCATAACCGACTTCTGCGCGGACGAAGTCACGGGCAACAGCTAGTATGTTTTTTTTCGCAAAACAAAGTGAAGTGATTTGTAAAAAACATTAATATCATTTATTGAAAGGATTTCATCGCCTTTTTTTAAATTTGTGTTTTATACTCGCAACTACAGGCGGGTTTAAAAAATATATAGAAACACGCATTGACTTTAATCAATCATAAGATTTTTTGTTGCTCCTTTTAAACAAAATATTTAAGAAAATATCGTAACGGAGAAAAATTGGGTTTTAAACGTTTATTTTACTCCTAGGAAGAAATTGAGGCTCTTTGCGCACTTTATTTACAAAAGGAAAGCCATTTTTTCCTTATGATGTTTTAAAAATAAGTGGTTTGTTTACATGAATAGGCTTGGAAGTTGGGTATAAAATGTTTTAGCACAACGGAGAGCTTGCACACAATGCAGTTGAAATCCTATTATAAGTTTGTGAAAGGCAGAATATAAATATGAGGAGAAATGGTTTGCACATCCAAAGAATACCCGTATAACTTGGAGCAATAAATTCTTGTAGTTCTTAGCGATTTAAAATGGCGATGGTTAAGCTGAAAAGTCTAGTTTATGCTCGTTCTGTGGCTGGGGTTTTAACAGTTGAAAATTAATATTTAACCACGAATACAAAGAAGAGGGGTTAACAGCACGGGGTTTAGAAGCCTTTGCGTCTATGCGTCTATGTCTGGTCAACTGTGTTATGACATTTGTTTTTTTAATTTGAAGGCGAGGAGTTTGTCGGTTGTTTTTGGCTGTTACATGAATAACAGTTCGGCCAATCAAGACTTTCGACGTAATATCAAAGAAGACAGCTAACTGCAAAGTAGTCGAAGCATTCTATGCTCTATTGGTAACAGAAAACAATTTAAAATGCCTATACTATTACATTGAGTTAGCCACCTTTTTTAGTATTACTGCAAAATTTATCAGCACTGAAATGAATTTGAGTGCCCAATTCTATGTCAGCTGTTTTTTATTTTATTTTATGAAATGGTTTTGGGCTCACTGTTCACCATTTGATTTAGCTATGTTAATATGAAAATAATCGCGACTATTATTAGGAGGCTGTGAATTTTGGCAAAAAAATATTTTAAACAACAAAACATGTTAAGACAAGTTCAAACACAAGACCTATAAAGTTGTCACCTTAATTCATTCGCAAACCAGCACTACGGGTACTTAACGCAAGTTATTTGGAACTAAAAATAATAAGAGGGTTTAACAAGGAAACCCGAGTCCTCGCAGACAGTGTGCACAATACTCAAGGGTGCTGTACCGCGTCTTACATGTGGGTAGATAGGACTAACTTTCCGGTAGGGAACACGTTCTGCGTAGGGTTGACGGCCGACATTTTCCGATGCCTGGAAATTTGTTTCATTATTCGGAATGTCGAGGAAATTGGGCACCTTCTCTATTCATTGCTCTAAGTTATACCTATAAAAAAGCAAATAAGCAGTTACCGTCTTAAAAAACACACATTTGAAGTAACATATTGCTCAATCTCGGTCTTTTGTATTGCCGCTTTACATGGTTACAAGGAAATCGGTAGTTATTATGGGCCATACACAGATTTAGGTTACAGTCTTTCCTGTGGACACACCGAAAGTTAACGTTTTTCAGGCCTAATTTTCTTGCTGAGCCCATACCCGCAAAAACGGCGTCAGGACTACTTTAGACCTATCATATAAAAACATAACTTATATGCACACAAGTTCTTAACTATTGACCACAGGAGAGACAACTTTTGTTTTTAAGAGTGTGTATGACCCTTATACCCCTGCTGCGCTTGCACTGCACGGTGCTGTAGTGAGTTAGGTTAGTATAGGAGCAGCATGAACACACACACTGCTGCACTGTGAATGGATTGATCTAGATCCATTTTAAACATCCATTTTATTCAAGATTACTCGTAGTAATGAAAATGGACAAAGATGGGCAAAGACAATGTCACTCGGCTTCAGGCCAGAGACAAAGCATTTGTGAGTCTTGCTTTATCATTCCTTTTAATGTCTGACGGTGCATTCGAATACAATCGTCTAATTCAATTTAAAGATGACTTATATCTGCTCCAAATACCTAAGAGGTTTTTGATCAATTGTGACAGCCAGACTAGTTATTATCTAAAAGGATAATATAGCTATTTGAATCACATTTTATAAATCTATCAAATAGATGAAACGGTAATGCGAAATTCATATTCTTATAGCCTTGTGAAAATTAACCAAACATTAGAACGTGGGGTGCATACGAGTACCTTTGTGTGTACGTAATTATGCGATATACGATAGTACTTAAACACATAAATTGTAAAAAATCTATCAAATAGATGAAACGGTAATGCGAAATTCATACTTTTATAGCATAGTGAGAATAAAACGAACATTAGAACACGAGGAATATACGAGTACGCACGTTATGATTTGATATACGTTAGTACTTAAACACATAAGTTTATAGGTTGGTGTTAACTAAATAACACCAAAGGAATGTCTATTACGAGCAATTAGACTGTTCCAGTTACTACATACATGCACTTATTAAAAAGGACGTACAAACCATAATCATTGAATGTAACTACAATTAAAATCTTTTTTTTTTATATGATATCGACGACCGTAATCTAAATTGATGTAAGGGACAAAATGGCGAAAATGAGTTATGAATGCAGTTCTATTCAGTTTTTTTCTCTCTATCGATTGGTATAGGTGACGTCTCGATAGCCTTAAAAAGCATGCCCCTTACAGCCTTAAAAAAATGTTACTTTGACTCCGTATTTCAAAAAAATACGACGTATCTACAGCAATTAAAAAAACTGCAATTTATTCTTGGTGTAACCTTCATCTCGCAATTTACCTAACGCTGTAAGGCGCCATTAAATAAGTAAAGGTACGATACATCATTTAACGTTCTCAAAATTATCTACAAAAATAAAATTGATTCTATCACAATTAGACGTAACTATAATTTTCTAAATTTACCTGCGTCGTAAAAGACTATTCTGTAAGCGATTGTACGATACGCAGTTTTGCTTTCACAAATGTAAGGCAACAGTGACCCTTACGGTAATTTGTAAGTGTATCAAATATTTGCTAAGAGTATATACGACATTTTTTCACAACTACAATCATAAAACTACCGTCCCTTACATTAAAATGTTAGCGTTATCTCTTTCGTTAGATGACATACTCAGTGTTCGTTAATATAGCTAAATCACTCTCACGCACTTAAAGTTGCTTGAGGGTGAAAGAGATCTCACTACCACCTCGTTGTACGCGACAAAAAACATTTTAGAAAGAGCATGTCGCTGCTGGTTGTGGTTGACAGTGTTACCGGTTAATCTGATTTTTACGAAATCTACTGAATTTTCTTGACAATCTATTGATTTTTGAGCCTTGTACATCGATTGAAAATATGCCTATAAATGCATTTAAAATAATATTCCAAGGGTTAGTTATTTGTGCAAACAGATTATAAAGTATTTACAATGAACACGACACGTGATAACTATATTTTTTTCAATTGAAATAAAATAAAATAATTTTAATGAGAGCACTATAATTCAATTGTTAGTTTTCCAATAAAGCTTTTACATACATACATACGTACAAGAAAAAATCCAGATTATTAATCGTTTATTCAAAGGTATTTTCGACTGATAAAAAACTATTCATTTTTCAAATTACACCTGGCTACACTGGATTGAGTGCTGCCGCTGCTTGCTCAGTTCTGTTTTGCACGAGCACTCGCCTTCACGCATGTTTCAAGTACTTAATAATAAGGAAGGCAACTGAGATAACGATGAATATAAACAGTATTGAATCACTCTTAGCTCGACGCAATAAATTACTGCGGGATCGAGACAAGAAATTGCAGTAAGTATTTTATTTAATAAAATATCAAATTGTCGGCTACATGCAATTACCGTGTTTGTGTCTACTTATGTAGGTATATTATTTTGCAAGTCTTTAGAAATGCTATGAGGACCAAAATACTTTATCACGTTTCTAAATATATTAAATACCAATTCCTTCTAGGTACTATCCCAAAGCGTTTTCATAACGAATATTTAACTTTGCCTCACTCTGAAATGATAACAGCTACTTTAGCTGAAACTGACGATGATAATGAGAGCAGTGATGAAAATTAAGATAGGATTTGGCCTATTGCTAATTGTACTACTATTAGTACCTAGGTTCTAATTGATACTGTCGAATTAAAATTGTTTCTGTTTTTAATTTATATCTCTAATCGTTTTTACACCGAATCGTGTATTTTGTTTTATTTTATTACTTGTTACTAGTCTAGCTATCGACATATTAATGAGAGCTCATAATGGCGTATGTAGTGATGTATCGTTGAACTATAATTATAAAACTAAGTATATGTTCTTCAGAACACTTTACTTTAATTGCGAACCTCGTATATTGCTGGTAGTAACAGAAAAATAAAGATTCAAATAATGAAAGTCCTGTAAACACTCAAATACCACTAAATAATTGCGATTCTGAGCTCTGGATAATTATGTCTATACTTCCATGATTGATCTCTTAATTATCCTAATAAATAACACAATTACATTTTATGTTTTCGTTTTTTTTCATCTAATCATCATTTCACCTAAGATAATTTCCCATGTACCTTTTACACCCTGTCATTGATTACTTTCAATGGAGTTACGATCACTTTAATTTCATTTCTTTAAATTTATTTGTAGATACATCAAATTTACTCTAAAGGCAACTGTTGGAGAAGGGTGGTATTGGACATTATGAATTTATTTTTTGACGTAAGGGACATGCTATCTCAGTAACTAAGCGTTGTATGATAAATTGAGTTATTTGTAGTTAAGGAGTGGAAAAAAAGTAAGTAATTGGCTATTTTTAGTTACATGATACGTAAACAAACAACAAAACTATGAATTTTAAAAGAAAAAAAATACTGTTTTTTGGCTCTCCTGAAAAGTAGCCATTTGTCCGTTACGTCAATTTAGATTACAGTCGTCGATATATTTAAGTCTATCTGAGGTTTAAATATTGGGAACGGACATAAAAGTATGTAGCAGTTCTATCTCTACTCAGAGATGGGCATTAACCAATTAAGTTCTTAATCAAGTAATTAATCGATTAAACAATTAATCGTCACAAATTTATAAGGATTAATTTAATCGTGACTAAATTAATCGAAACTGTTACGACTAAGATTAATCAATCGCTATTTTTAAGCGTTAATCGTTAGTCGATTATATTTTGCCCATCACTGTCTCTACTAATGTCGCAGCCTGACCGACGGAGTTATAGCGGAGGGTTTTCACTCAACTCATCGGGTGCTCGCTCGCCTCAAATTGTGCGGAAAGACCGCGTCGAGAATCACCGCGTACGTCGGGGATTCTGTCGGGGACCGGACACGGACTAATGCGATGAGAATTGGAATTGTTAGTCAATAGGTTGGGTTTGTTATAAATGTGATCCGTATTGTTATTATGTAAGTTAAAATATAGTATTTAAAATATGAATATTATTAAAGTAACGCTACTTCAAATTTTGTACTACTGGGTCCTGTAACACAGGGCATTTTAGCTCAGGACCCAAGAACAAGGAATTAATTTATTTAAGTTGTATGCTAATAAAATAATATAATTTTCCATAAGGAACTAGCTGTATCCGGTGTTGAAATGAGTCTTAAGGCCGTATTAATAAACTCGTCTCGGTTTAAATGCCCATCTCAAGATACGTCAAAGTAAACGTCAGACCATAGACAACTGTCATTTTTGACGTATCTTGAGACGGGCATTTAAACCGAGGTCAGTTTATCAATACGGGCCGTACACGTTTATATTTTTTCGTCCGGAACCGCTTTTCGTATCATTCTATAGGTATTATCAAAAATCAAATTAAACACAAAATTTGTTTATTAGTTTTTGAAAGCATTGAAAGAATCAACAGAGAAACATTGTTCTCGTAGTACTGGAACGATATTGTTTCAATAAAGTAATAACTAATAAGGTGGGCATCTACAACTTTCTAACTTTCCTAAAATCACTAAATTACAACGGCATCAGCGTAAAAAATGCCTATATCTATAATAGGCAATTTCGATTTTTGATCAGCGTGAAGTTGTTCTTTTCTTACTGCTTTAACGCTAGTTGATTTAAGCAACACTATTTTTCCTTAACTGACTTTTAAACCTCGTTTTGTGACGCCAAACTTTACAAAACACGCGGTGCCACCAGCAATAAAATACTATACAAAATTCCTATTCTACTCGTATCCTGTCAGCCCACTGTATTAACCTACTGATGGGCAAAGGCCTATGCTTTCGTACACCAATAGGTCGGGTCCTGCGTTTGCCTCATCCAGCCGTTTCCCAATACCGAGCAGGTGGTCTGCCAACTAACGTTCAAAAATATCTGCCTCGCTTTAAGTCTCTAGTAGTAGAGATGTTTGGATAGTATATATTACTAAATGTTTCTCGTGACTCCATCCGCACAGAAGTCATTTATCGCCATTCCCAACCAATTTTTCGGGTTAAAAAGTACCCTATGTTCTTTCACAGGACTCAAATTATGCCCTGCTAACACAAAAAGGCAGTATCTCAGACAAAACTCCTGTAGCAAATGCAACCTTATTTCTAGCAACATAAGATTTAACCTGCTTTGGCCATTGAATTGGAGATACTGCTTATTGGCTTAGGAGGGCAGAATTATCTCCATACCAAATTTCATCTAAATCGGTTCAGCGGTTTGTCCGTGAAAGCATAACAAACAGACAGACAAAGTTACTTTCATATTGATAATATTAGTATTGAGTATGGATAGTACATACACAGCGTGACGCCCAATTCAGCCGATAGAGAATTGAAATCACGTCGACGAAGTTAAATAAGAAATCATAATTTTCATTATGATGTACTCGTAAGCTGGCCTTTGCCCACGCACACAATTTATTGACGTGTACTGAGTATAGTCACGTCGAGAATCCTTTGAACAGCCAACGCAGAGTTCGCAAAAGTTACCGTGAAATATTCGGCAAAAAGTATAACTGCATTTTTACGACTTCAGAAAATTTTCGGGAAAATGTTGGGTTGGCTAACTGTTAAGCAATTTCGAAGCGTTTTCTGGGTTCCTTTTGTAAAATAATACAAATGATTTTTCTGAGTTTCTAGACTTGTTGAGTATGTTTTGCTCCATATTGTTATTAGTCATTAGATACAAGTTGTTGTTTTTACAGTCCTTACCCAAAGCCGTACATGCTTAAATTTTTTAGGTTTCCGTAATCAAAAGGGAACCCTTACCGTGTCTTCATGTCCGCATGTCTGCCTCTTGAGTTATACACTTAATTAACAAAGTTGTAAAATAAAATATAGAAAAAAACCTTAAAGATTCACCATGTCCGTCCGCACAAAATACTACAGCACTCCGTGTCACATGACTTATTTAAAAAAAATACATTTAATGTACATACGCTGTCCTCATACAATTTATAGGTTATATCAAAATATGTAACTTATTTACAAAAACGCTCATACGTATACCGCCGCAGATGCAAATAGGACATTATTCCATAAAAAAGATTGTAGGTACACGCGTTATAGAAAATTGACATGACCTCGATCTATCGTGATAGGAAAAAAACCATCATAAAAACTTCAGTTAGATTTTGACCATTTATGCAATAAAACCAAAAATCAGTTTTTTTTTAATATCGTCTCTTTTCTTTTTAAAGCACGATGTGTTATATGTCAATACCAAGCAATATTTTTTTTTACATGTAATTTAGATAATGAGTTACCCAAAATTGTAAGCGATTTATGCGTGCTATTTGAAGATAATGCCACAATCCTATTTTCTGGCGCAAATGCAAATTACATCAATCAAACTTTGAGTAATGTTGTTCCATGTCTCAAAACCTAAAAGTTAACTTAAGCAAATCCAAACTTGTGCCGTTTAGAAATTATAGAATTCTCCTATTGATTTACAAGTATTGGAGGCAGGGGTCAACACTGACCAAGTTAATAATGCAAACTTGTGACACTTAAATTGGAAGTCGCATTTTGCCGAATTAAACAGTAAAATGTCCCCCATGCCCATGTAAATGCCCTGTGTGGTTGCCGGGTTACAATAGTGCCACTCCATGTCTTCCCGTGGATGTCGTAAGAGGCGAACTTGTGCAAAATGTGGTTACAGAATCAACAAATCTTTTTACAGTTGTTGGTATTTCTGTAGTTCTGCCTACACCGCTCTGGGAATGAAGGCGTGATGTTATTTTATGTATGTAAACAGTAAAATTCCGAGAGCATGTTATGCTTTGTCCATTTTATGATTTTATTTACAACCTGAACAGAAGACAAGATTAAAAATGTTTACTATGATAATGTGTATTCCTTACTTACTCATGGTATCATCTTCTGGGAGGACTTTGTCGATGTTCTATCTACATTTAGACTACAAATAAATTATTTAAATTAATAAATAACGTGACTGCAATAAAAATATCAACTGAAAAGCGAAAAACAAGCTCTATAATTTAAATAAGAAATTGTAAGAGCAATGCAGTCTAGCCGACTTGAATATTGGAGAAGGTGTTCCAGGTGGCGACTACAAGCTAACAGAGCAATAAATTTTTTTCTTAGAAAAATTAGTTTTTTTTATTCATTGCCTGCAACAATTAATTAATTATTTTCTTTTTCTCCACTTCGGTTAAGCTCATCCTGTTCACAATGCGGTAACAATATGATTACTATATCGCAGTAAGATGGGCTAATACAATGTTAAATATAATTATTTTAACTTAAACAAACGTGACTACTGAACAATTTAATTACGGCAGTTACCGGCCTAACTTAATATACTCAGCTAAATTACCACGTCCCGAACGTTCGTCCATTGTTTCCGACAAAATGCGGTAACAGAATTATTTGTATTCGAGATGTTGTGTCTAGTGTAATATCGCAAAGGACGCTAACAAGCGAAATTTACACCGGACGTTATGTGAACTATTGACGCATGTGTTTGAATACGTACGAGTATTCTATGAGAGTTTTAGTTCGACTAAATAAACAATGAATATATTGGATATTTGATACCCTGCACAATATTTGAATGAACATGTTTTCAACATAACCTATGTCCACGATATGGTGTTGATTTCGTTTGCCACAACTCCCGTTGGAATAGATGATTGTTCCGGGATGAATGAATAAGTTTTACCCCGTGTGGTTGCCGGGTTAGAATAGTGCCACTCCCATGTCTTCTCGTGGATGTCGTAAGAGGCGACTAAGGGAATAAGGGCTTATAGTACTGTTAGGCGATGGGCTTGCAACCTGTCACTAATACACTAGTAAACTTCTTAGCCTATTTGTGCAAAATGTAGTTGCAGAATTATAAACAATTCTTTTTGGAGTTGTTGGTGTTTCTGTAGCTCTGCCTACCCCACTCTGGGAATAAAGGCGTGATGTTATGTATGTTTGTAAGTTTTATATGTGCACCAAAAAGTAACAAAATTTACTTTACTATAGTCTGTACTTTTAGGTATTTAAAAAAGTGTAAACAAACCAAACCACGTGGCTCTGCTCATCAACCAATCCAAGCTGTTTGGTCGAGCTTTGACGTATCAGTGTTCTGCTCCTATTGGCTGACAAACTGTCTTCTGTCAATGTCACGCGGTTTTTTGTTTACACTTTTTTAAATACCTAAAAGTACCTACAGACTATAATATTAGCGAGTGAGTTTTGTTTTTGTTCAACCTTCATTTGTCAAAGTTGGTGAAATATGCAAAATGTCGAGAAACGTAAAAGGATTTGCTCCGGGTTCCATATTAAACAATGTATTCCATCAATATGGTTTAACGCGGATGATCCCGCTCTTCCGATACGGGGCCCTTTGGCTGAGAGCTTGATTCACTTGACCGGATTTTTGCGCAATGGCGGCGTAAAAGGGACCCATAGCACACGTGATTTTCCGTCACCGAATAATTTATAAGGAAAGCGAATATATGGAAATGTGTTGACAGGAAATTCGAGTATATGTACGCTCTTATCGTCTTTATTGCGCGAGTATGATAATATTCCGTTAAACACATACTTTTTTTAGAAAGGGCTTGTATTTGGGTGCCTACAATCTCACTCTTACTACAACTTACCCGAGCCTAACGATGAAATATTAAAACTGCAAACTTATTTGTCAGACATTTAAGTGCATGATTATGTCATGATTTGACCAAACTGCACAACACACTTTAGTGATGCTTTCGATGAAATAAAATGAAATGAAATAGTTATTTTTGCAACTGTTACATAACACACTTTTTTGCATTTGACGACACGTTAGCCTAGTTGGTAGTGACCCTGCCTTCGAAGCTAGGGGTCCTGGGTTCAAATCCCGGTAAGGGCAGATATTTGTGTGATGAGCACGAGTATTTATTCCTGAGTCTTGGATGTTTTCTATGTATTTAAGTATATATTTCTCTATATAAGTAAGTTTATCGTTGTCTAGTACCCATAACACAAGCCTAGAGCTTAGTTTGGGACTAGGTCAATTTGTGTGACATCGTCCTGTGTAAAATAAATAATAAATAAAAAAAAAGACACCTCTTACGATATAAGTGCAGAACGCGAGCCTAAATGTTAAAAGAGTTCCCAAAACAGTTATTCATTGCTAATTGGTACATCTTAATAAAACATACAGGGAATATAGTAGAGTCGGGAAACTTAAGTATTATAACTGTAGTATAATATCAGATCGGGATTAAAGTGCCGGGATAGGCTTACATTACATAACAATGGAGAGGATTATAGTCAAGTTAGATTACGCCATATTATATCAGAATATTTGGAGCAAGACGTACTGTAATTAGTATTAGTTTGGTATACATTGTTCATATTCATGGGAATGTCAACTAACGGGCTTACTTTTGGAAATCAATGGGAACTCTACTCCTTATTACTACTACCATACAATAGTAATTAACCGTAAAAAAACAAGAGCCTTATTCCACTTTCACTTTACATTATTCAACTTCCATTCTAACAAGTTATTGGTATCCTATCGTAAGTCCGAAGCTGCCCAAAAATTCATAAATTATAAAATTACTTCAATATGTTTAAATATGCTAAAGAACCTGTTGGTTACGTTAGATTTGTTTTATAACAATTGGAAAGTAAAATAGTTTCCGAAAATTATATTCTAGCTCACGAAAATTCGGACAAACGAAACAATTGTTAACTGAAATTCCACCTTGTAATCCAAGTTATTATGTTGTATACGACACAGTTTCCTTCACTACCATGTTAATAAGAGCTTCGTTAGTTACATTTTTTGGAATGGCCTAAGTAATTTTGGTACCAAAGTAATTTTAAAAGCAAATTGGAATATTAAAAAAAACCCAGTAATATTCTGTCTTTTGACAGCAGAAACCGAAAAAGAAAAACATGTATTGTTTACACAGGATCCAAAATGCAATTAAGACTTTATCATATGTGGCTCTTGATCGGAAGCTACCGTCTGCTGAATCTGTTTACAGATTATCTTACTACTCTTACTTATACATATAAATGGAAAAGTTTGAATAGATGGATGGATGGATGTTTGTTACTCAATCACGCCAGAACGGCTGAATGGATCTGGATGAAATTTGGCACACATAAATTATGGTCTGAAATAGGACATAGGCTACTTTTTATCCCAAAAACAGGGACGGTTTCTGAGGGAATAGCGATAAATGACATGTACGCCGATCGATTCGCGGGAAACAGCTAGTCGTCAATAAAATGTTAATCCTGCGCCTAAAAAAGTCGATGTATTAGGTTATATGAAATGAGTGTCGACATAAATATAGTAAACCATGATAACACTATTATAATTTATCACCTGCGGGAAACTCAAATGTATCAATTAACCTCCGAACAAACAGCCTCATTACCCCATCGAGGTTAATGAGCAGTTGACGGTAACGGACGATGCATAATCCAGCCAGTCCTTATTGCTAGATGATAGCCGATAATTACGCTGTTTGCGAGAAATTTGCGGTCACTTTGAGGGACATGTTTCCTTATTATAGCCTTTATTTATTAGTGACCAGCGACCAGGCTTTGGCCGGGGATTATACTAATAAACCTACTGTTATATATAAATAGGAGATATCAAAATATCCGGTATTTTATATTTATCTGAATTTACATTTGTGATTTGCTTTTTATTAAATTGAAATAAAAAAGAGGGGGAAATCTTTGTACTATTTATTTATTTATTAATCCACGAGTCTTAGTATAACAGTTGTTAACAATAATCGATTGAAATACTTAAATTAAAATAATATTTAAGTTATGTTTAAATAAAGATCTCTTAAACTTATTTTTTCAGGTTCCAATCTAACAGCCGCAGGTAACTAACTAGGTACAATTATTATTTTAGACGTATGTAATACATTGGCAAACTCTGGAAGGTCTAAGAGTCAACTGAGATGGCATTCTTGTTTTTACTATATTTGTTAGTTTCATGATAACTTAATTACTGTTGGGAAGACATTGCAAGTATTTTTTAAGTTTCATAATGAGCTTGATCTCTCTGGTCAGGTCTTGGTCCGGGGCGAAATACTCACTATTTTTATACTACTTATAATTGCAATATTGCCAGATATTTATAGCCTTGTATCTATTTGACCGGCACAAATATTAAAATTAGCTGCACGCCAACCTTGGTTAACTTCTATTTGGCCTTTGGTGGACTTGTAGTGGAGGCCATTGGACGAACAAGGCTCCATTCCGCCATTTATCAATTTTATTATGCAATTAAATTTAAATAAATAAGTACTTGGTTAGCGGGCAGAGTTTAATATCTATTACAGAATTTAGAAAATCGAATCAAACATAAGATTAATTGCTTCTTGCTAAAGAGGATCTGATCGTAACTAATAATATCTATCATGATAAAGTAGAATGCAAACAGTTATGTTAATAGGAAGTAGACTGGGACCTACCTGGGTCATTCACACTCTTAAGAGGATTTTGCTGATTTTCGTGATTTTACAGACGTGATTTTACTGTTGAAATACTTTACTTCTACAAATTTTAATGCGCAACACGAAAGATATTTTCGATTTTCAACGAATGTATGAAATACTTTTTTGTTTTTATTATTTAATTTTGATTAACCCACCTGAAACCGGCGAGTATTTCGTGAGTTTTGCTGTAAGAGGTTTAGAATATCGCATATTCACGAATCGTTTTGACGTCTTAAAGGTATGAAAAAATAGCAATTGATTGCTGTAAAAGTTGTCTAAAAAATGTATGAATGTATGAAAAAAAATTAAATAGCAATATATAATGTTTTAAAATAACCTAAATCCCGAATTTAAATTCTCGACAAAGATAAAAAAGTAGCTCATTCATTCGTAACTCATTTATGCACATCATGAAATGATATATCATGATGTGCATTAAAACTTATAGAAAAGCAGTATTTAAACTGTAAATAAGCAAAACTGAATAAAATCACGAAAATAAGCAAAACTGGCAAAATTTCGTATACGGCCTCTTAAAAAAAAAGTTGTCTTTCCTGTGGTCAATAGTTAAAAGCTCTTGTGCATATAAGTTTTGTCTTTATATGATAGGTCTAAAGCAGTCCTGACGCCGTTTATGCGGAAATGGGCTTAGCTAGAAAATTAGGCTTTAAAAACGTTAACTTCCAGCGTGCCACAGGAAAGACGCTAACCTAAATCTGTGTATGACCGACCTATGGCATTACCAAACAATAACGGAAAGTAGAACTAATTCCGTCCAACTAGGTGGAGCGACGACTTGAGTACAGTGGGTGGCAAGAGCTGGATATGAGGATGACAGCGGATCGTGATCGATGGCGTACTATTGGAGATTCCTATGTCTAGCAGTAGAGACGTATAGGCTGGTTGTGATGATGATGAAGAAACAATACCGCTTTGATCGTTTTGTCTCAGTGGGTCCCGCATAAACGGCGTCAGGACTGCTTTAGACCTATCATATAAACCAAAACTTATATATATGCACACAAGCTTTTGACTATTAACCACAGGAAAGACAACTTTTGTTTTTTAGAGTGGGTATGACACCAGCACATTTATGAAATTTGGAATGAATTTATCTATGTATGTAAGTAAACACTGCATTGTACTAAAACAGCTACATTATATAAATCTAATATGTTATGTAATGTAGCATTAGAGAAGATTTTACGGAATCAACTTCTTACGGAAATATGGGAAATAGTGGAAAATTAATTCAACGCCAATCTCTATCTAATATCACCCTGTGAAAAGCATTTAGGCAGAGCACTATCCTGATTTTCTCTTGAATAGAATGTGCTGTAAGCATCGTGCCTGTATAACCAACGTAGTCCATTAGGAATGGGCTGATGATGCGTCCCTTCCATAATGATCCATTTACCGTAGTCGCCGGACGAGGCACAATTATGTCGATGACACACTCGCAGGTAGTGGCTTGTCCATAGACTGCATAGAGCAACGATATAACATCGAGAGAGTGATTGACAGGTTGAGTGTTGCAAAACAATAAATACTACAACGGCTAACTTACCTCTTAATCTCAGGACATCTCGCCTTAAGGTACTTACGCAAATAAACCTTCCTAAGTCATCATCAAATTGATAGCAAAAATGTATTGTGTAGTTTAAAAGAACGTAAAAAGGATTCGTTTTTATCTCACCTGACTCGTGGGCCCACTGCTATTTGTCGGGTATTTCCTAGGGTAGGTACCTACTTTTGCGGAATAAAAATGATTTTTGACGAAGTAGGTTAAAAAATAATCGGACCACGAGTCTGCTGCTGTTTTCATTTTATTCGTATTTTGAGTCACGCTAGTTTAGGTTTAATATTTTAAGAAGAACGTATCAATATAATTAGGTACTGCTCGTACTATGTTTTAATGAAACTCGAACTATATGATAGTAATTTTGCAATAAATTACAAAAACTAACCAATGTTTTAATCTAGGACATGGACAACATGTGTTTACAATGTGCTGAATCTGTTCAGCTGTTTATGCGTTATTGAAAGATAAACGTGTTTATAAATATTCACATTTATATCTTTAAGTAGGATCCTTTCTGTAGGGACATTTCTTTACGTATTTCCTTTCATTGCTGTCATTGTGTGTGGTTTTTATCAAGGAGTGTTTGTATGTAAGATAAAAAAGTTAGTGTCTAACCTGGCCAGAAGCGTAGCGTCGAGTGATTGCGGCTGGCGCCCGTCAACGACGACCACGTGCGGCAGCCGCGCGTCGGGCTCGCGACGCAGCGCGTCGAGCGCCTCGCGCGCCGTGCGCACCGCGCGCGCCTCGCCGCCCGCGCGCGCCGCCGCGCCGCACGCCGCCGCGCAAACGCGCGATGCGCGATCGGGAAACACGCATAGCAGCTGTGGAGAAACACATTTTTAAACTAATGTAGCAACGTGCACACTGACAAAGTGACTAGACATGTTCTTTCCGTGTAGTGTCCCCTTCAATTGCAATAATACGATAATAATGCCGTTTAAGAGCAGTCTTACAAAAACGCGGGCAACGTCACGCATTTTCATTATTCTTAATTACAAAGAGGTATTCATTGAGATTCATAAATGTAATTTTAACCCTGAAGGTGCGAACAAAACTAACTAATTCGCTCTTAAGAAAATAATACTGTAGGTATAATTTTAAACTTATGAACCAATACTCAATGCACCAGCCGCTCTACTGTGTTGTATAGAATCCTCAATGAAAGCATAAATGTTGATAGGTTTGACACATCTGGGCCTCTATCCAACTAGATTAAACCATATTGTCTTTGAAATGTTATCGTATTGTCAACCTTAAGATAACTCTTAGTTAGGTACTTAATAGTAATTGCGAGTTAAAACCATGAGTTAGCATGTCATGTGGTTTTTCTTAGTAGAATAAGGCCCTGAACAAATAAATCATTAAAAGACGTTTACTAATAATCGCAATCGCTTATCAACGAATAATAAGAACATGAAAACTTCAAACTTATTATTAGGTAGCCGGATTAAATCACGAGGCACGAATAATCTTTAGGGAAACCTTTGTATTGTAAACAAGATATTTCTAAGAACTAAATCAAACGTTTTTATCAGATAAAACTTGGTAGGTACGGAAATGAGTTAAACACAGAATGTTTAGGGAAAATGTCTCGCTCCTCCATGTCTACGTTGTAGCAGTGTAGCGCGTCTACGTGAGAGCTTTGCTACGACGTAGCATGATATTGCTTCATGCCATTTATATCAATTCCCAAATATTTCATAATAACAAACTTACAAACTACCTTTTTATTATAAGCATTTTGATATTTCCTATTAGTGTAGTCAATAAGGCAACGCTTCTATATTTTTTATAAATATTAATAAGTGTAATATGAATATGTTAGAGCAGGGTCCCTTTAACTTTCGAAAAAAAACTTTAATTATATGTGAAAATAAAACATGTTTTGTCACGAAAAAAATTAGGGGGGGGGGTCGAGAAACCTTGTATTTTAATACAAGGAAGCTTGAAAGTAGAATAGCGCCACTCCATGTCTTCCCGTGGATGTCGTAAGAGGCGACTAAGTGAGTAAGGGCTACTGTTAGGCGATAGACTTGCAACCTATCACTAATACAGGGCTGGGATTCTACACGGTAATAACGATATCGTATTTGACCTGTTTCCGTATTGTCATCGTTTCGATAACTCTTATGTCATTTACAATAATGGCGACTGTGACATAAACGATTCTAAAACACGTCAAACGCGATGACGTTATAACGCAGGAGAATGAAGGCCCAGGGCCTCTATTCAACTGCGTTATAACGATATCGTTTTTGACCTGTTTCCGTATTGTCAACGTTTAGATAACTCTTATGTCATTTACAATAATGGCGACTGAGACATAAACGATTCTTAAACGTGTCAAACACGATATCGTTTTAACGCACCTGAATAGAGGCCCAGTACTAGTTAACTTTTTGGCCAGATTGTGCAAAATGTGGTTACAGAATTATCAACAAGTCTTATTGGAATTGTTATTATTATTTAAAATGTTACTATTATTCATTATAAATGTTATTATTATTCGTTACTATTAATCCTGTAAAGAAACGGTTTCAGAAAAAAAGGCTGTATGCCAAATGATAATTATGCCAAAAAAAGTTATGCCAGATGAAGGGAACCCAATAGAAAAGTTAAGGAGTAATAGATTGGCGCGATATGGATGTGTAATGCGGAGGGACGAAGGAAACATAAATAGAGGAGTGATGAGTATGAATATGCATGGGTATCAGCGTAGAGAAGACCGAAAAAGGTTTGGATGCATTATGAGAAGCGTGATACGAGTATGTACGAGTATACAGGGCGTGGCCTGTAATAGGAGCAATAAATTAAGGGGTCGTTTTCACATCACAAACGTAACAACATTTATTCTACAACTTTTGAAAACAACTTATAGATAACCAAATATTCATGAATTTAGATTTTCCAAGCAAGCAATGTATTGTGAAATCTGCTAAGTTTGTAGGCTGACAGTAGATGTCAACTAGACTATTGGATGGAGTACATTGAAAATGCTGTAAAGTTTGTTAAAAAAATCCCAAATATTAAATTACATATTTTTTTAAAGTTGTAGAACTGATGTTGCTACGTTTATAGAGTAGAAACGATCCCTCAATTTATTGCTCCTATTACAGGCCACACCCGGTATGAAAGGTGTGAGTGCAGAGTTAACAGCAGATAGAGGAAAGTGGAAGAAAAAAACATGTTTGCCGACCCCACTTAGTGTGGGACAAGGACAGGAAGATGATGTCAAGTGCAATATGCTGCTCGTATTTGATCAATTGAGTCGTGAAGGTACTCGTTATTACAAATTAGTAAAACTTATGAATACTTTGCTTTGTATTTTACGTACATATTTTTTACATACTTGTTATCACTTAGCCTGATTTCTAGTGACCTTGCCTACGAAGCTAGCAGTTCCGGGTTCGATTCCCAGTCAGGACCAATATTTGTGGGATGAGCGCTAATATACTCGTATTTCTTTAATAAGCAGTGTTCGCATTATTGTGTTCCGGTGTGGGGATAGCACAACCGGTGAAATGACTAGCATAGAGGTATTCCATCTTAGTCCTTAGGGTTGGCAACGCTTTTGCGGTCTTAAGATTGCAGTCTTAAGATTGTAGTCTTGAGAATTCTACTTTCTATGGGTCACAGATTCCACATACTAACAGGTGGCCTGCGTGCCATAAAAAAGAGAAAAGCTATCTTTTATCCCTAAAACAAAATCCGACGAAGTCGGTCGCAGAAGCTTTTACTATAATTATTTACCTAAATCTGAATCCAACGCCAAGTAGACTACACCGGCATGGCTTTACATATCCTTTGTCTATTTATAGGCTTTCTCCGTCACACCGGTAAGTAATTGACGTTCTCGTCTGCCTATCAATGCTTTGACCGAGCTAACACTAACTACTATACAGGGTAATTTTTTAATAGGTGCACAAATTTTAATATTTGCTTCGCTATTGTCAATCAATAACACATGTGTTATTTTTACTCTAGCTTAAAAAATATTAGAGATATTGCCGATTCAATGATTTCACTAACTTAACGATATTCATAGACACTCTAATGCAGGGGTGCGAGGAGAAGGAGTGTTGTTAAGTAAGTTAATAAATGTAATTTCAAATTTAGAATATCAGTCGGAGAGGGGCTTGTTGTCTGATAAGCTGTACATGAAATTTCAAATTTCGAATATCAATACAGTGTATCGCATACCTACAGCTTGACAACCCTCAGCAATTCTAGTGGGACTTGTCATCATTTCTAGTGGGACTATGTGTCCACACGAGAAGGTAAAAGAGAGATAATTTGCAACATTTATTTTTATTTTTAACTCGTTTTACTGTCGTAATATATTATATTAACGATACAAAATCATATGTTAAAATTTGTGCACTGATAAAAAAATTACCCTGTATAGTATTATTCTCCACCGCGGCTGTTGAGAGTAGCCTAACTTCTACCCACGACCTTGTCCACTTTAACTATCCTACGGACACAGTGTATAATTATAGATTAGATATAGAGAGATCAGATATAATTTAGCAACATAGACAAAATGTACCCTATAAGCTACGTGGTTGCGTAGGTGAGAGTTGAGTACTTAGTAAATAGATAAACTCGTACTCGACATCAATATTAAAATGTCACTAGATAATATCAGCACCTCGGTTTGTTAATTAACAAGCAAGTTCTAATTAAGGCCACATATACTGCCATGCCTACACTAGACTAAAAAGGATTAGCTTTATATGCGGAAGCACGAAGAAGGTGACATGGAGATAGTTTACGCGCGCCTTGGCGGCAGCGTCAAATTCAAATAATTGCTGTAAGGTTACGAAGATTCAACAAAAAAACATGCGAAAATTGTGTTATGTTTGAAAAATTCAAATATCAAGTATATTGTTTCTAGTCGCGTTTTCACGTTTAACAGTCTCAAGAAAATATGATCAAATTTAATTTATTGAAAGAATAGACCCGTAGAACTTACTTTGGTGAAACTTACATTGAACCAAAATTATAGTAAAGGTGGTTCGATGAAAAACTTTGCCAATGTACAAATAAAATAATAAAATAATAAAGTAAAATCCAATCCGTTGATTCTTGTGTAAAAGGTAATAAAAGCAAATGTATAAGCGATCTATCGAAGTTCGATGAATGATTCCTAGGTGATGATAAAATTGTGCGAATAGTGCGGGAAACGAAAATCAATGAAACGATTTTCGGTAAAATCACGTGCTCCTGCGGGGTGTCTATCATTTCATCGAAACACCTTCATCGAATTTCAATTTCATCGAACGCTTTTTTCTACTGAAACCATTATTCCTTACAGGGTATATTAAACATGCCTTGAAAACATTATAGTTTCAGCAGAAAATAGCGTTCGATGAAAGGAAATTCGATGAAATGATACATTCGATGAAGTGATGAGTTACCGTTACTGCGTTATGGTTATAGAGATCCAGACCGCGGAACACTACCGACTTTGTCATATGGGGCCACTTAATCAGGAGTAGCAGATTGGTGCTTTGACAAACCAAGCAGTATATGTACATACACCGTTTGTAACCGTCCATATCAAAGGGACCTTGCAGCGGCTGGCGGTTACGCTGTCTTTGTCGTTGCTATTATACAAATTAAGGTTTGTTAATTAGAACAGCGTAAATGCCTTAGTACCTACATATGCCTCATCATTTTGTTCCTGCTGTCTTGGATGTTTTTAAGTAAGCATTTCTCTTTATAAGTGTGTTTACCGTTGTCTGTGGTATGCACAAGCCAAGATCATAGTTTGGGACTAAGATATTTTTTATAGTTCCGTCCCCTGATATTATTACAAAAAACTCAGAAAAACTACTTTATATGGTTAGTTAGCTCGGCAAATAGTTCTTATTGCGGATAATATTTTCGTTTTCTCTTAAAGTTTTCTACTTATGATAAGCTATTTCTGAGTAACTACCTACTCGTATAATAGATCATCATTGACGACACGTTGGCCTAGTTGGGAGTGACCCTGCCTCCGAAGCCAGCGGTCCTGGGTTCAAATCCCGGTAAGGGCAGATATTTGTGTGATGAGCGCGAATATTTGTTCCTGAGTCTTGGATGTTTTCAATTTATTTAATTATTTATTTTTCTATATATGTATGTTAATCGCTGTCTAGTACCGAAAGTACAAGCCTAGAGCTTAGTTTGGGACTAGGTTAATTTGTGTGAGAATGTCCCCTGATATTTATTTATTTATCATTTCTACAAATATAATGAAGTATATTAAAGTTGAAGTAAGTAGTAATCTGTTTTCACGTTCTAGTTCTAGCCTCACGCCTTGGTATTGATATAACTAAAAGTTCGATTTTATGTTGTTTCCTAAGATCTATTAGAATAGGTTTTATTTTATTAACCTTTTCAGTGATACGGTATCACATTTTAATTTACGTTACTCTTCGCTTCTTATTCAAGACGACAATTCTACTAATATTTTAAACGCGAAAGTTTGTATGGATGCATGGATGTATGAATGTTTGTTACTCTTTCACGCTGCAACGGCTTGACCGATTTGGATGAATTATGGAATGGAGTTAGCTTATACCCTAGATTACACATATGCTTTCATCCCGGAGAAATTAAAATGTTCTCTAGGGAATAACAATAGCAAAATCTACGTGACCGAAGTCCCGGGCTGAGAATATCGTGTCACATAAATTAACCTAGTCCTAAACTACGCTCAAGTCCTGTACTACAGGAACGAGACAACGATAAACACCCACATTATAGATATAAGATAAAGATAATTTATTAATTTCTCAATAGTATTACATAAGTTTAAGAAAGTCATATATTACGTATATAAAAACTGAGATCGTCAGATTACAAATTACCTACATTTTACTCTTACTTAACTATACCGCATACTAAATATCATTATCTTTTTTTAATAATCATTATTCATGTATTCCTTTATACTGAAAAATGTTTACATTGTTTTGGGCTTTGATTGTTCTAGATAACTTGTAAAATAATTGCTGACCCATTCATTTACGTCTCTTTTTCGCCTATGTTCGATTGGTCTTATGTTATCTGGGTATCTAGTTGGTCGGTTACAGTTATCCTTCATTCTTTTAAATAGGCTAGGATTATTTTTACGTAAACAACTATTTCCAAAATATATGTTGCCACAGATGTTAATATATTGAGATCTTTAAAATATTCTCTTCAACTGTCCCTATACTTATACTTACAGACCTTCTATTTTGTTAGTGTATCGGCAAGCTTCGTTTTTCTATGAAACACGAGTGACAAATATATTGTCAGATGCGAGTACGATTGAGACAGCCGAAAGACATTAAGAAAAAAGAAGCACTGTACATACTTAGAGAGAAAACTTCCAAGACCCAGGAACGGGAGTCCGCTATTTAGGCGAAATATTTTTGGTCAAATATCATTTCCAAAACAAATTTAGCGACTGTATTTTTGCCAAATCAATATTGGGCATATATTTATTTCTCATAATTGTTTTACTTTGATCAATTTATTACTGTGCAGAATATTATTTGAGAGCAACTTTCATGAAGACTTTTAATCACTTGCCAAATGTTTAGTTGAGCAAATAATTATTCCTCGAAAAATGTTTATCCAAATGAACGGTTAGCATACTTTTAATAAGATAAACATTTTTGATGTATTATTAATCTTATGATTATAGTCTTGAGAATTCACATGTTTATGGGTCTCAGATTCCGATTACCATCAGGTGGCCTGAGTACTCGTGTGCCTTTTCCTTATCATAAAAAAAACATCCAATAATTCGTGAAAATTATGCTTGTAAGACTATTCGCATACCCAGGTATGACGACGAGTATAGCGAGCAGAAGTTATATTAGGTTCAGTTGCATTCAAAACCGCCGCGTGAGCGCTAGAACAGTTTTTATGGAATTATTATGCATATACTATGCTTGCATAAACTTTAAGCCAGGTTTAGACTGGCTGTCTTTCTTTAACTTCAGTTGTAGAGCAAGAAGCACAATTTTGCTATCTTTGTCTTATTTAAAAGTTAGAGCAAGACTGCAATAAACTTTTTCATTATTTATTCCCAGTCTAAATCTAGCTTTAGACTCAGTTTGTACGCCATGGTCCATTCAAAGACTGCCTAGAAACTATGATCCAATAATTTCTGGAAAATAGTTACACACGGAATAGACGGATAGTCCCTTACCATTTATAGTCATAATCGCCTAAAAGTGCGTGCGTAAGTCTGTACGTGCGAGGGTGCGCGTGTGCGAATTCGTACATGTGTGTGTGGCTGGGTACGTATAAGTATGTAAATGGAGTCACCTCGAGCGGCTCCGGCGGCGCGTAGAGCAGCGCAGCGGGGATGTGCGCGAGCGGCGGCGACCTGTTCTGCAGAGAGACACAAACGTGTAATATACATCATTACAATAGCCGTATTCATCTCACAACATGTACAGTCGACCAAAAAAACTGTTGAGCTAAATCGTTCTGATCATGGTGAGTATGAGGTTTATTATGATAAGGCACTAAAGTGCTCAACTTTTTTTTGGGTATGTACAGTAGGAAGAACTTTCAGCGTATAAGGGACTTTGTATTTTTACCCTGATTCAAAAACACAATTATATAAGAATGATAAAATTATTATATACTAGCTGTTACCCGAGACTCCTTCCGCGTACAAAAATAAAACAGCCTATCGCTCTGTAATAATCTAGCATTACGATGGTGAAATATTTATTGAAATCGGTTCAGTACTTTTTTCGTTACAAACGTATATAAATACAATTCTTTCCTCTTTATATTAAGTGTAGATTAAACACAGGTTATTCCAGATGCGGAATATAGTTTTAACCTTCCAATATTGTAATAAGTTAAGGAGTTATAAAGGTTTAAATTTCACGTGTTCTTTTTCTCTGGCTTCCATGGCTGAAAGTGGCAATAATTTGTAATTCCGAAACTTGATATCTAATCCTCAATTACGTAGAAATGTATTGAATGTATTGTAATTGCCAAAATATCAACTTCATAAACTTTTAAAATAAATTCATACTTTCAAAAGCAACTTTACTAAAGCATTATTGGTTAATCGACTTCTTGATAATTCAACAACTTTAAAAAAAATGCTATAGACCAAGGTTGCATGTTGTAAACAAGATTTCGAAACCGTACAAGAATTACTACTAATATAGGCAGAAAATTAAGTTAAAGCTACGTGGTATGCGCGGAGTGGGACGGACTTATTAATTAATTAAAAGCGCTTTCATGAACACACATAATAAAGTTAAAAGCATGATTTTGTCTACGTAATGCTGTATTGGAGGCTGTCAAAACCTGACAACTGAATACGACAGACAAAAATAATATGACATTTATTGGAAATTGGCAGGATTTAAGATCACATAGGCCCCAGATCAATTAAAACTAACACCACTGAAACCACCACTGGTAAGAAGATGCCAGAGTTGTAATCAGGTCTCAATCAATCTAATAGCCGTATTAATTACATTAGTTTGTTCAGTATTACACGTAAAGCTGTAAACATTAGGCAACGGTCAGATTTGTCCACCGAGTCACTGCTTCCATTCACCCAACTCCCGCTGACTGTTCACCGGTGTTGTGATCTGCTTTCCTCTAGTTGTTGAGTATGATCACTCTCTTTTAATGAAATTACCCACTTTGGTTGTTTGCTTAATTGTTTTCGAGTAACTAAATTAAATAATGACACAGCTATGACAATTTGAACCGGAATCAAAGCCTACTTGTTTAAGATGCCGCTCCGTTTGTACCAAGGTTGTTTTTATTGTTGCCGTTTCAATGTACTAATGAATTGAAACCGGGATTGGGTTATAGATGTTTATTCGATATAAGATTAGGTGAACGAACTCAAAAGGGATACGAGTAACATTATTAATTTATGATATTAAATTCTGCTATTTTTTTTTGCATTAGGTGTATAAAAATTAAATATTTATCGATATTTGTTGTTTTTTAATTATCTTAATCGAAATAATTAATGTATGGATACGTGAAAAGCATTCGTACAAACAATTGATTTCACGACCGTTTTCCAAACCAAACCGAACAATTGTTTAAGTGTTGTATTCTAAGCAAGAAGGAAAGAACTAGGTTATAATAACCTAGCTATGGTTATTATAACCTAACTATGCAGTTCTTTTTACGGCGACTGTAAAGGACAGCGCATTAGCAGTTGTATAGTTCTGTCCTTTTTTCTCAGCGTAAACTCAACTGTTATACCGGGTGTTGCCTGTAATAGGAGCAATAAATTGAGGGATCGCTTCTACTCTATGAACGTAACAACATTTGTTCTACAACTTTAAAAAATATGTAATTTATTATTTGGGATATTTTTGAACAAACTAAATAGTATTTTCAATGTACTTCATCCAATAGTCTAGTTGACATCTACTGTCAGCCAAGCAACTTCGTAGTTTTCGCAATACATTGCTTGCTTAGAAAATCTAAATTCATTAATATTTAGTTAACAATAAGTTCGACGGTTGAAAGGCAAAACGCTACAAGCGTCTTTTTTTGAAAAGTCACAATAAAATGATTACAATGAATAGAAAAATATGCTGATTCCAAATATACCTGTAACTCAATATCACACATTTTGTCGCTTGAAGCGTTTTGCCTTTCAACCATCGAGTTATTTTCAAAAGTTGTAGAATAAATGTTGTTACGTTTGTGGTGTGGAAACAATCCCTCCTGTTACAGGCAACACCCGGTATAGCTATGTCATAATAACACTCCAGAGCCTTAAATCTTCTTGGGTTGATATCGTAATCACACTGTTAACATTATGACAGCTCTTATTTACTTGATAGTAAAGCTATCGTGTCAGCAATATGATTACGATATTAAAGCAAGATGGGCAATTACAATGTGGAATAGAGACGGTGGCCTAAATTCTCAAATTGCAACCTACAAAGGAGATTGCAGTAATTACACGCGCAGCTGTTCTGTAAAGTTCCCCGAAGAAATAATGTTCACACTCGACGCTTCTTACGGGAATGATCGCATTACGGATCCCGGTCAAGTCCCGGGAGAAAGCGCGGGATTCCGGGACCGTGGGGAATGCGGGATCGGAGCGCTAGTGGCAATATGATCCGATTATTTATCGTTCCAGCTCAAAGCAATATGCACTGGAATTTAAAAGGCTAGAAAATTGCCGGAGCGAAGCCTTATATTATTATCTAGTGCCACCTTCTTAAGACAAAGCGTTTTCCTTCAGAAAGATAGGGTTAGAGAACCAGATCACTATAGCCTTGTGTTAGAACCCTGTTATATGTACAGCGAGAAATAATTTACTTTAAAATCATTTATTGGCTGTCAGGGTTCATACAGGGTTCTATAACGGCTAAACAATTTAAATTATTGACTGTAAGGTAATTTTGTTCTAATTTCTTGATTTAATGGATTTACTACAATAGTCTATGATTCATCATAGACACATCATAACAAAAATGAGTCATAAAAATAATAATTCATTGTTAATACGTAATATTAGTTTCCTTAAAATAAAATAAACTCTTTACTCCCCAGCTAACAATAAGCTCTAGGCTTGTAATGTGGCCACAAACAACAATCTTACATTGTTCTTATGTAATAGAAAATAAATATCAGGGGGAAATCAGGGGACAATCTCTCACAAATTGACCTAGTCCCAAACTAAGCTCTAGGCTTGTATTTATTATAAATAAACATAATATGTAATAGAGAAATACATATGTAGAAAACATCCAAGACCCAGGAACCAATACGCTCATCACACAAATATTCGTCCATACCGGAAATCGACACGGAACCATTAGCTTCGTAGGTACACTAACAACAAGCTAAACGCGTCTTCAATGTAATATATAATACATATAATATCCAAGACGGGAAAACAAAATATTTTCCCTTACCGAAGATCAAACCTGGAATTGCTACCACTTCATTGCACTATATACCACGTACACTAACTGCGTTATTATATAAATCCACACCCACAAGTAACTAAAAAACTTTAGAGATATTACAGCGAGCCTTAAACTGTTCCATTGCCAAGTTCAACCTCAGAGATTAATATAATTCATTTGTTAAAGACCCATCCGTTTCAAAACAAAAAAATATATATCTTATTAGTCTGTCAGCCAGGTTCACAATATTTTGAATTAATACTACAAATTCCGGGCTAAATAGATTTTTTCGGGGCACTAACCGACCTATTTTTATTATTTACTACTCTACTACTTTCTATCTTGTTAGATATTAAGTTAAGATTAAAACTTCAATGTGAGTTGTGTCTTTTTACAGTTCCGTAGTCAAACTAGGAACCCGTATAGTTTCGCCATGTCCGTCCGTCCGTCCGTTCGCAGCCTAGCGCAGAGACTCGTAGTACTAGAAAGCTGTAATTTGGCGTGAATAAGCATATTAGCCACGCCAACAAAGTGGTACAAAAAAATGTAAACAAATATTTTTTAATAGGGTACCTCCCCTACACGTTACGTGGGGATGTTTATTTTTTTCTGTCTACCCTATAGTGTGAGGTATCGTTGGATAGGTTTTTCAAAAAGTTTACGGGTTTGTGAGAACAGTTTTTTATTAAGTCATCCGTTTATGAAATATTAAGCTTTAAAGCGTAAATTTTTGTTAGACTCAAGTGTCCCCCCCCTTTTACAGCCAAAACCACAAATACAACAAAAACAGAAAAAATATATAAATGAAAGCGCATATAACGAATATTAAGGGAAAACTATAACAACTAAGAAGACATCATTGGTTCTTGAGATACAGGCGATTAAAGTGTTCATACCTGTTAAAATCATCTAAGACGGCACCAATTGACTTGAAATAGAAAATTAGTTATTACTTGTTGATTTTTATGTTTCTAGTACTTAACGGCTTCGGAACCCTACACTGAGCAAGGTCCGACATGCTGTTGCCCGGTTTTAGTATTAAATAATGGTTTGTAATTAATAGCACGGTACGGTCATATTGTAGGTTAATGTAATTTTAATTGGGGTTATTACGGCGTAATTAAGGTAATGTTGACTAGAAATTAAAATAAAATAAAGCTATTAAAAAAAGCCAATAAGCAAGAAAAAGTCGTCAAGGAAACGTTTTATTTCCTTAAAGGGATGGTAAAAGCTTTACTGTGCTATGATATCGATGTAACGGTATTATTATGATGAGGATGGTTCTGCCTAATTATAAGATGACCTATAATATTATAAATATGGGCGTGTACATGTTTATGTAATTACAATAGTCGTGTTTTGTATGATAGATGGTTGTGTTAGTACAATCCATCCATGTTTATTAATAAAATTTGTGAGACCCGATGTGCTAGAGGAGATACCTACATAATCAAGACAATTTAGTATAAACTATATTTTAATGAGTATAAAGTTCATTTTAATGTGTTTCCAAATTGAAAATGGGATTGAAGTGCAAATTAAATTTTACTTTCAAATTTCTACTTACGAAAATCTCCCTTTTTATAATATGGTGGGATTCACGAGGTTCATTATGGGTAATGAAAGACTGATACTGTTGTATGATCTAAATAAGTACCTAGTGGTTTTTCACGAGAACAATTACGGTTTCTTCAATTATTATTTCTGAGATGAACGAGCAAAACGTTCTGGAATAATTCAGCCTGGGTCTCTATTTTACTAAGTAAAACCATATTGCTAATGGCATGTTATCTATTTTTTTAAACTCGGTCACCACTACTGTCAAGGAAATAAGAGCTATACGTTGACGATTCATCTGATAAATGTCAAATGCAAATGGGCGTTTTCCAAAAAAAGTGTACATCGTTAAGGACAAAAGTTAAGAAAATTTAACTTTTCCATTTCGTCACGAATATTAACGTATGTAAATGTATGGCTAATTTTCGTGACGAAATGGAAAAAGTTAAATTTTCTTAACTTTTGTCCTTAACGATGTACACTTTTTTTGGAAAACGCCCAAATACGGTTTTACCAAGTGGAAAAGAGCCCCTCATAAATAATGTTTCATAAACGAGTATACATATATTATTTATTGAAATCGCAGTATAGTTTTTGAGTTAAATTCCACTTGCAAAAAGTAAATTTTACTATTTGTACATTTTCTTCTCTTCAGTACTTAGTAATACTCGCGACGCTAAGAAAAATCTGGTGACACGTATTTTGTCAAAATCGGGGGCCATACGTTTAATCTCACAAGAGAAAGAATAAAACATAGATACGATTTAAAAATAATACCTACCTTCCTTCTTAGCTAGTCGACAGACGATAACTTTTTATTCCGCCCCAGAGACGCGTTAACATTAGAAGTAATCGTGTCGCGCGCAAATCCCACCAAAGGGCCGGAAATAGTACGAAATCACTGCCATTTTGCGGTTGTTTTACCACTCGACTCCGTAATTACGTAACTGTATAACACGTAGGTGTTGGTTAGTGCGTAACGTTCCGCTGAAGAAGAGGTTCGAATTTAAAGCTGAAATTTTGTGCTCACAGTTTAATTTGGTTACTTTTTGCATGAAAAGTAGGGTTTAAAGGTTGTTGTTGGATGTTGATTTTCCTTTAAAATGGTCCATGCGTGTATCTTCAATGATGTTGTAAATAAGAAAGTGTTTTTGTTGTCTTCATTATACATCAAAACAATAAAATAAAATTTTTGGACATCGTACAAGAATTATATTGAACACAAAACATTAATAAAAATGTACATATATGTATGTAGAGAGCTCCTGCTCACAGGTCAGGAGATCTATTAACATCTATGTCAAAACTCAAAACGGACCTAAGGGGTACTGGCATCTGTTTAATCTATCCAAAAATTCACAAAATAGAAATGCATTGCATTCTAAATTCATTAACTTCATCAAAATGTTAAAGATATAGTACCTAAGATTTGACTATAGTACCTAATATTTGATAGGTTAGGTTTGACTATAACAATTCTGGAAAGTTAAACGTTTTAGAAATAAATGTATTTCTAACTTATTTAAATTCGGACAAATTAATGGTTGGAACCGAAAATTCAAGCTTGTGCTAGCTAACCCAACCTTTCCCGGAAACAACTATAAACGAATTATATGAGGGATAAAAGGTAGTAAGTTGCGTAACTAAAACAATTAACGCCAAACGAAACCGCGGGGTTACAATGTGGTTGTGCCACATGGCACACATTTATAACGCAATTTTTAAGGCCACCTGACGGTAAGTGGGTTCAATAACCCATAGATATATATTTGTATTCTCAAGACTAAAATGACTGCTCTTCTAAGACTAAAAATGCGCCTTGCAAGATATATATCTTGCATTTATTTTATTTAACTCTAACTTTTTAGCTTAAAGGTAAAAAAATATGACTGAATTTTATTACTTTGTTAAATAGTTAGGCGCCATACCGGCACGAGCGAATGTATCACACGTTACTCTTACTTAATATGAATATGTGGCGTCGACCCTCTCGTTAAAATTCTTTAAACAACTTTACAAGCGTTTCACCACGCGGCGATATTGAAGGGATACACTCGCTCGTGGAAGTGGCACCCTAAGGTGACCCTAAGGTCATTGTCCGTTATTCATCCTAAATTGGCAAGAAAATTCAACTGTGTTACTTAGCTTAAAACATCTTGATTGAATGACGAAGATTCAGAAAAAAAACTAATTAGTTTTAGAGTTTCTCCTTAGTTTGTGTATGCATTTAATTTGATGTCCCTAGCATTTACTTCAATATTTGTAAACCTAGATAACTGATTATACTGCTCCAGATTACAGAAGTACGCATGTTACGTGTTACGTTGCGTATGTTACGTTCATTCGGAAATGCTACCACGAAAAAAAACTTGCTTATCAAATAATGAAATAACTTAAGTAACTCTAATTAGTTTTTAACTTGTGTTACATCAAAATGTGTCCATCTATACGTGCGTATGTCAGGCACCGCGAAAGCTCTAATCAAGTTATTAATGAAATCCCCTTGATCCGACTTAATGAAAATTCCGCGGAACTCCCTCTCCCCTCTGGACACGTCAATTTCATTTCGTAAATGGATATTTTATCACGGGTCTACCTTGAGCTGAAGATATTATGGCATTTTTAGGTGCAAATTTTGTGTGACTGTCAGTCATAAGTCTAAACGAAAACTAGATTTATACTGTTTCAAGTGGCCTAAAAAAATACGGTTATGACCTTTGTACTTTGAGAGATCCCGTTGCGATAATCTTCCACTGTATTAGTTTGCGATGTTTTCAATGGCTAATTTTCGTTGGTTTATAGTCAGTTAACTCAACATGATTCATACGGATAAAATTGTATTGTACCGAGAAGAAAATTGTCTTATTTAGAAAATATTTTATGTTATGAAAAATTCTCGGCAACTTTTGAATTACGAATACTACTTTTCATTTTTTGTATGAAATGCGAAATAATCACAAATGACGGTGCTCTCACTTTGCTCGAGCGCTAAAATATCTCGTGTTAAATAGGTGCCTTTCATTCCTTGGTTAACAACCTACTATTATTTACATTTATGTACGGCTGAACTCAGAAGTATCTATACATTTTATTACCTATCTTCTCGCAGCTTGTGACACTAAATTTTAACCACTCTCAATTTATTCCGGTAATGTGGCAAGGTACTAAAATATATAGCTAGTTCTGAGATGGACTGTACTATGTAGAATGTATTTAAGTTCTTGTAAAGACGCATCATCAGTATTCAGAGCTGTAAATGGTAGTGTCGATGTATGGCCAAATAATAAATTGGCCGCGGTTTTGTACAGTCGACGACTAAGAGATGTGTCCACTTTTCAACCTTATTACTTTTATTACAATGCAGTAAGGTGACATAGTGGGTTCATCTATTTGTAGTCGACTGGCACTCGTAAGTAATTGTACCAATTCTAATCTTAACTCTTTGGCAGTACAAAAGATTTGAATTTGATTGTATGTGTGAATATTCCATTAATCTTGAAAGTAAATAATAGTCTTTTTTAATAAAATACAGACACCTAATTTAAACGTTCAGTCTTTTTGTAGGCTTAAAACGGTTGCAAGCTCGAATCAATAAATACCCTCTTGTTTCGAAGTCAAAGTCAACTGAATAATTATCGTAAAATGTATTCCAAAACAACCAAAAAGCGAAATTAGTTCCATTGTCGAAAGCGTGCTCTCTTCATTACTAAGTAAGCTTCGTGTTCAGGAAATTATGAAACCCGCTTGTTAAACTCATTGAGAACCAATAAAATTATTCTCTATGAAACTTGGGACTATTTTGTATGCAAGCCAGACAGTCGGCAAGGAAGGCGTTAAGGCACAGCAATTTATTTAATTCGCCGTAAACAAACGACCCCCAGGTTGTAATTGAGGGTTCTAATTAATAACTTAACCTTTGGCAAAGTAACTTAGTTTAATGATAATGTTCTCAAAACTAACCAAAGTTTTAAGGAAAGCGTATCGTCAGGAGAGATAAGTCAAATAAATTATTATAACATAATAATTTATTCGGAGTTTTTTGCAGTAACTTTTGTAATGCGCAAAAGCCAATTTACTTTGTACGTACTTTAGTCATGAATGCTAATGTCTTTTATGTACAAAGGTAGGTTTTGTCTGCGTTTTGTCTGTCAATCATTAAGTCCTAGGGCCTTATATATTATGTAAAAAGTATAGGTATAATAAGGATTATTAGTTTGTAAATAAAAGGGGGTCAAGTGCTCATGAGATTCCGGGTATCGGCAACTAGTGGTGTGATAAGCGCGAGAATTTGTACCTATGTCTTGGATGTTTTCTATGTATCATAGTAATTATTTCTCTTTGTAAGTATTTATATCGTTGCATAGTGTCCATAGTCCAAGCCTAGAGCTTAGTTTGGAACTGAGATAATCTGTGTGAGATTGTCCCCTAATATTTATTTATTTATTATATAATAAAACAGACCGCCAGGACATCATTGAATACAAAGGAGCAGTGTTCCCTTTTAAATAAGTTTATGGTCTCTATTAGTCAAGCGCCATATTTGCCGTGCCCACGCACAATGTCCTTGATTACTGTTTGTTTTGATGATCGTGTTTGTAGTGATCACGTCGTTCAATAAAATCAATATCTTCAATACATTATAGATCAGGAGTTTACAGGTAATCTATGCTTATAAAAGGAGATCTTTTAATGACTTTAAGAAAATGCACATTACCTCCTCTACGTTAAACACTGTTAAACCTAAGAGATATAAAAAAATTATGAATATGACTAACAAATGAAAATTTAAATACCATCCCTTATACTTATTTGGCTGTATTACCACGTTTTTACTAGGTCGCGTCGCTGTCATACTTACTTCAGTCCAATCAGCCCTTGCAACTACGATCACGATAAGCTTAAATATAGAAACTTAGCTTGCATCTTGCTCAAAAATATGGATCTACAAATTAATATAATTATTCCGTATTAAATCCGTAAAAGATTTTATTTTTGTACAAATTTTAATATACTTACATATTTCTACTCTCAGTAGTTGATAAACCGGATTTTTTTAAATTCAATTTTATGGGAGGAAACGAGGTTAACACCGGGAAACGAATGTAACGCGTACAAAACCGAGGACATCCTTTATTAACCAAAAAAGAAATAGTTCCACTTTGTGGGAAAAGCCGACATACAATAAGCTAAAAAAAAACACGCAGCACATTTTTCGCGCAGAGTGGATTTCTTTTTTGTACGCAAACGTTGCATTTGGCTCCTGGATTATTATTAAACTAACCTTGAATATAGTACAAATAAATATTGTTTTAAATAATCTCATTTACTCACATTAATTTGATACATTAGTCGCCGTTCTTTTGTAAAATGAGTATAAAATTATACACCAACCAGTTAATTCTCACATAATTTAAATTTTAAAACCTGGTATAACAGATCATTAAGCTCGTTACAGTTTTATTTCCATTATTTATGGCCGTGTAAATTAATGGTTGTAGCTCACGGCTTGATTCACCGTTCTCTGAGTATACGAGATTTGTGTATAATCAAGGAGCATACAGAAAAATAAAAAAGGAATTTTAAAATCCCAGGAATCAGCATCAAACGGATTATGCATTGCCGAGGAATTATAAGTCTTTTGAACAAGGCATATAAAACGTCTTCGGATTTTTGGTTTTCTGTTACTTTCATGTTAATCCGTATATGTGTAAGCGACTTTACCCTGTTTTTAGGGTTCCGGAGCCGAATGGCAAAAACGGAACCCTTATAATTTCGTCATGTCCGTCTGTCCGTCTGTCCGTCTGTATGTCACAGCCATTTTACTCAGAGCCAATGGGCACTATATAAATGAAATTTGGAGGATAGATGTATTCTATAAACCGCAATACAATAATGTAGTAAAATTGAAAAAAAAAAAAATCTGGGGTGGCACTCCATACATGTCACTAGGGGACGAAAAAAAACTTTCAATCGTTAGAAATCTTCAGACTTTCCAAATGCAAATGCTCAGACCACCTTGATTAATATTTTTCATAACGATTTTTAAATACCATATTAAGCTATGTATCTTAGAAGCTTACTAAATGCTGTAACAAATATAAATTAAATCGTATCTTACGTATTTATTTAACCCTCCCTTATGCGCTCTCTACAATTGTTCCATTTTTCATACTAACTGAAGGATTACCTACGTTACACGCGACCCGCGCTATGATGATTACAGCGTCCCATATTGCGCAAATAAATTTAAATTAAGCGCACAAACAGACAGAGGATTTGTTAGAACGTTCCATTCCGGTCACGTGCGCGTACGGCGAAGGGCGGGCTTAAGGCTGGATTGCGGCCTAATCCACTGGATAGAGAAATATTCTACATTTTAAATCAATGCTAGGGATTTCAGACGGTGGATTTCAGTTACAAGGCGCTGATTAGGGGAGAGGTGTAAAGTGGTTTTACTTTTGTACAAAGTTTTAAATAGATAGGCTCAGTTGATTGTTATAGAAATGGAAAAGTAGAAATAATTTCAGTGTCAATACAAAAATTAACAGAGCAACAACGTATAAAGAAGTATCAAATAGTGTCAAATAGGCTGCTACTCAGCATGATGTCGTGGCTTGCCACGACCCGCGACGCTGCTTTTCAGTGGCCCCTATTTAAATAGGCCCATAGTTGGTTATTTATTACAAGTGAAGCCGAAAAATCGTGTTAAAAATATACATAACACGCATGCGCAGAATGAGCAAGCGCAATGGTAAAATCAACTATGCTGCTTTGATTGGAAGATTCTACGAGGAAAATGCTTCACCTGCGATCAATAGAAATCACTGTTTTGCATTTCTTCAGCCGCCTCTGTACCATTTCTCTATACAATAAGTAGATTAATTCTTTCAATGTATTGTACTGCTCTCGCGCCGGCTCAATCGGCGGCCTTTGTCCAGTCCCATTGTCCAATACTAACTGGGACTTCATTGCCTGGGATTCATCTGCCGATGGTTTTACTGAATTTACTGCCGCTGTTCGGAGCGGACAAAAGGTGTCGATTGGGCGAAATGTAGTTTGTATTGTGTGAATGAAATCAATTGGTCGATGTATTAAGTATTTGGTGAGCTCGACAGGGGATAAATGTTTTTATTTACATCCTCAAAAACTATTTCTTTCGTTTACTTGTAACCACCCTTTTTTAACTACGACACAGTAATCTTTTGGAAAGTTATAGACGCTTCTCTATACTGTACGTTATTGATCGTCTATACTGTAAATTTACAATAATTGCTTGTCGCAATTTGTCTCGTATGAATATTGTGGATTTTATTTGAAAATGTACCTGAGACCAAGTTTACGGCGTTGATTGCGTTAATTCTAAGCAGAATCTACTCAATTCAAACTAACGAGTTCGGTCTAGTCGACGACAACGATCAGGCTCCAATCAACTAAATTAAATCTCTCAACGTATTTCGAGGCAGAATTTTCTTGGCCACCGTTATTGGACGAGTCACAATGTCGAGGTCAGGATCTTAATCCAATTAGCAGCATTCGTGTAGCGTCTCTTCCCGCAGGCGACCTGTCGACTGCTCTTCATTTATTTCATCTTGCTGCTTACAAACAAGCTGGACTTATTGGATTCGATCCAGATTATTTTGTGCAGCGATCCTCTTTGTGAATGTTTGTCTTAGCCTTAGCTAAACAACCCAAGCTAATTCCTTTAGGGAAGTGGATAGTGTAGTTCTTTAGCAGCAATTTGCTATCGCTATATTGCATAATTTGTTAAGATTTTGACTTTTGTATTATAAATCGGTGCGAGACAGTTAAAAACTTTGACTGACGAGTCATTAGAACCCTAGTAAAAATGAAATTTCATCAATTCACGAAAAAAAATACGGTTAAATTATTCACTGACTTTCCGCGACAGGGTATTAATTGGGGGCTTGACAAAATAAATATGTTTTTAAGATTATTCAAGACAATTTACTAAACTTACCTCCTCTATTTCATCTTCAATTTCTGATTCTTTTATACTATTAGTTTCTTCCATGATGTTAGTCAGATACAAACTAGGCCTCATTGACACACGATTTCGGAATTTAGACTGTCTCTTCAACGAGTCACTTACGTCGAGCGTTACGTTATCGGTGATAGCGAATTGCTCATAAAAGTTATTCACGGCCTCTTCGTCAACATTTACATTTTTATCCAAAGATTTTCTTCTTTGTTCGTCCGGAAGTTTTCTTTCTGTTATACGCCTGAACCCATCAGAGTTTTGCCGAGTTTCCAAAACGTTTACCGGGGGTGCGCGGTATTCATACTCCAAATCGAATCCCCTGTCTTCGAATAAGCTTTTGAATTTCGCCCAGCAGCCTTTATTGGTGTCTCCGTCTAGGTTCTCAGGCCTATCCTGACTTTTGTCCGGATTAGACATTTTGGATTAAATACAATAACCTAAATTAGAGTGGAGAGGATTATTTACAGGAAGTAGTGTATTAATCTTCTCATAATCCTTGATAAAACGATTAAAATAAGTTGAGGTAGTTTTTGTGATAGTGCGGGAGCTGTTTATATCTAACGCTAGCAAATCAATGCCGATGACTCAAAATCAAGGCATAGTAATCGTCATTGCTCACGATTTTCAATAATATAGCGACGATAAGAAATGATTTAAAACTACAACAGATACTGGTTAAATATTTGGATAAACAAAACTTTTATATTAATCAATCACTTTTCATCACCAAAGTGTTTAAGTTACACTTTGTAAAAAATATTTTTGTTACTTTACAATAGTTATTACAAAGTTTAAAAGGTCAACATTTTGCACTTCATTTTTATATTTTATGGAAAATAAAGTAGATTTATTTTCTTGCTTACAACTCACGTTTTTCTTTGATACAATTAATTAAACACTCGTCCGAAAAACACAATTACATTGCGTCGGTCCTGAAGAAGCACTAGAATAACAATTCATATTAACGATTGTCTTAATGTACGGTGGTCGTGATAAGAATATTTTATCGGCCGCATTATCAATCAAAGACTCGCTGATTAAAATATTGTAATCATTGATGAAACGAAGTACCCATAGTCGGTTATGTTATCGCCACCGCCAATGCCAACCTAGATAATAGCGAAGGGGCCTTCTATGAATGCCTTTAATATACTAATCACGAATATTTAAACTCACGAATATTTCAAGGAATTATTCGATACTCGGTAGCTTTTTCAACTTCGCTTAAGTTAAAATATATTCTGAATAAAAAGTTCCCTAGGGCTCAAACGATTTTGATATTAAATTTAACGAAATAATTTTAGTGGAAAGACTGTCATAATAAACTGACAAACCTATTTTCACATCTATAATATTATTAGCCTTGGGCTATGCTAACAGGTTACAGTTATAATAGTACTTAAATTAACGAAAATTGGTTCATGGCTGTAGGCTAAGGGATCCAAGAATCAAGGAAAATTGTGTCCTAGAATTTGATATGTTCGTGATAGTCCGAATTTTCAGATGTAGCGTGCGACCGCTCGTACCTACTGCTAACTACTGTGTACTGTGATATACTGTTGTGTGTGGTAAGGGTAACGTGAAGAGATCCCTTAAAGAGATAAATTGGCCTCTGAACATGCCTTTCTTGTTTCTGTTTCGTATTTTACTCTGTAATCTTTTGTTTGTCCAACTCTTTAAGTTTACATACAAACATACTAATAAACCCCTTTGCAAAGAAAGATCTTGTGCCACAAAATTATGTACTGATGAGTTGCTGAGTAAGGTTGTCCTTTATCTTATTTAAATGATATTTGTCGTTCGTGTTATTAATAACATATCTTGTCATTTTACATGTTATTAAAAATTAAATTAAAATAAAATTTCATTATTTGTTTAGTTACAAGGTATATGAGAAGACACTGAAGCGCTCTACATTTTGGGATACTGTATGGTTTCATGTGGTTTATTTGTTAATATACTCTTCTAAATAAATTGCAGCATTTCTCTCGCATACAAAGTACGGGTTCCGGAAAAACATCCGCTTTCGCTACAATATTGCTGGACCAATCGTTTGAAGGTTAACATTGAAATTGGATTGGAAAACTGAAATCGTGGACTATTTCGTGTTGTTTATCGATATAAGTATTTTCTAGAGTCTTCGTAGGAGTAAAGTTGGGTTTATGGCGTGCCATTCAAATATACCTTCTGCATTTGAGAAAATGTTAAAGTTGTCACAAATTGCAACACGAAGAAACAGTTCACGGCACGCGAGTCACTATATTTTTTGTTTATTATACAACCTGCAAAAAAAGGTTGGTACTTACATAGAATTGAGTGAAACACCAAGTACTTGCCAAATATTGTAAGCGTTTTCGTTTTCCAGTAGAATGTAATGAAATGCTCTGAAGAATTTAGTGTATTCGCAGAATTTGGCTAAAGGGTAAAATTTTGCGATTAACTAAATAACTCACAAACTGTATCGGTAAAAGATAAAGTACGAAGATTCATAGCTATTCAAACTGAATTAATACGTTGCGTTCGCCTTTGTACTTTCTGTTTTATCTTCACTGTATTGATTTTCATTTTCTTTTTGTACAGTAAAGTGTTTACATACATACATACTTTAATCACTACATAGTATAAAACAAAGTCGCTTTCTCTGTCCCTATGTCCCTTTGTATGCTTAAATCTTTAAAACTGCGCAACGGATTTTGATGCGGGTTTTTTTAATAGATAGAGTGATTCAAGAGGAAGGTTTATAAGTATAATACTTTAACCCGGAGCGAAGCGAGGGCGGGTCGCTAGTAATAAAATAAAATAATTACACATTACTACGTAGGTAAATTTATCCCGAAATATGATTACTTAAGAAAGTAAAGTGTTAATGTTTCATAATTAATGCTTAAAACAATTTAATAATACGGCTAAGTATTTAGTAATATTACTATAAATTAACCTAAAAAACGAATTTAGACGAAACAAAAAAAAGCCATGGCCTTATTTTTGATTATTTTGCTGCTTTGTTTGTGTGACAAAGATATGTACACCTAACCTACACCTACACCTACAGTAACATATTGTTCATTCCAGAATTCACAGCGGACAGATTGGATACGTCGGGTAAAAAATATACATTTTGTACGAGGCTAAAGTAAGAATAATAATTGAGGTAACCAACTCTATTCTCGTTTTTATTTAATATTGAGACCGTAATAGGTCTCTCAATGCAAATGCATGAGTATTCAAGCAGTGCCTGTTTATAATAAGAGAGCAATTACAATGATAGTAAGTATTGTTTTCTGTTAAAATTACTTTTCAAAGTAAGAAGTCACTCGATTCATTTAAGTCCACTGAACTATAATAAGTTTAGTTCGATACTTAAGTCCTAAAACAGAGGTGAATTTTTATTCACATTAGCTTTAAAGTTCAATTTACAGGGAGTGCAAAGTACACAGCTATAGCAGTTATCAGGCGCTATCCCTTTCTGTGACCGCAAACTGAACTACTTAGTTTTGTCATGGTAACCCCCCGAGGAAATTGTCCTAATTCATGCGTTGCGTCCAACAGACTAAAATATGTCAGGCAAAAGGCCATGTTTCAGTCGCATCACAAACCCTGCCAAGTTTCACCGGATAGCAATTTTACTTGGTAAAACTATATTGCTTTCAACATGTTATCGTATTGTCGTCGTTATGAAAGCTATTTTTAACTTGACAGTATTGGCGGCCGAATTAAAAACAATGTCATAAGGAGCGTCGTTTCTAAGTGCATTGGCGTCAATAAGAATTATTTATTGATTACTAGCGACCCGCCCTCGCTTCGCTCCGGGTTAAAGTATTATACATATAAACCTTCCTCTTGACTCACTCTATCAATAAAAAACGCATCATCCGTTGCGTAGTTTTAAAGATATAAGCATACATAGAGTCAGACAGGCAGCGGGAAGCAACTTTGTTTTATACTATGTAGTGATGATTCCAGCGGGGTGAACAATGGTGTTTTTTTGACGTATCTTTGAGACGACCAGCTCAGCCAAGATGAATTTATTAAAACGGCCCTAAGACCTGCATAATGCTCCCTCCGAGATGCGCAAATTATGCGAACTCGGATTAGAGGCCCTAGCCTTGGCAACTGTATGGAATGACAGTCGATCACGTGGTTTATCGTAACACACGAGAATGTAATCTAATACATTTCGAGTAATAGAAAAGAAAAACGTTAGTAGCGTTTGCATCTTGGCTTGGACACTAGTTAAGCTCCTCGGTGAGTTCTGCCCTGTCCCAAACAAATAAACAAATGGCAGTATCTCAGGCAAAACTCCTCTAGCAAATGCAACCTTATTACTAACTAAATAGGATTGAATCTGCTTTAGCTATTGAATTGAAAATAATGCCTATTGGCTTATGAGGGCAGAGGTGGACACCGATGTGCCTCTTCAAAGAATACGGGTGTGTATAGCGCGTACTTACGGTGAGATCTACCAGCGGCTCATCCTCGGGCGTGAGCGCGAGCGAGGAGCGGCGGCCTGCGCGCGCGCCGGGAGACCCGCTCGAGCTGCCTGCCAACAAAACTACCGCTCAGTCAGCTGCTTTTAACTTACAAAGGTAATTAAATACATTTGTAAAAAACACTTAAGGAAAGGAAATTCTTGAATGCGCTTTGTGGTTGAATAACGTTTGTGCGTCATGAAACAATAGGGCCGATAAGATGCGTCAGGTTAAAGGGCGATCTTTTTATAAGCTAACATTGAAATATCCAATTTGCTTTTGAAACCTAGTGTCATAATAAACTTCATACTGGGGCTATATTCTACTCCGAATAAACCTGATTTCTTTTGACATGTTATCGTATTTTCAACGATATGGTAATTGCGGTCGAGTAGAAAACATTACGATGACAATAGGTTTTAGGTAGGGACAAAGTAGAATAACGCCCCTCAATGTAGAATGACAAACCACAATGATAATGACAATCGCAATAACAATCCTAGAAACCATAGTAGGTATCATCAAACGTAGATACACACTTTTGTACTTTATGACCTATTTGACAATCTTGTTTGACATTTTTGAAAGTGTGTTTCTACTTTTGTACCTTGTCGCTTTACAGCCACGTGAGTAATGTCAAACAAGATTGTCAGTATCTGTTTTTGATTTTGACTATACAAGCCTATACTAGTTTGGGAATAGATCAATTTGTGTTATTTATTTAGCGACAAGGTAATTAGTTTGCTTAATATTTTTCTTTTCGTACAATTCTATATTAAAAATTTACGTTACTTTCATAATGAGTTCTGTAAGAGTTCCGTTTTTTAAGTTTTTTGCCTACAAACTTGGGGAGGTAGGGGGATGGAAGCCAAGGGCACGCCAGAAGTTTGTACCTCCCAGGGAGGAGGGGACCAATTAAAAGTAGAAGAATTTTGTATAGCTTTATGCATTCTTAAAGCACTATAAAACTTTAAACACAAGGATTAAATCACTGTTAGGTTGTACAAAAACAGACGTGGATTAAATCAACGCTGCAGATTCCCCCATTATTGAGTCAACTAGAATTCTGCGCCATATTACTACTGATCTAGAATCTATCGGATATTAAAATCCATTGTATTGTGTGGTGCCAGTTATTGCTACATACAGTATCATAGATAGATATCAGATAAGATAAGGTATGTGGGTGGGTTGTGACGTGAATAGTGTTAATTGCTTTAGCTAGTAGATAAAATAGTAATTAATACCTACCTACTAATGATCTATAAGGCTACACCGAAAAATAATTATGCAAATTTTCCTTATTTGGCCCTTAGGATAGACGAGATACTCGTATAAATACATTTAAAATGAATTGAATTAGTCTTTCTCAGAAAGATTCAGGAGTGTAAGGTATTTCTTTAACATGGATTATACAGGGTTATTGGATATTGCATACATTCCCGTAGATCATCACCATCCTATAAGAGGTTATAGTAGAGCTCATTGGGAGCAAATAAGGTCATGTTATCAATAAGTTTTAAGTAATCACTTATAGTTTGTTCCTCCATACTAAGCGAAAATCCAACACTGGGAAAACCAAGTATGAAGTAAGAAACTTTAAGGGATTACTTAAAAAGTTGAATATGAAAAAATGGGAAAATGGGTTTAAATCTTCGCCAATTCGTAATGATTCTAATAATGTAGGATACCACGGAAAATCTTTTAAAATAAAACCAAAGGGAATGTCTGCAATAACCCAATACCTTGATGTACTTGTATGTATGAACGTGAACACTTTGCCCAATTGTAAAACATCGTGTGAACTAACAACTTTGAACCTTACACTTGTTTTGTAAATTAGTTGCCATTGAAATGCTCTACTTTTTCCAGGTGTCCATGAAGCGTTCGAGTTGCTGTAAACGGCGTGATGGCATCCTCATCATTGAGAGTATCAACGTTCATCAAAATCCCAAATTGTCATAATTTTGAATGTAATTTTTTATTTTACTCATAGATCATTAACTAAGCTAACCTACGTATACCAATCCAATTGTGCATTTAAAATAAAGTTGCATAAACATAATATATCATTTATAAAAACCGGTCGGTTGCGAGTTGGACTTGCGCACCGAGGGTTCCGTATTTAGTTCGTAACAAAATGACAATTTTCTACGCAATAAGGTCCATTTTTACAAGCCTAAGTAGTGTTTGCAAAATTTACCAAAACCTTTATTTTTTGCGTAAAATATTATCATTAAATCAGGATTAAAAAAAAAATTGGCTCCTAAACTCGGTGATAAAGGGGGAACGGTAATGTTTTGTACTTTTTGAGTAAAAGTCAAAAAGCACTTCAAGGAAAATTATAAAAAAAAGTTTTACATGACACCCCGATTGCTATATATAATCAAATCACTTTCATTTTTTAACGGCCCATTCTAGACCCCTTTTCAAATATTTGATAAACATTTATTTTTTACTAAATACAGATGCAAGCAAAGTATGTATAAAACTATGCCAAATTTCAAGTTGATAAATTCTAAAGATTCAGAGAAAAACAGCTGTGACATTCAGACAGACAGACACCGAAGTCTCACCACAAGGGTTCTTCTTTTTACTATTTTCGTACGGAACCCTAAAAATCACAAATATTCGGAAAAAGATAATAGTTATGGAATTTTAATCACTTGATTACATTATTGTGCCTTGTCGCTGTGAACATTTTCTTGTGATGCTGATTAATCTGATTATTAAAGTTATAAAAATGTACCACAGTAATAAGATAGTATGCATATTAAACAGAACTAAGCAAATAAGCTAGATGAAGCCGTACCTACTAAGTACCCAGTCCTAAGCAGGCAGTTCTTGAAGAGCTCCTCTAGACGCTTTTAGAGCTTACCCGGGCATTTGCATAAACATCGTAGTAGATGAGGCTAATGAACTCGCACTTAATGTCAGAACAGTACGGTGAATGATAAACAAACAATTAACCTACGATTTTATTTTAAATCGAATATTAATTTATTATCTTAATCGTCGTAATTGACTTATTAATCATGACGAGTTACACTAACTGCTTGATTACGTTTTGGTTGTATGGGAATCATCAATAATTATGGCACCGTGTTCTGATACGACTCAAATATGGAGCCACATGATTTAGTTTAATTTTCTTTCAATCATTTTTTATTTTGTTTCCAAATAAATGATTCAAACATGAATTTACCTAATTTGAATTTACGTGATCGTCAATTTTATGGAGATTTATTAAGATGTACAATTTTAAATAAACTTCAAATTTGAATCGCTCATGTATATTAATTTACTGTAAAAACTAAGGTCGCGCTGGAAGAAATATAAACGCTAGAAAAATTTAAAATTGTTGGTTTAAAGTTTCTAGCCAGTATATATTATAAGCTTTTATTTACATACATAACGTTACTAACTTATTAGCTTAAAGTTATAAGAAGAACTTTTAACATACGAATATGTAACTGTTTATTTCTTCCAAAATACGGGTCACTGTACAAACAAGTTTACATACACTGCGAACCGTTTTTTTTTGCTGTCAAGTGTATTTTCTCACATTCAAAACTAGTTCACCGATAAAAACTCGAACGTTTTCGTAATATCCGTTTGATATCAATACTTTGTAGTTTGTAAAATCTGGGTTTCAAATTCAAACGTAGAACAGTTTTGAACTATTCAGTTCATTCACTAAGTTTTGGCGGTATAATGGCTGAAGTTAGTATACTGGCACGATTCTACTGCGCGCTAGCTAAAATGCAATCGTTTAAATAGTGAGGTGGTTTGCATGGGCAAATTGGTATTAGTTCAATATTGGGATTTTTGCATTATACTCTTGATTATATTTAACACATTCAGAGGCTTATTCTACTCGGTAAAACGATATTGTTTTTGACATGTTGTCGTAATGTTTTTAACTCGGCCACCATTACTATCAAATATAGTAGCTATCGTAACATGGACAATATTATGATAACATGTCGAAAGCAATATGGTTTTAAAGAGTATGATAGAGTCGCCGGCGCCGTACCAGTGACGCCTGGCGTGTTAAAATCCCTATCCAGCTAATATTCCTAGGTAAGGGCAGATATTTGTGTGATGGGCATGAATATTTACTTGTTCCTGAGTCTTGAATGTTTATTAAAGTATTTTTTCTCTATACATATAAGTATGTTTATTGTTGTCTATTACCTATACTACAGCCTGCTTAGTTTGGTACTAGGTGAATATGTGAAAGATGGTCCCCTGATAGATACTAACATTACAAAGTATGCAAGAGTGTCGGATGTTTTATCCACAATTGTCTACAGATAAAGGCAATGATAATCAGGCCTAATGAGTTATTGAACCAAACCAAGACATAATAAATAAATAAATATGGACCGGACAATGTCACACAAATTGACCTAGTCCCAAACTAAGCTCTAGGCCTAGACTAGACAATGATAAACTTACTTTTATAGAGACACTAGCGACCCGCCCTCGCTTCGCTCCGGGTTAAAGTATTACGCATGTAAACCTTCCTCTTGAATCACTCTATCTATTAAAAAAAACCGCATTAAAATCCGTTGCGTAGTCTTAAAGATCTAAGCATACATAGGGACAGACAGCGGCAAGCGACTTTGTTTTATACTATGTAGTGATTATATACTTAAATACATAGAAAACATCCAAGACTCAGGAACAAATACTGTGCTCATCACAAAAATATCTGCCTTTACCGGATTTTGAACCTAGGACCACTACCTTCGTAGGCAGGGTCGGTTCTCTATTAAAAGGGGGAAAAAAATACGCATAATGTATATTTTCGCATAAAATCGTTTGTCCTAAAACGGTTTTTACAATAGAAACATTTTTATTTTATTTTTTATTAATTAGTAACCTGACCTTACCTTACCTAATCTGCACAATAAATGTATATTAAGTTCTGCTAACTCAGCCAAAAAGTATGTTGTGCGAAAAGATTTTATGCGAAAATATTTTATTCGTTTTAAGGGCTTCCCGGCAGGGTCACTACCAACTAGGCCAACGTTTCCTCATTTTAACATTCCTTATTTTAACAGTCCAAGCACTATCTTCTCGTCTCGCCAATTAACAGTATTACCAAGAAAGAAAGAAAAAAGTAATATTATTATTACGCATTTACACTAAGTATACCAATCAAGGGTCATTAAAGCTCTAGAACCGCTAATTTCACGTCTTAATCATTACGTCAAATAGTTTTCATATGCCTTGTAACTTTGTTATTTAATTAGTTAAATATGTTAAATGTATACATTAATTATATTGAAATTAAATACTATCACTAATAATAAAATGGAATTCAGTAAAAGTTTCCAATGGCAGCTCATTATTAAAAAGGTTAACCTTAGGTTTTCTACAAAAAAAAATCGCGCGTCTAATGGCAACACTTCACTTGACTGGTATTTGACAACTATTTTAGATGCTCAATTTCCATTCAGTATGTCAAACGGATAAGACGAGTATCTGGCAAATACTACCAAGTGAAATACCGCAATAAGGTTCACAAACAAACTACCGCTGATCACGGTAGAACTACAGCGTCAGAAGTTAATATTTCTATAAGTTTAGTTCCGAATACATCGTGAGAAACTGGCCTCAAGGACCGGGTCAAACGATCGCCGCGGGCGGCTGTCACCGCCAAGTGATTCATTGCTACTAGCTCAAGACATTGAACTTAGACACTTAACGAATAAGCGAAAATACTTAGTTAAATTTAAATTTCTACTGATTGCCACTTCGGTATTTGAATCACTTTAATTTGCGCCGTTTAGTAAAAATACATGCCTACACCACAGTTAGAATTCTTAGAAATAACGGTATATATCTGATATTATGATTAACATTTAAATTGTATGTATGTACGCAGGCCTAGCGAAGATGCTGAACGCTAACCAACAAACGATTCAAACGATTTTCGAAAACTGGCAAAATAATGGAATTTACACGACGCGACTATCCAGCATCTTTCGTCACTCCTAAACAATTTTTCAATAACATAACGTTCTCGCAATGCCTCTTGGAGCTAATGACCTGGAAAAAAAATCTAAAAATAGCGTTCCGCGAATATGATTAATTATCATTTAAGTATCGGTTATAAATAGTAACCTGTTTCCGTGTCATCGCTGCCTCGTCGCATCAGCCATCGTTGCACAATGTCGATGCTGGTCTCTTCACCAGCCAGCATTTTTCATTCACATATTTAAGATCACTCGGTACCAAACATTTCACGTTTCATCACAACACTAGTAAACTTCACGTTCGGCACAAATCAATAAAATAAGCACATTTACACTATAAACAAGGTGCAAATTTTATTTGCAAAAATATCGCGTGTCGTTCTTAATTTGTTATTGGCGCTGGCGGTTTGCAGACCAATTACACCACATAAAACTTAAAAACAAGACTTTAACATGACGGCACCGCGTTCGAATTTAAAATTAATTAAATGACGATCGCCGTCAAGCGAGTGTAAACAGCAAGTATTGACCAAACAATAATAATATTGCTATTTTGAAAATGTTTTTACGGGATTTTTGACTTTAGTGATGTGTATAAAGAGTTGTTTATTTATTTGGTTAGTTTGTTGTTATAGCGAGGAGTTTGTAGAGCGGCCGGTTAGGTAATGGTCGTCAGGCCAAGACAGTTGATCGGAGAAGGGGGGTGAATGTAGGACGAGCGTACTGTTCGCGAGTGTGTTATGTACTGGAAGCGGCATGCACACCTTGCTGCTTATTATGCAAAGTAGACGTCGCTCAAGGGAATAACGTCAAGGCAGATTATTCCCGATAACCGTTAGAGCCTCGGCAGATTACATTTAATGCACAATGTAGTAACTTTGTAGATTGGGTTTTAAATAAAATATAATCTTGAAGATTGTAGTTAATGAATATAATATGTTAAGTTAACTATGTAAAATAAAATTATTCTGACCCATGACCTGTTATCATTTAGAGATTTAAATAGATACCTTGTGTAGGGCCCCAGGCATGATAAATTATTTATACCGTACTTTGATTTTGACACTTTTATGATGTATGCTCAAAATTTCATGGTATTCCTAAATAAACTAAACAACTTGTCAAACGAGTTTTTGGTTTTTTTTTGAATATTGACATATATTATGAGAAATGACATATACACAATAGTATCGAATATCATCGAGATTTCCCCAAACAGTTCTACTATATTACAAAGGTTAGTGATCGCTACTCGGAATAAATAGTTAATAAAACCTGTGATGTAATACGTTCTCTTCCTGCACTATAAGTCTCTGTGTCTCCTTTTATGCATTATATCGAGGTGCGTTTGTCGTGACTCGTATCTAGACGCCATTTGCTAACGAACTGGCTGCTCGGTTCGATAGGCCATATTGATTTTAGCAATATTGGTGTTGCTTTGGTAATAATGCCGACTGGCAGGACTGACAGGCTGCACTGTCTTAGTATTAACGTCACTTGGTCTTGAGTATTGGCGTTTGAATCAATTAGTTTTCGATATTTTTTTCATCCATCGTTTTTTTTTAATATATATTTTGAATCAGCTACAATAACTTAGCTTTATTAAGACTACACGTTAGTTACATTCACTCCCGGTGATACGATCTCTAGTCATGACACGTATCTAAATTTAGATAGATGAATATATAACTAAAGTATTACGAATAGTCACAAAAGTGTTGCGGCGCGGTGACGCGGTTACCTTAACTAGACTAACTAACTGGTAGGCACCCTGCGTAACTACGCTAGCCAAAAGGTAGGGACCCTGCCCAACGAGGCTAACCTACTGGTAGGGACCCTGCCTGACTAATTGGTAGGAACCCTGCAAAACTAGGCTGACCAAATGGTAGGGGTCTTGCCAAACTACGTTTACAAACTAGTAGGGATCCTATTTACCTAGGCTAACCAACTAGTAGTGGCCTACAAAGACCACCAGTTCAATGATTCTCAATAGGTATGGGTAAATATTTATGTGATAAGCGCGAGTATTTATCTTGAACGTTTTCTATGTATTTTTCTATACATTATAATTATTTTGATCGTTGTCTAGCACCTATCACTAGTTATTACAAGCCATGAGCTAAGTTTTTTTTTATGTTAAGTATTAGGCACATGAGCACTCAGGCCACCTGATGGTAAGTGGAATCTGAGACCCGTAGACATTTGAATTCTCAAGACTATAATCCTAAGACCTCAAATGCTTTGTCAACCCTGAGGACTAAGATGGAATGCCTCTATGGGTCTATGTTATTTACCCTGAATGTTTGATTATTCAAAACGCGAACCACTCCGTGATTTTTGAAATCAAGTAGAATGTTTGCAATTCAATACGTGTTCTGAATTGCAAAGAAGTTTCTATATGTCCGTTCAAATGTGTAGAATTATGTTTCCAGAGCAACTTTTCAAATGCTAATTATGACTGAAAGTAGTCATAGCAAAAGCGAGGTTAAACATGGAAAACGTATTTGTCTATGTTTTCATTGCTGTTTCTATTATGGCAACATTAATGTATGCTAATGTATGTTGGCAAATTCATAACGTGTAATGGTGACAATCTTAATTAGAGAAAATACGCTCCAATATTGTTAATTCGGAAGTGTTTGCTCGTCCATCCGCGTGCTAAAAATATAGTAAAACAATATTATAATGTAGTACTTTATAGGTAACTTATGCGCTCACACATTACACGGGGCTTACCCCTTAATCAGTAGATACTCAGGGAATACTAAGGCCTGCTCCTCGCGCAGTAATCAAGTGACGTCTGTCTGGGAGTGCCGTAATAATCGTCCCCGGCATGGGCGGCCTTAATTATGCAGCGGAGATATACCCCTTTATTAGTTCGCTTGTTTCAGATGCTTTGTTAGAAGAAAATTGTATGCCAATGTAGTTTAGGCGGCCAAAATAAGAGCGGTTGATTATACAGATTGTTTCGTTTTTGAATTGGAGTTCATGGCAACTAGAGATGACACCGAAATACATACATACCTCTCCTGGTCCTAAAAAGGGATTAAAAAATCGAAACAAAATGCGAAATATTGAAATATTTGTAAACTGCAAATTATCTCAAAAACCGTTAGTATTTTAAAAGACTCACGTTGGATTTATTAGATAGAACAAGGTCTCATTTGTATACATGATGCTCTCTAAATACAGGTTTTCTATGGATTGTTGGGATCTAAAAAAATATTGATGATAAAATTGAAGGAGGAGTCAGTCGCAGATAAAGTAACCGGCGCACACATTAATTATCCAATAATTAGTGATTAAACGAACTTACCTTACGTGAAGTTCTATCATAATTATCTGAGTTGCTTCGTCGAATAGATTAGAATTTAATACACTTGTAGTAACACGTACGGTGTTGCCAATCCACACTGAATTTTGAGAGATTTTTACTATAAAAAATAAAAATAAAATTAAAAGAGGGTATTTTGATCACTTGGTCAGCTCCCACCCGCAGATCGTCATTTAGTTTAGAGATAGCTCCTTTTTTATAGATACGAGTATTTCACGCCACGGGTACTAAAAGGGAGGGTGGGATTCTAATCTATTCGACGAAGCAACTCAGATAATTATGATAGAACTTCACGTAAGGTAAGTTCGTTTAATCACTAATTATCTTCATTGCTTCGTCTTCTAGATTAGAATTTAATACACTTGTAGATATTGAGAGATCGTGAAATATCGAGTAAAATGCAACATTTTGAATAAACAGCGAAGTTTAATCACATGAGGCCATAAACATTAACAATAAACCAAAATGTTAAACTATGATATTAACCAAAGTAATTAATAATCAATAAGTATTTTGTTAGTTATTTAACATAATTCGCCTGGCAAAACATGAATCATCAGTATCTTTAATATCTTTTTTATAAAACTTGCCAAATGTCTGTGAAGAGCCACTCCATCCAGCGGTCTTTCTGATAAGGTCTATGTTAACTCCCAGGTTGTGTGCCTTGGAAGTTGACGCATGACGCGTACTGTGAGCGGTGAATACGGTTATGTCTATACCGCATTCTCCTAACGTCAATTTAATCCAGCGGCTTATCGTCTGAGAAGTCACCGATTTATGAGGTTTCTTTAGGCCTATGAACAGTGGTTCGTAATTGCCACGCAACAACTTAGTCTTTTCTAGGTACGCGGACAGTGTTTTAACTGGGCAAATTTCAGGTCTTTCTTGAAAGTATGGCAAGTTAAGCAAGGGTTGCGTGGCACCTGCCCTGGAAGTCTTAACAAGGTCAGGAATTTTAATAAGTACTTTATCGGATAGAAATTCAATATTGTTAACAAGAATTTTTGACAAAGTTTGAGCCCTGTGGGCAGTAACAAGAGCTAATAACGTAACTAGTTTCCTAGCTATTTTATCTAAATTAAGGTTTTCGTTAGGATACCAGGAGGCTAAAGCATCTAACACTATTGAGGTGTCCCAGGTATGATTATATTTTGGTAACGGGGGCCTCAATCAAAAATCCCTTTAAAAAAACGCTTAATACGTTCATCGTGACCTATGTGCGATTCAAAAATGAGCGACAAGGCTGATTTGCAGCTATTAAGAGTACTGTACTGTGCGCCCCCTTCAAAAAGCTGGGTTAGAAAATATATTATACGGGAAATACTAGATTCAAAGATATTAACATTTTTTGAAAGACAGAAATGGTACCACTTTTTTAAGTATGTGTCATACTGCTTGATAGAACTATCTGATAGAGAAGCTAGCATTATTTTGATTGATTCTGGAGGAACATTTTGTCGCAGTAGTGACTCCCGGACAAGACTCCTGCAGCCAGGGTAAGCCGACGGTGAACACTGCGGTTGCTGGAAGAAGACAAAATCAAATTGTCTGTTGGGTCCAAGATCAATAGATTGGATATTAGTAATTTCTTAAACAAAGGGTACCACGGTTGAGTTGGCCATAGAGGAACTACGACTATACCAGTGGCTTTGTCTCTTATGATTTTTCTCAATGCTTTCAGAATCATTGTAAATGGAGGAAATGCATAGAAGTAAAACTTAACCCAAGGTAAGGTAAAAGCATTTATGGCGATTGCGTCAGGATCTCTGTACCATGACACGTAGTTATTACATTTTTTATTAAGTTGGCTTGCAAAAAGATCAACTTCAGGCATACCAAAAGCGCTCGTGATCTTAAAGAATGCAAAATCGTTTATTTCCCATTCAATATCCGGGTGTGAACGTCGCGATTCGGCATCAGCTATGCTATTGTCAATCGACTTAATATATGATGCATATACTATAATGCTCCTAGATTCACACCATTGCCATAAATCCTTTGCAATTTGTGTAAGGTGAGGAAACTGCACGCCACCCATTCGATTAATATAAGAGATCGCTGTTGTATTATCAACACGGAGTAGAATCTGACAGTTTGACATTGTTTTGGCGAATGCCTTTAAGCTGAAAAAAGCTGCCAATATTTCCAGGTAATTAATATGTCTACAGCTTTCTTCCACTGTCCATGGGCCACTTGCAGTCTCTTCTCCACACGCTGCCCCCCACCCAGTAGTCGAAGCATCGCTAAAAATTTCCAAGCAGTAGTCGTCGTATTTGATTTTATTTACAGGTTTATCAAGGGCACTGCACCACCACTCGAATTCGGAGGACAACGATGGAGGTAAGTTCATGATTTTATCGTATTTATCGGGATCATCTTTTAAGTTGAGATATTTCTCTCTTTCGAACGCCTTCGTGTAAAGCCAGCCATACTCTATGGCTGGGCAAGCTGAGTTAAGGAGTCCGAGTAATCGTGCAAAATCTCTTATTTTGCAACGACTTAATTTTTTGAAATAATTCAGCTCCTTTTTAATCTTGTTAATTTTTTCTGGGGGTAAACTGACTTGGAACTTTTTAGTGTCTATTAAATATCCCAAAAACTTGCATTTGGTGCTTGGTGCCAAATTACTTTTCTCATAGTTAATGATGAAGCCTAAAGCAGTCAATAATTCCTTTGTGTCATTTATATTACTTAAACATGAGTCAATGGATGTAGCTATTAAAAAAATATCGTCTAAATAGACAGTAGATATATAACCACATGACCTGAGCAATTTTACGACGGGTTTCATTATTTTCGTGAATACGAAAGGTGCGGTACTGAGGCCAAATGGTAAGACATTAAATTCATACAGTATGTTATTAAACTCGAAACGAAGATATTTACGTGAATTTTTATGAATATTTACAAGGAAATAGGCATCTTTTAGGTCCATTGTGCCCATGAAGCAGCCCTCAGAAACTAACTTTAGAGCTGTACGCAAGTCTTCGAGCTTAAAGTGTTCGGTGTCAATAAACTTATTGAAATGTTTTAAATTTAGTATAAACCTGTGATTACCGTTCGGTTTCGTTACTAAGAAAATACTTGAAAGAAACTGATCGATGCAAGGCTCACACTCAGATATAACTCCAGAACTTAACATATCCCTAATGCATTTTGCGATAAGCATTTTGTCTGTATTTGAATGATTTTTGTTAGGAATGTGAGCCTGCACAATAGGACGAGACACGTGAATTTCGTAACCAGTTATCCATGACAAAACCATAGGATCGCTGGTTAATAACGACCATTGGTCATAAAACTGACAAAGTCTGCCTGCATATCTCACCGAGTCGACATCTAGCGGCGGCTGTTGTATTGCCGCTGCGGCGCTCGATACGATGTCCGCGAGCTGCCGGCGTGATGAAACCTCGGAGCAGACCCCCTGGGCCTCGGGTTCCCCTGAGGCCTGCGGTTCAGGGGAGGGGCCTTCCAGTTTAAATTGTTCCGATGAGGCTGGGGAGGTGCAGTCTGCGGCGGCGGTCCAGACTTGGGCCTGGTGGTTGTCGGCTTGTTAGTAGATGTCGCTGCTTTGAGATCAGCCCCTGACTTTGAAATCGTTTTTGCAGTTTTGAGCGTGTCAGCAAGGTCCTCGCCAAAAAGAAGTTTATCAACCTTTGTCTTCTGCATCTGATCCTTCATGTCTTTTTTAAGATTGAAGAGAACGAAGTTCCGACGCGTTACTGAGTCAAGATTTTGATTGTCGCAAAGCAGGCGACTGGCGTCCATAAGGAGTTTTATTACTGCCGTGTCTTTATCACCTTTAGACATTAAGGTAGTGATGGCCTCGCCGATACATGTAATCGCTCGTCCTAGCTGTTTTTGTTTGAGCTCAATGGCTTTATCCCGCTTTATAACAGCTTCCGAAACCGCCGCTTTTATTTCCGGGTTGAGTTCCGGGGCGTCGATGAGAGTACAATTGCTAGGTGGTAAGTATTTTTCGTATAGCTCTTTACGAAGGTCTTTAGGTAGCCCAGTAGTAGCAATATGTTGGAGCCTCACCGCGACATCATTTTGAATTTCATTTCCGTATTGTTTTGGTAGTGAAGGATCGTCTCCCAATATTTCTAAAATATCGCTATCTTTTTCCGGAACTACTGTTACATCACTAGCGATCTCAAACTCTATAGGCGGCGGCGGCGGAGGCAGCGGAGGCGGCGGCGGCGGTGTTACCAAAGGTGACCTACAGGGGGCGATCGGCTCGGCGGTGCTTGTAGACGGGCCCGGTATGTTGACAACTGAGCGTATTGTGTATTCGTCTAACAAATCGTCCTCTGCCGCCGAAGGGTTACATTCCAATGCAGGCCCGCCCTCTGCAAGTGACGTAATAATTTGAACATATAACCTAGCTTGGCTATGTGTAGCAGTGAGTGATAGTCCCAAAAACTATCCGCAACACTATTATTAGTCAGTTTGCAATATTCAATTATGTACATTTTTAGTAATAGTAATGTAACCAAGTAAAGTGACAACCCGTTGTGGTTGCCCGCAGCACTTAACATAAAACTTATATCTGATAATTATAGTTCATAAATATCATGCCCGTTTGTATTACAGAAAGAGGTGACAAGGTCATGGTCACGGTGAAGTGGCAACCCCAAAGGTGGCCCGCAGCACTCGTATGAGTTCACGCTAGCAAGTAAAGTGACAGTCCCAAAAACTGCCCGCATTACTTACCTTCTACGTGGTAACACCAAATAAGTTTAAACACATATTCGTGGCACTTATCGTCCTAAAAGTTTACGGAATGCTATGTACCTGTTTGTAAACTGGTACGCATATAAAACGACATTAAACTAACCTTCCGAGTCTATCAGAGGATCCCCCCTCGATGATATCGAAGACTCCGAATCGTCATAATGTCGGCGTCTGCGTCGTCCATGCCTTAACTTCCTTTCCAGTTTCTTCAATTTATGAACGATATAATCGTAATCTTCACAATCTTCTTTTTCACGCTTTCTTTTACCCATAATACACTAACTAACACTTATTATACTAATAACTGATAACTTTTGTGGCAAGTAAAGGTTATTCGTGCGAACTGGCAGAGCACTGTAACTGTGAATGACGATCTGCGGGTGGGAGCTGACCAAGTGATCAAAATACCCTCTTTTAATTTTATTTTTATTTTTTATAGTAAAAATCTCTCAAAATTCAGTGTGGATTGGCAACACCGTACGTGTTACTACAAGTGTATTAAATTCTAATCTAGAAGACGAAGCAATGAAGATAATAACTTGTGCCAGTAATTATCCCGAAACCTTGCTCTGAGTAATACATCTCAGGCTTAATTCTCTGCCAAGTCTATACGCAGTAATCAAGTGACGTCTGTCTCTTTATGTGTGCTGTAATAATCGTCCATGCATGGGCGGCCTTAATTAAGCAGCAATATACCCCTTAATTAGCGAGCTTGTTGGAGATGTCTTGTTAGAAGAAAATTTGCTCGCATGCTCTTAAGGTGCACTTACACGAACAACTATTAACGGCAATTCATAGCCGGTAACAATAGCTGTCTTACTCTAATTTCATCTGATAGAATGATTGCTCGTGCGGCCATAGATTGCCGGCTATAAATTCAAATGATTGCCCGCGTATGCGTACCTTTAGAGTTCTCTTCGTTTACTTTAGGGATATAGTTAAAAATAAAGACGACAGAGTGTTATTTACGTTATAACACTTTATTAAGACCATCATGAAGACTGATGATAGTGTTATGTTGTTATGATGTTAAGTGTGAATATGATATGATACAGTCTAAATGGCTACTGAATTGTTGCTTTATTTTTTAAGGTTTAAGAAAGTAAACCATAAAAATGAGGTTTAACACTTTCTTGATAGGTAGAAAGTATATTTTATGGTATCTTAAAACTTTTTAAACCAGTTTAAATTACGGAAGTCGTACACAGAGATTTTTTTCAAATTAACTCGTTCCTTTGACATGTGTATGAAATATCGTCGTTAAATAACTGACATTCTCGTGCGTTTCGATAAACCACGAGGTCAACTGTCATCCCATACATTTTGAGCGATAGAAAAGAAAAACGTTAGGAGCGTTTGCATCTTGGCTAGGGGCCCTGGACGTTTATTCTACAGTGTCATTACACCTATTGTCATCGTATTGTCGATGTTATGATAGCTGTTACTTACTTAATTGACTGTAAAGGTGACTGAAAAAATATAAATGCAATAGCAGAAACATCGAATTAAAAAATAAAAGCAAAGAAAATATAAAAAGTAAAGTTACAAAAGAATGATTGTACACAATATTATTTAGCTATCTCCAAAATATATGCGCTACGTACTGTACACGAATACTTTTCAGCGAATGAGTATTTCGTTTTCGTATTTCCTTCATGTGCAGGTTGATTTATATCACGTAACGGTACATTTGTTGTGTAAGCCTAACTTGGACCAGCGATTCCATGTTATGCAAATGCCCATGAAATATGCTGATACCGTCTTTGGCGAATGTTTGCTGTCTCGCACTAAAACTCTAATACAACGCCTGCAAAATGCGTGCGTAAGATTTTGTTTTCCTGTCCCGCATCGATCTCATGTGACACCATTTCTAAACAAGGGTGGTTTGCTAAAGATGGAAGCTCGTCGAAAAGTGCATTTTGCCTCGCTCCTGTTCGAGATCATTAAAAGTAAAAAACCGCAGTATCTCTACCGGAGACTGCAATTTTCGCGGAGACCTGAGAGACAGGCTCTCAAACTAATTTGTCCTCGACACGGAACCGCGGCATTTCGTGGCAGCTTCCAGTATGCAGCCACGAAATGCTGGAACAATCTACCACCTCCTATTAGAAATTCAAAATCATTATTTTCCTTCAAGCGAGTTTTAAAAGCGCATTTACTAAGTATTCAAAGTTTAATGTAAACGGCTCCGTGTCGAGGCATAACTATAACTATAACTATAACTATCACTATAGGTATGGAATGTCGGCGGGTTTGGTTGTTCTATTATACCTACTTCTGCAGGTATAATTGGTTGTAAATAAGTTTTCTAGTTTTACTGTAGAAAGAGAGAGCAGAGCACTTATTACAAATTACTTTATTAATATAAATCTTGTTGTTTGATTAGAAGGAAAAAAGCGAATGCAATGTATGCTGTCTAGCTAAACCAGTCCATGGGTCCACAGAAAATCAGCGTCGTACTCCCAATAGGTGGTACGACACATAGCTGAGTGGATACCTTTTTCGCAGCACTGTCATTGAAATGTTATTTCTTCTTGTTAGATTTAAGAATTTCATTATATTGTACGCAATGTAAAGATACCTGTTTATGTAAAAAGCGAAATAAATATTTTCTATTCTATTCTATTCTAAATGTGATTTGCCTGTAAAGTAGGCTCACGCAGGGTAAACTGGTAGTGATTTCGGATATTTATCTTCAAAATTATGTACGTCTTTTGTATGCAACCGTTTAAATGTGAATTGGCTCGTTAGAAATACACTTAGGTACCTAGTGCCTAGTTAATTTTAATATATGGAAAGTAAGAAAACACTCTCTTTTTTGTATACTGCTCCAAAATATGAATATTTTTGATCCGATTTGGGTTCTGAAAACATCACTTTTATGACAGGCCGTTTGATACAAAATAATAAACCATGGCCTATTTGATATTAATTTCGTAAAGAACGAACTAATAAAAATGTTTGATTTCCTCGCGGTAGTGGAGAAAAGCACTGTCTGCCCCGGCAGAAAGTGCAATTTATGGCCTCGTATCTATATGACTCTTCCATAATTCGCGTAATTTCTACCCTCAGCAACAATTTAAAAAATATGTGTTAAATTGGCTTTCACTGCATTTACCGCAATTCTTAAACTAATTACCTACTGCTTAGAGTCTTTTAATCGATTTGTTCACGAATGAAGAGCTATCCATACGAATAGCTTTCAAACGTACTGCTTTTGAGCAACTCAGTGATCCTAAACAAGATGCATTCGGCGAACGTTATGACTATCAAAAGTGTTCAGGATTAGGAGATAGATAGATAGATAAGATAGATAAAAAACTTTATTCATAAATTACGCCATGACAAAGTCATAGTCATAAACACGTACAAAATTATTAAAACTAAAAAGGGGAAAAAAACATTAAAAGCTTAAAACTATTATTATAACTACAACTAAAATTAAAATGCGTGATGCAAAAGTCACGGCATAGGTATGAAAGGGCGCCGGCCCAGCATGTGCTGCGCGCATTGCTGCGGCAGCGCTGATATTCTGCAGGGACCGGGCGAAGTAATGCGCGCTCAGTCACTAACTAGCGGACCCCATTCATGTCCAGCCGTGCCTAACTAACAATTTCTCCTTCTAAAAATTAAACAAACCAATTCAATTAAACCTATTTTAGGAGCGCATTCGCGTGTAATATTCGAGTGGCGTGGACATTGAGCCATTAAGCGTTACTGTGGTCCACACCACTTCAATATTCGACGCCGAATGCTCATTTCACGCGTATGCTCTCAGTGTGAACGCTCCCATCGACGTTCGCGCTTATGTCAATTCTATCACATTTGAACAGTTTTCGAAAATCATTAACGTTACTGCAAAGCAACTTATCAACTTAAACTTAGCTTTTTTTTTGACTTTTTGCTGTATTATTGGTATGTTTTTCCTCCTATAGTAGGTATGGCTTTTATTGTTTTAACCAAGTTCAACCCACACAATCATGTATCATTTTAATCTGAACAGTTAGGTACCTACCTACCATCTTCATAAAAGGGGCCAGGCTGAAAACCAGCCCCACGCATGCCTGGCACACGCTGGGACTGGTACCCATTGCCATAGTTTAGTTATTTCTATCCTTTTTAGTTTGAAAGTAGTCTTTTTTTTGGACAAAAAAAACAAAAACCTACTTATTTTTTGTACATGTTATATTTTTCTTGTAATTTCTTATTTTAGGTTTTTTTTTGAAGTGGCAATATACATACATTTCTTTTTTTTTTTAAAGTCAAGTTTCTCCAGTACCCTTAAGTCGAAGTTAAACACCCCTGGGCATGTTACATAAATGCGTCGGACGTTCTTTAGAAAAAGTACTAGCCCTTCAAAGGGCTCCGGGCAGTTAACAGCTTTAATTCCCTTCACGAGAATGAATAAGGCAGAATTATACAGTTATGTAGCGTTATCCCTTTTTCTAAGGCAGGTTTTGACAGTTTATATGCGACTTAAATATTTTTAACGTTAGTTCTGAAGACACAAAGGACAACTATATTATAAAATTAGAATTAGTATTATTTAGTATCATTAATTCGTTTTTTTTCTTTTATAAAATTACCGAAGAGCCCCCATTTCGATTCATTTAGAGCCCCCATTCTTTTATCTGCGGAAATTTTGTGGGATCCTTTCTATATTGATCAATGGCGGAGCAACAATCCTGTTTAGCGCATGATGAACATTGATTTTGTGTTCAACTTTTTTTGTTATTGCGTCTTTATATTTACTTAAAATTAGGTTGATTTGTTTCTATTACTTTTACACGGCCATTGTTTTTAAATAAAGACCCAAACAAATCGCCTCTGTCTTCCTCAAATTAAGAGCACCCCTTTTACTCAGAACACGAAAATAATAAAATATCGAAATTGTATCGTTCCAGATTCACTTTGGAGTCACTTTGTTCCACGTGATGAGAAGTGACAAACGGGGGGAGTTATTTAAATCACTCAAGCAGATCTACTAGGCACTCATTCGGTTTGCGACTTTATACAGGACGGTAGAAATATAATAATTACTAAACAACAAAAAAAAAGTTTATAAATCATGTGCTCTGCGTGTAAAACCTGTCAATTTCAAAGATATGTGTACACTTTAGCACCCGATTTCAATGGAATAAGGTACAAAAACATGTTAATATCTTTGACATCAACGATACAAGAATGTCTCGGGCCCTATGCCATTGTAAAATTTCGTACGAGTAGATAAGAGCATTGACGAAGGAGGTTCATATAATTTTAGGAGGTTCATATATTTTTTAAACAAACGATTGGTATACCTCGCGGTTACTCGGTATCGGATTTTGCTGTTTAGTGCTCCTGAAGGATTGTGAAACTCACCGGACATAGAACACTTGCACAATGTTGCAAACTAACACACACGCACACTTACACGTATCACACGTAAATGCACGCACAAGCACGCCAATGCATGACAGTATGTTTTTGTTTGAAATATTATTATCTTGTTCTTTTTGTCTATGAATTTGCTTGTTGTAGCTCTGTCGTTCCTCGGGGTTGTGGCAGAATATCAGCGTTTTGCTCATCATGAGCAAAGCTATACGCTGAGCCATTTCCTTTTTGCACTGCTGCAACGCACACATTCTTCTGGCAACTTTTTGTGTATTTTTAATGTAATTGTGTTGTTTTAATTACCTTTGTAAATTGTGTGTGTGATTTGTAGTACGCAAATAAACGTATTATCTATCTATCTATCTATCTAGTTCTTTACGGCAGTGGAAATATACCTATACTTGCTGTTTCCTCTAGCGTAGAAGTCGTTTATCGCTATTCTCCCAAGAACCATTCAGATTTTCCGGATAAAAAGTAACTTATGTCCTTCCCCGGGACTCAAACTATCTCCATACCAAATTTTATCTAAATCGGTTAACCGGTTTATCCGTGAAAGCGTAACAGACAGAGTATGGATGGTAAATGGGCTCTGCAATCTATGGATGGATATTATACTAAAGTTTGCAAACGCCTCTGTTACTTATTTCACCCACAGTCATTGAAATAGGAGTTAGGAGGACTTTGGCTGTAAGTATACGAGTACCTGTGCATCGTAAAGTAAATTTTGCTGTAGCTCCCATCAAATTTGAATGATGATTTATAACGATGGATCATTTGTCCCGTATCTTCGATAAAAATAACTCCACACTCGCTAATGTACCCATTACCACGAAATACGTATCGTGCTGACGTTACTCTGCACTTGGTAATAAGAATCTCCTAGTCTCTCATTGGCCTCATTGCACATACGAGTAAATTTATGGAATATTGCCTTTGGTAATGTAGAAATGCTATAGAAATATTTAATGTTAAATGTGAATGGAGAAAATTATTTTCTTTTCGTTTGTTATTCAAATTTGATTCGTAGTCAACGTCATAAGTCATAAATCTCGTCTAGTTATCACTTTTGTAAGCTGTTGCTTGCAATCGGTGGATTTAAAAGAGCCAAACTGAGCTGATATAATACTTATGACGTTTGCGATGGGTAAAATACCATTAATATAATATTGTTCGTTTGTTTAGATGTTTCGATGTTAGTGGCTTAAAGTCCTAAAAAAGCTAGAACCGCGTATTGGATTTGGATGAAATTGAGCAAACAAAAACAATAGAATAGTCCTTAACGGACAAAGAAGCGTGCAAAAGCTTTTAGTTATAGAGGACAAGTTTTATAACTTCAAAAAGCAGATAAAACTCTCAGTCTAAGCGACTTCGTTACTTATATATTTAAGCTGGCAATAAGGTAATCCCTAAGCTCAAATCAATAGAGGAGACCCTTGAAGAAGTTTCGTGCTTGACCCAAATTCTGCCTTTGTCTGGGACTGACTTGGGTTTTACGAAAAAGGGCGAAGGAAAAATATAAATTAAATTATACATAATATTTACTCGTTTTTTCCGCATTTTCCTAAACATCAATTTCCTTGGCATTTACCGTAGTGCCAGATTTGGTGGTTAATATGACATAGCTATGCAGTTCAGTTTACGCTGAGAGAGGATGGAACTATATAATTTATGTCCTTTACGGGCGCCGTAAAATGCACGCAGAGCCATGTCATAATAACAATTCGAAGTTTATTATTATAGTACGAGTATATACCTGGGCGACCTTAGCATTTGTAATTTGAAGCTGTCCATCCTCTGAGCCTATGTGCCATCAGAGTCCTAAGTGTAAGATGCCAATGCAAAAAACGTCTCGAACGTGTTTATGTTTTTTGTATAAATAACAAGGATGCGAACTCGTTCGAGACTAGACGGTTTGCCGCGTAAACAGCATCTTATACTCGAGGCTCAGACGCCTAACAGTCAAGATGCGTCTGCTATTAGTGTTTCTATTCGTTTGGTTTTTAAACCAATCGCGTCACTGGTCAAGTGAAGATCAAGTGACTTTTCGTATCACGTGATCTACCAGTGACGCGATCTTGGCTACGGCCTGTGCGTCGTTTGCCTTCTCTAAGCCAAAAACTGGGCAGGAGCATGTCTGACCATGCTCAATATAGGGTTCCGACGCCGTTACAACAAACACAAAAAACAATCTCATAAAACCACAAGTAAATATGAAGCTCTCAACACACAGAAGGCGGCGGCGGCGCGGAGGCGGGTGTATTGCCATTACAATGCTCGTAACGTAACGCATTCTCCGAAAGGCCTTCTCACAGAGTGCAGTGTATACGGCAATATGCCCGCCTCCGCGCAGTCACCGTCCTATGTGTGTGGACAACTTGAACGATTTTTCTGTTTAAAGTTATTTACAGCTATTTTAGATGAATTTAATAGCTGATTTAGAATAATGTTTACTTATTACACAGCGACAGTGCCAGCTCCTATAAACACGTACTACACTTATTTTCTTTAACGTTACATAAGTACATTGGTAGAAATCTAGTGGCTCACGAAACTAAATATTTAATAGCCTATTTTGAAATACCTCGCTTGTGATTACAGTAAGTGATAGAAGAAGTTACGTAATACGACCGTCACAGGAATCATCCTAGGTTGAACTGATCATAAGGCGGTAAAAAACAAAATATTCTTAAACATTATCATTTCACATTAAAAATATATATTTACGCACAAAAATCCCTTATCATCCCTTACAATATTTATCTTACATTGTTATTATTCGGAGCGCGCTCTGTAAAAATTATCAAAAGTCGCACGAGTGACTAAGTATTATTTAGATGTTAACCCAAAATAATATACTTAATAGAACCATGCAACTTGAACTAACTGGTGGATGCTTCCCTCGGTAAGCCTCTTTATGTGGCCCGTGACGACTTTTGTCTGGATAACGCGGGATCTCCGACTTTCCTCGTAATTTAATACTAATGCCGCTGTAATAGATAATGGTGACACCGAGATCCCATTTGATGCTGAGCAGAAGGGATTTCGACGGAGATAGGGAAAACAATAAGTAATTACGAGTACCTAAACATACCTTGTTAGTACCTACACACATCAAAAATATTCAGGAGTCAAAAACATCCTTACATTATTTATCTCTCGACATTTTTGAGGTTTCATAACATCACGCTTTCATTATTCGAGTGGGGTAGGCAGAGCTACAGAAATACCAACAACTCTTAAAAGACTTGCTTATTCTGTAACCACATATTGCACAATCAGGTCAAGAAGTTTACTAGTGTATAGTGATAGGTTGCAAGCCCATCGCCTAGCAGTACTCCAATCCCTTATTCCCTTAGTCGCCTCTTACGACATCCACGGGAAGACATGGAGTGGCACTATTCTAACCCAGAATAACCCACGGCAAACACACGGTGTTTTTGAGGGTACTTAAGAAGAATTATTAGATTACTTATATAAGTTAATCTTGTATTTTATTTGACTATTGCGAATGTCTATTGTAAATTTCAAATGCGCTATTGCACTGTATCTCAGTAAAAACAGTAGCTCATCATCAAACAAAGGTATATCGCGCGGCTTACATGTGTGTGCCTCGACCGTGCGCGCCGCAAGCTACCATAAGCAAAGTCAAGAAGACGGACGGAGCCGGTTTAGTCCAGGCCGCATCATTGCTGCGTTTGGTTGCTTACGTATGAAGTATCGAATGACACACATCGACCCAACCCTAGCGCCTGAACGGCAATAGGTAACAGAAAATCCTAACCGACCTGAGGTGAACTACGTTTCTATTTATACTATGCCTATTATGTAGTTGAGAATGATTGCATAAATGTAAACCAGAATTATTTTATTAAACAAGATAGTAACATTTTATAGATTTGAAACTGATTGCGAAGTTGTGATAGAACATCAGAAACAGCGAGATCTATATCTATTTCTACGTACGAATTTAGTTGATAATTAATAAACAAGAGTCTTTGGCTTATCACATTTGTTAATTAAGTTAATTACATAACGTGGTTCACCTTAATTGTTTTACACTTCTAATATGACTCTTTCCTCATTATTTAAACACACAAATCTATTTTATTAAGTTAACATAACGCTTCGTTCATTTGTGTCCCATTAAAATGTGTTAAGCATGTTTCATTAATTTAAGTATTGTAGGTATATTTATTGATAAGAGAGTTATGTTATTACTTTAACTTTATCTACTTTTTTAATAACTCTCCACCGTACTCAGAAACATTTTAGAAACTAGAGAGTTAACTCGTTTCTCTTTAAAACTTGTATATGAATTCGCCGTCAAGGGAGAACTTAATCGTCATTATATTCCCGCGATTTTCTGAAAGGACCGATTTAACAGCTGCCAACGCAATACAAAATATAGCCTCAAACATGCCTCAACGCATATTTACTTAGTTGACAGCTGTCAAAACGAGCCTCTAAACGGGTGGGACTCTAAGTGCGGCCGTTAAACTTTCCACAGCTTTTTAGGGTTCCATAGTCAAACTAGGAACCCCTACATATTATAGTTTCGCTATGTCCGTCCGTCCGTCCGCAGCCTAGTGTAGAGACTCTTAGTACTAGAAAGCTGTAATCATCATGAACATGCATATTAGTCACGCCAATAAAGTGGTACATTTAAAAGTAAACAATTTTTTTTTACGTTAGCTTCCCTACACGTAACGTGGGAATGTATAGATTTTTCTCGTCTACCTTATAGTATGGGGTGTTGTTGGATAGGTCTTTCAAAAATGTTATGGGGTTGTGAAAACCTTTTTTCGATTAAGTAATCCGTTTATGAAATATTAAACTTTAAAGCGCTAATTTTTGTTAGACTCAAGTGTCACCAAAACAGCCAAAACTACAAATACAAAAAATCTGAAAAAAGACTTAAATGAAAGAGCATATAACGAATTTTAAAAGAAAACTATCACGACTAAGTAGACATCACTGGTTCTTGAGATACAGGCGATTGAAGTGTTTACACCTACTAAAATCATCTAAGACGGCACCAATTGACTTTAAATAGAAAATTAGTTGTTACCTACTTGTTAATTTTTATGTTTGTAGTACTTAACGGCTTCGGAACCCTACACTGAGCATGGTCCGACATGCTCTTACCCGGTTTTTTTGTGATGCACCAGTTTGTAAAAGTTAGCTGTGGCACTTAGCTAAGTAACGCGAGCCGAGCTGTAAATACAAGGGTATTTGTTCATTAATATTCATGGGCTTTAAGGTTAGCGGACTGGGATTAGCGCCACAGCCAATTACTGCACTTTGCAGCAAACGATTAAGTTTTATTACACCTACAACGGCCAAGCCCTTCCATTTGTACAGCATAGCAAGCAGCTTTTGCTACAGCCTTTGTTTTAACCTTTTTAACCTAGATAAAGTGTAATAGTTAACGCATTCAACTTTGTAGGCAGGGTTACTACCAAAGTAGCCCTGCCTACAAAGTTGGCGATCCCTGATTAGATTTCCAAATATTTGCGCGATGAGCGTGAGTATTGGTCGCTTAGTCTTGGTGGTTTTCTGTGTAGGTACATAAGTGTGTTTATCTCTAGTACTACCTATGATTATAGTTATTAGGTAGCTTAGTTTGTGACCTTGGCCTCTATTCTACTGCGTTATAATGATATCGAGTTTGACGTGCTTTAGAATCGTTTATGTCACAGTCGCCATTATTGTAAATGACATATGAGAGTTATCAAAACATTGACAATACGGAAACACGTCAAAAACGATATCGTTATTACCGTGTAGAATCCCAGCCTTGGTTGATTATTTAAGCTAATTTCTGAGTATTCTTATTTCTACCTCGTTTCAAAAAAGAGATTTGAGGAACAGATGCGGAAACTGCGAGCATCCTTTTGTGAACACCTGTTGACTCACTTTGTAATATTTTCTTTGTTTTTACTTTTCACGCTGTTTTGTAGTGTTCAATAAAGAATATTTTTATTTGTGTTCCTTTTCTAGATTAACCAACCTCTTAGTTATTCCTGCTAGCCCAGAGAAAAGGTTGTTAATGTTGACGTTGTGGAAGAATCCGGTAGAAACTTTTAATTAACTGCACACGAATAAGAAAGTAGGTCATTAAGATTTTAGTTTTTAAAGGTAAAAGATGAGTCATAAGTACCTACTTAGCAGTCGATGAGGCCGCATTGTATTTTGTGATCAGTGTCATACTGCTTGTAATTATGTGTACATTAGGGAAAACACTTTTTGTTGCAAGCAAGGGAATCCTTCGAGTTGTCTAATTTGAGATTTATAGCAAGTAAATCCTACTTTTGTTATATGGTATTATTTTAATATGTGAAAGTTTGTGAAGGTCTGAATGTTTGCCATGAGCGGATTTTTTTAAGATACAATTTTGCATAAAACTTTGTATTGTCGAAGTCTTTTTTATGACAATGGGAAGGTGTACGAGCACTCAGGCCACGCGATGGTAAGGGGAATCTGAGACCCATAGACATTTGAATTCATTTGGATTTGTTAGTTTCAACTTCTAAACAGACAAAGTCACCGGCTTATAGTAGCGTAGTACGTATACGTAACTACAAGTGTAAATTAGATAAACATAATTTTATCTTGTATTACCAGTTATGTCGTTCCCGCAAATAGAAACAGGCATTCGTCTGTAACATTTGATTGACCTTTTACTGTTTAATGCAATACAGATTTAATACGTTAAAATTAACAAAATATTTACTATAAAATAAAATAAATAAAGCTATTTAAATGCCAAGTTCTCGTTAACCTTTATGTTATATTAACAACAAGAAATACAACACGATTGTAAAGTTTTCTAAAGAGAGAGTAAGTTGAATTTTGTGCATACGAACTCGCAGGCCGAGCTACAATTAACAACGACCGCTTTAACACGAAGATAAATTAAATTGAATTAAACCGGATAGTGTTAAACGTGATTAGATAATATTAATTAAATTAACAGTCTTACAACATGCGATTTCGTGCGTCAAGCGTCATCATAAAGCTAGTTTATATTTCACACGTGGCGTCTTTGTCATTCCAATAATAAAATGAGGTCTGTATTTTTAAGTGTCCTTGATTATCTGCAAGCTACATTGTCTTGTAGGACTTTTTTATTCAGCCGCAGTTAATCTCAGAAATAGTATCGCGAAGAAAACGACGCAACGTCAACAAAGCTATTAAGCCGAGACGTTGCGGTGACCAGACTTTAAAGGTAACTCGAGACTAGAATTCATCAAGATTAAGTACGAAGCATCATTTAGCTTGGAACTTTGAAGTGGATAGAGACATGGTTTTAAGTTGTATAAAAAGGGACATAACGTAGGCTCATAAATTTTCATTAATTGCTTCTGTTGTCTGTGATGTAAATTTTGACATCAGTTAAGTGTAGTTAATGAGTTTAATGACACAAAAAACATATTTTTACGATACACACATTCACACATTCTATTTCTAATACACTACTAAACTTCCTGGCCTGATTGTGCAAAATGTGGTTACAGAATTACAAACAAGTCTTTTTAGAGAGGTTAGTATTTCTGTAGCTCGGCCTAGCCCACTCTGGGAATGAATGCGTGATGTTATGTACAGACTGTACACGATAGAATCTTTGCTGTATGCTTTGGTGTATTTTGTTAATGAATGCTAATTTTAAAGCAGTATTTTTTTGTAATTGTCAGTGGTTATGAAACTGTATAATAAGAATACAATAATAAAATAATAAAATGTTGGAAAGAGTCATATTATAATAATCCACAGTAGGTACCAACATTTATTTGTCTTTTGACAGTCTTTCCCAAATTCTCCTGTTAAAAACATTTTATTATTTTTAATTATACAAACCAAATTATACCTTATTACATTATCTTTTCACAATAGTTAAAAAAATCGTTTTGTATTCAGATTGAGATAGTTCTGAGGTTTTTAACTTTGGCGAATTTGACTTTTTGACGAATTAATGCCTCCCATACAAAAACAACTTTCAGTGCTTGGAGTAAAAAGTCTTCCTGACTACTACAAATAGAAATGAGTTTATAAAAGTATTTTTCTTGTATTTTTTTTCTAATGTGCGTAAAACAGCTTGTAAAAATATAAATACAGTGGTGACTTTGAAGCGAAGAAGCGAGTGAAGATTGACAAAAAACGCTGGACAGGAGATGAAAGATATAATAAAAATATTCGGCGAAAACTCACACGTACCCATACATTATGATACGATTTTATTTTATTATATAACATTATAATTATACAAGTTATTAACAAAAATACTCGAAAATATGTATTTATTTATTTATTTAATATAAGTATATATTTATTTATTTATTTAATATTAGTATATATTGTATTCATTGCAAGCTAGATACACCAGAGCTTCTCAAGCAAGTCTTTATGTATGCATATTTTTACTTTTCCTCATCTAATCACATTCACAATATACCTAGCGTTATCTTAGAGAAAAGAAAGCACAAACCTTTTTTTTGACACGAAAAAGCAATCACGTTGTAGGTATGCACTTAATCGTCGAATAGATAAAAAAAAAAATGCCCAACTCTAATTTAAAAATAATGTTACGTATTTTTGATAATAATATATTCTGTGCTTACATACGTAAGTATCAATAGCGGATAATAGAAAGTTATCAGGATATCTACGTAAACCAAGCACCATGACTAAAACGTGCTCGACAAGGCTGAATATAATTGTCAGTAGCTTGGTCACCGTACGAATTGCGGACGCGCTCCTATAAATAATAATAATATGTAAAATTAGCACAAGGCTGAGAGTTATCACCTCAGTGAGGCAATGCGCTGACGCGGGCTAATGCTCGGGTCACGCCGCGGTGTGATCTTATACTCACAGCGCTCAGCGTTCGACACTGTCGTACCAGGACAGGAACAAGGCGGGAGTTATCACGTCGCGTCAGTGAGGATCTTATGCTCACAGAGCTCAACGTTTGACACTCTCGTACCAGGAGATGAACAAGGCGAGCGTTGTCACGTAAGTTTGGCAATTCGCTGACACGGGCTAATGCTCGGGCCACGCCGCAGTGTGATCTTATGCTCACAGAGCTCAGCGTTCGACACTGTCGTACCAGGACAGGAAAAAGGCGAGAGTTGCCACGTCAGTGTGGCAATGCGCTGAAGCGGGCTAATGCTCGGGTCACGCTGCGGTGTGATTTTATGCTCACAGCGCTCAGCGTTCGGCACTGTTATATCAGGACAGGAACAAGGCGAGAGTTGTCATGTTAGTGAGGCAATGCGCTGACGCGGGCTAATGATCGGGTCACGCCACAGTGTGATCTAGGGATCACAGTGCTTAACGTTGGACTCTGTCGTGTTAGGACAGGAACAAGGTAAAAGTTATCACGCCAGTGTGACAAAGCGCTAACGCGGGCTACTCACGCTGCGGTATGATCTAATGTTTACAGCACTTAACGTTCGACATTGACCTTTTTCTTACTTTTAAATTTGTGTACATTATTTCAACTCATTGACCTTACTTTTCTCGAATCCAAAGCTCCTTCGTTGCTTTAAATTTACCTACGCTAAAGTTAACAGCATGTTTAAACATTTAGTGCCGTGTTCACCAACAATTAAACGGACGATTAGCAGTTTAACGGGTGTCAGATGTATTGATTAACAGCTGATTAAGACTTAACCGTCCGATTAATTGTTGGTGAACACGGCCCTTAGAAGGTTATTCAGTTATTAATCACGCCTAATCAGCTTGATTTTATGTTATCAAATTTCATGTTCTTCCCTAAAGCAGTTTAGTTTTTAGGATATTTAAATCGTATAAGTGAGAACTGCTGCGGACAATACTCTTCGGTAAATTTTCGGCAGTATAAATGTTTTTGATAGCTCCACGAATATAAAATATTTTGGAAATATCAACGGGTCTATCGCCACGTGACATGTTTACGTTGAGTTTCGGTTACGACACCCCTTTATCTTATCGATGACTACACATCGATACGACGTTAGATAAAATAATACGGCGCTGGTTATAGCTAACCAAAAATAAATCGCGTAAGCTCTAAACTATTTTAAACTGTCCGTATTCTAAATCTTTATGAACAGTAGCCATCTCGATGGATATAAATTACATTGGGCTAGCCTTAAACTAAGCTTAAGTATGCTTAAGTTTATGAAAAGATAGTGTGCTGTAGAGAGATAAATTAGGTTCTCGGACGTAGACTTGCGCAGTGAAACGGGTCATTGCCGCTAACTGACCTTGAAAATAGCACAATAAATTCTGATAATGTCGAAATTACATTTAGCTCACATCTGTTACTAAAAGAACACAAACATAATCTCCTAAAGATTATCATTTTTTTGGTTAATGTAGACGGATCGTCAAAATGTTTTATGTTTTTGAGGCACGTTTGGGGCTCATACACAGAGCTTTTTGCCGCATTGTATTTCAAACCAGAAAGCATATAACAATACTAAAAACTAAGCTCGACCGTTGCCATATACCTACCACCTACCATATACTAAATGAGATTTTAACTACAAAAACCTTTTAGGTTAAAAAAGTTTATGCTTTCTACAAATTTAATTTTAATAAGTGCCGCAAAGCATTAGGGAATACAATTGTAACATTGGTACCTATGTAAATATTTTACTTAGTTTTGTGTTGAAATCGCGGGGTATGACTGCAATTGTATCGTACTGGATTTTTACGTTTTTCTCAGCTTTTAGTCCAATTATATATTATTTTTCCCGACGCGAGTAAAATGATTGCCACCGTACGTCCTTGCCAGTTAGAACCAAGCATAACAGACACGAAAATACTTGGTCATAAAATATCTGCGCGGTTTTAAAACCGTCACAAAGAGTTACTTGACTCCGCATGCTATTTCCAAAACAGGTCAATGCCGCACTGTGACCTTGGCAGTGGTACAATAATATAGAAAACAACTATAAATATAAGGCAGGGAAAATTAGCTTGTAACTTTTCGTATGTCAAAGGGGAAAATGTACTAAGTTCCAATCCCTTTAGTATACCTACATATATGACTATTTACAAAAAATTGTAAAGATAAAAATACAAAAAGATGTATCCACTGATCCGTGCTAAGACACACGAGAGGTTAACAGATTTTTTTTCTGTCGATTGTAAGTTTTACCACAGAATAACGTAAATAATCTAGAAATTCTAGACACACTGCAGTGTGCATATTTACACAAACTCATTAAGGCCCTATTTCCCACCTACTTTTTTCCCCCTACAGTACCCTAACGAAAATAAACACTTTACTGCATTACCGCAATAAACTTCAAACTGAACATGATATGACAAGCATAATATTAACAATGATGTTCTAAGGTTGGGACAAGGTTCTAAGTATACTCAACTTTTTTATTGAGTGTCTGTTAAAATTTAAACGTTAAACTCGATTTTTGTTACACTTGGATTAAAGATAACCGAATCCGAATTGGATTCACTGCTTTATTTTATTAACATGCGTGTTACGTACTTTGTAACATGGATGGAACCCTATTAGAAGAATTATCTTAGATAGGTGCCAAGTTAGTATAATTTTATGGATTACGCGATGATTTGAGCAGGGGTGTCTATCATTTCATCGAAACACCTTTCATCGAATGTATCATTTCATCGAACGCTATTTTCTTTTGAAACCCAATTTGTTTCTGGGTATCTTAAACATCTAACCTAACCTACGTAATTGATGTTCAAGATACCCTGAAAACTTTATGGTTTCAGCAGAAAATAGCGTTCGATGAAATGATGCATTCGATGAAAAGAAATTCGATGAAGTGATGAGTTACCTTTGAGCAGACTCATAGAATAGAAGAATAATTTCGCTTTAAAACTTTCAGCTCCCTAAGTGGTAATTTGGATTTATAATATCACGCTACATATGCGTCATACAGACAAAGGGTTAAGATTATGCGACTGTGACGCGGCAATGTCTTAAAGAAACGTCCTTGCTTCACAAAACAGAATAATGAGTAATTTTCAACAGCAATAAGATCATAAATGAGTTACTTTTTTACAATCATTACATGATAGCAGTAAATCATTCGGAAGCATATTATTGCATGGAATTCCCGATACGTTTTGATAAGATGCCTGACGTCAAGGTCTGACACGGCGGGATCCATTTCGCTGGCGTGATACGTAAATACCTGATAGCGGTCTACGTCACAGATTCAAGGCTATGTAGCAGTTTCCTTGGCAGCAGACAGTGCTGCAGTGTGCCTTCTCGTGTACTGGCTCGGCTTCCCTCGCCCTGTTAGATACTAGAGTCCATTTACTAGTACATCTTCGATTTATTAGTGGCTTCCAGGACCTAGCGGTGCTGTTTGTAACTGTCAACACAATCGGTCCTAAACTAAAGATCTACTGTATCGTACTGACGAACGCACTGGCATAACACCAAAGAAGGCGGCTAACTGCATAGTAATAGTATAAGCATTTTAAATTTAATGTGCTTACTAATAGAGTATAGAATGCTTTAACTACTACATTGTAGCTAGCCTTTGGCAGCGCATAAGATTTGACGAGGAAGTTTCTGGTTCAAAATTGGTGGCTCATTTCTTTTCCAGTGAGAAAAACTGAGCAAGCATTGTAGTGCAGTTATAAACGTCTACATAGCTTGCAGAAAAGATTTTGGAAAAAAGGTCGATTTTTATAAGAAAATTGGAAACATGATCCAATACTTTCCCAAAAACTGCTTAGTTCCACCTGTTCACATCAAACTTTTTAAAACTATTTTATGCATACAACGTACGCCCTGGGTGAGTAACATGCTATTCGAGATAGCAACATTAATTCCTTGATTGGGGTTGCCGATGAGTCCATTGTCGACGCAATGCAATTTATTTGATTACTGTTTTCAACGGTCATCAGTGTAATGTGTTGATTGGCGCAGATAATACAAACAAACAAACGAGCATTACGCTGAGTTGGGACCATTTCATGACTATATTCTTCTTGTGCATATTTCTCTGTTGTTTGTCACTAATAAATGTTTAAATTAATAAATCTTTCTTTCTTAATAAATAAATAAAAGAACCGAAATATTATAAAATTATCTATCGTCTCCAATCTAAACATATAAAACTCTTCCGTGACAACGTAACTAACTGACAACGCAAAGCCAAAACGGCGGACCCAAAAAGGTTTTTTCTAAAATTGACTCCCAACGGGTACGAAATGCGGTCGTCCTCTAGTATTTAAATAACACAGTTTGGTTACTCACTCAACAATATTAACATAACTTGTTATGGATAAGCAATTAAAGCGATCTTGATCAAACTTAGAGTGGCGCGAAAAAATCCATTAAAACAATTACAAGTCAATGTTGACACGTCAAAATTTGCCATTTCATAACTAATCAGTTCCCATTAAAGTTTCGCAAATATATTTGTCACATGACCCGAGAACTTGTTTCGGTAATTCGTACAAGCATTGATCTAGGCTGATCTTACTAGCAGTGCTCGCATCGATCCATACAAGGCTGGTCCAATAGCAACCGGTCGAGAGCCAGGTGTTTGCGATAAATCATTTGGCTATCGGCGCAGCACCTCTCCGGTCACTAATGATCAATACAATATTCGCGTGACGAGAGACATAAGCCATGAATGGATTTATCCGCCTATCGGGAAATTTGCATCGGGGATAGCATCCAGGGACGCTCTTTGACATGATTTATTGGAAGAGAACACTGGCTGAAAGCATAATCAACTACGTAAGCATTTTAAATTTAATGTACTTACTAATAGAGTATAGGACTCTAACATAAAGCAAGCTTTAAAAACCCCACCACAATTTTTGATATTGTCGTCGATGTATGTTAAAGACCCATGTTAGATACATACTTTAAAATCTGCTTTTTTATTATTAAGGTACTCAGTGACTCTAGATAACGACGCTATGACGTATCTAATGACACCTCTTTTGCCAAAATCTTTATCCGAGGAACATAAAACCATACATACATTCATACAGGTCAATCAAAACTTTACCCTCCTTCTTTGGCATTCGGGTAAAAATTGCATATGCGATGCGGTGATATGATAATGGCCATAGAAAGGCGGAAGGTGGCCATAGGAACTCCTAATTGGTAAGGTATCGAATAGAATGGTATGTTGGTGGTGGTGGTAGAGCCGTGGAGTCTCAACTAGTTTGACTCGTCTTTTAATAGTGATACAAGTACAGTCGACAAATAAATGTTTCTGTTGTAAAAACTATTTTACCCCTATGTCTTACGTCTTCTGTTGTGCGCCAAACAACAATATGAGTTTAAATCAAAGATGCGTCACCAGCAATGCAGTTCTATGCATGCATAAATACTGCATGTGGGTCGTCTTTAATTTATAGTTATTTACGTAGTGTGCTTTTAAATGCAGATTTTGTATTGCATTGTTAAAGTTGAAAACTTCCACAAGTCAAATGAAAGATTTTCTTAATGGAAAATGCGATTCTAGCTGATGGTGCTTTTAAAAAATGATTAAAAAAATAGGTTGTACAAAATAAATGTTTTATTTTAAACGCCCGTTTAGACTATTAGTACGAGAATGTAGTTTTATTGCTGTTTTTAGGTTAAAAGAAAACAGATTATTGAATTTGTGTCCTCAGTTATTTTTCTTACAAGGTTGTCTGGAAGAGATCGCTATTTAGCGGTAAGACCGCCTGTTGTATACCTATGATTTAAATGTACTGTTTCGTGTTCTGTTTTTATTTTTTAATTTTTGGTGTTCAATAAAGAGTTTTTGTATTGTATTGTATTGTATTATACTCAAATGGCCTAAGGTCTAGATAGTTCAGATTGCTTATAAACACGTTAGCAATGCGAATATTTTGAAAAATCGTATTGTTACTCCTTTACAATTATATGTATTAAATAATAGATAAATTCCTGGGTAAAACCAAATTGCCTTAAACATGTTATCGTATTTTTTTTAACTCGGCAGCCATTACTATCGAGTAAATAAGAGCTATCGTAACGTTGACAATACGATTGTATTTCAAAGGCAATATGGCTTTAACCAGTAGAACAGACGCACTGGTTAGATAAAATAATTCCAATACGATCCAATTACGCTACTTTTGCTTTACGCCTATACCTCTTAGTTGTTTTTTGTTACTAATAATATTAATTCTTTAGTAAAAAAATATATATATCAGAACAATGTCACACAAATTGACCTAGTCCCAAACTAAGCTCTAGTCTTGTACTATGGGTATTAGACAACGATAAACTTACTTATATAGAGAAATGTATACTTAAATACATATAAAACATCCAAGACTCAGGAACATCGCGCTCATCACACAACTGCCTGCCTGTACCGGGATTTGATCTCAGGACCCGAGCTTCGAAGGCAGGGTCACTGCCAACTAGGCTAGCGTGTCGTCGAAGACATAGGAACGACTGATTCCTACAATGTATAAAGAACATGCACCACATGTTGTAAAAATAGTACAGTAGAGTACTTTCGCACCTTAAAAGATGGTGCAAAAGTGTATACTCGTAAGTACATAATCTTAATACTTAACTGTATGTCATTATTACTAAATTAATTAATCGTTAATTAATCTCCTTAAGCATCAGCGTATTGCTAATCTCATTCGATATTGCCGCTATTCAGAATCGATTACAAATCATTACGTACCTTTGATCGGATCGATCATTATCCAACCGGATGTTGCGGATGTGGCCGAGAAAATCACATGGAGGTCTTACTTGGCTGCAGATTATAATTGTTTATCTATTGACATAATGATCGATATACTAACTTGAAAGTCCAGCTAGCCAATTGCAGGAGGGTAATAAGAAAACATTCAACTTTGAACCTTTACCCGCTGTTAATAAAACACTGTTGTTATTTTACCAACCGCATTACTTCCGATACTATGGTGTCCATTCACTGTCAAGATATAATGTTGGTCTAAAAAAAGTTATTTTTATGGCATTGAGAAGGCGAACAAGAAGCACACAGGCCACCTGTTGGTAAGTGGGATCTGAGACCCACAGACATTTGCATTCTCAAGACTATAATCTTAAGACTGCAATTCTAAGATCGCAAATGCGTTGGAAACTCCTAGGACTAAGATGGAATGTCTCTATGCTAGTAATTTCACCGGTTGTTTTATCCCCACACCGAAACACAACAATGCGAACACGGCTACTATTACAAGTTATAGGATAAGATACTCTTCGTACTACAAAGCTGTAATTTGGCATAATTATACATTAAAGTTACGCCGCCTAATTTGTAAAATCTTGAAAGAAGTTTTTTTCTGGTAACTCTCATCAAGTAAAGCAAATAAAAAATAAATAAATATTTTCTTGTGTAGAAAAACGTACAGACCTTGTTTATCATAATATCTACAGCATATTATTAAAAAATCAGATAAATGTGACTAGGTTTAAGGGGAGAGGAACGTTACCGAATTTTGTCAGAAAAAATCAGCTTCACAATTCTCTTAAACTGCGTCGAGTTGGAAAGTTATACGCTTAAGATAATCACATCATGGCTTAGCTCTACTCTTAGAGAGACACCGGTTTTCGTTCTGAAATCTAAAACTATTATATTATACTTACTAGCGACCCGCCTTCGCTTCGCTCCGGATTAAAGTATTATACATATAAACCTTCCTCTTCAATCACTCTATCTATTAAAAAACCGCATCAAAATCCGTTGCGTAGTTTTAAAGATTTAAGCATACATAGGGACATAGGGACAGAAAAAGCGACTTTGTTTTATACTATCTAGTGATGCTGAGGTGAAGTTAGGTAGCTAGAAAAAGACGTCATGGGCCCGACAAAGCATCCGCCACTCTCGCACTGTACTTATCAGAAAGTGACGGGTATTTTATACACATTTAGTTACGCGATAACCACGGCCATAATAAGCTTCATGATCTCTTACATTTTTCGTCGTAAATAAACCAGTATACAAGGGCTGAACCTGTTATGGACCGAGCATCAAATGAAACGCGGAATCGTAATTATAATTCGTGGCACATCACTAATGAGTGCGTGCACGACAATCGTGACAACTCTACTTAGTTACTGAAGCGGACTTCGTTACTTGTGCCCATAGAGATCGTGACGTCTCTTCACTCTCGTATAAAACCTATTTGTTACCAAACTGCGTGAAGCTGCTCTATTATCACAATAAATATAAATAAATAAATATATAAATATCACAGGACAATCTCACACAAATTGACTTAGTCCCAAACTAAGCTCTATAGGCTTGTACTATGGGTACTAGACAACGATAAACATACTTGGATAAATAAATAAATACTTAAATACATAGAAAACATCCAAGACTCAGTAACAAATAATCGTACTCATCACACAAATATCTGCCCTTACCGGGATTTGAACCCGGGACCGCCGGCTTCGGAGGCAGGATCACTCCCAACTAGGCCAACGTGTCGTATGAAGTGTAAAAGCCGCACTCAGAGTCAGTTAGTGACGATTAAATAGTTCCATAATGACGTTTTTTAATACACAAGAAACGAGTCAACTATGTCTATAATGTTTCCGAGTACGGCGGAAAGATTCTATGCGTTGAAGTATGTATGTATGGATATTACAGTTGTGTAGTTTCTGGGTTCAATTCCCGGTAAGGGAATTCTAGGCTACAGTTAAGTATGGGACAAGGACAATGTGTTTGAGATTGTACGCTTTTATCTAAGTCAGCTAAAATCAAATATTTCAATTTTGTCCAAATTTATTGAACAAATTTTATCGTGGGCGTTTTATGATTCGTATCAAACGTGTAATTGTCATAGGGTGCTAAACTCTTTTCTATTTAATTTTAAATGATCTCTATTTGTATGTCAATAGATTAACTTTGGCGTAATCTGAGTGCTACACACACAGGGAACGGATCCAATTTGCTGTAACGTGCAGTTTGCCCCGTTGACTGTGAAATGGGGATTCTAAATTAGTGTAATAAAAATAAAAAACCGGTCAAAAGCATGTTGGACCATGCTCAGTGTAGGGTTCCGAAGCTGTTACTACAAATAGCAACTATACACGAATTTTCTATATGAAGTTATATGGTGCAGTCTTTATTTTTAGCTTTAGATGACTTTTAGTACGTATAAACACTTAAACTTTCTGTAGGTATTTCAAGACTGCAGTACACGAATAATTATGCCAAATTACAGCTTTGTAATAACAAAACTCCGAGTTAAACAGCGGACAGACGGACATGGCAAAACTATAAAAAATCCTTGTTGACTACAAAACCCTAAAAAGGTATTTATTACACTTAATTCAACCAGGCTCTAGGTGATTTTGTAAATACATACTGAAATTAGTTAAAAAATTTGGTTTCTTTTTCATACGACTTTTTCTTTATAGTGTCACAAATAAACTACAATTCAACAGGGAAAGGCTTTTGCTAGTCAAAATCTGTGTACTTAAGTCCACTTTTCCCGCGAGCGTGGAAAGTAACGTAATCGATTTTGGTGCGGCGCAGAGTGGAGGTTTATTTAAATCGGTAAAACCATATCGCCTTTGACATGTTATCGTATTATTAACGGCAGCTAGTGATAGCTCTTATTTACTTGACAGTAATGGCCAAGTTAAAAACAATACGATAACATGTCAAAGACAATATGATTTACCCAGTGGAATAGCGGGCCAGTGGTAATGACTAGAGCTGATACGTACTAGGCAAAATGCGTACTGGGTCTTCCAAGTACGCGTCCACAAAAATACAAGTGCCAAAGACTAGCGCCACGATTACTTACGAGTACGCGATTCAATGAATAAAACGGGCCATTTTAGCATGCGTCAGCCTTGGGAGTACAAGTTATATAAAGTCACAGCAAGTACAGACTCTTGATCGAGACCTGCCTCGGCGCCTAAAGCGATTTGCGCGCGCGATTGGAGGTTGAAAGTCGCTGCACTCCCAAATACTTGTACGCTAAAATACGGCCACGTGGGAACGCGTACGTACGAGTACATGATAAGACCTGGTCCAAAAACCTATTCTAGTAAATACGTCTTACCTGTTGTAGTGACCCTGCCTATGAAGCTGGCGGTCCAGGGTTCGATTCCCAGTATGGGAAAATATTTGTTAAATGAGCGCGAGAATTTGTTCCTGAATCTTGTATTCACTGTACATAAGTAGGTAGGTATGTTTATTGTTTTGTCTAGTAGGTAGGTACCCATACTTCAATCCTAGAGTTTAGTTTGGGATTCATTCCCAGAATGGGATAGGCAGAGCTAAAGAATTACGAACAACTCGAAAAGAAAAGTTGATAATTATTTTTTTAGTTTGAAGTTTACTACTGTATAATTAGTGACAGGTTGCAATACAATCGCCTAAAAGTACTACAAGCCCTTATTCCCTTAGTCGCCTCTTACAACATCCACGAGAAGACATGGAGTGGTACCATTCTAACTTCAACTTGCTACTTTTGTGGTCAAGTTTTTTTTTTATGTTAAGGAGAAGGCACTCAGGCCCCCTGATGGTAAGTGGAATCTGAGACCCATAGATATTTGAATTCTCAAGACTACAATCCTAAGACTTCAAATGCGTTGCCAACTAAGATGGAATGCCTCTATGCTAGTAATTTAATTTAGTATCTGCGCCTATGAAGTTAGTGTTGCAGGCGAAATTAATTTACTGTAATTTGCAGGGTTGCGTGCACGAGAAGTTCGAAGGCACACAAACGTTTATTAATTCTAAACAACGGACATAGTTTAATTCTGCAGTTGTTGATTAGTTATGGTTTAGAAACTAGTGTAGCTATGTGATTTTGATTTAATTAGATTCCCGCGATTTCCGCGTAGAAGTCGTTCTCGCAATTCCCTCAGGAACTGTCTAATTTTTCGGGATATATTAGCCTATGTCCTATTCCAGACTACAATTTATTTCTGTGCCATTTTTCATATAAGTAGATCCATTCAGCAGTTCTGTCGTGATTGAGTAACAAACATCTATCCCAACTTTGACATTTATAATATTAGTAGGATTATAGTTGATTGTAATAGTAGTAACTGGTCATATTAGCACATTTTTTTTGTAAAGAATTATGATAATTCTGGAGAATATATATCCAATACAAATACTTGAGCAAGATATAGTCAACTTATAATTTAGTATTGTGATAACATTTTATTAATACTATGAGGATTTGAAGTTAGGACTAGTAGTTTTTGAAAATAGTCTATCTCGTGCAATAAAATATATTATGATAAATTAACCTTTGAGACCATTTTTGTTTTCTTGTAATCATGACACCCCAAAATAAAAGAAAGAAAATTTACCGGCTTTTTGTGAACTTATAACTTAATATTTGTAGATTAGTTAAAGGTAGTTACAATAATTTAATTATTATTATAATTTATCTTTGATAAGCTGCGGTTGCCCCGCAAACCGCTCGCAGAGCGACTGCAATAATTGATTAAAAATCCAAATTTTCTAAAGTTTCTTCTTTTTCTTCTTCTTTCTTCTCTTAAAAGAGAATATTAAACCATCAGGTCTTTCAATTCAAATTGCGTTTTCAGGCGTGGAGAGTGAGTTTCTTTTTTCCATAACCAGAATAACCGAGTAATGCCATTAATTGCCACTCTTATGATGTTTTAACCTATTCTTTCTACCGCGTGAACAGAGTTTCAAGTCACAATGCTGGCATAAATAACCATTCAAATGCCAGTAGGTTGCAATACAATCAGCGTCCCGAATGCCGAATCGCGAACCGGCTCCGTTCACTGCGCGCTTATCTGAATCAAGCTAGCAGAAAATTCTCTGCAACGATATAAAGTACCTACTTGTAATTCTTTTTGATTAATACGCAATCGTGAAACAAGACAATTATTTTTGCTGTCTGCCTTACATAGTCTGTAGGTATCTTGGTAGGGATGTAGTAACGAGGGTTACGTCGCTATTAGTATGTGGAAGTATGGTACGAGTACTAACAACGAATAATGAGTAAGGAAAAACTTTTAAACAAGAGATTGTTGTGACTAGATTTTATACTACATACATAAGTACATAACGTCACGCCTTCATTCCTAGAGTGGGGTAGCCAGAGCTACAGAAACACCAACAACTCTAAAAGGACTTTATAATTCTGTAACCACATTTTGCACAAACAGGCTAAGATGTTTACCAGTGTATTAGTCCATCGCCTAACAGTACTAAATTCTCATAGTCGCCTCTTACTACATTGAGGGAGACACGGAGTGGCACTATTCTAGCCCGGCAGCCACATAGAACCCGGTCTGGCTTTTTAAAACAATGGTATTATGTAGTCAAATTAAAATAAAGTTGTTTTAATAAAAGTATCCATTATTAGTGTTTGGTTTGGTATGGTTTGGTATTTTATTTTTAGTATTTGGTTTCATTAGTTTTTTCAATAGGTATAAATAAAACTAGATTTTCTGGGGGATTGAGATTGAAAGCTTCTGATGAGTGTTTGTTTGTGTTGGCTCAAACGAACAAACAAGTGTTATTACAAATTCGTCTTTCAAAGACTCTTCGATCTCGATTACATAAATATGTTATCAAGTAGCTCGATTTAAAAGAAACGTTTTCATCTCCTGGTATGAATTGAACGACCTGAAAAATAATCACACTTTGGCTCCGTTGTAAATGTTACAGATTTCTGTAACATTTATAACGTGAAAATATTAATACTTATTAATATTTTCATATGTATTGGAGCCGTAACAAAATATATTTCACTTTCATTAATAATTTCTGATTATGGATTAGAATTAACACAAACATAACAACAACGTACCATAGTTATTGCTCTCATATCTAACCGATAAAGTTCAGTAGTATTCTCATTCCATAGGGAACCAAATTAATTTGATACGAAGCATCATATATCAGACGTTACGAATGCAGGCGTACCTAGTTAGAAATATAATCAGAGTAGTTTCTAAACTATTGGGATCTTAACCTTGTGGTTGCCGGGATAGAATTGTGCCACTCCATGTCTTCCCGTGGATGTCGTGAGAAGCGACTAAGGGAATAAAGGCTTGTTACTGTTAGGCGATGGCCTTGCAACCTGTCATACACTGGTAAACATCTTAGCCTGACTATGCAAAATGTGGTTACAGAATTATCAACAAGTTTAGAGTTGTTGGTATTCTGATGCTCTGCCTACCCCACTCTGGGAATAAAGGCGTGACATTATGTATGTATGTGTGTATGGGATCTTAACATCTAACGACGTTTCTAGTTATTAAAAATGGCACCTAGTAACAATGTATATAAATTAATTAAGACGCTAAAATATGTCGTGCATATAAATGAGGAAGCCTATCATACTTTAAAATATGGCGTAATGTATTTATGAGTATTGGAGCTGTTGTATTATAGCTGATTCACTTAATATAAGTGCTAAGATTCCTTATTCTTTCCTGTCAAAGGAACCTAACAGCACGTTACAGTACGATAACCAAGTCACAACTAAATGACTTAGTTAAAGGTCGTCTCAACTTAAATGTTGCAGGAGTGACCACTGATTTAATTTTTTGACAAAAGAAAGAAATGACATGTTTTAGGTAATGCTACCTACACTACCTAGTTGGTTATTACGATGACAGGCTGACACTTGCGACTTTCCAAAGTTCGTATGGACATTGAACTCACTATCTAAGTACCTACCATCGAGTCATAGCGTTAGAGAAAACCACGATGGAACAGGTTAAGCTGCAAAACGCGTATAAACACTAAATCGTTCCACACAAAGTAACCACGAGTTATATTTTGTGCGCGTAAAGCCGGGGGCTTAGAAGGATTAAGTTGTATGAACGAGCGCCTAGTTTAAATTCATAGCCGTTGTTCTGTGGTCTTTAAACAATTTTATTTATGCATGAAAATTCTTTAAAGCAGTTTAATACTTTTAATATGCAGCGGAAGTTATCTCGTGTCTTGTCCCCTGGGTCTACTTGATGTTGTAACTTGGTTTCTATTCTACTTTGCTAGCTTGTTTTCGACACAAGAATGTTTTTTTTACGACCCGGCTACCTTTGCTTTATAGTGATTCAAATATATCACGATGTAGTATAAAACGAACCGGAGTAGAGGCCATGACAGTTAAAAAGTACTGTCTTAGCTCAGATCGAAAAGTAAAGAAACATGTAGATAATATTTTCCAAGAAAAGGTAGAAGTGTCCTTTGTGCTTACCCTTCATTGCGACATTTGAATTTGACAGAAAGTGAGAAAAAATACTCTGTCAAAAATAGGTTTACTGTGCGTTTATGTAATAAGGGGGGGGGGAGGGGAGGAGGGTTAGGTTATTGGGCGTTTTACAAAACAAGTGTACATCGTTAAGGACAAAGTTAAGAAAATTTAACTTTTTGCATTACGTCACGAAAATTAGCCATACATTTAGATACGTTAAGTTTCGTGACGAAATGGAAAAGTTAACTACACTTTTTTTGGAAACCGCCCCTGATGCATATCCGAGACGATAGAGTAAGATAAATTCATATGGCGATTTATCATTGGATCTAGACCAAAATATCCTCGTGCAAAGAATACTTCGGTCAGGGTACCTACAGTTGTTCATTTTCAAGTTAACCATTTACCATTAAGTTATTCCAAGATACAGTATATACACTCGCATCTACTCTTATAGATTTATAACCAACAGTTTTCTAAAGTTAGATATCGCGTTTAAATATTAATTTTGCATGCATAACACGAATTATCTAATCACGCAACATTATGCACTCCCTAAGACTGTCATTATCTGACATTATACCACCTCTGACACTGTAATTTGCCCGCACTAACTCGCTTTGACACGCTTGCAACTAGAAATTTATTAAATTAACATCAGCTGATAATCTATTTTGAACTTGTATTTATAACACAGGAAAGTCCATTTTAGCGTACGCGTGTTTTGTGCGATATCGGTTCAGAAAGGCGTGTTAATCGCCTAGAGTTTCAAGATTAACTGTTAAGAACGTTTCTGAGCATGCTCCGGCACAGCATAGTCACGGCTGTCGGTGCGAACAATAGTCGTAGAATCAAGAAAACCAACTTAACTACGCTACGGTGTATTCAGCGGGGGACGAGAAAGGTCGACGTGTTTTGAAAACAGTGACAAAAGTTTAATGTAACAATGGTATTCAAGGTTACCTCGTTGTGGTCCACGCGGGACGTTAAGGCAATCTCAATATGAATGGAATTATTGACAGGTATATCTTTCTTGTATAATCTACAAAACATATTACTGACGTGTCAAAGAGCATTCATTGCCTGCATACTTCGCCTGCATATTGACTTTTTTGTCGTAGAGTTAAGTTTCACTTAAAACAGTACTATTTTGAGATTAACGTCTTTCGCATAGCAACTTGTTACATATGCTGAAAAGTTCAACGTTTCAGAAAATATACTTAACAAACAAAGCATCACCATCTTTTTTATAATTAATGCAACTACCTACTAAGTCAAGCCTTTAAAACGGGTCTTATATATTAACTAGCGCCCCGCCCTCGCTTCTTTCCAGGTTAAAGTTTTATAATTAACCTTCCTCTGGAATCACTATGTATTTAAAAAAAACCGCATCAAAATCCGTTGCGTAGACTTCAAGATCTAAGCATACATAGGGACAGACAGCGGGAAGCGACTTTGTTTTATACTATTTGGTGAAAAGGCAAATTAATATGTTTTCATAATATGAACTGTAACATAAAATTAATAAAAAATAAAATAATCTCGTCTGACAAACCAAGTGAAACTACTGTTAGAAATTCGCTGTCTCGATGTCATGATCGAGCTCATGGTTTTCATTAGACCGTAGGTGCTAACTCTGGGCGCCTTGACCAAGACTGCGCGATATGACCATTTACGACGATTACATTTGGTTCAGATGTTTGATGCATTGTTAGGTTAACTAGATTAAATGGTTTGTTTTAAATTTTCGTGATGTTGTAAATCTAAAATGGATGAACCGAATTTAATACGGTTTTTTTATTTGAAAGCAGGATTTTTAGATTTATAAATAACAGTGTTGTACTCCTGAAGGCGGGTGGTAAAGCAGTTCTTAAAGGCCTTCAGACGCTGTTTAGTTCCGTCCTCTACGAAGGGAGAACGCCAAAAGCATGAAATAGAAGTGTGGTGGTGCTCCTCTTCAAAAAAAGGTGACAACACCTTACTGAAGAATTACAGACCCATCTCACTTCTGAGCCATGTTTACAAGCTGTTTTCGAGAGTCATCACGAATCGTCTCGCGCGCAGGTTTGATGACTTCCAGCCTCCCGAACAAGCCGGCTTCCGAAAAGGCTTGTTACTTGTCTTTATCTTGTCTTATTACTATTCCCTTGGATTTAATAATGGTTCAATGATAATGAATCAATCACTGTCCCAAGACGAACGTACTCTACCCTCCTGAGCCGTTTCATGGACTTGCGCGTGATGCGGGGCACCCGTGATACCGGTACTTTATCTATTAAGAATTTAAGATAGCATTTGTACTAATATAGTTTTTTTTTTTTCAAATCCTAGATTGAATTATCTGAAATAAATGCCTTATTTTTAAATTCTTTACAATTTTCCAACCCTCTATAGAACATTGGCTCAAAACCAGTTAAAGATAATAAGAGCTAACACGTAGTAAAATATAGGACCAGTTTTTCAGAATGATATCGTAGCCACTGAGCTATCATTTTACTCAGATCTGCGACCGGTATTTTAAGAACTGCATCTGTAGTCTGATGTTATCGTTCGTCTGATGTTAAAGTTGTTAATGACAGTGGAATAAATAACATTAAGAAACACATTGAGCTTGAATATAGATTGGCGAAAAGAAAAATAAGCTGCATCGGATCCACACGGGACTGATTTTGGTAATCCTCAACCATAACGAAGATCTAGTAATGTCCAGATCGTACGGCAGTGGCCGTCTTTCGGCTGATAATGCTGACTTCAACGATACTATCGTTCTTCTACTGCAAAAGGTTTACTCGGTCGCTCTCACACTATCCTTTTCCCTCTTCCCACTTTTGTTACCTTGTCACTCTTTTATCTTGACGATTACTACAATTGCCGCTGCAATTCTATCGATGGATTGAAAATAAATCACGCTCGTTCCATTTCCATTCAGCTGTAACTCACAAAATAAATTGACCGCCATACAATCAATCTGTCTGTCAGTATTTAGGGCAAACGCCGGGTCGTCAGTCAATATAATGAGCATGTCTTGTCCATATCGAGCGATCGCAGGGTGCGCTTGCGTCGCTTTAGGCGTAATTGAATTCTGTCGATGCCTATTGAGTATGATTAAAGGTCGTAGCAAAAGCAGTAAGCGGCAGGCGTGGCGAGAACGGGGCGAGCGTGTGACGTGGCTGCAACGGATTTCTGGCTAAACTATTCGGCTGAATACTGACTTAATGAGCCATCTATATAGACTGAACACCTCCATTACTTGACATTAGGCCTGCCCCGAAGACCTTCATCATAAGCGGTCTTGGTGCAAATAGTCGCACATACAAAACACACACACACATCACCAACACACACACAAAACAACATTCGACATGTAAAACTTTACAATGACACTTAAATGACAATGCAATAGTTGGTGTGTATGTTATTTAGTAGGTATATTTGTAACTCCTTCACTCTGAAACGTCACACTGCATTAAAAAAATGGAGATAGCTTTTTTATGTAGAAGGCTACTACTGTAGAAGACTACAAAGGTCACCTGATGGTAAGTGGGATCTGCGGCCCATAGACATTTGTATTCTCAAGGCTACAATCGAATACTACGAATAAGAATGCAATAAATACTAAGGCCGTTATTAATAAACTTATCTCGGCTGAGACGAGCACTACAGTTGAGATCAGTTTATTAATACGGGCCTAAGACCGCCTAAGACCTGCTGCTTGGTGGTAGGTTAGAGGATAAGATGGTGGTAGCGATCCGGACGGATCTTTAACAAGGTCCTACCACGACTAAAATATCTTAAACCCGAAAGAAATCACAGCTTCCGTGAAACGGTGAACGAGGACAAACTCGCAGGCAGTAGCTAATAATTTACATTAAAAAAAATAAGAGTGAGCAATGCGAGCAATATTAATCTGTTCTGTTGGAAAAAAAGCCTTAACAAGACGCTTTAAACCTGGAACTTCAAGATAAACTTAAAATTTGTAACAATTTGCAACCAGAACTGCAAGTTCGATTTTCGATACGATTCCAGTCTATCGGGTATTCGGCGGCCGGATATTAGAATATCCGTTTTACGGCCACGGCAAAAACCCGGTGTCCGATGACCGGCAAAATTACCATCCGTTGCATACGACGAGAGGTTCATGGGCTTTTTATATGGACTTATATAAAATGTTTATTATAAATAGGTAAGTCTTTTACACACTAACCTAGTCCCAAACAAGAGCGACTAGTCCTATGGGTTCTAGAATAGTACTATAAATACACTTATGCAGGGTAAGATGTCAACCCCGTTCATTAAAACAGTTTATAGAGGCAACCCTCAGCACAAAGGAAGTGGATAAGCTATGAAAAGCGAAAAAAAAACATGTTGTATACAGCAAAAGCATTTTTAGTCCTCCATCCAACATCCAACCTCCAACGGTTTTTGTTACATCCTGTATAGAAAAATACACATGAGTACAAATATAATAAAAAAACATCTTAAACTCGGGAGCTAAATAATACTCGTGCTTATCATACAAATATTCGCCCATATCGGGGATCGAACCCGGCCCACTCACTTCATAGTCTGGGTCACCACCTGATAGGCTAACATCGTCTAACTATTTTATACGCTATTCCTACCTGTATGTAAAATCGTCCCCGTCAGTCCTGCATAAGAAAAATCACGTTTATTATTCTACGATCTTATATCGAAAGAGTAGGATTTAGAGATCGTATTGATGAATTCTTCAGTGTAGGTACAGTTACCAGCAATATCTGGGCGTGAAAATAGCAGACATGGTCTTAACTGGGTCATACACAGATTTAGGTTACCGTCTTTCCTGTGGACACATGGAAAGGTAACTTTCGATGCCCCGCCGCCCCATGTCACATAAGATATTATTGATGGTGACTGTACTTACTTACAAAATCTTTTGGCAGCATACCAACAAACCGCAGGCCAGTTAGTGATAAAAGCTTTCAAAAATCTATAAACAAGTTGTTTATATGTGAAGTACTTTTTCAAATAGAGATACAATTTTTCAAGTTTTTGGTGTTAAGTAATTCACAAAAGGTAACAGATGATTAACTTAGAAACTAAATATCATGATTTCCAAGAAATATCTATATTTTTTGCCTAGATAAGATTGTACTCATTCCCAGTAGGCGTCTAGAAGTTATTCCTTGAGGGGCATCCGCATTCAATATCAGGAGTTCTCTTAATGCGGGCGGGATACCTGGCCGCGAGAATTACAATAAGAAAATGGAAAAGTGCGGCCCGGAGTTGGGAATTCCTGCAAAGAGCCTTATTAATGTTTGTAAATTTATGATTTTATTAACAAACTTTTACAATTATTTGAACGTCGGGATTTAGACAAATGTTGGGACAAAGATTGTGAATCAGGGTATTTTTAATAAAACATAGCGGTTTTCAGATTCGAATTTAGATAGCCAGGTGACTTCTTACTTTATCCTGATGTCTGACTTCTTTGATTCTTTCCAATCTTTACGAATCTAGGCCATTACCCCATTTTGGCACAGCAATATGACAGCTCTTACCATCAACCGAATAAGAGAAGTCATAAAGTCTACATTATGATTACAATATCGGAGCAAGATTGGTAGACAATATGGAATAGACGTTTTGAGGCGTATCGTGATTCTGTTCAGTAAAAACATATTGCTTTTGCGATGTTATCGTATTGTGAACGTTACGATAGCTCTTATTTATTTATCATAATGGCAGCCGATTAGAAAACAATGCCTAAACTTTTGTGTTTCTGTTAGGCAGATACAGAGTGTTATTTACATACATATAATACGATAACATGTCAAAAGCAATATAGTTTTACCAAGTAGAATAGAGCCCCTGATTTAGTTAAGGGTACAATATAACTTGGAGAATTCCAAAAATAAATCATCTAAAAAGTAATGTCTTCAGCTCATCAAAATTTGTATCGTCGTGTAGTTTACCCACAGTACCTGGATTCATGTAAAGTATCCAAGGAACGTACCATTATTATTAATTCACGATGGGCTTCGCTCTTACCCCTTATAACTATTTATGTACTAGATGAGGAGTCTAGCTACCCCCGGACTCGGATATTATTCCCCAAGCCTTCCTTGAACAATAATTACTTCTTCAAAGTCTCTCTTTCACGGCAAGAATAATATTTAGAGTTAATAAGTAAAACTGAAGACTATTGAAAGGCGGATTTTTTCATTTCAATTCATTTGCGAAGTATTGTTGCAAAAATGAAAGTAGGTATTATAAAGCAAATTAAACTGATAATACTGATATAGCATTTTGACAGAAGTGCAAGAATCTTAAGTGCCATTCTGAGTTCTCAAACCCCCTTTTCACTAAAAACAATATTTGAAGTTATTAAACAAGGACAAATTACTTTAGAGGCATACAGCTTCTCGTGATAAGAATTCAGTTCTTTGGAGTAGAGTTAAGAATTTAGTTGTTTGGCGGAAATGTTGACGTAACTGATTTAATTATTTATTTCGAGTTAGCCCCGACTCAGCAACAATAAAAAAATACTGTACATCATATATAATATCTCCTGCTACCAGTTATATTTCGTTGTTACAATGTAATATCGAGGCGACCGTGGCCTAAACCAATTCCGATCCCTAAGTAACCGAATCGAAAGTTCCATCAGGCGACCTAAACAAACACGTACGCGCACCCATATTAACTCTTAAACAACCAAAGTATTTTTTCTTTCTCACTGTTCCACTTATTCCGCTGAGTGTACATTGATGACCTATTTGGACTAATGGTCTAAGGGACTTTGGAATTGAATCGGGACTTTGATTTGCGGGCTCGAAACATTTGCGGTGGTGCGATCCGGCGGACAATCAACCGGAATGGATAGAGTTACAGTGGAATGTAATCAAAATACGCAAATAAACAGGGTAGTTGGAGTTTTAAAACGAGCTTTATTTCGTCATCATCATATTAGGTAAAATCTATCCTTTTAGGTGTCCTCGAAAAAATCACCACAATGTTTGGTTTCGCGCCGCCCGTATCAAGTGTATTTCTATAGCCATCCCTAAAAGCTTCCACTGACCAACGGTTCGACTGTCAGGACGAGAGGGTTGCAGCTATCTATTAAAATGAGAGACTTTCTCTTTCAACAAACAGCTGTATTCCTCTGAGCCTGTCCGACAGTTGGTGTGTGGGACCCTTAAATCATCGATCCATCTTGATCACACAGGTGTCGTGTTCTACAATTTCTGAAAACGGCTTGTCTTTTATTGGAAGATTCTCAACAATTCAATAACGGCATATCTGTAATCTAGATATTTTTACTCACTTATTTTTAAATGTCAATGCGCAATATATACTACAAGTAGCAGACTTATTATTATGTAGATAGCATGCAGTACCTATTCAATCAGATTGTGAATTACATTTTACGTAGTTTGATGCTTATCGGGAAACCCTTGTCAACTTGGTCGATAGACAGTCGTTTGAAGGTGTTGCTTATTATAGAAACTACAGTATGCATACATGTGTGTGCCTACAGTTTATTTCTAAACTCTAGCATTGGTTTTCTCATACTTTCAATATGTTGAACATAAAAAGGAAGCAAAGACATTTGTTCCGTAATGTTTTAGATTTAATTATATTCTGTAACAATAGCTGATATAAGTGCCGTATGTGTTATTTTTATCGCAAAGGTCGTTGTTAATGCAGATCTTGTAATTTTTGCATTAGTCAAGTGCCTTAAGGTCATAGAATATGTGTGGCGAGGTGCCAGTACTCTAGCCTTACCTTAAAGTGTGTCAATGCATAATAACTTAGAGTTAGATAAATATATATTTGCTCGTTATCCATAAAACTTTGAGAGTTTTGCTAAAGTTTGCCTAAAGGTGCATTTACACGAACAACGGCAATTATAGCCGGCAACAATAGCTGTCTACATCCGCCTGTACGCTGCCAGTGCAAATGCACCATTACCCCAAAGTTGTTCCATTCAAATCTGTAAGTAGTATATATCTAAATTTAATTCAAAAATGTTTAGTGATTGATGTTAAACTAACAGTACTTACCGTTTTCGTTAAAGGTTTGAAATGGAAATTAACATTGATTGTGAGACTCTGCGAATTAATTCAGTTTACAGTGACGGAATGCGAAGGAAGTTACACTTGGGGATCGAGAGTAAGACCCTGGGAAACATTTCGAATGCCATAATGATCCGTTATATTTATGTTTAATTCATGCTTCAACTGTTTTGATTCCAACTACTTAAACTAATACTTATTATTTCGTCGATAATGCCAAAATGTTGTTAATTTTATGATACCTTTCGAAAAATACACTTAGGCCGTGTTACCAAATTAAAACCAATATGCAATGGTTCAAATGTTATCTCATGAATGATATTTACATTTGAAATTCATAAATGCGCATTTGCTTACTTGAGTGCGATAAAACTAAACAGTAAGTTTATGGGATATATCTAGTAATTTATTTTGTGATAAGACAACAATGACATTATTTATAATGAATATAATTCCTTCTTAAAATGATTTCATCATAACTCACCGTGGTTGTAGTACTTCAGGTATGTAATAATAAAACGTGTTTGCAGTACGTACACAAATTTCCACCTAACCTTGAGTCTTCACAAGGTCTGCATTTGATTTATGAATGATATAAATAAGAAAATGAATATGCACCACAAATCCCCACGCCTGACGAAAAAAAACAATCAATGACGCGTCTCATTTCCGCTCTGCTAAGCTATCAGCCGCACGTTTAATCCCTTAGCTTAATCTGCAACGTATTAAACTCGGCGTTTGCTAATCTAAAAACAATAATGAAATACGTATCAATAGTAATTACCCTTGCGTATCTTCTGAGGCCGGTACATAGTGACCTCACGGAGTCATTTTACACTAACACAAAAACTGAACTTGATTGTCTCGACTCAGCACAAAAACTGAAAGGAGAGGATTTCTCCTTGCGCGTTATCAGCACGCGATCTGACGTCGACGGCGATAACGTGATAGCAATGACTCTTTCAAGTCGTATGCGATTAGAAAACGCGAGGTCGCGAGTTCAAGCGTGGTGTAAGAGGGTAAACAGAATAGAGAGGAGAGGGAGGGGTGGCAGATTATAATCCGTAAGTCTGTAGGTATCTTGGTAGGGATGTCACGAGGGTTACGTCGCTATTAGTAGGAGGAAGTGCTATAATCATATGAATACTTCCTTGTAATTTAATAGCATCTTATCATTAAACCTACCGCAAAGTAGCAGTGTTCGCACTGTTGTGTTTCGGTGTGGGGATAAGACAATCGGTCAAATTACTAGCATAGAGGCATTCCATCTTAGTCCTCCGGGTCACCAACGCATTTGGAGTCTTCGGATTGCAGCCTTGGGATTGTAGTCTTGAGAATTCAAATGTAGATCCCATTTACCACCAGGGGCCTGTGTGCTCGTGTGCCTTCTCCTTGTCATTAGAAATGTTATTTTTTAATGACGTAGTTTTTATTTATTTGGCAATTGAAGCGACTTTGTAATTCGCTGTCATACGTTTTAAAACCTAACTAAAGCAGGACAGCGATCGATGAAATATAGATCAAGTTGAAAATAAACATCTAACACTACGTCAATGGCTATTGTCTAAGAAATGATTGACGATTGCGAACAATAAATTAATTATAGAGGACGGCAATTGGCTCTAATAGCTGTACTATTGAGAAAACTGTTTTTAATTATAAAATTACACGCTAGCGGATTGAAGTTATTGTATAATTTGAGAAACAAAGGAAATGGTCATGAATCATACCTGAGAGCTATAAAAAGGAACTTACACTTACACTACCCCCTACAAATGTTATAAAAGCGTTGTAAAACCCTGTGATGAGAAATATGGACTGCTTCAGCTCAAAATGCAAGGCAAGATCGAAGGCAGCAGAAAACTTGGAAGGAGACGAACATCATGGCTTAAAATCCTCCGGAATTGGTTCAATTTAAGCACCAGATCCCTGTATCGATCTGCAGTATCGAAAATAATAATAGTAGGAGATGACACTTTAATAATTAATGTTTATATTGAGTAATATAGTGTATGACCTCATGAAACTGCTTTAATAAAGACCCATTCAACGTTTTACCACTTTTTAAAATCCATCAAGCCATTTAGACTGCAAGAAATCACAAATAAACCTACATAAAAATACCTGACGGTGGCGGTCGGGAAGAAAGAATAATGGTAGAGATAATTTTAAAGTGTTTATCAAAAGAAAGTAGTAAAGACGTAGTCTGTGCGCAATTGAATCAATCTTGTTTTCAATTGCATTAAGTATAATCATTATTATCTACTGTTCTCCTTTTGCTTTGACAGGTACAGTAACAGAAAAAAAAAAAAAACAATAATTTTTAATTGGTACTAGAAAATAGTAACTAGTTGATCTGTACGTTTTATGTATTATTTACGGTTCTCTGCCTTTTTGTCGACAAATCTTTGATAAATGCAGTTTCGCAACCTATTTGCCAAACCGCTTTTTTTCAGGAATTAAAAATATTTAAGGATTTTTATAAAACTAACCCACGACGACACGGTGGCCTAGTTGGGAGTGACCCTGCCTCCGAAGCCAGCGGTCCTGGGATCAAATCCCGGTAAGGGCAGATATTTGTGTGATGAGCGCAATATTTGTTCCTGAGTCTTGGATGTTTTCTATGTATTTAAGTATTTATTTCTCTATATAAGTATGTTTATCGTTGTCTAGTACCCATAGTACAAGCCTAGAGCTTAGTAATTTGTGTGAGATTGTCCCCTGATATATATATTTTTTAACCTAACCTTACCTATAGGGTTCTACACGATAGTCCTGAAATAAATTCAGATTTATTTACAGTTTCGGAAAAACACGCGGGTTGTCAAATGATATGTTTGTGAAATGAATCATTTGTGAAACATTTTTTACGAAATGATAGGATCCCATTATTTACCATATCTATCAAAGAAAATTGGCGTATAGTAGTTACCTAGTCGTCACTAATCCAGTATCTCATATTATCTCTTCTCTCTTTAGCTCCTTCATTTCCACCCTCCCGCTTTCCCCCTTTATGGAAGTAGACAGTCTTTAATTTCCTACTGTCAGCACAGCATATTGAATGGTGCTGCTAGTGTTTATTTGGAGCAGCTTGCTTATGAGAGTTTCTTTTAATGTGTTGTTTACAACATGCGTCATTACAATTAGACGGGGAACATAGAGATTGGCAGTTTAATTATCACGGCATGAAGGCGTATTAGCGCCGACAGGTTCATCGAGATATGGCAACCGGCCAGCTACAAATCGTCCAAACAAATCAAAACTGACTAAGTACAATGTTATTTCGCACAAGTTGAATTCTGCACGCGACGAGATTTGGAATTCATGTATAGTACAATACTTACTTAAATATCAACACGGTGGTTGCCATACTACAAAACAACACGGTGCAATGCTTGATTACAGGCGTGAGGCTATTAGTTTGGACAAACTAATAGAAATCATAGTCTTTCAACATAAATGTTTTGATTCCTAACATGGTCAGAAAAGATACTAGACAGGGTCACAGAACACAAAATATAGTACAAGTATAAATAAAAAGGAAAATGTCTGAAGAGCGGAGTGTCCCCAGCCTGCCGATCCTCGACACTGCTCAAAGAATAGTTGCCTAAGATGCTGATACGACCAAAGAGTTCTTTATTGACGAATATATACCTGTAGACGGAAAAGATAGACCGAAAAGCTGGTGATGATTGCGGAATCCGCAGGAACTGAACGCCAGATTTTATGGCGATCCTGACAGAAGTCTATCAGCTGTTAAGATGATGAACCTTCAATGAAGATACATCATGTAGCAGTGCTGGGTACAGGTTTCGTGGCACGAGGGTCTGGGCTTTAAAAATCACGTTCAGTTGGGTAAAAGTGCTCGCGAGCCTTGTTGAGATTTAATTTAATTATCATTTGGCAATTTGGAAAGTAAAGTTAAATTGTAATTTTAATTCATCTTTCTTATTTAAGGGTGCTCAGTCAAAACAATCAAAGGTAAGTACTTTTTAAATAAATAAGCCAAGGTTTTTTGACTAAGGTGTAAAACGTTTATTTAAAAGAATACAAATCATCGTTTAATATTCAGTACTGACCTACTATTTTGCTTATTCAAATCAACTATTAAAATAAATCGAATATTAAACAGTTTATAAAATGCGCTTGAACAAGCTTGATTTCAATCTGAATCGTAGCTTTACAAAGCGGGTGCATATTTAAATAAAACGCATTGAATTACATGCACCGCGAAATAAATTTATTCTTGCACTAAGACTTCAGGGTTAAATTTCAATATACTTTACATTCGCAAAAACCCGACTTTGCTGCCGTCATAGAAATACGGACTTTAAATTTTGCCTTGTACAATATGAAGTTGGACGAAATGTTGCTTCGAGTAGGTATGCATTCATCGTGCTGAATTGCATAGCCTCAGGAAAATATTTGGCCTTTTCTCGCATTGAACGCAGACACCATCAGCCAAATTGGATCTCATAGAGATATACTCTTACTTGGCCTAGAGAGCAGAAGGATGTACCGGCAGAAAGTAGATTTTCCACAGGATGCAGTGCTGTAGCGACGTACTTAAATGTAATTTAGGAGTTTCGACTTCAACATTTTCCAGTTGGTTTCTGAGTAAATGCAGTTCGCTGAAAGTTTTACACTGTTGCTTTTATCGTTGGTTTTCAAGTGTTTAGAGTTTCAAACTTAGTGGAACGTTGAATAAAGCGGGTACAATGGAGTCACGTCTGAGTGCTACAAGCTTTATTGTAAGATCCTGAATACAACGTACCTACGTTAATGACTTTTGTGTAGTTAGATTTTCTGACGAGTTATTTAAGTAAAATCTATCTATTCGAACAATCAAGATTTCATTTCATTTCATTACATAATATTACATTCGATAAAGATTGGCTGGTAAGCTTACGAAGGACTATATTGACTTCAGAGATAAAACTTGGCGTATAATTTTCTGGTATTTCAATTATTTCCTCTTTCTGCGTTTTACTTGAGATGACGAACAAATAAAATAGCTTCTTTATTTCGGAAAGTAGCTCAGATTGTCAAATTTATGCTAATAAATATTTTTTTGCCACCAAGTGTCAGTCAGCAGTGAGCATCGTGGGCTGCCTCGGTGTCACTATTGGCATTTCTCCAGCTTATTCTATTTCGAATAATCATAAACACATCCCAGACGAGTTTACGCACAATTTGCGGTAGTATGAAAGGCAGACAGATGTTAGTGACTGTACTGTTACGTATTGCGCACAATTATGAAGCATTTTTTCTTTATGACGCTGCTGAAATTCCTTTGATGTTGTTGTAATGTTATGAGTCAAATAACAGTAAATTTGGCCTTAAGTTTTAGTAGAACTTGTCTCTTTGACGACTAGGATCCATTTGCGTCAGAGGTAACTTTATTGTACATAAACAATAATTACCTTGTGCACTTTTGATAAATAGATAAGGCCCGAGGCATAATGGACTTTCAGAAACTTTGTGAACTCACTAATTTCCAGACAGTTTTAATGGATCCTTTGATGAATTTCGGCAGTGACTCTTAAAAGCCAATGAGATTTATTTTGCATTGAATTACTATGTTAAACCTTCCGAAATAACCGACATATTAAACAGATAAAAACTGCCAAACAGTGAATATACTTACGACCGGCTTGAAACCCGTGCTATGTTTGCAAAATTGTAAGGAGTTGGATTAATATCACCTAACACGGGTAAAGTAGGTTAAAGGACGATGGGTAAAAATGTCCCCACCCACCAACAGTGATGAAACATGTGCCAGTTTATAGATCTTGGCAATATGATGTATTTTTTCTATGGCGACAATCACCATATGTATGGGGTTTTCTTGAAAAATCATAATCTTATCGTATGGAACTATGGAATTTGTTTGAAAATGAACACGTATGTAGATGATTTGCCTTGCCTGGCCCTTTGTTTTCATTAAAAAATTCCCATTGATTTTGCTACGAAGATAAGTATTTTGTCTTTTATTGGGTCCTAATGAACATATAGACCTGCAGCCCGTTACTGTTAGAGGGGGGGGACGGGGTCCATACAAAATTGCCCATCACCCTTTAAATTTATAATACAGAGATTGAAAAGTATATCCATCGCAATACATCACATAAGTACCTTATATCCCCGGTAAGCAACGATTCGCAAAGGTTATCAAGAAAGCCATTACAAGCAATTTGTGGACGAATGGCTTCGAGCACGTGACTTAAACTCATAAAGTATAAAACTATCCATCTATTATCGTAGAACTGTTTTATGAGTCGATACTAGGCTATCTGCTTATCTACGTATATATCATATAATCACAAATATTCGTTTTTTGGGAGAGGCTTAGTAAGGCGTAAATGTACGCTCGTTCTGTAAGATATTGCATGAATGTTTCAAGAATGTCAGTTATTTGTGCGAGTATTTTTCCTTGAATGTTGAATATTTTCTATGTATTTGAAAGTACATATGTATTTCGCTATGTATGTTTATCGTTGTCTATTTTGTACGTTGTCTATTTTGTTCGTGCTAGTTCAATTTGTGTGAGATTGTCCCCAGGTATTTATTTATTTTATTACTTAATATTCTCCATGTTCACAGATATACAAGCATTTGTAGCAGGATCAATGGATTATACTTGCCTAATGTAACGACAGCAAACATGGATATGCGTTTTCCTTCGTTGGGGCCGGCCGTTTAGAGTTTTAGTCTAGTAACGTTTTCACGGCAATATGTGGCCAGCTACTACGGGCGTCTTTTTCTAACATACGCAGTAAGAGTAAGACAGCAATAGTTGCCGGCCACACACTGACGTTAAAAGTGGATTGTCTAACCGGCCCCAAACGGCGTTTTACTTATTCCAAATCAACAACAAAGTACAATACTAGAGCATTATCCACGCCCGGCCTCTATTCAACTTGGGCTATTGACTATATGGCCGCTTTTATTGACAAGAAAATAAGAGCTGCCATAACGTCTACACTTTGCAATAACGTTATAGTTCACATTCAATTGGTATAGGGGTTCCTGAATCCAATCATACTGAATTAATACGAGTTAGTCAGTTGCTTAAGAGGCCGCATACGAAATTTTGACGATTTCGCTGATTTATGTGATTTTGCGGACGTGATTTTACAGTTGAAATAATTTACTTCTAAAAAAATTAATGCGCAACACGAGAGATAACTTCAATTTCCAACGAATGTATGAGCTACTTTTTTGTTTTTCCTTTTTTCTTTGATTAATCGACCTGAAACTGACTGTTTCGTGAATTTTGATGTCTAAAAGGTATATAGTACTTATTTTTAGACGACTTTATTGCTATAAAAGTCGTCTAAAAATTTATGAATCACTTTTTACCACCTTTTTTTTGAGTAAACAATAATTAACTTGGTAAACGCTTACTTAAAACTCTCGTTCATAAAATTAAAACAACAGTAATAAACTTCAGTTCAAAATCAATCCATTACCATTACAAACCTTCAAAAGTTAAAAAATAAATAGCAATATATAATGTTTTAAAATAACCTGAATCTCGCATTAAAATACTCGATAAAAATAAAAAAGTAGCTCATTCATTCGTAACTCATTTATTCGATCATAACTGAAATGATGTTTCATGTTGTGCATTAAAACTAATAGAAAAGCAGTATTTTAATTGTAAAATCACGAAAAGAAGCAAAACCGGCCAAATTTCGTATACCTACTTCCTCAAAGATTTAAGTGCATGGCCGCCTGACAGACTTAGTACCAATTTCACCATACTATGTTAACCACTTAACAGACGATTAGAGCGTTAACGGTTGTCAAAATGTATGAACTAACAGTCGATTAACATTGATTAAATATATTGTATGGTGAAATTGGTACTTAAGACTACCGGCAAACTGTTAGTCAGAGGTAGCCTTAACATTCGCTTCGTGTAATTTTTAGTATAATAATCACACCACCGCACTCGAGGTTAATCCTGAATCCACTCAAGAGTGGCATATCAAGAGTTAAATTATGCATGAAACGTAAGTCGCGAAAATGATCTACATTTAGTATGAGGCACTTATTTTTAAGGCTAGAATTATTTAAGTAGTTTCTGCAGTTAGTATATACGAGGGTAATGTACTCGTAGTTATAAGTCGGTTTGTATGAGCACGTGCTCTGCCAGTGGCTATCTCATTCAGTTTTTACGTTCGTAAATAGCGATCATTACACAGACGGTGCGTCGCCAATGAGTGATTGGCGAAGCTATTATGATAGCTACTGAAATAGTTATTTAAAAACACATTACATATACCTAAAACCCATGAATTTTGAATGAGTCCTTTATTTCATCCAGTTCAGTTAAGTTTGACACAAAAAATCATTAAGTTTGATGTATTATTTAAACTTTTATTCATGTAAATCAGACCAATTTATAATCAAACATGTTCATTCTGTGCAGAACTTTGCACCTAATTCAATGCTGAATTAGACCAACACCACCGTCGTTTTATCATCGATCATCATTTACAGAAATTATATGACTAGTTTGACAATTATCTGAATCAGAAGTTCGGTTTTTGTTTTAAAACATATATTATTTAAAGGATTATTTGCGCGATCTGTCTACTGCCCCGTTGCGAAGGTCAAAGGCCGCTGGACATGGATTTAAAGTATGCAAAGTACAGCGAATTCTTGTTTAGTAGTAGATTAATTTATTTTAAGTGTCCAGTTTACGAATAATATATGTGTTATCTAGACTAAACATATTATTGATTTTTGCTCAAACCTCAATAGCTGATAACCCAAAACGTGAAGTTTATCTATTCGTTGGCATTTATTTCGAACGTAGTTAGTCGAACCTAGGGTTCAGAATTGATTGGCTAAATCATATTATAGGCAGGAACGACAGGTTCTGGTTTTTAGCTACTAGTATTTAGAACTCACAGATTAAGACATATTTATTTTATATTGTGGACGCAAACAACAAATACGATATCAAAAGAAGTCGTAGGTACGTTTAAAGTGTAAGATAAACAATAAAGCTAATTAATATAGCTTTATTGTTTATCTTACACTTTAAATAAGACTGTGTCCAACCTTACTAAATTAAATAAAAGTTAAACTAAGTAAATTTTAATTGGCTTTTAATTAAGTATCAATGTTTACGTTTACCTGTAAATTCCTTGGTGTCTATTTCCATATTGTAAGAATGCATCACATTCTCGACATGATACCCTTCATCTTCGATAGTTTACAAATTCACTACACACACTAAAAAACACAAGTAGCCTTGGACATTTATTACTATCTGGTCATATAATAAAATTAAAAAAAGTTTTGAACCACAGTTGTCAGTTTTAATTTGGAATATGCACGTGGGTTTTTAAAATCGAGTTGCACACGATGGGCCGCGGTAGCGCGTTGTTCTAACAGTTTATCAAGTCAGACTCACAATATCGCCGCGTCGCGAGCGTTATCGCTCCTGTCATATGATACACTCGTAAACAATACGGCAGCGTGCTCAGCAAACCATGCGAATAACCTTATGGCGATATATTCAATTACATTGGTTGTTGAGTCGTTTGAATCTCTATTAACTCGATCCGTTTTTATCGACCTACCGTAATGCCAGCCATTTGTTTCTTTAGAACATATACGACAACATAATGTAGAATAATATTTTGCTTGCTTTCAATACGATTTAATTGTTAGTGTTAAATTTAATTATTTAAACCATGGAACACTTCCGACAAATCTCTCAGCTGGCCCCTACAATACAGACTTACCTGGTGTGGGGACAAGGAGGCATTCCTTCAGTCCTTGTACGTCTGGTCTGTAAGAGATAGGTATGTTTTTTCTAATTTTAAATATATTCTTGTTGTTTTGTATATTATTTTTTTACTTGTTTGTAATATTTACCACTTGAGTATTAAAATTATGTTTGTTAGTCTCTTAAATTTAGTGAATAGTACTCAGAATAATAAAAACAAAATCTGTGGCCACGTTAAACCAATCCTTATTCAATACTCTGTTCTATTGAATGTTTATTCAACATTGTAGTTTGTAAAATAGACAAATTTGCCTCAAATACCTTTTAAAAGCAACTTGGAAATGTTTTCTGAAAGTAACAGTCGAACAACGGTGGTGTGAACCTTTAGAATATTTTCACAATGGCCACGAAAGCGATTTCTATTGCTAAAGTCTATTGTTAAGCCCTTTTAACGATGTCACCGAGGTTACAATGCAAACCTTTCATTAAATGTTAGATATTTTATAACCTAAAAAAACTAAATTATAAAGAGTAATTATTTGATTTTTTCTTTGTTTTTGTTTGTTTGGATAAACGGGTCATTCTACTTTTTAGCGCATAATAATCATTGGTGAAATTAAAGGCATTTTTAGACATTTTTTTCACGTAAATTTGACTTATATTGAAACTGGAACAACTAAATTTAATAGTTCAAAACAAAACACTTTAAATTTATTGATATTTTATCAGGAAAAGTTAGTACCACAGCGGTAAATACACTTTTTCCATACAAATGGCGGGGACATGCGTGACCACTATGTTACCTACTTTAAAGTTAATTATAGTGACTTTTTAAATGTAGTGATAATTTTAAATGTAAGCCAAGTTGTGTAACTATTTCAATATTAAATTACAAAACCAAGCACTTTAACGTTTTTATAAAAATATTATTTGAAGAGCACTTGTCAAAAAATCGACCTGCGCTTAAAAGTAGAATGACCCAAACTCAAAAAGTATCGGTAATTTCTATTTCTTCTGCAGACGGAGTTGCGGGGAACAGGTATATAAATAATCTAGAATACTTTTTATTTCCATTGCTGAGTGACAACAGCCCTACTCCAACAGTCGTATGCAAGGGAGCATCGTACAATGGAACGTATTAAAGATAAATATTTTGACGACACGTTGGCCTAGTTGATAGTGGCCCTGCCTCGTCCCGGGTTCAAATCCTGGTAAGGGCAGATATTTGTGAAAACGAGCGCGAGTATTTGTTCCTGATTTTCTATGTATTTAAGTACATACTCCTGTATACTTATATAGAGAAATATATACATAAATATATAGAAAACATGGTTGTCTAGTACCCATAATACAAGCCTTGAGCTTAGTTAGGGACTAGGTCAATTTGTGTGACACTGTCCCGTGCTATTTATTATTTATTTATTTATCCATTAAACACAATTTATACATCTTTCCTTGCGAAAGATGCCGAGACCCAATTTAAAGCCGAAATTGGGATTACTATTTTGAAGTGCAGAGGTTAAGATTGTATAGGTGAAAACTTGAGTAAAGGACCTGGGCTGGGATTCTACACGGTAATAACGACATCGTCTTCGACTTGTTTCCATATTGTCAACGTTTTGATAACTCTTATATCATTTACAATAATGGCGACTGTGACATAAATGCCGCCTACCGCCAAACAGCAGTGTTCGCATTGTTGTGTTCCGGTTTGGGGATAAGAGCCGGTGAAATAACTAGCATAGAGGCATTCCATCTTAGTCCTCAGGGCTGGCAACGCATTTGCAGTCTTAGGATTGCAGTCTTGTGAATGCGAATATCTATGGGTCACAGTTACCACTTACCATCAGGTGGCCAGTGTGCTCGTTTGCCTTCTCAATGCCATAAAAAAATACGATTCTAAAACACGTCAAACGCTATATGATTATAACGCAGTATAATAGAGGCCCTGTTGTATGTAGTTGAGTACAAAAGTAATAAGAACTTACGTCAAATTTCAATTTGAAATGTCGAACGGTCTATACAAATGTGTGACGACTATATACAACACGTCCTTTACTTAAGTTTTTCACCTGTAGAACTCATCGACAAACTCGCTTTTGTTAGAGAATTATACCACATATCAACAAGTGCGTTGTTTTATCCACACATACGGTAGCCATGTTAATACATTTATTACTCACGTTTTATGAGTAGATAATAATTACATAGCTAGGAAAGTGGGAATCATCATTCAATTAATCCTTATACAGTCAACGTCAAAAGTAAGTGATCAAAATCAAGGTTTCAAAACATCTAGCATGACACCACAGATATAACAGTTATACCAATGTGTCAGTTTTAATTAGTCAAAATAAAATGATCATAACAACATCGAGACACAGATATGAAGTGACAAATCAATATTTCAAATCGAAATAATAATATCACGACGTCATAATTATGTATGTACTGGGGCATGATTCTCTCAACACAGCGCTGCGTCGATCTTAAAGATAAAGTTTTATCTGGCAAGTTTAAGAAGTCCTGTCGGAGCGTACAAAACACATTTTAGCGCATGCCTTCTCAATTAGGCAGCTTTAAACGACACTGAACTCGACTCACCTGCCTGCTGCCTAATTGAGAAGGCACGCGCTAAAATGTGTTTTGTAAGCTCCGACGGGACTTCTTAAACTTGCTAGATAAAACTTCACCTTTAAGATCGACGCACCGCTGTGTTGAGAGAATCATCCCCCTGGCAATAAGGAATGATGAAAATATTTACTCGTAAATCTCTTAATACGATGAATGTGTCAAGTAATTAACAAAAGAAAAACAAAATTTTGATCTGTTGGAAATGCTTGAATGGAAGCTCCATAACAAAGGATTTATTTTAAATATTACCCAAAAATTAAGGTGTGTAATAAGACCTTGGCGGGCACGAGAAGTTTTATAGTCGCTTCGCATATTTGTCTGACGAATATAACCGATATAAACCGAACATCTGACTTGTACTCCGAGTTGTCCCATAAACCCGTATTTATTAAATACGTATAGATAATCACTTTAATTTGAAAAACTCAATAATGACTTTAACTGTTTGAATGGCATGTAGTTGGTTTTCAAGGATCGAAATAAATGTGATATTATTATTATTATCACTTACTTTTGACACATTGTGTATTCATTTACTTCTAATACACCACAACAGTCAGTAAAATTTGAGTTAATTTATTGTTTATATTATTTTAAGACCCTATTTCATCAGTTTGTTTTGCTGTTGACTGTTAACGTTTTTAAGGCCTAATTTTCTGGCTAAGCACATTCCCGCAAAAACGCCGTCAGGACTGCTTTAGACCTATCATATATTATAAAAACATAACTTATATGCAACTAAGCTTTTAACTATTGACCACAGGAGAGACAATTTTTGTTTTTAAGAAAGTGTATGACACTTAAACGTCTTAAGTTCAGTTAAGTTGTGTCAAAATGTGCCTATGGAACTTTCAGCCTGCAATTTATTTAAATATTTAAACCAGATCGGTCTTTTCCATGCAAGATAGCCCTTAGAGTGGCCCTATTAACTACCTTTTAACTATTTTTAAATCCTCTGGCATGTTTCCTATGTGAGGTCAGCGCTCCTGAAACTGTACTGAACCTTTTAGCGGCTTAGCGTCATTTCCGGCGCTAAGCCCATCTCCATCATCATTTTGGATGGATCTTGTCAAAGGCTGTCCTCTACCACCTTTCCTTCGGCTTTATTTACATAGATGGCCATACTATATCGACGAACTTTTTGATTTTTAGTTCATATCATATATGGGCATTTTCAAAATAAAGTGTACCTTAGTTAAGGAAAATTTAGAAACGTTAGCTTTTTTTTGTCAGTTTTGTGACGAAATTAGCCATATAAATGTATATACTGTAATTCTATGGAACTTGCTAACTAAGTAAACAAACAATATGTTGAAATTGACATCTAATGTCAATTTTAGTATGGCGGCTTGTTTACATAGTTAGCAAGTTCCATAGAATGACACTTTACATGGATATTCGTCACAAAACTGACTAAGTTAACATTTCTTAATGTTCCTTGGGCCCTAGCCAAGATGCAAACGTTCCTAACGTTTTTCTTTTCTATCGCTCAAAATGTATGGGATGACAATCGACTACGTGGTCTATCGAAACGCAGGAGAATGTCTTCGCATACATTTTGAGCGATAGAAAAGAAAAACGTTAGGAGCCTTTGCATCTTTGCTAGAGCCCCTTAACTACGGTAGACTTTATTTTGAAAATGCCCATATAATACGATACAAAGGAAAACAAAAATATTAAATTCTTATACGATAGACAACAATACAATTAAAGCTTTTAATACAATTTCAAGTACCAGTATATTTTGCGAATGGCTCAATATATGTAGATATGTAGTTCACTTAGCACCAAGTGTCACACCCACAGTATTCAAAGCAGTAACACGTCCACTACCCGGCCCCGTGATCTGTATAAAATGCCGGCTCCACATCGAGCCTTTGGTATTGAATTGGTGAATAGCTGACACACATTCTCACATCTCGGTGTGTCCGTTTACACGTTCACTGCGAAATTATAAACCGCCACTTATTTCCTTTGGACACAAGTGTACTTAATAAGCATAAGGTAAATTGTAAGAGTTTTAAAATTGGTGCACCGCAGTTGCTATGTAGGTACAGTCAGCGACTTTAAGGTAATACGTTACCTTGTCGCTTTAAGGTCATATTTGGATAGCAATGATAAATATTGTCAATGGAATTAAAATTGTAATAAGCCTAGCAAAGGTGCCATGTTGCTAAAGTTTCTGTTTTCTATAGCCTCGAAATAGATCTGTCATCAGGGGCCCTAGCCAAGTTGCAATCGCTCGTAAAGTTTATCTTCTTTATCATTTAAAGTATATGGGATGACAGTTGACCACGAGATTTATCGTAACGCACGAAATTGTCATCCCATTAATTTTGAGTTGGTAATTGAAAATAAAAAAGGTAAGGAGCGGTTGCAACTCGGGTAGGGCCCCAACTTTCGTAATTTTTAACATTTGGGTAATTTTTAGGGTTCCGTAGTCAAACTAGGAACCCTTATAGTTTCTCCATGTCCGTCCGTCCGTCCGCAGCCTAGCTCAGAGACTCTTAGTACTAGAAAGCTGTAATTTGGCATGAATATAGAAATTAGCCAACAAAGTGGTAGAATAAAATTTGAAAAAAATTTTTTTTTTTGGACCTTTCCTTCACGTAACCTGGGGAGGTATTTTTTTTCTCGTCTACCCCATAGTGTGGGGTATCGTTGGATAGGTCTTTCAAAAATATTTTATGAAATCATTTTTCGGTTAAGGAATCCGTGTAGGAAATATTAAGCTTTAAAGCGCAAAATTTTGTTACAGTCAAGTGTAAAGGTACTTTGCCTTGAATCACTACATAGTATAAAAACAAAGTCGCTTTTTCTGTCCCTATATCCCTATGTATGCTTAAATCTTTAAAACTACGCAACGGATTTTGACGCGGTTTTTTTTAATAGATAAAGTGATTGAAGAGAAAGGTTTATATGTATAATACTTTAATCCGGAGCGAAGCGAGGGCGGGTCGTTAGTTATAATTAATTTGTTAAGTATTCGTAATTTCATCTATAACTAACAATTACATATTTTGTAAGTCGTCAATATAACCATTTTTTTAACTGCTTAGTATAGTTGTACCTGGAGTACATCAAACCATTAGTGGAAAATTCTAAGGACATTGAATAGAAAATGAATACCTACGTTTGTGGTTGCCAGCTACAGCTCTGGACCATGACCTACGCATTTATAATGCACAATGCCAAGTGCAATTGTTATTTAAAAGCAGTGATTAATGTTATCCTCGCAGCCTTGCAAACTGTGTTTAGTTGAGAGAAAAATAATCTTTCTTAGAAAATAATAGGGATTTAACTCAACGCCTGCGTAGGTATATCGAATACTTTGTGGCGAGTAAATAAATCTATCTCGTTATATTGGTATGCTTATCAGCCAACCTTCAGTCTCGCGGCATTCTCCTCGTTTGATAAACATCTTTCAACCATTATGATGCTTCTGTATCAGGTACCTATAGGTAGGTATAGGTAGGTAGGTAGGTAGGTAGCGAATAAAACATATCTTTTTTCTAGAAAGTTTCAAATACTTTAATCGCCGTAAATTTGCAACAGGTTTATAGAGTTGTTCATTGAGTATGTATAACCTAGTTATATTTACACTATATTTTGTCGGCGTTCTTAAAGTAAGATTTCAACTAGGGCTCCCGGTTGTGTCCGTGTTTCATGTACCCGTAGCCGTGCGCCCGTTTCCGTGTTGTGTACACGGCAAAGGTTTCATGGCCCGTTCGGCGCGTGAAAATCGGCTACGTGTAATTAAGTCACGTGTACCCGTATAGATCCGTGTACACGGCTTCACGTACCTTAAGTACACGCGGACCCGGTCCGCCAGCGACGTTAAGTGAAGATAAGATGCGGTTTCTCTAAAGGCGACGAATAAAAATGTATCGTGAGTTTTTATTCGTAGCTCTTTATTGCGTTACAATCATTTATTTTTAAGATCATGGACTTTTAAATATTAAGTAAGTAATAAATAAAAGGGAACTAACATTGAATATAATAGGTAATACAGTAATTAAACGGGAGCTTAAATAACAGAACAACACTGTGGAGAATTATATGTTTATTTAATTTATTTTTTATTTTATTTAATTTCCCGTACTAAGTAATAATTATTAGAAATTCATTAATCAATTAGTCTTTACTTCTTTTAATTTTACTCCAACCGGCGGCGGCCCGGGTGTATCGTTCCGACCGGTGCACACGAACAACGCCGGTACGGGCTACGTATATTGGCGTGCCACGTGGATCCGGGCGCGCACGCAGGTACGGGCTACGTACCGGCCGTGTTCGTGAACTTCGTGATCTGAGTACCGCCGGGGTTAGGAACACGTAGCTACCTTAGCTCTAATTTCAACGTAGAGTCGACTAACAAAGTTATGTATCCACTTCTGGACCTTATCGCACTTTTAGAATTATAGTGACCTAATTCAAACATTTTCAGCTTTCGATTTCGAGTCATAAATTTAGTACTATAGAGACCTAGGTCAAAATTCAAAATATGTGGATTAGGTCACTATAATTCTAAAGGTGCGTTATGTATGTATGTATTCAAACACTTTATTGTAAAACAGAAAAATAAATATGTACAATACGGTGAAGATAAAAAAAAGAATGTACAAAGACAATGCTATAACTGTACCACCCTGTTTAATTTTAATTTAACATAAATTCAGAACGCCTAGACATTTTTTTGGTTAAAGTAAAACATAAATATGTCTGCCTGTACAAGAACTAGACTACGACATAATCAAAAGTCCTTTACCACTTTTGGTCCTTAACGTCACACCAGTAAAGTCGAAAAGTGGTAAAGGAGTTTCTTGGTCAACGATACAGCGATGCCACTTTTTGCCAAGGTTACCAAACTCACCAATGAATAGGTCCTTCTTACACAGTGAGAATAGAGGTGCCCTTTATGATGAATGATAATGGGAAACCACCCTTTTCTTCCGTTTTTGGGATACGTTGAAAGGGTTGAAATGTTCGCTAAATGAACTAGGTTATGAATACAGAAATGTAAGCATTTGTTCTTCTTTCTTATAATAAAAATGCAATTTTCAAACATGTTTTCGGGCAATTCCTTTTTTAAAAGCATGCGAATACTAATTTTAAAAGTAAATAATTTAATCATGTTTCATGTGTACTCTAGTACCTACCTATTATAAGCCTAAAACTTAGTTTAGGACTAGGTTCATTTGTGTAAGGTTGCCATCAGATATTGATGACCTTTTCTTTATTTATTTTTATTTTTACCTTGAGGCTCTTGCGTTTTACCTTAAAATGTAGTTTAATATCTCTGTCAACCTTTTTACGTAGATTCTCACCATTTATCTGTATTCGAATCCAGAATGTCCTCAGTCCACAGAAGTTTAGTTTGTAGGATAAAAGTTTCTTGAAAATAACAGTCTCAAGCTTGAGTAGGTCAAACATCAACAACCCAATAAAAAGACCAATCGAACCAATCATTGACAGATACAAACTGCGGAAACCCAATCGCTGCATTTAATCTATCTCGATACCGGATATTCCCTTTGTGTGACGACATGATCGCCTCAACGTGTCGCACACCCTTTAACCAACGCGTTGGCACTGACTCGTTAAACGATTCTATTATGTTAATCTGTTTGTGATTTCAGCGAAACGAAAACTAGATTTATACCTTTGTGTACGAACGCTAACCCGATTAGATAGTATGTGATATCACAGTGCACACGACTATATATAATCGTGTCAACGTAATCAAAAATCATAAATTTTACGCCGGGTAAAGACCCATTTCTTAAAGCTTTTCGAACCGCATTTAATACGAAGATAAGATAGCATCCGTTGCTCATAAGACAGTGGTCAGATTGGAATTGATTAGAGTTCCTACCAAACGGAAACAAACCAGTATGCCTTGGCTGGATCCGGGTATTCTGACAGCGATTAATGGGATATTATTTGCGAAAGCAGAAGTTTGGGAAACAAATCAAGTTGCGCAGGAAGTCGGCCGAATATCCACGTACGAGTTGTTTGTCAGTGGAGCATCTGGGATTTTCGGGAAGTGGAATATAATGGCCATCGCGTTTAGTGATATAATAACGGATGGATAAAGTTTATAATGTTATTAATAGAGTGACAAATCACCAGCAGACCTTTAAAACTACCGCCAAGCAGCGGTATTTATTCGCATTGTTCTGTTCCAGTGTGGGGATAAGACAACCGGTGACATGATTACCTTCGAGGCATTCCATCTAAGTTCTCAGGGATGGCAACGCATTTACAGTCGCAGGGTCACAGCCTTAATATTGCAAATGTCTTCTATCAGGTGCTTTATATACTCATTTGCCCGCTCGATGACATAAAATGTACGGTTCACATTCATCTGGCATAACTTTTTTTGGCATAATCATCATTTGGCATAATTATCATTTGGCATACAGTCTTTTTAATCTGAAACCGTATTCTTTTCAACATTGTTTGTTATAAAATAAATCTAACCTAACTTAATGAGTTCTATGCAATGATATTTTAAATATCCCTGTAAAGTATACGGTTTCAGAAAAAAAAGACTGTATGACAAATGATGATTACGCCAAAAAAAGTTATGCCAGATGAAGGGAACATAGAGTGTCTAACTGTGACCACGTTTACAAAGTCCGGTTGGGGTTAAAACCCTAATGGAGGATGTCATTTTTAACCAACATGATGTGTTGTAATTGTAAACATGTATTTTTAGAGTTGTTAGTATTCCGTAGCTCTGCCTACCCCACTCTGGGAATGAAGGCGTGATCTTATGTATGTGTATGTATGATGTGCTGTCAGGGTCCATCCAGAACGCTTCCACTACTTACCAGTTAACCTACCGCCAAGCAGTTGTACTCGCATTGTAGTTTTCCGGTGCGGAGGTAAGACATGCGACAAATTTACTAGGGAAAACGTATTCTATCTCAGTCTTCCTTGCAAATATCCATGGGCTCCATTGCCCAATCACTGGTTTGCCGGGAAGTAGATATTCTCTTTAACGTTTCATAAACGAATTGTTGCCTCAGCAAACTCAACGACGTAAGTAGATTTAGCTAGTAGATAAAGCTGTAGGTTTACGCGCACCTTTGAGCATTTGAGCAAAATGCAGACCACACAAGATTCAAATCGTCAAATTTTGGTTCATTGTTTCGAAACAATAAAGATTATCCATTTGCTGGATACTTCGCAACGATAAATGAAGGAACGTGTAGTGGCACTGTCGAGCTTGTTTGTACTCGTAGATAGCCGGGTTAGATAAATTTTTCTCGTCGAGCTTGTATCTCCGTGGAGAGACACATAATAATAGTCATCAGTTAACCTTATGTTTCTAAGAAACACACGGGTAGTGGGTTTTTTATTGGCAATTTCCAGTGTGAGCCAGTAATAGCTATGGAATTTTACTGAAATCCTAAGCTGTTTTGCTAACTTTTCAATAATAATCTGCTTGAATGAACACAAAAACGTCGAGCACAATTGTACACGGACAGATACCCACCACTCGTTCACACATTTAAGCCTGTTCGAATTTAACTGTTGCTATGGGCAGTCGTATAGTTCTTATTTAAATGCCACCTTCACGATATTTGCATTGTAACGTGACGTTTTGTATTGTTATCCCTTATCAACTGTTATCTATGACGCACAGCGCTGTCAGACGCCTTTTACACCTCATGTGGTATATAGGTCGCTACACCAATCTATGCTAATGTCCCAACCGAGACCGGGCGCAGACGCATGACGGTACGCCGTAACTTAGGTTGGATGTAGGTAGTGTTTTTAAATAGTCTACGAAGACGCACCCCAATACTCAGTTCTACGTATATTTCCGTGCATGGCGTGAATAAGTTGATAAGTCGAGATGAAAAGTTACTGGAATTTGTATTTAGAATAAATTGTATATAGTTCAAATTACTTTATTCTTATTCAATGAGTTATCAACATATTCACACCCTCTTCGGATTTATTAGAATCGTCGAATGGTAGAACACGGTTTCGTGGACTGAAAACGCAATTTGACGACACGTTATCCTAGTTGGTAAAGACCCTGCATTTGAAGGTAGCAGTCCCAAATTCAAACCCCGGTAAGGGCAGATAAAGTATTTAACATACATAGACGATCAGATTAAAACATGCAGTCGGGATTTAACTTCGACTCCAATCTTTACGTATTACTGTTCCATGTTTTATTTTTGGGGTTCAATAACGAGTATTTGTATTGTAAGTATTATGTGGTAATAGGTCTCCCTACTTGGTTTGGATCGTATGACACATCATCATTTGTCCGTGACCGGTAATCGTCAGTGTCTCAGGAGATGTGATTTTTTTCAGATAAATGTCCTGTTTAACTTATTATTAGCCTAGTCTATCGATGCTATTTTAACCCGGTCATCCATTCCTCTAGACACATGGAAAACTTTGCTATTTTACAAGGATTATCGGGTATATAAGCCACCTATTACAATATTGTAATTTCAGGAGAAATATAAACTTAGAGGTCCCCCTTACCTTACCTTACCACTATCCCTTTAATCCCTACCCCATCCTATCTCTATCCCTTACCTTTATCTTCTTCTTATCTTATCTTCTTATTCTGAAATACCCTTTTAAAGAACTGTGTAAAAAAGTATACGCATACATTGTTCAGAATCCTCCTGATGACTTTTAAACATTGGAAAATAATTACAAGCTTTATACAATGCCTACATGGAACTAATTTTAAAGATTACTCCAGTCTTGAGTTCGTTTTGCAAATGTGATATAAGCATGCACAAATAAACATCTATCGAAACTGAAATACAATCTCACATGAATATCGCGTCGCTTGTGTGCACGATTTCAGACCGAATTTAGTGTTGGCTCTACCCCTACTCTTATAGACCGCAATCTTTTAGTGATTTTCCATACGAGCCGATTAGACGATTATTTCACGGAAATGTATGGTGTTGTGGCAACTATGTATGTCTTGTTTTACATACAAAATAAGATTAAAACAGCAATGGTTGCCGGCCGGAGAATATGTTATCGTTCATTAATTACATTATTCATTCCTTATGAACTAAAAAAACTTCACTCGTCTTATCTTTAGCGATCTTCAATAATGCCGTGGGCTTCACAACAAAAAGTTTTTTTACAATTATCTTTACAGGTTACATCAAAAGTTTGTACTTGAATAATCCAATTAGTTTATTTAGAAAGTATCTGTGTAGCAAGACTGTTACAACAGTAAGTTAAACGCAAGTAAATGAAGGTAATCTTAAATCTACGCGGGGCAAATAAAAATTTGTCCGAAACGAGTTTGCTAGGGGAGGTAGCCGAGTCCTTAAATTGGGACGCGGCTCACGCAGCCAGGGAGGGTTCTTTGGCTCGAAAAGTAAAAAAGAAACAAACTCTGATGTTGGATGTGAAATCCACAAAAAAACTTATCCTGCAATCTTGGCGGTAGGTTAAAGAATAAGTAGCAGTATTTACACTGGTGGTTTCCGGTGTGGAGATAACACTACCAGTAAAATTACAAGCATAAAGGCATTCCATCTAACTTCTCAGGGTTGGCAACAGATTTACGGCCTTAAGACTGCCATCTTTAGATTGTACTTTTGAGAATGCAAATGTGTATGGGCCACAGATCCCACATACCATCAGGTGGCCTGTGTGCTCGTTTGCTTTCTCCATACCATAAATATCAAGTGATTAAGTTATTTCGATTACACCGTCTAGTTTTTTGTTGATGTTATAGGTACGGAAATGTCGAGTACTTTAGTGATTTGACATAATAAACTTCCTACTAAATGTCAAACGAGCAGCTTGACAATGAAAATGGCAATCACAATGACAAGGTTCTAAGTATGATCAACATCTTCGTTGGGTGACTGTATGTGCACAACACGGACGAATAGGTACATAATGTATTTTTTATGCTTCTTTTGCAGCTGGTTAATGGGTACTGAAGCTGACTGGGAAAGCAAATTTAATACTAATTCATTCTACAAAATATGATGTCATTTTTTTGTTCATGAGTAGGTACTGTATGCAAAATAGTTTCATAAGATTTAAAAGGTTCTCGCATTTTTGATTTAATAAGCATAGTACATTACAATTACAATTTTATATTATTATGTTTAATTTAACTTTCACATGCCTGACTCGGCTGAATATATCTTGGGAAGCTATGTATACCATTTTTAAGATCTGTATTACTTAACATATGTTCTTGTGAATAAACGATTCATTCATTCATTCATTCATTCATAGTCTAATTTGCGGGTTTATAGGCACCACTTAGAACTTTAAAAATGAATAAATTAACTTTATTTTAAAAACTGGCTCCTTACGTAGGCTCTTTTACAGTCCGTTTTTACCAACGATGAATCATTTACTTTGTTTCTTCTTCTTAAAAAAACAGTGTTTCTGTATTTGTATATAGAAAAAACTAGTGCCATATAATTAATTAATTATTTGTTTTATGAAACAAGGGACCCTAAAAGCAGATTTTTGGCATTAAAGCCTTATTTCATAATCAAAAACAAACAAACGCAAAAGGGACGAAAATGATCACAAGGCATTTACAGTTCAAAGAAAATATGATTTTATTACAAAGTTAGGCCTAAGTTTTAAGCTTCTTTCTACGTAGCTAACGGCTGTAGCTATAAAGAATTTTACCCATACATACAATACTGCCCTGCTAAGCCAAATAGCAGTATGTCAAATAAGTCTCCTGTAGCAATCAAAACCTTATTACTAACAAGAGAAGATTGAATCTACTTTGGCAATTGAATCTGACATACTGTGTTTTAGCTTAGGAGGGCAGAATAGAGCTCTGTTGTAATTTAGCTAAGTCTAAACTAAAACAATCAATGCAGCTTGTGACATGTTATCGAAATGCTTTTATGTCTGCCACCATTACTGTCAAGTAAGATCCATCGTAATGTTGTCGATATGATACTTAACATGTCAAAAACAATAAACTCGTTTGGAGGTAGAAGGGAAGTATCAGTATAGAGAGGATTTTTCAAATAGAAAGTAACAGAATCCCAGTGTCACAACTCATAGTTCAAACTGTAACAGGAACTTTCGGGTCATCCATAAAGTACGTCTCACTAATTTCGTGATTTTTCGACCCATTCCCTGTCCTTGTCACAGTTGGTCACATTTGTGAGTAGTAAACGCGATGGAACCCTACTCTGAGCATAGTCTGTCATGCAGTTGCCTGGTTTTTTTAAGTAAAAATCTCCATTCATGCATCGATAATCCCTCGAAGGAGTATTCGTGTAGAGTTGTGGCTAAGATAATTTATTTATCGAATTAAATCATCCACGTAATATAACCTGTTATATGTAAACTTGGATACCTGTCCAAATTTGTGAAAAAAAACATGATTTTATTGTAACCTAAGTTATAAAAAATAAATATCAGTAGACCCTACTCTCCAAATGAAGTATGGTGGTGGAGGGTCTGCCCCGACGCGATGAACTTAAGGTAAAACTGAAATGGAATTAAATGGTAACGCCATGGCAGTACTTGAAATGAATCCACTTGGTTCTATCATTGCTTCGTCTTATCATGATTCATTTCACAAACATATCATTTGAAAACCCGCGTTTTTTCCGAAACTGTAAATGATTCTGGATTTATTTCAGGACTATCGTGTAGAGCCCTATTGGTTAGGTTAGGTTACTTTTATAAAAATCCTAAAATATTTATAAATACAGAAAAAAAGCGGGTTGGTTAATGAATAGGTTGCGAAACAATGCATTTCTCAAACATTTGTCGGCAAAAAGGCAGGGAACCGAATCCACTGTATGTTATCAATAAAACGTTATGTATCAAATTTAATGATGTCTTTATTATGCCTTCAAGGCGCCAGTAAAATTATAACGAGAAATGTCATCGGATGTATCGGACCCATCCACCAACTCCTTTTGGATGGAAAGTCTTTCCAAACTTTTTCAGGTATCTATGCCGTGCTGTGCCCCTCACACCACTGTTTGACCTGTTTATATTTATATATTTATAATCCGCTTCATTATTTTTTGCTGACCAGTCTAAGACAAGTTTTATTAATTTGGTAACAATGCCTTTTACAATAGCGGGGTCACATGTCTGAGTAATGTCACATTCGAATCTTTTAAATTTAGATATGTCTTCAAGTATAGCCTTTATGCTATTTTCTAGTCTTTTCTGTCTCAAATTGTACTTTTCCCAACTACTCACTTTATCCTTCCTTAGTTTAGTAAGACCAGCTAATTTAGTTGTTCTTGGCTTTTTTTTCTTCCCCTCGTCAGAATTTATGGCATTTGCCACGAGAACAAATAGAAAAACCTGTTTTAAGGGACGAATTAATACCGTTTTAACAAAATACATGATGCTTACCCAGTCAACATAAATAACACAAAATACTTATGCCATAAAAGGTTCTGTCCGAACGCTCCCCAAAACTTCAAAACATTCATTATTTTTTAAATTATGAATCTTAGCAGGATACAATTGGTAGTTTAATAAAATAGCTTGCTATTGAACAGTTTTATTTTTCGAGATGAAGCCCTAACCAGCCATAGCCAACCTGATATATAAAAAAATGTATCAGGGGACCATATCACACACATTGCCTTAGTCCCTAACTAAGCTCTGGGCTTGTAACAGGGTGCTAGGCAACGATAAACTAACTCATATAGAGAAATACATAGAAAACATCCAAGACTCAGGAAAAAATATTCGCGCTCATCACACAAATACCATCCCTTACCGGGATTTGAACCCAGGACCGCTGGCTTCAGAGGCAGGGTCTCTCCCAACTAGGCCAACGTGTCGTCAAGATAATAACGAAGATACAAACAGCCCTGTGACAATCGGACAGGCAAGCAGATAAACAATGTGACAGATGACAGACATACCGGACGAAATGCGTAGCCTTAGTACAATAAAGTATTCAATGTACTCAGCCGACGCTGTGCGTTTTTTGCATTCGTCAGTATATTTGTTATACCAGAGAGCACTAAGCGATAGACAGCCTTGTACCTAAGTTTTTAGGACAGGCCGGATTTTCCATATGATGATAAGTATATAGGTATGTCTGAAATCGGTGTAGGTAATAGGTATAGGTACATCTATAAATGTAAAATAATAGAAAGCTACAATAACTGCTACTCAAATTCATACTAAGAGTACAATTTCTTTTATGCAAAAAATACAAAGTATTTTTATTTTTATAGTGATGCTAGAGCAGGCAGCCGAACACTAACTAATATTATTCAGATCATGTACGATGATTCCTGTGGAGCATATTACGTAGTCTCAAGCACTTACATTACTTACAAGCAAGGCGTTTAAAAAGAGAGAAGTAATTATTTAAATCTCTAAACGTCGTGGCGATGTTTGTAACAATGTACTTAGTATTATGAAATGTCAAAGTAACAAGTGTAATACATGTTTATGTGAGCTGTCACAGGGAACGTCCAAATTAACTATCTTCTATGTTGATTGCCAATTTTCTAGAGTTATTCCCTTTCGCAGAACAGACACAAAAGTCCGGAAACGTGAACGTGCAATATAGGTTCGCTGCGTCCAAGTTCTGGAATGATCTCCCACCCATCGTAGGAGCTCCTGGCAGGTATACCTTTAAGCGTAAGCTTAAGGGTTATTTTGTTGATGCTTCAAAAATCCTAATTTCCTATCCAGTACGTTTTTCTTTCTTTTCTTTCGTTTTTTCTAATTTGTAGTTTTATTTCTTGAATTGCAATGCTGTATACTAGCTCACTAGGAACCTATTACTATTTAAAATATGTTTAGGTTTTATTTAGTTCTCTCATTATATATCATTATAAAGTCTCATTTGTATAACGTTCCGTCCGTCTGTCACACTCGGTGCTGGCTAAAAATCAGCGCTGCATATGTTTAGCACCTCAGCAATATGTTGAGCCAGTATCCGTTTCATTGCCACGAAGGCAAACCCACTACCGTAAAACCACACAACTATAGTCTTAGCCTGCAACAATAGACCAATTTTCGTCCTTAAATTATCCTTAAAATATGATAGATACTGCTATTTGACCACCTTTCATCTATAAGGACTGTTCAATTTACGAGCGAGTGCTCACTATGCTGGTGAGACTGTGGTGCTGTGAAATTAAAAAACAGCGATTTTGTTAAGAAAAAAGTCAATCCACCAAACTGGCCGGATGTCCGCCCCATCGAGCGATACTGGGCCATTGTAAAGTGATACTTAAGGAAGAATGGCCAAGAAGCTAGTACATTGGCAGAATTTAAACGCATGTGGTTTGCTGCTTGTAGAAAAGTAACCAAAAGCGATGTGCAAACACTTATGCGACGAATCCGGGCTTACGTCCGAACTTTATACTCTTACCGATGATGTGATTAAATTATTTTTTCTTGCGTTATATTATACTTTATTTCAATATTTTCAAATCAAAAAATCACCTTAATAAATTTATATTTGTTATAAGAAATCCATAAATTAACCTATTTTAGAAGTCCGCCTAGTAAATTGAACAGTCCTTAGTTAGTTATACATGACTGTGTCGATAAATTATTAGTAGCATTTATTGCCGCGTATTCCTTGTAAGTAGAAAATTTTGTATTTTTGTCCCACGTAGACGATGTTGCAGGCATTATCAATTATTTTGAAGTGCATAAAAGTAAATTTAGTACCGGCTAGACCCTACGAGGAGTACCGTTTATCTCCGTTCCGAATCAGTTCGGTTATCATTCAATTTTACATTCAATTTATGTTTTCTTGGACGAAAAGACGTTCCGAATGCCATGCCCATTTTCGGATGCCTTGGTGACACTGACGCTCGTGATTCCGGAGTGGGGCTGCACTCCGAGATCTTAGATACTTCTTTAAGTCTGATGGCTGCTTCTCTGTCCAAAGCATTTTTTAATAATTTTGCAACAATGTCATTTGCAGAACGAAAACTACATCCCCCTTTGCCGATTGGACATCTTAGTTTTCGATATTTAGATATGCCCTCTAGTACTTTCTTTAAACTGTACTCATAAAGTTCGTCTTTCAAATTGTACTTTTCCCAGTTGCTCACTGTAAGCTTATTTGTTTTAGTAATTTCTGATGACCGTTCCTCCATGTTTCTTCGGAGACATGCGATATTAGCCACCAGCACTAACAGTAGAACCTGCTTCACACGGAAGAATTAAACATAGTGTGAACAACAATTCATCTCGTTTACCTAATATATGCTCTAAAGGTGGTTCTGACCGGACGCTTCGAAAAAACTTCCACAATAATAATGATTAGTCATCATACGACAAAAAAATAAACTATAATTTTTCACAAGCCTGGCAAAAAACATAATAGATTGTTTATCAAGGGACTAAAACATAAACAACAGTACTACAAGCCCTTATTCCCTTAGTCGCGTCTTACATCCTCGGGAAGATGGGCTTGCAACCTGTAAAAGGTCAAATCTTTTTAGAGTCGTTGGTATTTCTGAAGCTCTGCCTACCTCACTCTGGGAATGAAGGCGTGATGTTATGTATGTATGTATGTTAAACATAACATAATAACATGAGACGTTTAGCAACTGAGCAATGTAATTAGTTAAAGAATTTCAGTCATGAGATTTCTCTTCAATTGCGAAAAAATGGAACACCTTATTCAGAAGTATTTTTTTCCGAATATTCATTTGTCCGAATTTTCATTTTTTCGAAAGCTATGGTATGCTTGAGTTATTTAAAATAAAATGCATAATTAAGTTGGTATAAGTTACGTTACGTTTGATTTATGAGCAACATCGAAAAATAAAGTCTTCTATCAAAAAAATGCATTCAGAATTTTGATCAATTCGGAGTTACGACTCGTCGGAATTATCTAGTGTAACCCCGAAAAAATATATGAAAGAACAAACGAATAAATGATTCGTAGATAATCAAAACCGGCTTATAGCAGGAATAATATGATCGTGGCAGTTAATACTATTTAAAATTTATCCCTTTTGCGTAACTAAAACGTGAGCAAAATACAAATGAATGTGAACTTAAAAAAAACAATAACAGCGTTATTATTTATTAGATAAATAAGAAGATTCAGTTCAGTACCATTCTTGTTTGATCTGAAAGGGATAAAGCACATAACCAGAATTTTGAAAGTTAGAATGCTTGTAGAGTTGTGGCTACAATAATAATTTATTTAACAATTAAACAATTCACGTATATATAATCTATTATATGTAAACTTAGATTCCTTTCCAGTTTTATGAAAAAAACATGTTTTTATTATCATAAGAAATAAATAACAGGAGACCCTGAATGAAGTGTGGTGGTGGAGGGTCTGCCCCTAGAGGAATGAACTTACGGTCGAACTGAAATGGAATTAATTGGCAACGTCATAGCAGTAGTTGAAATGAATTCACTACATGCTATCAATAAAGCGTTATATGTCAAATTTAACGAAAAATTTATTTTACCTTCGAGGCGCCAGCAATATTGTTACGAGTAATGTCATCGGATGTATCGGAACCATCCACCAACTCCTTTTGGACGGAAAGTCTTTCCAAACTTTTTCAGGTAACTATGCCGGGCCGTGTCCCTCACACCACTGTTAAACTTGTTTAAATTTACATTGTTGTATTCCGCTTCATTTATTTTTTGTGCCCTGTCTAAGACAAGTTCTATTAATTTGGTAATAATGTCCTTTACAATAGCGGGATCACATCTCTGAGTAACGTCACATTCGATTTTTTTAAATTGAGATATGTCTTCTAGTGCAGCCATTATAATAGTTTCTAGTAATTCCGGTGTCAAATGGTACTCTTCCCAATTACTCAGTTTATCCTTCCTTAGCTTAGTGAGACCAACTAAGTCAGTTGTTCTTGGCTTTCTCTTCTCCTCGCCAGTACTTATGACATTTGCCACGAGAAGAAATAGAAAAACCTGTTTTAAGGGACGAATTAATACTGTTTTATCAAAATACACGGTGTTTACCAAATCAACATAATTAACACAAAATATTTATGCCATAAAAGGTTCTGCCCGGTCGCTCCCCAGAATTTCACAAAATTAATTATGATTTGCAGCAGGATGAAAAATTGGTACTTTAATAAAATTCCTTGGCTATTGGACAGTTTTTATTTTTCGAGATCAAGCGCTAACTAGCTATAGCCAATTGATAACCTAATATAATAAGAAGATATAGCCCTGTTAGTCCTGGACAGTCATTGTAGGGAAGTTCGCGTATGGAGTTTTTTTTTTGAGGAATATTTAGTAGGTGTGCTTGTAAGTATTTTATACCAAGGTGGTCATCCGCCACCTCGTCCATTTTCCAGTCATGACGTCATCAAAGGTGGCGGCCGCTCAATCTCTGAACTGCATGTATCTAGTTATCTCAATACTTGATATTTTTGCATGAAACTTAAACACGTACTTAACATTCCTGAAAGAAAAACCTTAATATACTTTCCCACTCCACTGCAGTGAGGTCCATAAATAGCTAGGTTTTAAGATAGAGTAAGAATAAAGAACTTTTTTAGTTTCCTTACAAAAAATAAAAAAGATGTATTTAGAAAGGACGGATTTTTCAAATTTAATTACGATTTCATTCTGGAAATTAACGAATTAGCATAGGTAAAGGCAGTAATTTGTTATCCATAAAGGTAAAATAATAGAAAGCTACAATAACTGCTGCTCAAATGCATACTACGAGTACATCTTTTGACGACACGTTGGCCTAGTTGGGAGTGACTCTGCCTCCGAAGCCAGCGGTCCTGGGTTCAAATCCCGGTAAGGGCAGATATTTGTGTGATGAGCACGAATATTTGTTCCTGAGTCTTGGATGTTTTCTATATATTTAAGTATGTATTTCTCTATTTAAGTATGTTTATCGTTGTCTAGTACCCATAGTACAAGCCTAGAGCTTTGTTTGGGACTAGGTCAATTTGTGTGAGATTGTCCCCTGATATTTATTTATTATTTATTTTTATTTATCTTCTTAAGAGCAAAAAATAAATGATAGTCAAAATTATTTTTATAGTTTTGCAGTAGCCGAGATAGGCGAAGTAGCCGAGATTCAGCGAACGCTAACTACTATAATTCAGAAAATGCACGATGATCCCTGTGGAGCGGTATTTAGTAGTTTCAAGCACTTACTTTACTTACAAGCTAGGCATTTCAAAACAGAGGAGTAATCATTTTAATGACGCATTTCGAATCTCGTCGCAAGGTTTGTGACAATGTAGTTTTATAATATTTCAAAGAAACGAGCATAATACATATGTTTATGTGAGCTGTCTCAAGAAAGATCCAAATTTACTAACTTCTATGTCACTGCCAAAAAACTTGACAAATTTCTAGAGTGCTTCTCTTTCGCAGAATAAATACAATAGTCAGGGAAAGTGCAATATTGAACAACTACCTAATGAAGCAAGTAATTTTAGCATCTTATTGAATTTGCAAGATACCAGGTAGTGCACTATCTAAAGTTAGTCCTACATGACTGTGTCAATAAATAATTAGTAGCATTTATTGCCGCGTATTCTTTTTAAGCTGTACAATTTGTATTATTGTCCCACGTAGATTATCTGGCAGGCGTAAAGCTAGCGAACTATTAAAATTATCCTATCAATTATTTTGGTTTGTAAATAATAGGATATTTACTTAGTACCGGCTAGTCCCTCCAAGGATTACCATTTATCTCCGTTCCGAGTCAGTATCGGTAATCGTCCAATTCTTTATTTAATATCTTCTTTATTTTACGAAAAGACGTTCCGAATGCCATGCCTACTCTCGGGTCCTGTGGTAAAATCAACTGTTGTATTTCCGCAGTGGGGCTGCACTCCGGAATCTTAGATGCTTCTTTAAATCGGATGGCTGCTTCTCTATCCAAAGCATTTTTTAATAATTTAGCAACAATGTCATTTGCAGAACGAAAACTACATCCCCCTTTGCCGATTGGACATCTTAGTTTTCGATATTTAGATATGCCCTCTAGTACTTTCTTTAAACTGTACTCATATAGTTCGTCTTTCAAATTGTACTTTTCCCAGTTGCTTACTGTAAGCTTATTTGTTTTAGTAATTTCTGATGACCGGTCCTCCATGTTTCTTCGGAGACATGCGATATTAGCCACCAGCACTAACAGTAGAACCTGCTTCACACGGAAGAATTAAACATAGTGTGAACAACAATTCCCCTCGATTACCTAATATTTGCTCTAAATGTGGTTCTGACCGGACGATTCGTAAAAACTTCCACGGTAAAAATGATTACTCATCATGCGACAAAAAAAAAAAAAAAAAAATTTCAACCCTGACAAAAACATAGTAGATTGGTTTATCAAGGGACTAAAATATACCAAGTGACTGGCGTAGCTACTGGCTATATTTCGAACGTCATTAGGTACGGCATTTCAGTGTAGAGATTTCTCTTCAATTGCGAATAAATATATCTAAGAACACACGAATAATTTATTCTCTGATAATGAAATCCGGCTTAGCACGAATAATACGATCGTATTGCAGTTAAATACAATAAAAAAATTGAGGCACGTTGAAACTTTACTGTATCAATCTTAGAACTAAAAAAATAAAAATAAATATTGTTAAAAGACAGATCATTTCGTTGGGACATTTTAACCTGCGAAGCGATCGAGAATGTTGAATTTTGAACCTGGAGGGTAAATACCCTAAATCAGATCAAATAGTATACAACTGGAGGCGCAGACGCATTTTAAATATCTTGGACATCTGGTGACGTCCGGCCTTAGGGATGATGCAGATATCGAGCGTGAACGAAGAGCATTATCAGTAAGAGCCAATATAATCACCCGCAGGTTTGCTTAACGCTCCATTGAGGTCAAGATCACTCTGTTTAGAGCCTACTGCACGCAGCTTTATACAAGCAGCCTGTAAGCCAATAATGCATTCAGGTCGCTGATGGAACTGCCCCGCTACTGCGGCGCCTGAGGGATGTTAGCCGAGGCACAGGTGGACTGCTTGCACGCCACGATGCGCAAGCGCGGCACGTCCCTTGTACGCAGGGTGCAGGGCAGCGCCAACAGCATCAAGAGCATGGTAGCCAGTATGATCGACCATTCATACGTGGATAATTTTTGGCTATTTGGGTATATGGCTCACTTGAACAGACATTATTTATTTTACTCAAAGGAAATACTTCTTTATTTTTAGAAATAAGAATTACTGCATTCACCGGTTATAAAGAAAAACCACGACAAGAATAAGGAAACCGCGTCACGTAAAGAATCGTCTGACTCAGTGGCAGCAACTGTAGAGCGAGGCTCGAAGCCAACGCCGTGCATCTGTCTGTTAGCTCGGCTATCTAGCCGTGTTAAAGTCACAGAATAGTCCGTATTACAGCGTTTGTCAAAACATAATCAAAACATGTGGCAATACGCCCAATGCATCTGGTAATGTATAGCAAGCCCAGTGCATCATGTCAAATGATTAGCGTGCAAAAATGTTTTTTGTTTTTTTTTTTTTTTTTTTTTTTTTATGTTAATGAGAAGGCACACGAGCACTCAGGCCACCTGATGGTAAGTGAAATCTGAGACCCATAGACATTTGAATTCTCAAGATCCAAAGACCTCAAATGCGCTGCCAACCCTGAGGACTAAGATGGAATGCCTCTATGCTAGTAATTTCACCGGTTGTCTTATCCCCACACCGGAACACAACAATGCGAACACTGTTGCTTGGCGGATGGTTAATGAATAAGATGGTGGTAGCGATCCGGACGGACCCTGCACAGGGTCCTACCACCACTAAAACACCACTACTTTATGATCATCATCAATTCAAGCGAAAGTTGCGGAACAAAGGTCTCCTTCAAGCACTGGTCCTGCGCTGCTTCCATCCATCGGTTCCCCGTAACCTTAGCTATGTCATCGGTCCACCTTCCTCCTTGAAGGTATACCCACACTGCGCTTCCCTTACGCGGACGCCACTCGAGAAGTCTTCGAACTCATCGATCATCTGTTCTGCGAGCGATGTGCCTCGCCTACTGCCACTTATTAGGACCATCTTGGTTACTTTAGTTCTCGTCTGGATCTCCTTATTTCTGATTCGATCAAGCAGAGCAATTTCTTGAGACATTTAGCTTGAGATTTGTGATTTTAACCGATTATATTAATAGAGGTTGTGTTTAGGGTAATATCTGATCTTAATTGGAAAATTAACGAACTATTAAGACCACTCAAAATGATGAAGTTGTTTTGCTACTGAGTAACAAACACGCTTGGCAAACAAGAAAGATCGAGAAAAATCAACGGGACCCTTAAAAATGTAATGCCACCGTGGTTGCCGCTTAAAAATGTAATATTTCTATTTTTGCTACGTTATAATAATCGAGAAAAGTTAGTTAGATACGCGTCATACTCGTGAATGGGTATGTATGTGGGGTCCAGTCTGTTCACACTTGTAAGTGTCCTCCAGTTAGTTGTTGTTATAGTTCCTGAATAATCCTGATATAGAAACCTCGTCGTTCCTAGTCATTATTTTTAATTTAATGTTATTGATTTATTTATTACCTTTGCTGAGTTTGTTGCGGCGCTTCTTCTCCGCAATGATGGTCTTGTCTGAAGCGCTAGTAGATTCACTTCACATTACCGACGTGTTAAAGAGCCACCATGTGGCCACTTTACTAAATTATTTTTGAGGCTCTGTGTATTTAAGATTAACAAAAAATTATGTATGAAATATTCGTGCTTCTAATATATTAAAACACTCTGCTACGCCTCGTGTCCTTAATTATTCTCCTCTCATATGTTAAATGGTTTATAAATTTCTCCTTCTTGTAACAGGTGGATAAATAACTATTATAACTTTCTTGTAGAACAAAATACATTACGATTCAAGGACCAAGGAACCTACGCTGTTTTTCTCTATACATTTTTCCTCTGTCATACCTCAATAGAGTGAGCTTTTTTTCCTAAGTACGAGTACCTATGCATAGAAAGTAACTGCCCTTTTATATATAAATCGATATGTACGTAAATAAGAAACACCTACGTGTACAAAATACAAAAAAAAAAAAATATATACATACTAGTATATACATCTGAAATTATAAGGCAAAGAAAGTAACTGAGGAAATTATAAAAGGTGTTTTCGTTCTATAACCTAACATCCTCAAATGTAAAGAAGTTATTGAAAAATTTAGAAGATGAAAAGGGAACTGTGTTGAGATGATTTTTTTAGATTAACCCGTAGCATGAATATAACTAAAACGCTTTTTGAGATCGTGGTCGTGGTTGTAATACATTTTTTTCACCGAGGTATTTCCAACATTTTGAGAACTTAGAACGAAAGGAATTGTGGTATTATAAAACAAGTTCGCGAGCAACTACAGGGAACGTCCGGTCCAGACCACCGTGAGGTTCTGGGGTCCTAGTAAATAAGGGCATAAGTCAACTAAGAGGACTGTGAAGCAAAACAATTCCATATAAAATGCTGTAACGTTTTTCTCCCCTTAAACGGTGTCCGATTTTTACGATTTTATATAAATCTATGTCTGTACGTTTTTCTTTCCAAGAAAATGTTTATTGGAATGAAAATAAAATAATAAAACAAACGCGGAAATGTACAGACCTAGTTTTCCATAATATCTTCAACATATTCAAAAATAGTGGAAATCAGATTAGATTTAGGGGGTGAGAAACGTTATCGCCCGGAGCTAAATTTGTATGGATTATTTTTGACAGCTACGCGATTCAGGCATCTCTTCATAATCCTCTTAAAAGCGGTATTAATAATGTCGAAATTATACTAGACTTATGTATACCCTTTTTCACTTGTACCTCAGACCCCAGCGTTTACTTCAGCAGCGCATATTTACTCACAATCTTTAATTCCATAATTCGTTTCGGCAATATGTCGTTCTCTTCATCAGTGTGTGCTGCCTGACTAAATGGAAATCACTTATCAAAGCGTTGATTAACTACATTGTCGCAAGCATTTGCTGATTACCACTTACCACGGGGACTAATTGATCTATGAGAGCATTGGACACGCTTAGAAATGATTACATTTATGAATGTGTAAAAAAAAAATACAGACGTCCGTTTAAAGTGCTAAACATTAAGTCGAAATAACAATTTGACGTCACAAGATAAAGAAGAGAGATTTGGAAGTATTGTTCAAAATCCTTAAAAGATAGGTAGCTAAAAAGTTACTTATGCTATGCAATGTCTTTTACATTTTTTTATAAGTACCTAGGTAACTTTATTATACGTAAAGTAGAACCGTAACATACGTAACCAAAATTCCACATGATTTTGAATTATGAAGCTCTAGTTGCAAGCACGTATTAGGACACATTATGTGATAACTATTAAATCGATTATAACCCTCGAAATAATTACTTTAATAAATTTGTATGAATCAAGGAAGAACCTTCCTAAAGGTCAGGTATCCGTCTTTTTACACGACTACCCAAAAAAAGGTGTGGATGTGTTATATACAGGGTGTCCCAGGAAGTAGTGTCAAGCGGAAGTCCAGAGGTAGTGCACCTCAAGGGGCATCTGAATCACCCCCATGTATGTTCCGCGATTTTTCGTAGTTTTGGAGATATTGATCATTAGCCAGCGACGCCGTGGTTCGAAAAATTTCATAAAATGCCGCGCTTCGTCAGGCGCAAAATAACATGCATGCTTTCTCAAGAAATAGTTTTATTATAAATGGGTAACAAACATTCTTCTCAACTATAAACTATATTTTATATTACTAATTATCGTAGAGTTCCGTAAAACAACAAACTTATTCCGACCGACTTAAGTTAGTCAACCAATAATTTTGATGTATCCACTATGAGAATCTTTCTTTAATAAGTATATGTACTAATTTAAATGAATTGCAATTAAAACAAGGTTATTAAAATAGTATATTTATAATGGTGGTTATGGTGTAGGTCTCGTGGTCCGACTGACAGATATTAGTGTCATAAATATGAGGGAGGTAATGTTAGTTCTTCAGCTGGCCCGAACGGCCAAAACGTCCTAGAAATAGGAGCTCCGTCGACTCTGTTAAATTTGATTTTGAAATAGAAAGATTGGTCAGACGGACAGCGTTGTCGAACCACGCGGCCGGAGAAGGTGCTATAGGGTGAATTGCAAAAATATTGAACATAGTTAAGGACCTAATTGATGTCAAAGTATAATTGAAACAAAATATTTTTCCTTTGTGTAACGAAGATTAACAATACGATTGTATGACTAATTTTCGTTAAAAAGAGGAAAAAAAAATTGGTTTCAATTAAACTTTGACATCAATTAGGTCCTTAACTATGTACAATATTTTTGCAATTCCACCTATAATGGGGATTTTGCTTGGAGAAGGCAAACAATCAAACAGGCCATCTGATGGTAAAGTGGGATCTGAGACTCAGACATTTGCATACCTATCAATCTTTGAAATAAAACACTACACAAAAGTCGTAATTGTTTCATCGTTCATTCAAAGCAGAAAATAAAGAGCAAATTATAACCCTCAAGGGAAAGGACCTCCAAATAATTCGTAAGGAATGATTGCGAGGCTCTTTTGGAAGCATAAAACCACTTTCAAGCTCTAGGGGAATTATATGAGTAAAGCTCTTACACTTTGCAAAATAAAATAACGGTATTGTATTTAAACAAGTAACATGGTTTATATTTATCATTCATATTTTTTCTTTAAATAAAACTTTAAACAAAAAAGGCGAGAGAATAAATAAAAGGTTATTGCTACGTGACGAGTACTTTACGAAATGTATTTATTTCAAAGGCGTAATTCACACGAGTGTTTTAAGGCCTAATTATGTGCAGTTGCATACACTACTTTATCTACACATTATGTATACACAACAAACAAACAATTTTTAACAATCCTACTTTAGTAACAGCAAGAAACCAACAAACAAATGACAACGATAATGGCGGCAATTCAATCCTACGTCAAGACGAATATTTTTTTTTAAATCACAGCCAAACGAATGAAGTCCCTATACTCATGTCACTTGAGATCAAATGTCGTACTGCATGGACTTTTCGAATCGATAACTGTTTTCTGTGTTTATCTATGAATACTAGAATAGCCTGTTGTATACCTATGATTTAAATGTACTGTTCCGTGTTCTGTTTTTTTTGGTGTTCATTAAAGAGTTTTATTTATTGTATTCTAGAGACACTCGTTTTGACAGCTGTTCCAAACTTAAAGTCATAACATAATCATAAACTTATAAAAATCGATTCTGTAATAACTAACATTACAGTACAGATTTTACCTACTACCACAGACAAGAAAGTTCTCATAGTAAAATTGGTTGTAATATTGCTGGTCATTTCCTATGGTCTCTGAACGCATTTAAGAGCACTAATTAATGATATATGCGTAGATAAAATACTTTTACAGGAGGGCTAGCACAAGTGGTCTGCGACTTATTTGTCGCTCGGATCTCCCTTTATATCTAGTCTAAAACAATAAAGACGCACTGAGCAACAAGCGAGAAAATAAAACTTGTGCTACCCGTACAGTATTGTAATATGTACAAAACCATTTAATAGTATTGGGCAGTGCTCACAACAGTCGTAACAGTGCTCTTTTGCTCATATACCAGTGCAGTTAGCACAAGTTGACAAAGACTTTTTGTCACTCGGTTATCACTCTGCGCTCCGCGTAGTATGTAGCGAAATAGAAGCAATGAGCGACAAGCGGGAAAATACAACAAATCCTAGCTGTACTGGTAGGTATTGAAAAACTAATAAAAAAAATTAGCTGGAAAACATCAGCGTTATGAAAATTAGACCCTAATCGGATGTTTTTTGTTGCTCAGCCGAATCCAATTGTGGTAAGTTATTTCCGGGTGATATGTGGAGCAACATTTGTTCACGGTTTGGGTCAGAATTTAATTGAGATATACTTTCTAATTCGTCTATTGTTAATGTAACTACTTTAGAAACGATGTAACGGATGGTCTTTCGATCACATTTTTCATCGATTAACGGACATTTTCCATATTTTTGGTATTTTGCCATTCGACCAAGTATCTTCTTCAATATATCAACTTCAACTTCTCCTTTTAAATTATACTGTCCCCAATTTAAAACCTCGAATTTTTGACAAACGACAGTTGATAGAAGGGTTAACATGAAAACCTGTAAAAATACGTTTATTTAACAACACTTAAATGCAACTCGAAATTCGGATGGAATGGAATATCCTTCGGGGTTAAGGCTTAAGAAGTAGTTTTTAGATAAAAAATCATAGGATATTTTACATAATCATAGTCTTTTGTCTGTTCTTGACGCATTTCCATTTACAAGTGAAAGTACCTAATTATCAATCATTACCTTTAAAAGTTACTTTTTCTTAGAAATAAGAGTAATAAAAATCTTAAATTTATCATAACCATTGTTTAGAAAGTAAAAACGGGTAAAAACGCATAAAAAAATGTATTACTTTAAGAGATATTGATGACGGTGTAAACTCCTAATAACAGGGCAAGTTAGGTTAGAGAATGTAAAAATTTGTGTTTCGCACATGGAGAAAAAGAGGTTTCTGAATTTTAGTACGTACTTAGGATTATAGTTTTGAGAATTCAAATGTCTATGGGTCTCAGACTCCACTTACCATCAGGTGGCCTGAGTGCTCGTGTGAATTCTCAGTAACATAAAAAAATTACTTATAATTAGACCCCGCTATCGGAGGTGCAAATTTGTAGCTGTCAAGTTCTAAATTATTTTGAAATACTAGTTATGTCGATAATTATAGCTATATGTCGATATTTTTTCTTAACCATAATGAGGGTCTAGAACTATAATTAAACTTGTTTACTTTATAAAATAGGACTATCTAATTAATTAAATGAATGTGTTAAATATTTTTCATTACTATAAATAAAAATCTTCAATCTTTCATCATTACTAACAAATTATCGTTATCTTCATAGCATGAACAATTCATAAATGATAAAAAAAAAAAACAATAAGTCTCTCTTTTATGTCCTCCAAAAGGGATATTGATTATCGTATTCTTAATGAAAGATCAGTTATCTTTCCAGTTTCTCTGCAGTAATCTAGTGCAGTCATGATATATTTAACATTAAACCCAATATCTTATCTATTATTTTTTATCATGGATCCCAAATAAAAACTTGTTAAATTGTAGTCTAAATATAGTATAGGTACCTATATATAAAACTAGTTGTACAGAAACAGTAAGAATATCGATATCGACATCATAAATATTTTTACTCATCGCTAAGAACTTGACAGCTACCAATTTGCACCTCCGATAGCGGGGTCTACTTATAATAAATTATAAAAGTTTTTTTATAAACAATATGAATGTTACGTATACTAATGAATACCTATTTATAAAATATGATGGGCATAAATCAGCTAAAAGAAATGGCCAGTCGAGTAAAAAAATATAAAAAAACTCCTATTTGCCTCAGGTAATTGCTTTCATTTATTCCTTTAGGTTTCTCCTTTTAGATGCCACAGTGTCATCAAACCGCTTAGATTTAGGTTTACCAGGTTTTTGGCAGCCTGTTCTATTCTGTTAAACTTCGGCTCTGACCATCTGACCATCGCAAGAGATTGTGTAAAGGTGGTTATTGTGGAGGATATAACCGACTGAATGCCCGTCAGCGCCCGTCTCAAAACACACAAAAGTAAAATTAATTTTGTAATATTTGACGATCTTATTTTGAGTAAGATACTCAAGATTGACTCATGAGTAAGATGCGCGTCTTAAGTCACGTTAAAGTTTAAAATAGGTGCTGTTCTGCATCTCGCTTAAAAATCAAAATCAGTTTATTGATATCACTAAGACAATTTATTCATATTACCAAACCAAACCCATCTCTCGCCTCGTTAATATTATGTTTATATTCATTAAGACACGTAACATACCGTCATCGATCCAAGCCACCAAAAAGTATTAAAATAACATTTACTTACAATTTTCAATTCCATAATTCGTTACGCCAGTTAGCCGTTTTCGTAAAAACCACTTATTATAACATTGATTGACTACTTTGTTGCAAGATTGGTTGATTAACTCTCTGTGCTCGGTTAATTAAGCAGTAAGGATGTTAATTAATCAGTCAACAATAATTTACGGGTATTCGATAAAAGTGCAAAAAATATGACAAACTCACGTCTTTAGTCGACAGAATCTGACGGCCATTACAAGAACAATGAAAACTTTTTAGAAACGTATTTTTGAAATATGTGGAATTAAAAGGTATCAAAGTCCAGTGCCTGTTTTAATTTCTACTTCTTTGTCAGAATCTTTTAATAAAATCGTGTACTAGCACTACTATCCAATCTAGTGTGTTATTTTATGAAACTCTTAAACGTGGAGTTTGTTTAAGTTTATACTTGAGTGATGCCTTAAGTGTTGCAAGCATGGTTGCAGTGGTAACTGCTTACCAACAGGCGGGCCGGGGTGCGCTTCATTGCAATCATCGTATCTATACAGGGTGGAAAAAATCTATGGGCCCTGGAGGGGAACTACCTTAAATCCTTTAGTTAGCTATTTTACTGAAAGGAAACATTCCTTATTTTTTTAGAAGAAACCAAACTGCATTCAAAGATCTTCGAAAATTCGTTTGACTCACCCGGGAATCGAGCCAACAAAAAAATACCACGCGTGCTTTCCCGGTAAATACGGAGAGTACTGTGTCATGTGGTAAACAAACATTCTTCTACGATACGTTGGTCTAGTTGGGAGTGACCCTGCCTCCGTAGCCGGCGGTCCCGGGTTCAAATCCCGGTAAGGGCGAATCTATCCACTTTGCTCTACTATTATACATATCTACTTATATAACAAATTGGAAGTTTTTCTCCAATTTGCTCAACTGGTTTTTAACGATAGAGCAAATTACACATTTTCCACCCATTTGCTCTACTAGTTGGAATAGCAGAGCAAACTGAACTGTTTTTCTCTAATTAGCTCTTCTAGGTTTTACGATAGAGCAAATTGAACTGTTTTCCTCCAACTTGCTCTCCTATGTTTTAGGGTTCCGTATCCAAAGGGTAAAAACAGGACCTTATTACTAAGACTCCATTGTCCGTCTGTCTGTCTGTCTTTCGGTATATTCACAATTTCACAAAAAAAAACACAGATGTGTTTTTGTTGCCGCTATAAGCACGAATAATGGCAACAGGCAGTTGCTTGAAATATTCTCCCTCTTTATCTCTCTCTCTTTTAAAAAATAGAGCAAATTGGACATTTTCATTGGAAACGATCCTTCAATTTGCTCTACTAGTTGAAAAAGTAGAGTAAATCAGTCATTTTCCTCCAATTTGCTCTGTTAGTTGAAAAAATAGAGCAATTGGACATTTTTCTCCATTTTGCTCTATAAATCGAAAAGATAGAGCAAAATGGACATAACGTCAAATTGGCTGTAGTAGAGCTAAAAAATAGAGCAAATTGGAAATTTTCCTCCAATCTGCTCTTTTATTTGGAAAGATAGAGCAAATTGGACATTTTCCATTGGACATTATCGTCCAATTTGCTCTACTATTATAAAAAATAGAGCAAATTGGACATTTTCCTCCAATTTGATCCCTCACTTTTTAGGCTTCCGTATCCAGAGGGTAAAAACGGGACCTTACTGCTAATACTCCACTGTCCGTCAGTCTGTCTATCTGCCCGTATATCATGAACCGTGATTGCTAGACACCGGGACAGGTAAAACTAAAAAAAAGTTTGTAATGTAGTGTTTAATGTTGTATAGATGTAATTGTATGGAACCCTTTGTGCACGAGTCCGACTCGCACTTGGCCGGTTTTTATTTACACTCCTTTAAATTTTGAGCTCTTTAAGACTAAGGTAGGGAGCCTAACTCTTGAAAATAAACACTTAAATGTAATTGTTTAAGAAAATTTTAAAAATGTGCGAATTACATTACAGGGCCGAGATTCTACATGGTAAAAACGATATCACTTTTGAAACGTTTCCGTATTGTCAACGTTTTGATAACTCTTATGTCATTTACAATAATGGCCACTGTGACATAAACGATTCTTAAACGTGTGAAACACGATATCGTTTTAACGCACCTGAATAGAGGCCCTGGTAAGTATCATAGAGAAAAACGATTTGATAGTAAATTATCCTCCAATATTATTAATAACATGGATTTCGGTAAGATAATATATATATATATATATTATATAATTTATTTTCTTTCTTTCTTAAGATAACACTTCTATACGCTAAGCTTATACCTGGAGTCTAGAAATCTATCCACAACAGGTATGTTTTCTATAATAAGTTGATGACTTAGTAAAATTGAGTTTTAACGGTGTATTTCAAACACCGAATTGATATTTACGAGCAACAAATGTTTCGTACCTTAAATTTCCACGAAATTATTGACGCACAAATTAGCTTGAGGCCGAATTGTTTCTTAGTTACAGAAATTTAAATTGATCTGATTCAATTTAGTATTTAGGTACATATTAGACAGCCAATAATAGTCGACAATTGCGTTAATAGCTTGTGAAAAGGGAAAGTAATAACTTCAACTGTCAGTTAATTTTATTTGGGGATTGTAATAATCGACCTTAATTGTATTTTGAATTTGTTCGCGAGTTTTGTCGATCAACGATAATAATAATTCGCTAAAGAATCGAAAGAAGAGTTGCTTAAAAGACTAGAGAAAATAAATAAAAACTCCACGTTGACTTGAGAATATTTTCCATTCATAAAACTCTTAAACAGTTTATCGCAGTATAGACAAGACGTGTGTTACATAAAGTCTGAAAAGAAGGCGACTTTTTGCGTTATTATGGAGCACAAAAGTCTAGGTCGAGCAGTCCTTCACTATTTACGCTTTGACAACTGTGTTTCAGTTTTATTTTTCATTTTGCTTGCTGTAATATTACATACATTCGGTACATAACATCACGCCTTCTTTCCCAGAGTTGACTTAGACTTGTTTATAATTCTGTAACCACATTTTGCGCAATCAGGACTAGAATTTGACAGGTTGCAAGCCCTTATTAATGTAATATTAATATTTTAACCATCGCTGCTTGATGTGCAAGCAAACAAGACAATAAAACTGTCATAGTTTATGGAATTGACAAAAGCGCTGGACGCGACCGTGTAGCAGTTACGTCAATCCTATATATTTTTTAACACAGTTGCTCAAAAAGTGGTACTTTTCGTAGCTGTATATCGTGCGGAAAGTTGGATATTACGCACTAGTGCGTTATAGTTTTCCATTTTTTTTAAATATAATTTTGATTCAACTTCCAAGCCGTGCATCCAACCAAAGAGTTTGCACGTTCAACCACTTTTTGATTACGTTATTTAGCATTGAGACTATACATAGGTAATATAATTTAAAATATTAAGATTAAATAAATACATACATACATACATACACACATAAAATGTATCTATGTAATATAAAAAAAAGCTCTCATCAAGATGGCTGAATCTGAATTTGTATTACGAATGATTAGATAGTTGTGTATTAAGGTGAATTCACATTACACCATGCCGAAACCGGGCCAAGCCCAGTACGGCGTAATGTTAATCCACCTTTATGCATTACCGCTGGTTATTAGAGAATTATACTTTTTGATTTTTAAATATAGGTAATTAAATTACTCTGACTTTTTTTTTACTTGGCTGAATGGTCACAACCATTGCCATTTCATAAATTTCTGTGTCAATTAAAAGTAAAATTATCTCTTGTAATAGTTTTATTTACTGATTTATTATTGTTTCATGGATATTTTTTCGCAAATGTATTAAAAAACGTCGTTTGATACACGTGCGGAGCTGTCATTTTTACTCGTCCCGACTCTCGTCCCTCGCTTGCAGCTCGGGCCAAGATACTTCGGGACTCGTGTAAAATGACATACTTTCCGCACTTGTATCAAAATGTACTATTCTATAACGATAACGTTCGTCGAATATCAATTTTCTGCACAGCTCACTCACCTAGTTCTTTTCTAGGTAATTAGGTATTTCTATAGAATAACCACTAAGCTCGGAAGTTTTAACTCGGCCGCAATTACTGTAAGTAAGTATTATAACGTACGTTAACAATATGATAACATATCAAAAGCAAAAAGATCTTACCGAATAGAATCGAACCCCTCTGGGGCCCTAGTTACGCTGCATAAAGCTGTTAGCGATTTACGAAAACCGAATGTGATTACCGCCTGCCTCGATTCCACTATTCCATTATTATTGTGAGTCAATGAAAAACAGGAACGTTAGCAGCGTTTGCATCTAGCTACTTCACTAGCACGGCTAGCAAATGACGGCGCGCGAGTTAGGTCGCGCGCAAGATAGACTACCGTCATTGTATAATTAGGTAGTCTATCTCGTGGGCGACGTTTTTTTTTCTTTTTCTTTTTTTACGATTGTCACTGCAAGCTTGTGCAGGAAATTGGCTGAACTAGTATGTATTTTTGTCTATATTTGTTTAGTGTTATATTTACCTGGTATTCAAATAAATATTGTACAGTATGTTTTATCAGCGATTAACTTCTATTTTCAATTTTTTTTCGGTTGTCTAGAGCGTATCGAAATAGTTATTTCGGTTGTTTCGGAAGTAACATAGACTATTCAACGATGAAAAGAGTGACGTTACAGTATTCTCTATGAAATCTTAATACTTACACAGATTTTAATCGACGAGTACAAAAAATAATTTATGATCATACGTGACTAATAGGGGCTTTTTCATGCCATAAATACAACAAAAAAATCCTGAAAGCCAACACTTTATTCTTTGATTACATAGCAGTGGTAGGAGCAAATTTAAATTCAAATTCTTTATTGCGTGACTAAAAGTATAGAGACAAAATGTTAAGTATAAATGTCAATTTCTTAATCTATAGAATACAATTATGGTGTATAATATTTTAATATCTTTACCTATTAAAAACTAAACAGAACAAACTGATTATTAATAAAAAAAAAGTCTGATATGTTGTAAAACATTTTATTCAATAACCACTCATTAAATGCTTATTCAAATTTAGCTGGGGGGTTTAAAAATGTCTAGTACATATATCTTAATTGTCATAAAGTAAATACTATTTCTATAAAACGCTAAGCGAAGAGGATGAATGTGCATTAATTTATTTTCATGACAAAGGTTTTTTAATACTTTTCATCCTTTTTAAGGTGAGCTAAGTCTTTCTTCACAAATAAAGTTACCTCCTTGATATACGGACAGGGGAGTGAGTATAAGCTTTGTAAATATGAGTCTACATTATTATGAATCTCGATGATAAGCAATACAATAGAGTTCATACACAACGTTTCTGCTTTTTTTTTTCAATCTGTAGAGTTGCCCCAAAAGATGATACCGTAGTATAAAATTGACAAAACGTAACCAAAGTACGTCATTATTTTCGCTTTCTCTGATGGGTTTCGCACTATGCGGCATAAAGGGTAGATACATTTATATAATTAAGAACACCTCGACAATGTGAGTTTTCCAATTACTGTTCTTATCCATCATAAGACCTAGAAATGTTGTGCTTTTAACTTGTGCAATAGTTTCCGTTCTTTATGCACGGTATTTAAACGAAATGAAATTGAGCAAAATGCGTTTTTGATAAATTTATATTAAATTAATTATTATTTAACCAATCAACAATATCGTGATGTGTTTATGTGTAGTTCGTACTTGTCAACAGTGAAAGTACATTGAATTCCCGTACTATCATCAGCAAATATTACCATCTCATTGCTTATGTGTCTTGGGATATCGTTTATATCAATAATATCGTTAATATAAAAGAAACAAAATAAGCCCTATAATACTTCCTTGAGGTACATCTCTTTAATTTACCATAAAGATCTTATAACTTAAATAGTCTTAGTATTAGAAATGGACCTCTGAACATTGTTTTGATTTATATTTCATCCAATCTAGTATCTGCCCTAGCACACCGTCAGTCTAGCTTTTTCAGTAGAATGTCGTGTGTTACATAGCCTTTGACATGTCCGTAAATGTTGCTGAAATGTGAGTTCTCTTTTGTATGCATTCGTGTTATATGATATAGCTAAATTGAGAAATAGCGAGATTTGTTGATCTATTTTTCCGAAAACCACATTTAACTAATTAATTAAAATAAATATATCGGCAAATGCTGCTAGCTTGTTATAAGGCGTTAGAAACAATAGTATCAATGTTATTGGTCTATAACTATTGAGATTATCAGTGTATAACTTCTTGTGGAAAGGCTTTACAACTGAATATAAGTACTGACTTCCAAGAAATACATAAGTTTATTTTATGTGCTATTATTTTGTATTTTTTTTATTATATGTATACTGACTTCGTCGTCTCGTAATGAGATTGTGTTCTTAAAAGATTTTATTATATGAGATAATAATATTGTAAAAAATATTAAAGAATACTGTGCTATACGGGACGGTGACAATGTTGCTCACACACCTATACACAATTTTGGTTTCCTACGAAAATGGGACCCGAATATTAATTGGACAACCTTTGTTCTTTTTTTAACATTAATATGCATAGAGAGTTTTACTGCGTTTCCCGATCCCGGTCCCGGTGGAATCATTTTTGAATTACGGTATATTGAAGCAGGTGATATAGGATGTTTCTTTTCTTTCTCCATTTCAGCTTTTACCAACTTTTTTACAATGTACTTTAACGTTTTCTTTTCACATGTTTCATCGGTAAACGGACATATTTCAAACTTTTCGTACTTTGACAATTTATCAAGTATCCTCTTTAAAGTTGTGGCCTTCATTTCCACGTTTTCCAAATCATACTGTTTCCAATTAATTACTTTAAATTTTTTCGGCTTTGGCTTCGGCTTTGGTTTTGGCTTCTGTTTATTGTACCTCTGACAAATAACTAATGATAAAAGGGCAAACAAAAGAACCTGTAAAAATACGCAAATTAAACATATAATAATCCTTTAGATTAACAACTAGCTATACTAATTGTCAGATGGGTAACATGATACCTATCTGGGAATATAAAACGCGTAATATTTTTTTTCTTTATACAAAACCATAACGTAACAAAACCATAGCTTAATAATTCTACGTAAACTTTATGCACTGCTCTCGAATCAAATCCGAGAAATTACAGTCCAAAATGTTGTATGACGATATCAGTCTCACTTTACGGTATAGCGTTCAACATTTCATGCAAATAATAAGTTATGTAGTTCAACGGTCACATCAAAAATTTAAGAATCGTATTCGGATTGGGGGATTCAGTAAAGAAGGTCGCGTTGGGCGCTTATGTTAATTCCATACATTATGACAAATTCAGCGTTAAACATCTTGTCTTCGGCTTCAGATGCGATTTCAAAAGGGACCTACTGCACAATGACTATTGAGTGTATTTTAATAAGACTTACAATTTTCATATTCATAGTTAGTCCTTGTCATTAGCTGCGCCGTCATCAAAGTGCTCAGTCTGACTAAATAGAGCCTATTTATCACATAGCACTGGTGGGTTCGGAGCCGTAGTCGCCAATGATTATAAGACCGAAATAACACACTGCGATAACTGAGCAACAAGGAATTGAACAAAATATTTTTGATTACATTCAGTATCAATTGAACATAACATAAATTGATTAAAATATTTCAAATTATTACCGAGTTGTTCTGTAGCGAATAATTTTCAAGGTATCATTTTTGGAACATGAGAAATATCAAATAACAATTTTATTTATTTATTCATTAAACATGTAACATGGCATTACAGTTGGTGGACTATAATGCACCAAGAAACAAACTTAACTAAATTAACAAAAAAACAAAAGTAAAAATAATACTAATACTAAAACTAATAATAGGGGCACTCGAGAGCCTAGAATCCTTCACCTCACAAAATCTCATGCATTCACAACACACGGCCGATCATCGGCCTGCGGCGCAGATGCTAGTAGCTAGTTGAGCAGCGTAAGAGCGCGGGGGAGTGGCAAGGTCCTGCGCGACACGGTACGCGCCACCGGCACCACAAGCAGCTCACGCCGACGCATCCTGAGGACTATCCTGGGCACATCCGGCACACGCAGTCTCGCTAGTTGAGCCACCATCTCAAGGCATTCCGATTCGCTACGCAGAACGCGGCTAGCCGAAACCAACAAGCTATAATTGCGCCTCACCTCAAGAGAATTATATCCAAGGGTCCCAAGCAGATAGTTTGTTGGATATAAAAATAGATAATACCCGTACTTTATTTTATGTAGAAACATCAGAAATCCTTTTTTTCTTTCTCTAAAAGTAAAGAGTAGGTTATTTCATGCGGATGCCATGCAAGTGATGATGCTTCTATCTTGCTCCTCACTTAAGCATTATAAACCAATTGTATGGCGCCAGGGTCATAGAAGTCTCTAGCGTTACGAATTACAAAACCTAATTTCCGAAAGCAGTCGACAGCGAGTTTTGAGATATGCTCACGGAAAGTGAGGCGCGCATTGAAGACCACACCGAAGTCCCTAATAGAGAAGACACGGTTAATCGGTTCTGACCCGAGTAAATAATGAGCATGTATAGGAGAAAAAGATGACTGAACGCAATGACTTACAGTCCACCCTTTGATCCACACCGTAAACAATTTTAGGTCATCAGTGTAAGAAGACATTGGGCAGACTTAAGAACCGATTTAAGGTCATTTATCATTATTCTGAATTATAAGTTCTTAGTACGTTCCAATACACCATCGGATTAGGATATAACCAAAAACCCATTTTCAGGCGTATATTTTAGTGTATAAGACGCGTGTAAAAGAGATGACTCTTTAGAAATGAGACAGTTCGTGGAATATTCTAGATCCGTGAGCCAAGGATGTCGCGATTTTAAACGGATAAACATATTATGGTCGCAATGTGTAGAACCTTCCAGCACCGAACTCTCTAGATCGTCCTCGGCATGCCATAGTTTATCGATCATTCTAGAAGGCTTTCTGGAAAAGTCGGGGATTGGGAGTATAAAAGGCGAAACGATTGCGGCTACAAAACATTATTTAATCAATAAGTCAATTTAGGCTAAGTCGCTACTATGACGTTTCAAAAGAGTTTATTATTTGTAGACCTACTTGAATAAAGATTATTCTGATTCTGATTCTGATTCTTTACTTGGAGAGTGAACAGTAAGAACATGAGCGAACCCAGCGATCGTTCGAAGCTTATACAGGGTGTTCCGTAAGCTGACGATAATCCGTCGAGAGCTGATAAGGCTGGTAATTACCTCTGAGAAAATCTTATTTTAGGTTTAGTAAAAATGGCGTAGTTTTTGAGATTTTGTCAATTTTGCAAAAACCGTTTTTTTTCCTCCCTTAGTTAATTTTTTTTTATGCCGTGACTACAATTGTAAGAGTTTTTAAAATCTAGTTTCTATGACATTCCTGAAAATTAATGCTTTAACACGGTACATACATAACATCACGCCTTCATTCCCAGAGTGGGGTAGGCAGAGCTCCAGAACTACCAACAACTCTAAAGACATGTTAATAATTCTGTAACCACATTTTGCACAAGTAGGCTGAGATGTTTACTAGTGTATTAGTGACAGGTTGCAAGCCCATCGCCTAACAGTACTACAAGCCCTTATTCCCTTAGTGGCCTCTTACGACATCTCTTGCTTTAACACGGTATATTTAAAAAAAAATCTTACATTTGTAGTCATGACATTAAATAAAAATGTGCTGAGGGAGAAAAAATGTTTATACATAATATTCAAAATCTCAAAATTTAAGCCATTCTTACAATACCTAAAATTAGATTTTCTGAGAGATTATTACCAGCCTTATCAGCTGTCGACGGATTATTGTCGGTTTACAGGACACCCTGTATGCTGTGCGATTAATTGTTTGTGATGGTTAAGTGAGTGCGTTAATAAAGTCTAGCTTTTAATTATCGGGATACCAGACCCATAATCATAATAGGGTTAAATATACAAACGCAACGAATTGACAACCTTCTTCGTTTCGGTTTTTTTTTATTTAAGTCGATTAGTAAGGTTTAATTGATTCCTTTTTCGCCGTATTTTTGATTGGACACGTTCTTGTTTTGTCAGTTTCTTGTTTGGACGCATTTTGTTAACAAAATCTCTCTTATTTGGACACATTACATTTTCGCCAGAAACCTTTACGTAATCTTAAAATAAATAAATAAATATTTTACTTATTTGGAACCAAAGTCCGTACACGTACGTTTGTACGAATTATGTATTGTTTTGTATTTTGTCATTGTGACGTAAATGTGGTGATGAGCTAAGTGCGTCAATTGTCTCCCCGCCGTTTCACACTTGTCGTCACCCATGGGATAACATGCGTCCTTACGAGTACATAAACCTAGGGATTGTTACGTAGATATTTATTTATCTATCCACCGTGTTTTTATGGATTTGCGTTAAAATCGACAATTGCTTGGTACATTCACAGACAAGCTGGTAAAACGTTTTTTTGTGCATAAATAATAACAAACATACATAATAAATTAATATTGAATTGACGGACATTGTAAAAGGTCCTTTTGAGTTACACAAAAGTTAGTGTCAAGTATGACAGTGTTTGAATTTCATCAATGAGGTAACATCAAACGAACTTCTTTAACCTTCTTAGTGAATACCTCTAAATGGCAAACAGTTACAAAATTTAAAAATTAACTATTGTTTGGTTGTAAATATAGAATCTTTTACACTGGTTTAACATCCATAACTGATTAAATTTAATAATCGAATATCTTAAAAACAGTACGTGTTAGGATACTAGTGTCTTGGAGAATTTAACTTCATCTGCCCTAAAGAATGTTCCATTCGAGTTAACGCAAATCAAAAAATACACGATGTATAAAGCATGTATTTTCTTTGCTAGTACTTGCTAGTTTGTATATTACAAGACTAGATTTGGACTAGGTCAATTTGTGTGAGCCGAGGGAGCCAACAGAGGTTGCTGCGGCAGCAGCTCCCGGCGAAGCGCTAAAATTGAAATTAGCTTAATACCTACTACGAGTAAATACGTATATTCTGCCAAGAACGTCAATTACCACTTTTCGACTCTATTAGTAAGACAATAAGGTCCAAAAGTGGTAAAGGACTTCTTGGTTGTATAGTTGACCAAGAAAGCCATCGGCATATAGGCGTCGCGTCTTTTTATGACGTTCTGAAATTTCTCGTTATTAAAAAGGCCATCCCTTCTGAGTGAGGGTGGATTCCTGTAAAGGATGGTCTCACGGTAGCTCGATCTTGCTGAGGGCATTAGTTTGCCCCCAGATTCAATGATTAGTTTGAAATAAATAAATATTACCTATGTAATAAATATTACTTTATTTTTATTAAAGTAGGTACATGTTTCGATTCTATATTATTCAATTAAGACTGCATTAGTTAATTTTATCACGATTTGGTCATCCTAATAAAAAGAGATAAACATTGAGTTTCTTCCCCAGTTTCAGTTTGAGTAAAACGGTTTGTGACGATCTCAGGAAAAAAACTGCTTTGAAACGGCCAACAAGTTTTACTTTAGTTTAACATACGAGTTTTATAAATATTACAATTAAAAGAGCTTCAAGTAACTTGAACTGAATAACTTTTCTTCTAGTGTGTAAAAACCAATCACCTTTTTAATTAATTTTGATTCACAATTAATGTCACTTCCACATTAATGACGTAATTTGTCGAAAACTTGCTTGGGTACTGCCACAAGTAACATTAATAGTAGTGCGCAAGCGCCTGATGTTAAATAATGATTCTGTAAAACACAGACTTATAGGTTATCTTTCATCTTTACGAAAATGACGCCCAAACGCTAATTTCATCAATTTCTTTCGTTTTTGATCACCGAAAGAAATCGACAGTTCTGGCACGATTTTTCCTTGTGTCATCAACATGATATCACGGTTTGCATACAAATTAGAAAGTCTGTTGTCTTCGTGTACTGCAGCAACTACTAGTTTAGTAACGATATCCTTTATACTTTTGTTTTTACATTTTTTATTGGGAAGCGGACATATCTCATATTTTTGGTATTTTGGTAATTTATCAAGTATATTCTTCAACGTTTTGACTTCAATTTCCTGGTGTAAATAATACTTTTCCCGATTTAATACTTTGGCTTTCATCGATTTCTCTTTGTTGTCCCTCTGACACATGACAGACGACAAAAGGGTCAGCACAAATACCTGTAAATATATGCATATTTTATAATATTAATACAAAAAACCGGTAGCCTTTACCAGTGTAACAATATAAGCTTGCTGTGTTGTTTTGCCAAGCTCTGTTTTCGGGTTGACTACAAGCAGAAAATTATATTTTAGTGATGTAATACTGTGTGTGCTGACTAGCTAAATTCATTTATTAAAAATTGCATTCTACGAGTATGTCATCTCGGTGGTTGCTGTTTCAGCGTTATACACTCGGCGTCAAAAATTTGCTTCTTTTGATATTTTCAAAAGAGGACTCACAGTCATACCTTACCTTGGATAAAATATGGTTTATATCTGCTTTATTGTCAAAATTTTAAAAGGTTCGATTTTTTGACGCCGAGTTTATTTTGGTGCAAAATACAAGCGAGAAATATAACTTTAAAAAATATATGGATATGATTCATTTATCCAAAAACATTTTGCCCGAACGGGCGAGAATCAGTTTATGTATATATTATTTCTAATGTGATATCTGTTTATGAAACTACATAAGGTTTTAAGTTTCGACAAAACACCACTTGACGGGGAAATTATTTACCCCTCAATGATGATAGTAACGCCCGCTTGCACGTAAATGTAACCCTAGGTTATCTCAGATTAATATATAATGTCAGATTCATATAAGAACTGTTAATGTTAACAAATTAACCTGTAAACCTGGGGTTTACAGGTTAACATTTACGCGTAAGTGTACTTTAAGAAGACTTACAATCTTGAAATTCATACTTTGTCCTAATTAGCCGCCGTCATCAAAGTGATTGACTGAATAGTGCCTATTTATCAGGAAGGGATGTTGGTCAGGTTGCCGCCAGTGATGAGGATGGCCAACATCGGACAAACCGCGATAACCGACCAATAATGTACAGAACAAATTATGATTTGATTAAATTGTGTATCGATTTATAATAACATAAACTGATAAATACATTTCAGATTATCATTACCGATTACCGATTCAAGACAAGTCGAAAGTCGAAATAATTCATGTCTTATAATATTATTTTTAGAACCATTACAGCTTATTGATAAATTTTAAATAAAAATTATTTATTCGACTTTTTAACTATATTTAAAAAAGGAGGAGGTTCGAAATTCGTCTCTTTTCAGGGTTCCGCACCCTTAGGGTAATAACGGGAGCCTATTACTAAGACTTCACGGTCTGTCTGTCACCAGACTGTATGCCATGAACCGTGATAGCTAGATTTTTTTACAGATGATGTATTTCTGTTGCCGCAACAAATACTAAAAACAGAATAAAATAAATATTTAAGTGGGGCTCCCGTACAACAAACGATTATTTTATGTTGTTTTTTTTCGATATTAATAACGACATCAGATAGACTATTAAAGTGTCTAATGTTGTACACTGTAGATGATGGTATGGGACCCTCGTGCGCGAGTTCAACTCGCACTTGGCCGGTTTTTGTGTCTATGTAACTCAATTTCTTTGCAAAATGACAACTGATTTGGATAATTCTTTCGTATGTGTAGGGTATATTTTAGGGGTGGCTATATTTAAATCTCGTCAAAATCTGAATCTTAAATAATTTGGAGTCGATTTGTTGTTTATTTGTTTAAATACATAAAACAAAGTAATTAAAAAAATTAAACACTGAACTCTACATTTTGTTAATACCATACTCTAAAAATACAAAATAAACGACTCGAAGTACCAGCTCAGCTGGATGCTGTGGATTTCATCTGGACCTAGTGGAAGCTATTGCACACAAGACTTGGTGTATAGTGATAAATAATTATCAGTTTAGGTAGGTTCTTACGACTCTAAGTCCCGTATTAATAAACCGATCTTGACTGTAATGCCCGTCTCAAGATACGCCTAAAATTACAGTTTTCTATGGTTTGACGTAAACTTGTGACGGTGACTCAGCAAAGATAGAGATAGAGTAGTGGTGGTAGGACCCTGTGCAGGGTCCGTCCGGATCGCTACCACCATCTTATCCATTAACCACCCGCCAAGCAACAGTGTTCGCATTATTGTGTTCCGGCGTGGGGATAAGACAACCGGTGAAATTACTAGCATAGAGGCATTCCATCTTAGTCCTCAGGGTTGGCAACGCATTTGAGGTCTTAGGATTATAGTCTTGAGAATTCAAATGTGTATGGGTCTCAGATTCCACTTACCATCAGGTGGCCTGAGTGCTCGTGTGCCTTCTCCTTAAAATAAGATGAGTTTTTTAATGCGGCCCTAACATTCAGACTAGTGACATACACTAGTGTCATTAGTGAATTGAAATACCATGGTAAACTTTAAATCATAGAAAATTAAAAAGTGACTTGAGACAGTCATCTCACTAATCAGGTTATTGATATAGCCTTGAGACTTAGCAGAATTTAAAGTTAACAAACTCTAGAGCGACCACTGACTGATCCTTTCTAGATACTCATTTATTATTTGCACGACTAACTTCACCTTATTTGGTTTACATACGGACAATTACAGTAACAGCTAACTGCATAAAAGTGATATCTACATTTTTTTGCAGTATTGGATATACAATAAAAAATACATAATAAAAAAAAATAGTCCTACGATAGACCCTTGGGGTACACCTTTGTAAGTAGAACCGTTACTCCTTTTACATGTCATGACACATGGTGAGAACTGCAACTCAGGAATTATTTTATTCAAGTAGTTAACAAATTTCGTCCTCATCATAGGCGAATTAACTATGTTAATAAAATTGGAGCACCTAGTCATTATAAAATTGACGACTTACCGTATACTGTAATTCCGGGCCTTTCATGATGCAAAAAATAACAAATAATGCGACTAGCTAGAGCAAGGGTCCTCCGGTTTTCCTGGGATACGATTTATATTATATGCGTCTTAAACCTTAAACCTCACTACTTATTTTATTTTTAACTCCAGCCTTACTGTCAATTAGGGACTACTCGTTAACTGCGTAAAGATGCTCATGCGGGTACTTGTAGTTGCATTGCAATTTACGTCATAACATGCGAGCTAAGCCGGCTGTATGACCTTAATTATACCCACGGGCTTTTCTTCATCATTACGCCTGCTAGTGTTTTCATCACGTACACGCGCTGACAGTTAGGTGTGTGTTTTAATTAAAATTTGGCATGCTATCTCTGTCGCGCGCCTCGCTAGCTTCTATGCTAGAAAGGGCAATTAAGTAATACATTAGCAAGAAAAAGTATGACTTGTTACTGTATTTTTAGATAAAGTTAATAAAAAGGAGTTTAAAATAATATATCGACGAATATATTTGATAACTGAACCTTTCTTTTGTTAAAAATATAAACGTAATTGTAAAGTTACGTGTACGTAAAAAAAAATTACTTTCGTAATTATGTAAGAAATCGTATCGTAATAATACGTAAGATATCAGTGACGTAATGTTTTATGTAAAAAATATGTATAAGTAAATATTGTAAAATATATAAGAATATGTTTCTGTCCAATATCACAATTTATAGATTCTGATGAAGACGCATTGCAATTACGATGTATTTTTTTCTTTTTTGGTTAACTTTAAGTGTATTTCTTCCGGATGGCAACAGTTTTGAAGCACCGTGTGTTTTCGCATGTAATTTAGTTTGTCTTGATTCTTCATCCAATGCAGCGTTTACTACCTTAGTAACGATATACTTTAAGCTTTCGCCGTTACATTTTTCATTAGGAAGCGGACATTCCTCATATTTTTGGTATTTTGACAATGTATCAAGTATGTTTTTCAATGTTTCGGTTTCAATTTCCCGGTGTATACCATACTGTCCCCAATTAATTACTTTGAATTTATGTTTCTTGCTCCTTTGATAAGTGACAGATGATAAAAGAGCCAGCAAAAAAACCTGAAAAATATGAATATTGAACAACAAATTGTAATGCGACTGATGTGTTACTTTTTATAAAGCAATCTTTGAATCCCGGTGTTTACGTTACCTAGGGATATACTAGTATACCTTTTTATCACAAAATACTATTGTTTCCGTGAGAATATTTGCTAAGGAAACAATTATCTGAATATACAGAAATTTCTTATTTTCTATTATAAACCTTTAGGTCCTTTTCTATGTTCGATTTGGTTCTGTCAATTTTGAGAATATCAGTCCTAAGTCTTGGATATAACGCCCAACCGTTTCTCTGCAAATAGAACAACGGCCACTTCGGAGTACGAAGTATTGACACGGGTACAAAATATTGGACTCGTGTTTGGATCAGACGCGGTGCCACAACGTCCTCACCACTCAATGCTGCATCACGCTGAGTTGTGACCATTTCGTGACAAATTACGTTGGAATTTCCAAATCCATTTTAAATTTTTGTGCTTGTACTTTGTCACAAATTAACGATTTCTTTCTTTCTTTCTATAATTGATATTTTTTAAAAGACTTACAATCTTCAATTTCATAGCTTGCTTTTTTTTACTATAGCTATATCTCCATCAAAGTGCTGTGAATGAATGGACAGAGTCTATTTAAAACATAAAGCTGGTTGGTTATGTTGTCTGCAGTGATCAGATGGCTAACGTCTAACACACTGCGATAAAAGGGACCGAAGAATTTAGATTTAATTAAATTTGTGTCTCGATTTAGTTTTACATTTCATTTTAGATAAATAAATTTCAAATTATTGTTACCGATTACCGATTCGTCTTGGAAAAAAATCTTATTTACCGTATAAATATTGAGTTGAAACTATTTCAGGTTTGTTATGTTTTAAAGGAGCAAACAAAAGATTCGTTTTAGCGATGTATAAGTAAGTTTATTTATAGCCCATGGAATTGGTACATTTTGCCTTGCACTGGATGAGGTTGTTCTGTTTTTTTTTCATTGTTGTATATGATGAAGTGGTTATGACAATCCCAAGTATTCCCAATTAAAAAACCCTCCAGGTCATTGTTAAACACGAACAAACATTGCCTTTAATTTTTTTTCCGTTTTTGTAATTTTTTACCACCGTCGTAACACAGGTCCATACCTTATGGACGGCAAAAGTTATGGACACCTTAAAGAAGACTAAATTTGCAACAAAATGAAACCAATTTAGTCTCGATCCAATATATTTTGTCAAATATAGTCAAAAAATTAATAATATTCGGAAATTTCAAGGATTTTCAAGTGTTTAACAATCATCCGGAGGAGTTTAAAATGAAAAAAACTTGGGATTATCATGACAACGTCATCCATCACATATCATAACATGAAAAACAAAACATAACCTTATTCAGTGTAAAGCAAACCCCCTTTTACTGTACGATTTCCATGGGCTATTCTGGGAGATGTCACATTGTTTGAATTAAAACAAATTTCCATTACAAAATAATACATATCGTCACGCCTCTGTTTCCAGAGTGGAGTAGGCAGAGCAACAGAATATCAACAACTCTAAACTTGTTGATAATTCTGTAACCACATTTTGCATAGTCAGGCTAAGATGTTTACCAAATAATAGGTTGGTTTTATTCAAGGAAAACGCCAAGAGGTTTTCATTTTATAGGACTGCTGGTGTTAATTCTTTTCCGACAACTACCGCATTATTCCACGTCTAAACGACGCAAACAATATTGAAGTTAATTGCAATTTTAGTAAGAGTCCCACTGTAAACACCTACATATTGTATGTTTACGTGAATCAAAAATAAGCTACGCCCGCGCCGCGACTCCAGTCAGTGTTCGCCCCTCGTTAGGATCGCAAAATGTAGAGACACATTGAATGACATATTAATTTCGATTAAAATCATATGAAAATTAAAATTTATGGAAGACATTAAATTAAACGCAGACTGCGTAAAAGCATTAAAGATTGGGTTTTAATTGCTACCTTCTGGGTATGCTCGCTTCATACTCGATTTCGTCCTAAGTCTTTTGGTTTTGACTAAGGTCAAGAGCAAACTCTAGATAAAAAAAACAACTCACAAACTATCTACGAATAGGTAACAATCACAACTGCATTTTCATCTCATATAAGTAGTGTTAAGAGTGTTGAGTTAACTTTACAATACACCATTAATACCATTTCCCCCAAGCGCATCGCTAATTTAAAGGTGGTTTGTTTCTCGACTTAATTAGGTACAATAAAATACATCACGTATTTGTTTGTGAATGTGTTTATGTATGTAAAAGTCGTGTTTATTGTTATATTGTGCTGTTTTGTTTGCGTATAATGAGCGGCATTTTTGCTAAATCAGCGGGCATGAGGTTGACGCCTGTTTACATTTCTCGGCAATGAGAGCTAGGCTAGGCTTGCCTACAAAAGGCATTGTCTCAACATAGGAGCTCGAATATATGTTTATGAAAGAACTCCTTAGAACCCCGAATTATTTTTTCCTTGAATTATTTTTTCTTAAGACTATGATACTTTGCTGGGGCTATTTTATATATTTGTTTTCTATACGTGGTTAGGGAGGTAAGACTGTGACCAAAACAAAAAAGTCTACAATGTTTAAAAAAGAAAATCCCGCGTGGTTTCTGGGTTACAATAGTGCCACTTCAATGTTTTCCCATGGATGTCGTAAGAGGCGACTAACGGCGAATAAGGGCTTGTAGTACTGTTAGGCGATGGGCTTGCAACCTGTCACTAATACACACTAGTAAACTTCTAAGCCTGACAGTGCAAAATGTGGTTACAGAATTATAAATAAGTGCTTTTTGATCTGTTTAGAGTTTTTGGTATTTCTGTAGCTCTGCCTACCCCACTCTGGGAATGAAAGCGTGATGTTATGTATGTATGTAACTATGTTCTAAATATATAAAACGATACCGTGACTGGCTGTCAGACAACGCACAGCGGAAAACTCGATACCGACTCGAAATTTGGAAGAAATATTTGTTGGATGTCCTAGGGGTGCACTAACAAGGGATTTTTGGAAAATCATCTCCTAAGGGATTAAAATATGGGGAGAAGCGAGAAACTAATTCTACGCAAACGATATCACGGACGTCCTCTATGTTAAATAACAATAATGTTGTACGCAATATTGCTTTTTGTTTAAATTTAGTTTTTCATGTAATAAGGAATTATGGAATACGGGAAGACATGGTGGCACTATTATAAAATACACATAGAAGACAGTCTTAAGGGCATTTTCAAAATAAAGTGTACCCAAGGTAAGGAAAATTAAGAAACGTTAAGTTTGTCAGTTTTGTCACGAACATTTGCCATACATTTATATGGCTAATTTCGTCACAAAACTGACAAAAGTTATCGTTTCTTAATTTTCCTTAACTAGGATACGCTTTACTTTGATAATGCCCTTAAACAAATTAATTTCAAACAAACCTTTATGTTATATATCTGTCGAAAACGTAGGTACAGTAAGGAATTGTATATCAATAAATACTAGTAAAAACAATTAAAAACATCTTAATATAAGATTAAATAAAAAAACAATAAAAACAAAACATTACGTCTAAAGACCGTGTTAATTAAATGATCTTGAGTGAGAAGCCGGTGCCGAGACACATAAAAATAGACGTCAAATGATAAGAAATTATATTTTGTGACAGTACTTTATTTATTAATCTAAGTACAAAGATTTAGGTACAAAATGTATGAACACATCTGTAGCTACTACACACTAACAATTAGGGTATATTTGTTATTTGTCGAATAACGCTAAACCTGCTCACGCTGATAAAACAAAATACCGCAATGTTACGAAAAAACAAATGCAAATTATAAAACTTTTAACAAGAATATTGAGTTTCGACGCCGCGAGCTCATTTTCATGTCGGCAGTAATTACAATTAAAAGTTTTGTACGCGTTCTTTATTACTATCGCCTCCGTTCTTGTAGGCTAGAACTGGTTGGATTGGCTTGAAATGTTGGCTGACGGGACATATTTTATATATCTATGCCTTGATTCGGCGGTCTATCGCTGTCACTAATAATTTATTTAGGACATGATGCCATAGTGTAGTAACTGAGTCGTTACTAGAGTGTTTGACCTCTTGAAAGTGGAATTGTGTTTTCAAGGCATTCATCATTAATCAATTATTATCATTACTCCATCAAATTTTTCACTGCTTTTGTTACGCATTCCCTAAGATCACCCATGAAATCAAGCGCTCTTAAATAGAAAATAAATCGCACATTATACTACGGAACGTCACAACCAACCCCAAACTTATCACGATTTTAACCAACTTCAAAAAAGGATGAGGTTCTATGTTCCAATAAAAATTCTATGTTCAAATAGAAAATGTATACTAAGTAAAATAAATGTAAAGTTAGTTGATAAATTATTTTTATATACCACTATGTTAGAAAATAATAAGTTAAAGTATGACAATGACACACAAATGTTACAATTAAAAATTCAGGATTTAGAGGAGTCGTTACAAAAATTGCACAATATGCAGGAAAATTCAAATAAAATTATAGATGAGTATTCTTTAGGAATGGATGATCTAATAGGGCAGCTCAACTATAATTTAGAGTTAGTTCAGTCACTGGAGGACGACCACACATGTGTCTGTCAACACAAGAGTGACTGTCCAGCCCCCGGTGGACTGAAGCAGAGTTTGTGTGTCAGTGTCCCTACACAAAAGGAATATGATGAGAAGTGTTCCTTTCATAAAAACTTAAATAATAATAGTAATACCAATTTGACATCCAAACCTGACATAATAATGTACTGCGATGAGATTGGTAGCAATATGGGCTCATTATTGAACTCATACACTAAGGGACATAGTGTGATCAGCAACTGTTTACCTCTAAGCAGCTTGGAAAATATCCAAAATAAAATTTTAGAGGACGGCTATATTGATATAGACACGACTTTGCTTATTCTTGTAGGAAATAGAGGGAATGTAAACAAAAATAAACTAATTAATTTTTTTGAAACTTTGAATAGCCTTAGTGTGAAAAAAATCATATTGTTTACATTCCCTTATTGTAAACAGTTGTCACAGTTGGAAAATGACATAAGACATAATTTAAATGTGACACTTTATAACATGTGTACATATAATAAAAAAATTGACATTATTGACTCTAACAATTATGTTAGCAATTATTATATTTTAACAAAAGGTAAATTTTACCTGCCTAATTATTTTAAGAAACAGATAGCTATGTCGCTATCCTATTTTTTTGACATTTCAGCCAAGAATTTGGCTCCTGCTGCTATTCAGCAACCTGACAGGTTTTTGGAACATGTTCCAATTACTATCAATCATTTAAATTAAATCACAAGACAACAGAGGAGCTCAACCCTGGCAACCAAATTTGTTATAAATATAAGGACAAATTTAGCAGCAAAGTATCTAATTATATCACTCTGGTTCACCAGAATATTCAATGTATAAGGAGTAAAGACCTGCAAGTCGAGTTATTTCTTAATAGTAATAGCATTGATATTTTATGTATAACGGAACACTGGCTAACTAGTAACGAAGCTATGTTTAATTTTATCAACCACCAGGTCGGCAGTTTATTTACAAGAAATAGCTCGATACATGGCGGGTCGTTAATCATATTAAACAATAAATTAAAATTTAAAGACCGTAAGGACATTGTGTCCTTATCTGTTGAACGAATATTAGAACTCGCTGCAATAGAGTTAGAGCAATTCATGGTTGTATGTGTATATAGGCCACCATTAGGCAATTTCGAAATTTTTGAGAAGATTATGGAAACTGTTCTAATAAAATTATCTTATTCGAGAAAAAAAACAATTATATGTGGAGATTTTAATGTAAATATTTTAGAAAACAGTCCACTAACCAAAAGATTAATAAATCTTTTCAAATCTTTCGGCCTGACACATACTTTTATGGAGCCAACTAGAGTTACTAACACTAGCGCCACGTGTATTGATAACATTTTTACTGATATAATTCCTATTGGTAAGAGTGTGATCAGCAACCTGGAATCGGATCATTTGGGTCAATTAATTAAATTCAAGTCCGTATCGAATAATATTCCAAAAAAAGAAATTACTTTTGTGCCAATAACTGCAGACCGTGTGGAAAGAATGAGACATAACCTAGTGCATAATTTGCCCTTTCTAACAACTGATAAGGGACCCAATGACATGTACAACTCATTCTTTCACACATTCATGAAACAATTTAACGCAGTATTTACATCCAAATCGGTTGTGGTTGGTGGTGCAAAGGTTTTCAGTGACTGGGCTACTGCGGACTTACATAAGCGTAGAAGAATACTGTATCAACTATATGAGGAACGGAGGTATAACGCGAGTGAGGAGTTTAAGGAACATGTCAAACAGTATTCTAAGCAATTCAAGATAGACTGCCGTATAACTAAGCGAAATTTTTTAAGTAACAAAATCTTGAATAGTTCTGATGTTATTAAAACGACCTGGAAAATAATTAATGAAGAAACAGGTCGCCGAAAAAAGAACATTAACGACTATCGTTTAAAAGTAGATGGTAAAATAATAGATTCCAATCCAGATATCGCAATTGAATTTGAAAAGTTTTTTACCGATATACCAGTGTCCACGACTAAGTGCTTGAACTCTTCGCCTGCGTCTGCCATTGTACTTTTAGAAGATAACGTGCCTGAATGCAGTATATACTTTGAATTCAAGCGCGTTACTGCCTTGGATGTAATTAAGGCATTCAACTCAATCAATATAAAGAAAACCAGTGACCTTTGGGGAGTGTCGGTCCATGTACTCAAATCCTTAATTGAAGTCATAGCATCTGACTTAATGGTCGTATTTAATCACTGTGTTGATTGTGGTGAGTTTCCTGATCTTATGAAACATAGTAAGATAATTCCATTATTCAAAACGGGTAGTACTTTTGACCCCACAAATTTTAGACCAATATCCATACTACCCACTTTCAGTAAAATATTTGAGAAATTGATTTTGTCACAGTTAGCGGAACATTTTCGGTATAATAATTTATTACACAATAAACAATTTGGTTTTACTCGGGGTCGCTCGACAACCGAAGCTGGTGTTGAGTTGATTAAAAACATTTTTAATGCCTGGGAAGGGTCACAGGATGCTTTAGGTATTTTTTGTGATTTGTCCAAGGCCTTCGATTGCGTTAACCATGACACATTGATCAGGAAACTACACCACTATGGAGTTAGAGGTACTGCGCTAAACTTAATAAAAACGTACTTATACGGGAGAATACAAAGGGTAGACGTGAATGGAGTACGATCACCTGGGTCATTGGTCTCAATGGGCGTACCACAGGGCTCAATATTGGGTCCATTTTTATTCCTCATCTACATAAATGACTTACCTTACCTTATAAAGGACAACCATGATATAGTATTGTTTGCTGATGATACGTCACTTGTGTTCAAAGTTAAACGACAACAGCAGTTTAATGTCGATGTAAACAATGCTATATCAAAAGTAGTCGATTGGTTTAGTGTTAATAATTTATTACTGAATGAAAAAAAGACGAAATGTATAAAGTTCATGACTACTAATGTGAAAAATAGTCAAACTACTGTAACTATAAAAAATGACAAACTAGACCTAGTTAATGATACAGTGTTTCTTGGTATAACGTTAGACTCCAAGCTCCAATGGGGTCCTCATCTTGCTGGATTGGCGGGTAGACTCAGTTCAGCAGTTTTTGCAGTTAATAAGATTCGGCAATTAATAGACTTAGATACCGCTCGATTAGTTTATTTTAGTTACTTCCATAGTATTATGTCATATGGTATTTTACTGTGGGGTAGTGCTGCTGATGTAAATAGCATCTTTGTTCTGCAGAAGAGGGCTATTCGTGCTGTCTACAAGATGGGCCAGAGAGACTCGCTTAGAGATAAGTTTAAAGAAATTAATATATTGACCATGCACAGTCAATACATTTATGAAAACATTATTTATGTTCATAAAAACATCGCTAAATTTAGAAAGAACTGTGACATACATAATGTTAATACCAGAAATAAATATAAGCTCGCAGTGCCCTTCACGCGGCTCCATAAAATAAAAAACTCTTTTATGGGTAATTGTATTAGGTTCTATAATAAGCTCCCAAGTAATGTTACTGAACTATCAGTAAATAAATTTAAGAGTTACGTTAAGCGTAAACTAATTTCTAAAGCATATTATTGTATTAAAGACTATATTAATGATAACAATGCTTGGGACTGAATTGCTTGTAATAAAATGTTTAGTCCTTACGACAAAAGGTTGCGAACGTCGAAAAAAAAAAAAAGACATCCGACAGAGTTTCTTACAGGTTCTTCTCTGATCGGTCGCGATTTGAACCTGCAGTCAATTTAGGCTAAGTCGCTACTATGACGTTTCAAAAGAGTTTATTATTTGTAAACCTACTTGAATAAAGATTATTCTGATTCTGATTCTGATTCAATGTGTTTATATCGACCACAATCTTGACCATTGGTTTATTGAATTACCGTACGTGTTAAGTTTCCACTAATTAAGGTAGTGTACAACATAGTTACTTTTTCATGATAAGTGGATTTTATTCAGTCAGCTAGCACACCCTGATGACAGAAGAGGCTAATTACTTCAACTATGATTTTGAAAATTGTAAGTTTGTATTTCGATACATTAAAGTACGTTCCACATGTTACTATACATATGCTTTTTGTAATAACGCGATTTTCTCGAAAATTGCTGCACTTATTTTCCAAAACTTTTAAATATCGTTCGGAAATATAGCTCGGCTATTGGTTTTAAATATCGAAAGGCATCGACTTCAGTTTGGGTTATCTAACATAATATAGAAGTGTTTTTTTTTTCAAGTCCGTAGATTGATTTAAAAACGTACAATGTTCTAATTCTACGCAATCGTTATCTACTGTGCTTTACAGATTTTCCTGATGGTAATTTTTTTATCTACTACTCATGCCAGCATGGTAGTCAATCAATTATCACTAAGAATAGGCCCAGCCACTGTTCTAACATGGAAAAAGTATAATTTGACCCGAAAACTTCAAGTCGACAGCTTAAAGAGGATACTTAATATATTGTCAAAATTCAACAAATTTAAGATATGTCCGCTTTCAAACGAAAAATGTGACAGTAAAACTGAAAAGGAAATTGTTACTAAAGTAATTGAAGCTACACTGCAAGACAAAGATCAAGACTACCCTGATTCTGCAGAAAAACCTAAAACAAATTCAGTTGGTAGTAAAAAAGAAAAAAAAAGAAAACTATCTTTCTCGATGAAGGTGGGGCCGAATAAAAGATATCAAAAACATTATGTTTCCTTCAAAGATCATTCACTATTTTCATGACAATAATGGCGATGATGAGCCGGAGTACCTATGGTGTTATGGTTTTCTACATGTTATGTACAAAGAGGCTGTCCCAGAACTTTACGTAAATACTACGCCATAAGAAAGTCCCTTCTATACACCGGTACAGAATTAGATTAAACTTTTAAACGTGCTAATTAGTTTAGGAGTTATTAAGGTTTTGAACTGGGAAAGAACGCTTCCTTGCGGTATAACTTTGGCTATCTTGGGTAAAATTGCTATAGGTAATTAGTGATTTCAAAACTTAGTATCTCATTTCCAATAACATAAAATGTAATGAATTACATCATAATTCCAAAACATCGACGCATTCTAAATCTATTGATACTTTCGGTTCTTAAAGTAGCGTTCTTTACCAGTATCAACAAAATCATAATCTTCTTCTATCTAATATATAAAATTCTCGTGTCACAGTGTTAGTTACTATACTCCTCCGAAACGGCTTGACCAATTTTTATTAAATTTTATATGCATATTCAGTAAGTCTTAGAATCGGCTACTATTTATTTTTCATACCCTAAGTGACATGAACAAAACAAAAAAAAAATTGCAGCGGGCGAAGCCGCTGGCGGGTCGCTAGTAACTTCTAAACTAACAAACGTATTGGAAAGTTAAAACTATATTATTTACCGGTAAAGAAGAGGCTGGTTTCAAGTTCTGGAATACCCTATATAAATATGAGGGCATATAAAATCTACTTAATTTAAGTAAGTACTTAACCTAATAGTAGAGTACATTAGAGCTCTCTGTAAGAGTAATTGTTGCAAGGGAATTTATAATTTATTATTATGTAAATTGGCAAGTGAGGGTAACTAAATACCACACATTAAAATGACTACAGAACCCTAAAAAACCGTTCTTGCTTAAGGGAAAGAGACTCTGAAAGTAAGATTTTACAAACTTTTTTGTGCTTAAACCTTAAAAATGTTGTCATTTAAGATATTCTTAAATAACAATATTTCTGCCTGCTGGACAGAATCATACGCAATGATTCTGTCCAGCAGGCAGACATATATAAATCGGAATTGCATATGTTGTATATACTTATATATTCATTCTGTTTGATGAAAGATTTGTTTTGATAATCCAGGTCCCTTATGATAATATCCATTAGAATAATAATATAAGTTTAATAATATTTAAAATAATACAAACATTGTTACATTGTTAAAATATTTATCATTTGAATAGGTATAATTTGTTTAATTTGTTTTAATTGTTGCATGTTAATTAAATGGTAATTGTAAAGGAAACTGTTGATATATTCATGTAAATTTATATGGGGAATAAATGGCTCAATAATGATAGAGATAATATCGAGAACTATGGGGGAAACAGAATTAAACACCCATCTAAGAATGCCGTAGTTAGTTGAAACTCATAATACAATGTGTAAATATACATGACCACCAAATTTAATGGCGCATGTCTCTCGAATATCTTAATGAACAACGACATAACTACCACGGAACTACATGCAATGATCAGAAACCGAGTTGGTAGTTTAATTTTGTTAATTTACGCTTGCTTAAAAATGAAGTGTATTGTCAAAATAAATATGGTGATTTTAAATCGGTGTTATTTTATTTGTTTCCTCAAATTTACTCAATCCAAATCTTCAAACCGTCAGTTAATTCAACATTGCGCTCTATAATATCTGATACGTCTTTATTACTGGAGGCATAAGAGCGTGTCAGATATTTTTAAGCGCAATGTTGTATAATATATTATTGCAGTGGGCCGAGCACGCTGCCACAGGACAATTTTTGACGTAGGGTGTCGGGAGTTTAATTCGTCTATTCCATATTCCAACGTAAGTATAAGTAAGTATGTGATTTGAGTCCTAAGCAACTTAATCCCCGGGTGGCTGTCATTTTAACAAGTTCATAATAATATTTGACACTAGTTCCCGTTTGACGTCATTTGACTCTTAGTCCCGTGGCAGCGTGCTCGGCCCACTGATGACCGTACAGCGGCGGTGAAATATGAGTATGCTACTGCAGCTTCTAAGTCAGGCAGAAGCCCAAAAGTCGCAACCGACCCGCCGCTTTAAAACACTGTAAGGTTTTAAATAGGAACGTCAACTCACCAGATATCCTCTTAATGTGCAACTGGGTGGCGAAGTTGTTGCCCATTTGGGAGACATAACTGTCCTTCTTGCTGGAGAGCTGTATGCTGAACCCGTCGGACTCGAGCGAGGCGCGTGGCGCGCGCGAGGCCTGCACCGCCTTGTTGCACACTGGTGTGGGAGCCACCTTAGCCAGAGCGGCCTCTTGGGACCCGCTGCTGTCCCGACGGCGGCTCTTGTGGTCCAGGAGCATGCTCGGGGTGCACCCCATGCTGGCACATTTGCACTACACTTTGGCACTATCACTGGCACTAAACTTCATTTTTTTCAGGTCTGAAACAAAGAAATACGTCATGATGCATCATAGATAATACTAATCAGTCGGTTGGTTTGTTAAATTGATATGTACTAAACTGGTCCGTTACTTATTTATAGATAACGCACTGAACCTAACCTTTACAGATTTGTTATTTTTTGTAGTAGGGTATATTTATGTTTGAGATATTTTAATGCACTCTTAAACTGCGCCTCGTGCAGCAGTTTAAGAATGCTTCAGGGTGTTCTTGCACCACATTGTTTAACACAATGTGGCGTAGACGCAAATCGAACGGCTATTATATTCTTATAACAAATATAGAGTGCGGTAAACGACACGGTAATCGCCATAAAATTGCACGGTGGATAGCCTGGAAATCTCTTTCAGAATGCATTACTAATAAAATCGATAGCTGACTCAACCTAAATGTAAATTTCGTTCTTTGTCTGCTACGTTGTAGTGTACCTAATGAATACGGGACGCCAACGAGGTTCTGGTAATTCCTGCAGTTTTACCTTTGCCCTATCCTTGACTGCGAACTGAGGTAAAGTCGGCTTTATGTTTTTCAATTTTCACACAATTTCCCTTGATATCACATTGACAGACGTATTGTATAAACCTTATTTTTTTGTGACGTACAGACACTGCAAACAGAATTCAACCTTAAGGTAAGCACCACGTAAGTACAGTCAGCAGCAGAAGTAGCTACGCAACCGAAGAGCTCATAATGATCTGCACTCGACTCTTGTCAAGAGAATAAGTCCTGTTTAGATCATTTTGAGCTTGTTATTCTGCTTAGCTACTTTTGATGCTGACTATACCTATTTGGCCATAGGCTGCTCCTCCATATTTGGAAAAAAAACAATGTTTTTTCTACATAAGACTGGGAGTCAAGTTCAAAAAGTTTTCGGTATTCATGGAACCGCTCTCCAAGACTAAGCCAAATTTACTCAAAATACATTCGGGGTTGAAGTATTGATAATTATAACGTAGTTATTTATACGTATTTTTAGTTTAGTCTGGATTTGAATACTTTTTTAGCTCTATCCCAAACGTACTATCAATATCATTAGAACGACAAACTAATAACTAATAACCAGAGGTCGGCGGGGGTGTGTTGTTTTTACGTCATTAATGTCTGGTAGTTGTGTCTTGTAGATATAAATAAGGATAAGGTGTATCCATTAAGAAATGTTAAAGGAAGACAACTGAAATTATAAAACTAAGATGAAAATGCATTTATCCCTCGATGAGTCTTTGTACACTACTTTTTTTCTTGTCATACTCGTTTTACATTTTGTACGTATCATGGTTTTATTACCGTCAAATGTCATATCGGGTTCATTTTCAATCCACTGTTCCTTCCGCTTTTTCTTTAACTTTCGGCATACTCAAAATCGCAATAATCTTTTCAAGTTATTTAATATTAAAAAAAATATTATTTATCCGGTTTTTCACACTTATAATTGACACAATAGAATATTAGAATAATGACGTTGTCATGATATTTCACCCAGAGAGAATATGGCATCCTTAAACAGATTGATCTGAAGAGGTTTGATATCATATGATATGTAACTTGATTAACCTTCATAGTATCATATGGATATATATATTCCCCGTGTGGTTGCCGGGTTAGAGTAGTGCCACTCCATGTCTTCCCGTGGATGTCGTAAGAGGCGACTAAGGGAATAAGGGCTTGTAGTACTGTTAGTCGATGGGCTTGCAACCTGTCACTAACACTATTAAATATCTTAGCCTACTTATGCAAAATGTGGTTACAGAATATCAACAAGTTTCTTTAGAATTGTTGGTATTTCTGTAGCTCTGCCTACCCCACTATGGGAATGAAGGCGTGATGTTATGTATGTGTATGTGTGTATATATATTAAGAAAGTTTGCTTTAATACTAGTTGAAACTGTTTTCCCACTTAAACGAAAAGCTGTGCAAAATAGATTAATCACATTCCATACGTTCTAATAAAATTAATTTGTCTCGATGGTGACGTAAAGCTCGCAGCAGAAAGGCAGCCTAAATAAAATCATTTCATTAGTTTATTATAATTACACATGGGGCATTTACTATTTAATGATAAAGTATGTCTATGTTATGCAAAAACTGAAAACAGCACACCCCCGCCAACCTATAGTAATAACGTATAGTACTCCGTCAATACACCACTCGGCTCAGCCTGAAAAAACCGGCTTAGGAGTGATGTCTTCTCTCGGCTACAGGTAACCATTGACAATAATGGATTTGCTGTCTTTCGGCTTATATTGGATAAGAAACTTTTCTAATAAAGGTATCTTCATAGACTTCTTTCTTTGTAACCGCATTGCAAAGTTTATAGGCGTACTGGTAATAACTTTCAGCTTAAGCCAACTTCAGCGGCGTTAAAGAAAAGGATTTCTTTAATTAAAAAGTGTACCGAGTTAAGTGAAACTTGTGGCTCTAATAGGTCATTTTCCTCAAACCAACTACAAATGTTTTCTTATTAAAGCTATGAAGAGACTTAGTTATAATATAGTGCTTTAAAAACTTAGCGCTGACTATTAGTAACTATGAAATGTACAAATAAGAAAGACATGACACTACTACTAAGGGTAACCTCCCACCTAAACCCAACTTTAACCCATTTCAAAAGCAGAGGGTTCTCTTGCGCTTAGTTGTCCGGATTGGCAAAAACTTTAACCTTATCGCCGCCATTGACTTGATACAAAAGTCGTCCTCACACGCCAATGACAGCCGCAAACCACAGCTAATTTCAACCTCACGTCACAAGTACTCGGGTCTATATGTCACTGTATCTGTGACAACTATAGGCGTCAGTACACGACGCCTGTAGGTGTTCTTGGCGTTCAAAGGGTTAAATAACGATAAGATCCCATTCAGATTGACATACAATTAAAGCAGAATCCTTTGCAAGCGGTAGTTAGGCGTTTTTGGTTATGTACTTTGGTCCGTAGAAAAAAAATCTATACAATTACGGCATCAAAAAAAAAGCACGGCATTAAGGGCCGGTATCAAATACTCTCGCGGTCAAATAATATGGGTCAGCGTGCGTTTTTCATACAAACGAGGCTATTTCGAAGCCTTGGTTCCTGGCCAGGGGTTGTTTTGAGTGAGTTTTAACGGTGGATACTCCGAGGTTCAATACCACAGCGAGAGAGTTTGGGTCACCATTTAGATTTCCTTACATTTTAGATGTTTTTCTGAGCATACACAATTGTAGCGTTAATCGTAGATTCAATCAGCTGGGTATCTTATGAACTCTGGAAGTCCTGTATCGATGCTCGGGGTATCCATCATTAGATTTCACTAAAAGCATACCCTGGCGAGGAACCAAGGCTTCGAAATAGCCTCTTTAATATGAAAAACGCAATCTGACCCGTATTATTTGACCGCGAGAGTACTTCAGTAATTATTCTTAAAATATTCCTTGTAGACTTCAATATACAATATATATGCATTAGCCGTTTTCCGCGACTCAGTCCGCATAGAACTCGTTAATCGCTATTCCCTCAGGAACCGTCCAATTTGTCGGGATACAAAGTAGCCTATGTCCTTCCCCAAGACAGCTTCAGCGGTTCATTTATGAAAGCGACAGACAAATAGAGTTACTTTAAGTAAAAGTAAGTAAGTTACCTCAAATAAAGGAGTTCACGTCAAAGTAGATGATACTGAGATAAATTAACTGAGATAGATCTTGAAATGGTAACTTTAATGTCTGTTTCTTTAGTTTAACCTAGTTGTTGTTTTTATTTAAATTAGCGTTTAACGCGTTACAGACACAGCTCTAACTAATATATTATATGTTGCTATGTGTTGTTGTTCCTATAGATTTTATTAATCTATATATATAAAACGCAAAGGTGACTGACTGATTGACTGACTGATCTATCAACGCACAGCCCAAACTACTGGACCGATCGGGCTGAAATTTGGCATGCTGATAGCCACTATGATGTAGGCATCCGCTAAGAAAGGATTTTGATAAATTCCACTCCTAAGGGGATAAAATAGGGGATGAAAGTTTGTATGAAACTTACGTAAATTCATTTGATCATAGTAGCTCCAATCTTCAATTTCAGTTCAATCAATCGAGAATTTTCGTAAGTTTCATACAAACTTTCATCCCCTATTTTATCCCCTTAGGGGTGGAATTTATCAAAATCCTTTCTTAGCGGATCTCTGTCAATTCTCAACTTGATTGATAGTTTGAGTCCCGGAAAAGAACATAGGATAGTTTGTATCCTGGAAAGTTGTACAGTTCCCGATGGAGTAGCGATAAACGACTTCTACGCGGACGGAGTCGCGGGCAAAAGCTAGTAAATACATATAATTAGGAGCTGTGTCTGAGACGTGCTTCACAAGACATTTATTACATCTTATTTTTATATGTATAAACCAGCAGGCCAATAACTTTTGTCGCGTATATCGCTGTGGACAGATGTGGATAAAACATCTGTCACTTTTCGGCAACTGTGTAAGTGTGAGAGTGATGGAAGCTTTATTAACACTTATCGACAGTGATTGCCACCGTAATAGGCTTATAGGATTCGTTTATCAAAAAACTTACAATAATTTGTTCTACTGGGTTAAAACTATATTGAATTTGACGTGTTTTAGTATTGTTATTTACTCGGCCGCCATTACTGTCAAGTAAATAACGTCAAAGGCAATATCGTTTTTACCGTGTAGAATCACACCAGCCTTTTTGTTTCTGTTTAAAGTCCTCTATAATTTAGATAAAATCATAGCAGAGAGCACAATGAATGTAACAAAAGCAAAAACTTTTGGATACCTGTCGACGACGCAGAGATTCTTATCGTCTGAGTGTTATTAATTGAATGAAACTAGGGCGGACGAGTCTTATTGAATGCGTATTTCAATGAAGATGCCTTTGTTATTGGCCAGTCGGCTCAGGAATTAATTTATTCCAATAGCAGGACAACAAAACGTTGTCTTGCGAGTCGGGGAGAGGTCGCGTTAATCGAGGGTCTTTGAAGCGAGAGAATTGATTGTAAACTGTGGCTTTATGAGCTCACGTCGAAAAGCCTTCTGGTACAATTGCCTGTTTGTCACCTGGATATAAAGAGGATAAACAGGTCAGGATATCAGAAGAGGAAGATAAAAGACTTTCGTTTTATAATTTACATACTAACATTTTATAATTGCTATATTTGAAGTCGAATGGACGCCAGAAGGTGCTCCAGACCGTTACTTTAAAAAACCTAACTTACTACTTTGAAAGCTGACGATGGGCTAAGCAGCTCGAAATAATTAGCTATCATTCTTAAAATACGGCATTACAATGTGTCCATCCATACCAGCGCTCCAGCACCTGGGAGAAACATATACATATACAGACAGAGTAAATATTATGTTGTTGCTCCCTCTTCTTGATCGTTCAAAGGGCAAAAACAATTTCTGACATCCAACATGGCACTCTTGTTCCGATAAGTTCCGACTAGTGCGAACACACCACGGTGGGATCGTTCTCTAAATAAAAATAAGCCGAAAACATCAAGTCAAGTAAATGTATCGACGTTTGTGAGAGACAATATTGATGTCTCCCTTTTAGAGACAGATATTTTCATGGACGAAACAACAAGAAAGTCCCGAGGGATATGAGCCTCCTCGACCGCGGATGATGTTACGCGACGTGAGATTTCCCCACATTTCCTCTGTACTCCCTAATTTTCGCCCTCCGTTCGACTTTCTTATCTCACCTCGAGGGAATATAATTTTCCCTCTTTTCGTCACAAAGAAAATTGAATAGGGGTTTATAAAGTAAATTCTCCGAGTGAAAATTGGTCATGCATTTTATATTATTTTTACGATAACTCGACACGTGCGTCTTGGGCTTACCAATTTATAGCGTGAAAGGTGTGAAATCGGTTGAATTAACTGTTGATTGCTGTGTGTAGCGATTGCGAGCTAAGCATCAGTTTGTAATTGCTAGTGTTGCGGAATGAACGAGAATATGACGTGATCGTAAATAAATAAATAAAAATCAAAAGCGTTAATGCATAGATGGAACGATAATTTCAATTGGATGAGAAAAGTTGCAGGAAAACTGAATTCTTCGTTATTATTGCTTTTGTTTTATTATTGTAGTTAGGATTTTTAGAGGCCGTTATGACATGTAACCATTAAGGTATGATTTCGATGTTTGCGACCGCTATCACGGTCACAAGTGTACCTGCCTTCATAGTCAGTTCATACGAATGCTGGAATTGGTTGGAACGTATGTACAAATACACAAATGTTTTAGGCATTGATTCTCTGACAAGTTCGTCTTTGAATCATTATCCGTCAGTTCGTCAGTGTCGAAACAGTTTGTCTAAGATGGTTGTTACCTAGCTCTGTCTTATGCGTAGGTATAAGCACGAAGAACAACCAAGCACACAGGTTACTCACTGTCAAAACACGGGTGAATTGTTAACGAGAATCAACGCCTTGATGCGAGAGGTACTTACCGCAATACAACCTTTGAGAGGTAATTGTGGTAGATATTTCCTGTCTCGTTAAAATTTTACATTACGTTGCTTTTAAGCGCGAAGGAATAATTGGTTAAGTTTGAAAAACGTTTAATTTTGGCGCATCAAGACAAGAGGGTGCAAAGTTTAATTCGCTACGAGTTGGTAAGGGTCTGATTAGATTGCGAATTTGAATTTATTTGTATTAAATATGTTTGAATCAATATATCGTGTTATAACTTATAAATATTTTTATGATTAATATTTTTTTGCTTATGGAATGTTGCTTGGGAAAGTGTAGGTATCTGTCTTCTAAGGGCACATTTTTTAAGCGTACGTATTGTATATTAGCCTATCTGCTATTTCAGATTATAATCTACTAGCGACCCGCCCTCGCTTCGCTCCGGATTTAAGTATTATACATATAAACCTTCCTCTTCAATCACTCTATCTATTAAAAAAAACCGCATCAAAATCCGTTGCGTAGTTTTAAAGATTTAAGCATACATAGGGATATAGGGACAGAAAAAGCGACTTAGTTTTATACTATGTAGTGATTTTAGTGCCAAATTTTAACTAAATAGAGCCGTTCTGAGGTGATTGAGTAGGTTAACAAAGATCCAAAATTTTTTTACACCGTAACTGTACCATATTTAGTAAGGAGTAAGGTAAAATGTTAAATAATAAGAGAGATTTTCGCTGAATAATTATTTCTTATTATGTACAGAAAACCGAGGGAGCTTAAAGTAAGTTTAGGATAAGAGTAGGTATATTAATAAAAATCTACATATTTATTACCATTCGGAGCTTGCCAAATCAGCACTTAGTACCAATTTCACCATAGGATGTTAAAATTATTCAATGTTAATCGACTGTTAGTTCATACATTTTGAAGTGCGCAGCAGACCTATTATGGTCGTATATATCACTGTGGATGAATAATTATGAAACAACTGTCACTTTCTGAAGCGTATGTAAGTGCGAGATTGACAGATGCTATCCCTAGCGATAAACACGACCATAACAGAGGCCCTAGACAAGACGCTAAACGCTAACGTAAACGATTTTCGAAAACTGTTAAAATGTTTGGAGTTGACATAAGCTCTCGAATTTCGATAGCGATAATGTTCGCCGAACACATTTTTTTAGGGCCACCTATTTTAAGGTGTTAACTTTAACAGAATACATAATATTCTGCCACGGGTTAATTAGGTATTTCATGTTGAAACTTTTACAATTTAATTCAAGCCCACGCATACAAGTTCGCAGATTAAAGGTGAATTAATTGGATTCCCCGAGTCCGCCGGCGTAACATTAGTTCTTAACGCCGTGGTTAATTAGCTTAAAAATTCGCAGAATAGAAGACTCTAAACCTTTAATATGTAATATTAAATATTATAAAAACCAGCCAAGTGCGAGTTGGGCTCGCGCACAGTGTTTACCGATAGACATTTTTAACAACTTTACATACATACTTAATTGAACTGACTACAATTATTAAAGCAACTCTAATATTTTTTGTTGTAGTATAGTTTATGGTTTAAGATATTTATTTCTTATAAGATTTACATAAATCACTTACTGAGAAACAAAATTATTTAACTTATTTCTAGGTGAGAGTGTAGCATGCAAAAACGGTAGACCAAATTGTAACAGACAAACATAATAAACGGGTAGTTGGAGACAATGCGTGCTATGCAACAATTACTTACCTACTAGTTTGACAGGCCAGTTAAACCATGATAGGTAATAGGATATACTAGGTAATCATAAGGATTATTTTCTAGTAGATGTGATTTAGGTAATTTCTTCAACGAAAAGGACAGTTCGGATTTCTTTGAGATTATGTTAATTACCCGAATATTCCTAAATTCATTCATTTTCGAATCAACATTTATTTTAGTGCAGATCAAATAAACAATAAATAAATAACAGGGGACAATCTCACACAAATTGACCTAGTCCCAAACTAAGCTCTAGGCTTGTACATACTATGGGTACTAGACAATGGTAAACATACTTATATAGAGAAGTGTATACTTAAATACATACAAGAACATCCAAGACTCGGGAAAAAATATTCGCGCTCATCACACAAATATCTGCCCTTACCGGGATTTAAACCCAGGACCGCTGGCTTTGGAGGCAGGGTCACTGCCGTGCCGTCACCTAACTTACTATATTTACCTATTCCAAACATCGCGATAGCTTTGAGTTTTAGAGAAAAAGGATCTTGATAAACCGACGGACAGGCGTCAAAGTCCTCATATACAGGTTTTGTTTTTCAGTATTTGTTACGGAACTCCAATAAGTACTAACTGAAAGAAGAAAGAAAGAAAGAAAAACATTTATTCGCAACAATAACATAAAAAAAGGAAAAAGAACAGAAAAGTGATATTTGTCGCGAAACGGTCCCAACTCAGCATGTGCTGGCTGTGAATTTAACGCTGGTCTTCCGTTGGGATCGCTCGGTGAAAACACGGAAGGTGACACAAACATTACAAATATTTTAAGAAACAAATGAAACAATTTAAAAGCAGAGTTGAATAAAATAATGTAACAACAATAAAAACGAAACCAGTGTGTCAGTGGTCCATAAGAACAGGCAGCGCTCAGGTGGCAACCACAGGAACCAAACGCAGTAATTCTACTCGGCACAACAATCTGAAGGATACAGCGTCGTCCATACAACCTCAGCATCTACAGAACAGTCTAAAATATTGGCCATAGCCGTTTAGCTCATAAAAAAAATGTAAAAGTAACAGAACACGCTCGTAAATGTACGCAGCTCAATAATTCCTAACATCGATACGAATGCAAAACTTTTCTCCGAATTGAACGTCGAAGTTGTCGAGCCCGGGACTGACACCCTCATAATTTGTCATTTTCGACCAGTTTCCAACACTTCCACAGCTGTCGGAAAGTTTTCAAACATACCTGAAAATGAGCTGTAATTTTAAATTGACGGTGTAAAGGTATTTGGTTCATTAGCGCATGTATGAGCTGTGTAAACCAGGAAATGAGACCGAATTCAGAGAGAAATTGGACATTCTGCGGACCCAAATGAATGAAATGATTATTGTACATATTTCGTGCGTGGTATTTTTTTTGCTGAGTTGATATGTTAGAGTATAAACCGTGAACTTATTGTAGCTAACTTTTAGACATTTCTACCATCCAAAACAATTCTATAATAAAAAGTTAACATCTAATTACCTTAACCAAAAAATCAAAAGAACCATGATACTAACGTCTGTTTACTACGTCAATAATTACCTATTAAATCATGACTCATAGTGAATCGTATAAATAAACCAATCTTATGATTCCGATACCGAACACTTTGCCACTTTAATAATAGGCCCATTACGCGTAGAAATAGATTTTAATAAACATTATGATTATATTCGCCGTCTGAACTTCGTCGATAACGCACGCATTAACCTACTTTATGCCTGGACTTCACTGTGGGCGACTGGGTATTCATGACGGCCAAGAAACATCCGACGGTCGTTCTTTTAAAAATATTGTTTCGTTTGTGACATGATTTGTCAAATAGATTCTTTCAAGAATAAAGTGTGACGATTATAAATTTAGGTTTACAGATATTTAGAATTATATATCAATGATCAGAATTTGCCTCACTGTTTCCAATTGTTATTTTAATGGTCTCGTTTAGGACTATAATAGCAAAAATATATATCCGTTAAGACCGTTTAATTTGGAAGTCGTTTGGGACACATGTCTTTATAATTTCTAACTAGCTTCCTGCCAGCGGCTTTGCATATTTTCGACTTTCCTGGTGGGTTTGATTCTGTAATACAAACCTTGTCCTGACAATAACGAAGACAGCAAAAAAAGAATTATCCAATTTGGTAGAGTCGTTCGAAAGTTATGCGCGTACATAAATTTCGGCGATCAATTTTTATTTATATACTAGCGACCCGCCCTCGCTTCGCTCCGGGTTAAAGTATTATACATATAAAGTAATATAAACCTTCCTCTTCAATCACTCTATCTATTTAAAAAAACCGCATCAAAGTCCGTTTCGTAGTTTTAAAGATTTAAGCATACATAGGGATATAGGGACAGAAAAAGCTACTTTGTTTTATACTATGTAGTGATATAGATAGGTCACCTGTGTCCGACGAAAGTAATACAAGTGTGTAAATCAATTGAATCGAGCTGGGTTTCCAGTTTGCAAAACATTTGAAGTTTGCGCGATCGTTGCACATGTAAATAATGTCACTATTTACCAAATAACGTTATTTATAACTAACGGTATAAAACTGTAATAAAATTACCGGAAAAATTGCTTGATTCCAAGAATTATTCTACAAAAGGGAAGTTTCACATAATACGCCCTTTTTCCTAACAACCGTACAAGTAGGGCAATATTTTATTTCGTGGATTTACCTGAGAGATCGTAAATTCAATGTGTAATTTCACTTAGTCTCCCGGTTGACCTGTTGCTCCATAAGTGGAGGCAAGGAGGAGGAGGGAGGGACTGGCAGTATCGTATTTTTTACAAGAGTCTCTCTTGTATTCATATTCTTTATACAACTGAGAGGGCGATAATATGTTAATAAAGAAAGAGTGTACTGTAAATGATATGACGGATATGTGCGATGCTTTTTATATGAAAATAAGTAAAAAAGCGGCCAAGTGCGAGTCGGACTCACCCATGAAGGGTTCCGTAGCAGCAAGTAACATAATATAAAAGTTCGTTGTAGCTTTGATCAATGTTTTTATGACGTATTAAAAAAAACTACTTACTAGATCTCGTTCAAACCAATTTTCGGTGGAAGTTTGCATGGTAATGTACATCATATATTTTTTTTAGTTCTATCATTCTCTTATTTTAGAAGTTACAGGGGGACACACATTTCAACACTTTGGAAGTGTCTCTCGCGCAAACTGTTCAGTTTAGAAAAAATGATGTTAGTAACCTCAATATCATTTTGAAGACCTATCCATAGATACCCCACACGTATTAGTTTAATGAAAAAAAATTTTTGAGTTTCAGTTCTAACTATATGGGGAACCCCCAAAATATATGTTTTTTTTTCTATTTTTGTGTGAAAATCTTAATGCGGTTCTGCGGTTATTCTGTGGAATACATCTACTTACCAAGTTTCAACAGTGTAGTTCTTATAGTTTCGAAAAAAGTGACTGTGACATACGGACGGATAGACAGACAGACATGACGAATCTATAAGGGTTCCGTTTTTTGCCATTTGGCTACGGAACCCTAAAAATGATTAATTTTTAGTAATGACGTAGTCAAGTTATCTAAATCATAAATTATTTCTCAAAAAATTGACTAACCCAAACTAGTTTTAGTGCTTTTAAACCATATCATCACGCCTTTATTCCCAAAGTGGGGTGGGCAAAGCTACAGAAATACAAACAATTCTAAAAAAGACTTGTTGGTAATTTTGTAACCACATTTTGCACAATCAGGCCAAGATGTTGACCAGTGTATTAGTGCCTTTAAATGAAAACCTAAAAACTGGTTTAACTATAACGTATATGTATACAACGTGTGGTTGCCGGGTTAGAATAGTGCCACTCCATGTTTTCTCGTGGATATCGTAAGAGGCGACTAAGGGAATAAAGGCTTGTAGTACTTTTAGGCGATGGGCTTGCAACCTGTCACTAATACACTAGTAAACTTCTTGGCCTGAATGTGCAAAATGTGGTTATAGAATTATAAACGAGTCTGTTTAGAGTTTTTGGTATTTTTGTAGCTCTGCCTACCCCACTCTGGGAATGAAGGCGTGATGTTATGTATGTATGTATAAAAATGTAATTGTCCCCAACAGCTATATAAATTATTTAATTTTAAAATAAGGCATCAAAGTAACTCTTTGAATTTAAAGCTTCCTTTGTGACTATCTATGAAGAGAACCTCGGAGGGTTCTTTAGCCGTGGACTGAGTAATCAACTCGTGATAGGCGTGGTTAGCGATACTTTCAACATTATTTCTTATTGTTTCGTGATTAATAATTAGCACTGTGTTCCTCTTACAATGTTACATCTACGCGCCCCGACCTCATCTTCTCTTGTTTACAATACAATACAATACAATACAAATACTCTTTATTGAACACCAAAAAAAAACAGTACATTTAAATCATAGGTATACAATAGGTTGTCTTAAAGCTAAATAGCGATCTCTTCCAGACAACCTTGGATAGACAAATAACTACGGACACAAATTCACGGCAGGCATTGTAAACTAATTCCTTTAAACTAAACAACTACAAGAAACACTTATATTATTTCAATTTTGAAATAAAAACGATTTATATACAAAGTAAATAATTAACAAATGAATGCATCCTCCAAAATAGCCAAACAATGATAACACTCGAAGTATGAAATATAAAGAAAAAAAGGAGAAAAAGTAAAGGAAAAAACTACGGAAGTGATAGAAAATGATCCTTTACCTAGCTTTTTGTTTGTTTATGGGTGAAATGTAAATAAAAACAAAATGTTTCAGGAATTGCCAAAGGATGGCAGCCACGTTACGATATCGAAACGATCTCTAGAGTGTCATTCGCTTGGCGGCGCTCAGTTCGACCGACAATCCTTACTTGACCCGCCTCTATTCCACTTGCTATTAAACCATTTTAAACTATTCAACTGTTTTGCAAAGAAAACAAGATGTTATTATTAGTAAGTACGTAAAATTCTGAGCGTCGCTCGGGTTCAAAACGAAGTTTACCGAAAGTGAGGACTTAACATCGATTCGAACTCAACGATAGATTTTTCGCCCCCGTAAACTCCTATATTGCAAATTTCATCTAAATTGTTAGAGCCGTTTTCACGCACCCTTTCATCTGCTGCCTAACAGTATATTATTGTGTTCCGATGCGGAGGTAAGACAACCGGTGAAATGACTAGCAGCTAAGTCCTCAGGATTAGCAACGCGATTCCAATGTTGAGATTCTCATCGTTAGATTGCAATCTTGCGATAGGAAATGTCTATGGGCTTCAGAGTCCCTTACCATCTATAGTGCCCGGCCGTTGTGAAGTTAATCCTGACACCTGTAATTTTAGTACAAATTATAACCTCAAATTAAAATATCAAATTTTACTGCGATGACAGCTGTCAATCAGTTGATTGACTTCTCATCGGCCAGGTACTATATTGGCCTGTATGCTCGTTTGGCTCCATGCCATTAAAAAAATACAAAAAAAAAAAACATGGAGTAGCTAACTTTCGAACTTTACTTTGCGCTTATTTTTCTTTACAAACCAAAATCTCCAGAGATTTTACTTACTCTTTATCTAAATTGTATCTTCACTGAAAGGTTGAATAGAACCTTTCTGGGTTCATATTGAAAGAAGGCAGACCTCTGTTGTAGCGACCTCTTTTTGGCATTTATTATTTATTATGTGCAACAATAGGAAACCCACTATAATAGTTAACTATGCTGTAATTCAGGCCGAAGCTTCCCACCTGTTGCTTGTTGGCAAGTTTCCAAGGGGCATGCACCCTGGTTGCCTCAAAACTACTATTATTTTACAACAATGTATGTGTAGGTTTATTAAAAACCTAGTTTTTTCTGTTATAAAACACTAAGAAGGCTGGAATGCTCTTCAATAACTAGGTCGTGAATTGATCACCGAACAGCCACCGGCGAGCCTAACTTGATCACTCCGAGCATATAAATTTCTTATAAACAATCGATCCAGGCTGGGATTCTACACGGTAATAACGATATCGTCTTAGACATGTTTCCGTATTGTCAACTTTTCGATAACTCTTATATTGTCATTTACAGTAATGGCGACTGTGACATAAACGATTCTGAAACACGGCAAACGCGATATCGTTATAACGCAGTAGACACACTACACTGTAAAACAATATTGCTATTGTCTTGTTTATTGTCAACGTTTTGATAGCCTTTATTTAGTTAACAGTAATGGCCGAGTTTAACGACCTAGTCCCAAACTAAGCTCTAGGCTTGTACTATGGTACTAGACAACGATAAACATACTTAGAGAAATATTTACTTAAATACATACAAAACATCAAAGACTCGTGGAAAAAATACTCGTGGCCATCACTCAAATATCTGCCCTTACCGGGATTTGAACCCGGGATTGCCGGCTTCGGAGGTAGGGTCACTCCCAACTAGGCCAACGTGTCGCCACAGTGGTGCTACACAAGTTGCATTCGACAATCGTTAGCGAATATATTTCGATTGATAAATGTATGGAGTTGACGTAAGCCACCGAGATAGTAATGTGACACTTACGTCAATTCCATATATTTTTCAATCGAAACATAATCGCTAACGATTGTCGAATGCAACTTGTCTAGCACCACAGGCCTGAGATTCTAGACGGTAAAACCTTACTTTTGACGTGTTTCCGTATTGTCAACGTTTTGATAGCTCTTATTTACTTGACTGTTATGGCGGCCGAGTTAAAAGTAATACCTTAATTCGTCAAAAGCAGTATAAGTTTACCGAGTTGAATAGAGGTCCTGTTGGGTTGTCAAACTGACTGACTGACTGGACAAACGCCCGTCAAATTATTATCAAAACATAACCCTGTTCCGTACAGCAGACACTTCCTTATATTTTATATTATTCATTTATTAACACGTTTACACGAAATATCCAGTAAGTGTAGCTAAATAGAAATCCTGATTACGTTACTGTAAAAGAAATTCAGAAGGAAATTAACGCCGAACCACGAGCATATTAGAAGAACAGTATACCAATGTCAACGATTGTCATATACCCCAATGAAGTCCGTAGACTGTGAACTAACTTTTTCAATTCTTAAATGGGTCCTAAATTCACAAGTAAAAATTTGGAATAATATAGTAATGGCGTAGTCTAATGACTATAAATTTCCTCAAAAACAATAAGGCTGGCCGTGAAATGGACGCAGCGCGCACGGTCAGGCAGGCGTTAACCTATTCATCGTTAAATGGCAAAAATTGCTGACCACAAATTAACTTTCAACTGCATATTGAACGTCACTAGAAACGGTGATCGCAATTTAAACATCAAAACTGTGGTGCTGGCGTCAGTTTGCGACCTTCACCGGCTCGGTTGTTCCTGACCTTATCGCTTAGACATAAACAACGTCTAATAAGGCGGGCTGAAGCGAAAGGCTGTACATGTGTTCAGAAGGTGCTGGGAGAGCCTCTTAAGCTGAATTTATTGGACAGCTGGACACATGAAGGCCATCGCGTGAAACGAGCGAGCAAACATGCCCTTACTGTGTGCTCGATTCGGACGACTAGGTATTTTATAGGATGTTGGTGCACAGGCCAATTGTGTTACGTAGTTATCGGTTGTGACGTGTTTCACAGAAGAAAACAAAGTTATTCATCGAAATAAAGTGTATGAAAAAAGTGTATCATGTATTTGTTTAATTTATTTATTGTTTTGTGCAACGTTCCATCAGCGCTGCAGGTGCGAACCACCTCAGCATTATGCTAATCCAGTACCCGGTTCTCGGCCAAGAAGACACACCTAACTACCACTTTGTCTTTTACTTTACTGTTTTAAATTTTTATGTTTAGTGAGTGAATAAATGTATTTTACTTTCTTTATTTTATCAATGTTTTTAGCTCTGCTCTGCGATACAGCCCATGACGCATCCTCGATTCTACTGCTACTATAGTGATACAGTTTCACTTCAGTAATACGTGCGAAACGCGTGAATGCAACCTGCATTGCTCCAGAAACTCGCCGTAAGCAACCGCCGCCTCAAACCCTGTTCAATACTCTAACTAGGTTACTACGTGCCGGTGCCTTCAAAAACAAATCGTAACCTTTACAAACAACAACAATAAAATTATGATTGTATGACTATACAAGAAAACGGCAAATTATAATTGTGTCTATGTAGTTTATTTTCAGGAAAAATATTGTAAACAGCGTGGCTTCGTTTCTGGGAACGCAGCGGACATCGTTACGGCCGGCATACGATACGGCTGACTTTTAGTGCCTACTATTTGCGTTTGGGACACACGGGCCCGGTCTACGGATTAGAAAAAATAAAAAATTACAAAAGAGAAAGACTGTAGGGTAAACGCTTAAAAAACTTGGAGACCCATTTTAAAAACGACATCGTCGCCGTAGCGCTTGTGTTTATGCGTAGAGTGCCTTGTTGTAGAACTCGTAGACAATTCGCGATCGATCGCAAATCACAAGCTACAAATGTCTTGGAACAAATGCCTACAAGGCGCATTCTACAATATGTAATGCGACATTCGGGCATCTTCGGAAATAAAATATCTGTTTCAGAACAAAACAATCGTGCTTTAATTTTTAATGGAGTTCAATGCCTTCATAACGGATAACTGTTTACCTTGTGATTGATTGTAATGACGACCTTTTTCCGTAAGAAAATTAAATGTCTTTACGAGGTCGATATGGTTGATTTTTTATCATGATATAACTACTTATGGTCTAGTATTAATCTCCAAGATTTATTAACGCTTGACTGCGTCTTTCTAAGGAGTAATTCTCTAGCTTGCTGACGAAATGCACTTATTAGCCACAGCTTTGATCATTTGCGGCAGTTTATAATATTTTACGTTATTATTCTAGGCCCTTTCTTGGCTACGTTCAATTTACATTTAAAAATTCTAAGGTTATCGGGATATCTACTCGTGCGCTATTTAATCCTTATATAATACAAGTTTGAAATAGCATCATAAAAATATTTTCTCAATGCCGTTACTAACGTTAAGGTAGACGTCCAAGTGCTCGACAAGTCAAGAGAAAATATTTATTTGCGTCGTGATATTCATTTATACATTTACCCAAAACATTTTCATGTGTATAGGGAGATGTGACCTTTACTTTTATTAAATGGAATTTGATTTAAACAACGTGTTACAAAATAATTTGTAAAAAAGAAATTACAAAAGTAGTGTCAACCCTTATAAAATAACGTCAGTTCAGTATCTTAGGTATACAGTATACTAGGGTTGACACTACTTTCGTAATTTTTTTTTACGGATTATTTTGTAACACTTTGTAAGTGGTCTGATCGAAATTTCACAAAATGAAAAAAAATCTTAGTCAATCGGATTGTATGAGCAAATGTCAGATGTCTTAAGTTGAAAATAATTTCTATATTTTAAAATATCAAAAGTCATTTTTTAATCGCTAAAATGAGGTGGTGATAAAAGTAATGTTGTTATTTTATTTATCGCAATTCAAAGTATGGTGACAAGTACTAGTACAGCGACGAGCACTCGGACATCTACCTTACTTACTGTATAGAAGGAAAAAGTCCGTGCTCGAAGCACCGCTGGTCCGTGTGTTTCCAAAACGACCGGCCGCGCAAAGTTACCCCGTAACCATTACATTCGCTATAACTCTATCGTTTAATTACGTTTTGTTATTCGCAGCGAGCCAAGCGTTCGGGATAGGCAACATAACCGACACAACATTGTCTTCTTGATTTGTTACAAGCAGTGTCGAACGGTAAAGAACAAACTCTGCGTTAAAACAAGTTTGATTGCTCTACGAAGGTTCTACATACATACATAACATCACGCCTTCATTCCCAGAGTGGGGTAGGCAGAGCTACAGAAATACCAACAACTCTAAAGACTTACTGATATTTCTGTAACCACATTTTGCACTAAGAGGCTAAGAGGTTTACTAGTGTATTAGTGACAGGTTGCAAGCCCATCGCCTAACAGCAGTACTGTTAGGCGATGGGAAGCCCTTTTTACGAAGGTTCTGTCTCTCAAAATTAAATTAAGGCAAATTTAGAATCAAACTACAAAAAAATTACTTAATTATTATCTTTTGCTCTAGACTTTGACTGCATATTGAGTATTCAAGAACTTTTTGATTTAACAGCCATACTAAAACCAGTTTGGTTACAATGGTATCATAGTAATGAGAAGAAGTTTAAATGAAATTCGCGTGACAAACGCAAACTGAACCAAATCACGATAAAATGATATCGGCTGGCATGGCTTTAAGGAAAAGTTTAATATCTACTGTTTTTCTAATGGTATTTTGGTTTGACTAAAACGTACAGAAAAAATACTATCAGAACCGAATAACAGAAAAGAACCGTGTACATTTTTAAAGAGAATTTAAAAACCACAAGTCTACAGACGTCTACATTTCATGACGTCGGATCCTCCATCTCTTTCATTGGCCATTTATGGCTCAATCGCGGAAAAAAAACGGAGCTACCGTAGTTTCGGGTTTCGTATTCTCAGGGTAAGGCCCTAGGTTTTGTTTTTGATTTTTGGTTTGCCTGTTTAATTCTTAGTTTTCTCTTGTCTTTTTTAAGTTAGTTTAGTGCTTGTGCTATGTGTGTGTGATGTGCAGTGGGTTGCGCTGGATGGTTCCAACGGAAGATCAGCGCTGGTTTGAATGCCAGCATAACATTGAGTTGGAACCATTTTGAGACAACACAGGTCTTTTGTTTATGTCAGAATTTGGTTCCTTTTTGTTTATCACGAATAAATATTTTTATTTCTTTCCACAGCAACCGTAAGTGAGAACTAAAACAGACGCAAAAACTTATACGAGAAGACAATGCACATCTAAGATACTTCGACAGAAATTACGCCAACTTAAAATTTAAAACTCATTTCACACAAGAGTACATTTCATATCTCTTCAAAGCGCCGAGTGGTGGAAAAGTAAACTCATTTATTTGCTCTCTCCGGCCTCAAATCGGCTGAGTTAGATACAACTTTCCTTATCCATGTGGGGTGGTGGATATCATTTCAAAGCTGACTGTATTTTAAGTTTATTTATTTAATCGTATGGCATATTATTTGACGACACGTTGGCCTAGTTGGGAGTGACCCTGTCTACGAAGCCAGCGGTCCCGGGTTCAAATCCCGGTAAGGGCAGATATTTGTGTGATGAGCACGAGTATTTGTTCCTGAGTCTTGGGTGTTTTCTATATATTTAAGTATTTATTTCTTTATCTAAGTATGTTTATCGTTGTCTAGTACTCATAGTACAAGCCTAGAGCTTAGTTTGGGACTAGGTCAATTTGTGTAAGATTGTCCCCCGATATTTATTTATTGTTACAGTGTCCCCTACTAATTTTAACTTACAACAATAATTAAATGTTACCTAACTAATGCTTACAGGCGAATATCTAATTCCTTCACCCTTTGGGCTGCGTTAACATCAGGAGGGAACAAGTCCAGGGAGTCTCCAGCGTACTTCCGCTTTGGGCTTTATTTTTAGTTAAAAACCACAGACCCGCACCCAGAGAGTTCCGTGTCATGGACGATGAAAAAGGTGATTAAATGGTAACGATAATTAATACGACAGATAGTAGCGGTGGTAGCACATTTAACTATTTATAATTTATTTATTAATTAACATCCGGATCGCTGTTATATTTTAACCTACCGCCAAGCAGTAGCTTTCACATTGTTGTGTTCCAGTTTGGCGATAATGTAATCATCGGTAAGATGACTGCAATGGCATATAAGCATTCCACCCTCAGGGTTGGCAACGGATATGCAATCTTAGAATTGCAATTTTGAGACTGTAGCCTTCAGATTGATGACCGAGATGACCGAGTCAGTGGCGGGATAACCACTTACCCTGCCCGGCAACGGGTCAGAAGAGGCAGCAACGGCCTTGGAGTCCAAATAACTCCAGAAAGGATTGGGGCAGAAGGCAACGGGAAACCACTGCTACTATTTCCCACGAGAGTCATGATGGATAAATGTCTCTTAACCGAAAATGTGTGAAGCTGTGCGATCCGCGTGGCGACCGGCGCCAGGGGTTTTCCGGGACTCCAGGTGTGAAATTGGCTACCGGCTATGGGTTCGCAGGCGACCAGGCAACTCATTGCATGAATGCAACTGGAAGAAAACATTTACAACTACGTAACAAGATACGCGTAGGGACTTGGAATGTTCGGGGCTTGCTGGAGAAAGGCAAGCTTGAAATCTTGGACCATGAGCTCGAGCGGCACCACATTGCTATTGCGGGCGTTAGTGAAAAGCATTGGAAGGACAGCGGCCATTTTGATACGGAGAAACACTCCATCTTTTTCTCTGGAGATGCCAGCAATAGCTTTGCAGGAGTAGCCATAGTTATTTCAAGACAATGGAGCGGATCGGTTTTGGGATATAATGCTATCAACGAGCGCCTAATATCTATAAAACTCAGCGCATCACCCACTCCGCTCCATATTATACAAGCCTATGCACCCACATCCGCTGCTTCAGACGATATCATAGAGGACTTCTATAATCAGTTAGAGGCCTGCATTTCCCAGATTCCAAAAAAAGAACTCGTCATTATTTTGGGGGACTTTAATGCAAAGGTTGGTGACACCAGAATGGATTCAGGACTGCGTAATATAGTTGGACAGCACGGATTGGGTGTCAGAAACGACAGGGGTGACCGTCTCATTCAGTTTGCCGCGGAGAATGAACTAACCATTATGAACACAGTTTTTAAACACCATCCGAGGAGACTATTTACATGGATATCACCTAATGGCCAGCACAAAAATCAAATTGACTATATAATGATCCGAGAAAGATGGAGAAGTTCAATTTCCAATGCCCACACTCTGCCTGGAGCCGATTGTCTCTCGGACCACCAACTCCTTATTTGTGACCTTAAGCTGAAGTTGCGCAATTCCATCAAAAAGAGAAGCTCCAAGAGATTAAATATTACGAACAAGGACTCATTTCACAGAATACTGCAAGACAAGCAACAAAATTGGTCTCCTGACTCAAATCATTCGCCTGAGGTGCTGTGGCAGGAAGCTAGAAAGCTTATAGTCGACTCTGTAGCTCGGTCACAACCACAACCGTTTAAAGGTAAAAAGCAACACTGGATGTCGGATGAGACTTGGGCACTGATCGAAGAACGCAGAATACTAAAAACAAAAGGCGTTACTCTTCAAGAACTGAATAGATACGGATCCAAAATTCAAGCCGCTTGTCGGAAGGACCGCAATTTGGCGCTAAAATCCATCTGTGCGGAAGTGGAACGGCATAGCGAAAAGTATGAGACCAAGGACTTGTATGCGAAGATCAAGACTATAACCAGACAGTTCAAACCGAAGACCTGGACCATCGAAAACTCCGCGGGGGATACAGTGACGGAGATTAAGGCGATAACAGAGGTTTGGAGAGATTACTGTCTTTCTTTGTTTTCGAGCGGTTCTACTGTGTCGGATCTTCCGGTGGTTGATGTATACAACCACGAACCTCCAATTTTGAAAGATGAGATAAGAGCTGCGATTGACCATCTCAAATGCGGTAAGGCGGTGGGTGCCGATGAGATACCCATAGAGATCATCAAAGCTATGGGAGATTTTGGAGTAGACATAATGTACTGCATATGCTCTAGAATCTGGGAATCTGGGAAATGGCCCGCGGATTGGGCTAGGTCACTGTTTATACCTCTTCACAAAAAGGGGTCAACTAAAAAGTGCAGCAACTACCGTTTAATTTCCCTAATATCTCATGGAAGCAAAATACTCCTGCATATATTGAACACCAGACTACAGGCTTACTTAAATTGCGAAATAGCTCCGGAACAGGCGGGTTTTGTCAAGGGTCGTGGAACTCGAGAGCAAATACTCATCTTGAGACAAATTATCGAGAAATCCCGAGAATTTTGTAAGCCGCTCTACATCTGCTTCATTGACTTTAGTAAAGCCTTTGACACCGTGATCTGGTCCAAATTGTGGGAAATACTTCTGCAGATGGGTGTGCCTCGCCATCTGGTGCATCTCATCAGAAGCCTTTATGAAGACGGAACAGCTTGTGTGCGCTTGGATGGTGTCGATTCTGGATCCTTCAAGACGGAAGCCGGTGTCAGACAGGGCTGTATACTATCGCCCTTGCTGTTCAACATTTACACCGAATACATTATGCGCATTGTTCTGGAGGACTGGGATAAAGGTGTATCAGTCGGGGGCAGGATGATATCCAATCTAAGGTATGCAGACGATACAACTCTTCTTGCGTCTTCTAAGGAGGATATAAGTAGTCTGCTGAAAATACTCGAAGCTACTAGCCTAAAGTTTGGACTCGCCCTGAACCGCGACAAAACAAAGATGATGGTGGTTGATAGAGCAAACGAAAGCAACCCGGATAATACTCCGATTTCCAACTGTGAAGTCGTCACCAGCTACATCTATCTGGGCTCCACCATTACTAGTTGCGGAAGCTGTGATCCCGAAATCAGGCGACGCTGCGCAATGACTCGATCGGCGGCACAAAGACTGGATAAGATCTGGAAAGACCGCCGGATAACTAAACACACCAAAATACGCCTTATGAACAGCCTGGTTTTCCCGATCTTTCTTTATGGAGCGGAAACCTGGACATTAAGGATGCAAGACCGAAGAAAGATCGATGCTCTGGAAATGTGGTGCTGGAGACGCATGCTCAAAATAAGCTGGACTGCCCATCGGACTAACGTGTCCATACTTAAGGAACTAAACATTAAACAAAGACTGTCGTCGCTTGTGCAATTACGAATTCTCAGGTTCTTTGGGCACGTTAGCCGCAAAAATAACGCAATGGAGCGACTGGTGATTCAGGGCAGAGTTGAGGGCAAGAGACCACGTGGTCGATCACCAACCCGGTGGACAGATACCATCAAATCTGTTACCAAGACCCCTGTGGCAGAGTGCGCTCGCCAGGCAGCCAACAGAGACCGGTGGAGAAGGATCGCGAAGGCGGCAACCGCAATGGGGAGCGACCCCTCATGACCACGACCACTCTGTCAAGAGTGAACGACTCAGAAGAAGCCTTCAGATTGCAAATGTGTATCGGTCTTAGGGCAGTATTACCAATCTGATCTCGACTGTAATAATCGTCTCAAGTTGCGTCAAAAAATTCTGTTTTCTATAGCTTGACGTTTACTTTGACGTATCTTGTGACGGGCGTCTGAGCCACGAGGAGTTAATTAATACGGCCCTTAGATCCCACGTCCCATCAGATGGTCTGAGTGCTCGATTCCCTCCTTCGTGGCATAAAAATCAATAGCAAGAACATTACGTGGATCGTAACAAAGATCCGACAAGGATTTATTAAGCAACCAGAAGAGAAGATCAAAACGCAATGGGTAGCTTCTTTAGGCGCTAGAAAACATCTAGTCAATTTGATTTATAGAGTAATTAACGAGACTTACACATTTACGTATACATAGGTAGTAGTTATATATATATATTTTTTTTTTTTTATGTTAAGGAGAAGGCACCCGAGCACTCAGGCCACCTGATGGTAAGTGAAATCTGAGACCCATAGACATTTGAATTCTCAAGATTATAATCCTAAGACCTCAAATGCGCTGCCAACCCTGAGGACTAAGATGGAATGCCTCTATGCTAGTAATTTAAAGAACTTAGGTAGTTTAGGTACGGTACAAGTTCATGGTCAGAGTTGGAGTACCTAGTGGTTATATTTTGAACTAAATCGCGATCGCGAGTGAGAAAAAGTGAGGTATGGGAGACCGAGATTAGTTGTGACAAAGCCAATTTCCTTGCACCTATGACGGTCACCAAGCTGACAACTTCACGCAAACTGTGAAGTGTCGACAAAGCAACGAATTTGCGATGCTGCCTGCTCGATAAACTGTTATATTTACGAGAAGGTTCAGAGAAATTGGCTTTGTCACAACTCATCTCTGTTACAACTCTTCTCGGTCTCCCATCGTGTTCACAACGTCAAAATCAATTTAAGATATTTTAAATATTGCGAAAATTATTGTACTGACCCCAAGTCAGCCAGCATATGTATAAATATATAGATATATATAGGGTATAATTTTTTTTTGCTTACATAATCATAAATTATATATCGTCACTTATTATAAATAGGAGGCTTAGGACTTGTCTGATCATATAAAGGTATAAATATGGTTACGAGAGATAATACTGGGTTTTTAAACGATAGAATAGGTCAGATGTGTACTTAAATATTAGTACAATATGTCGACGTATTCAAATATATAAGTTATAAAGCTTAAAACATATAAATGGCGAAATGGTGATATGAAAAACCACTTTGGTACTTTGTCGCTTTAACGTTATGTTTGAGCTACTATATTAATTTGTTAGAAGCGTTGGGGCGACGGGGTACAGTTGCGTTGCGGCTATATTTAGCGAAATAAAGTAGGGTAGTAATAAAACCTAAACCAATTAACTGGCGAGGCGGCGATAAGAATAGACACGTTGGTGCTTTGTCGCTTTAACGTTATGTTTGAACTGTCATACTAATTTGTTACGAGAATCAGAGCGATAGGGTACGATGATGTTGTTTGCTTGTAAGAAAATAAAAGAAGGTAGTTAGAAAGAGCGGGATTATGCGGGTATAGAATGTTATTATGGATATGCCTTGACAAATCGGTTTATACATTTATCGTTTACTTTTATAAAGCTTGAAATAATTTATAACAATATTAAAGATTGGAAAAAAAGGAAAGATGAATGATTAAATAATCGTAGGAGCGTATAAAAATATCCATGGTATCTTCTTGTTAGCTCAGGTCCATACAAACAGTTAAACAGTAATCAGTACGCAGAACATAATCAAGAATACCTAAAATAGATAATTAATGAACACAGGTTGCAAAATAAAAGTACCTCTTCCTTCTTTTCTTACCTATTTAATCTCGATTCCATTAGAACATATATTATATTTGTTTGGTTGATTGCCGGGTCGCTATATAACAATAAGTACCTAATCTCAGGAAAAGTTGTTTATGTTATTTAGCAAATATAAGAAGAAGTAGGGTTTAACAACCTTTTATGTAATTGGACACGGAATTAAGGAAGGACAAATTATCTGGCTCGGTTACATAGGTACTAAATATTCAGATTATAATTGCGCTTGTCCATACTAAACTTACGTAATCGGTTGGAAGCAAGAGCGACCAGTATAAAGAGAACTAACGAGACGTTATTGGGACGTTTTTACGTTTTAACTCGTTATTGGGACTATGGGGAATCGTTACGGGGACCCTTTTTCGTTATTGATACGGGTCTAGGTTTTCTGGTCGCTGAATGTTAGGGTCGGTGGGGGGAATGGTTCGAGTATAAAACGGGTGGAGGGAGAAGATGAAGGAATTAGCACGACGCGGGACGGAGAGGACGGAAGAGCTTCGCTAATATTTAATTTAAAGTTCTGAGTGCTTGGATGGGGAATCAGGACCTATTGGGTGAGTATGCCTCTGCTGAACCAAGACCCCTTTAGTGCTGCTATTTTTATAGCAGTCCGGAATCTGAGTCTGGATTTCGGGTAGCAGAGTATCCTTTTATAATGTAGGCTGATAGGGCTTCTTTAGGAACTCGGGCAGGCAGTTAGGGCATGCAGCTATACTGTTTGTAGTCTCTCGGAATGTAGGGCTAGGGAGTTAGGGAGGGGTTCCTTTTGATGTGTTTTATTTTTTGTGTTGTGTTAAAAGGGAAATGAGCACGAATCAATTACATCTAACAATACAATTAGCTATTTACTATCATTCCTTAATGATTATGTACAGGCATTTGACCTCCCAACAAACATGAAAGCATTGTGACTATTTGCATTGTAATCATGATTAAATTTTGAATTAATAACTCCAGGATGAAGTATCAAAGAAGTAAACCGTATTATGTTACTATAAAGTAATAATTAAAATTCGTGCACATATCCTATGAATTTACTTGAATTTTGATGTTATTTTGTGGATTAAATATACTGTGATTTGTGTTTTATTGACCTATATTTTATTGTTGTTTGGTGCAAAAGGGGAATATGTACATTTCATTACAATTAACAAAATATTTAATTCTATCCAATTATTATTTAATGTTACAAAAAAAAGCAAGATAAAGTATAGAAATTAGACCTTCCAATCATCAAATAAGAATTGCAGTAAGCTTTAATTAATTTTGATCTAACTTGTTATATTTATTGATACAAGCTGGAATATCTAAAATATTAACCTCATAATCTCAATGTTGTAAAAATACTTATGTTGTACATATACCCTCTTAATAGCTCCATGGTAAGGTAAGTGGTTTTTGAAATTTAAACTGTGATATATTAATCTCATATTAGCAATTTCTGCCTTAGGAATATTATTTTAGTGCGACAAAATAGTTTAATAGAAACAATATGTATGTTGTATTGTATTGTATTGTAATATGTTCAGACTTAAATTCAGTTATTGAAGTATCAGCCGAGAGGCAAAAATGGTCAGTAATTAATTGGTACAAAGAGACTGGAGGTAAACTCAGCTGAGACTTCTCCACTAGGATCAATCTAGGTAAGGCAGAAAATGTTTGAGAACTTCCTTGTGTGTCACCTTTATCCTTTTTAACATATAGGTCACTTAACCTTTACTACAAGAATTATTTATGAAAGGGGATTAGGAAGTATAATTAATAAATCTGGGATACCTGAAAAGAGTAAAAATATAGGAATACCAACATCTATGGTAATATTCTGGTATTTTATTCAGGAACCAATACATTGTTGTAGAACTTCATTCAGCAGCTGTTCATATATTTTCAATATGCATTCAGGGTTAGGTACCATGTAGTAAGATTTAATTCCACAGATGCTCCTACATTTTCAATAAACAAGCAGAGTCCTGAAACAAATTGGTTAAATTATTTTCAAGTCATTTTAGGAGAAGGTTTCTAGTTATATATGCCTACCATAACAATTGTTTTAATAACGGGACCGTTTACATATTTAACTAGTAGATGTTATCATAGATAGTACATTATTTACTCATAAAAGCTATAGGTAATACCTAGCTCTAGTTTTCCCAAAGAAATAACATTAAGTACCATCTCAGATACCTTTAATTGAAACAATGATATTTATGGGCTTTAGAGTACTAAAACAAAAACAACAGGAAAGGGTTGTAGTTAACTTTCACGGAAAAGAGTTAAGCCTGAGATTCTGCATTCGGTTTGTAAGATTATTAATAACAAGGGGTTCCAATTTACAGTTAAATATTAAGTAGTTATTATAGCAAATAGGGGTTTTTATATACTTACATTTGACATTAGTATTAGTTGTATATCAGGAGACCACAAGGTCGAACAAAGGGTACAATTATTATTATGTATTCAGTGATACTGGGATTCGGTGCTTGTTTGATTCGAAACGTATAAATGGATTACTGAAATAAATTTGGGAGGTTATGATTCTTAAAATTAACAACGAAGTAATAGGTATTAACCTATTTTCAGAAGAAGGTTTTATCAAAACATAAGTGTCTAGAAATTATATTCATATGAAAGAAGCTATTTTCGACAGTCGATTAAAAATATCTAGTCCATTAATAACACTATGTATAAGTAAAGGCTTTAGTTTGGTAGGTTGTTGAAATGTCCAAAGTGAACAAATAGGCATAGGGTATTTACTTATTGTAGGGCGAAGTAGAAATGCTTAACGAGTGTATTTACTAACCTGTACTGATGTTTCACTTATAATCTTTTATGTGAAATCCAGGCGTGAATTAGAGTAGGGAACTTGCTTTGCTTGATTTGTGTCCGGGTGAATAGCGCTGAATGTACCATCCAATTACAAGAAATTCGTTAACGAAGTATAAGATTATTAAGTAGATTTTATTATATGTATAGATTACATAAGTTAAGAGTCTACAGGTTATTTGAGGGTTTTAAGGTGAACAGGATGGGGATAAGGCAAAGGGGTATTTTTTAATTCAGCCAAGCGGAACTCTTTATTTCCCGAGATCTAAAATTAGAATAGATTTAGGTAGTAATAACTTGATCGAAGATAAGCAGGTAGGATGTAAATAGAAGGATAATTACCGAAATTTCATTAAAAAACTATTTGTTCAATAGTTTACGAGAAGTCTAAACAAAAAACCCAAAATAGACTAGTGCTTTATTTGATCATAGAATCCCTTAGTAGTCTGTGATTAGTTGCGCGTCTCACAGATTAAGTACAAGAACTTATTCTGTGGCGCGTCTATTGTACCTTCACAGACTATTGTAATGTACAGGTTTAAGGACTAGGCTTTTAGCCAATTTATATAAGTAGGAATAAATTGTATAGTTATTTAGTTATTTGGCACTGCATACGTTCAGAAGTTTAGGAAACTATACATAATGTCAGTTCGATACTTGACCAATGACTTCGAGTATTGGATACGATTAATTTTGCATCTCTTGCGTAAAGATATTTAGAGAAATACATTTGAGTCAGTTCAAATCTAGACCAAAGATTAATGTTTATATTATAATTATAAGAATTTAGTAGGTCTAATAATTAAAGAAATAAAGCTTTGAGTTCGAATTTAGGATAAGGTTAGCGAGGCTAGATTTTATAGTTGCGATTTTAGAATTTACATTATCGTTGGTAAATATTCATTGTGAATCCAACTTTAGGAGGCTGCGAATGTTGGATGTTGGATATTTATCTATGATTATGATGATTTTGTATATAAGATTAAGTAAATGAAAATTATGATAAGTTTGTTATACCTAATTTAGGTTTTATAGAATAGTAATTATGAAGTTTACTTTAAATCGGTTCGGATCGTTATCAAAGATTTTGAGGTTAAATCATGTTTATATTTATAAGTAACTACAGGAAATAATGATACTGAGTTCAGAATTTGAATAGTGATATTGAGATTAATTTATATCTCTTAATAGCTTACAATCCAAGGGATTAATTATGAATCAGGTTCGAGGCTTGGTTTTATGTGATGTAATAACTACTTGTAGAGTTTGGAAGGAATTAGGAAATAAATTGTGTGAATACCTAGGATGCAATTACGAAGCGAACGTAATCGCTGACTAAAGTCGTTGTGAATCCGGCTTTAGGAAACCGTGAATGTCGTAGGTACGTTAAAATAAATCGCATGGTTCGTGAAGTTAAAATCGATAGACAGGCTAGAATTAGGCATGTATGTATCCGTATGTAGAATTATATGTACGAGTATGTAGAAGAGAACTCTGGAGTTATTACTCTGTCGTAAGAAATCGCGTATGTATGTTTGTTTGTTGTACCGTTCAGAATTTGGAGGTTTTATATGAAACCAATACTAGTTAAATCGCCTTGTGAAAAATGTGTCAGGAATTATATAAATAATTCATGATCAATATGTATGTAGTATGTTGGATACAATTTGGAGGGAACCAACACCTTAAATATTGCTCCCGTTACACTATAGATAGATAAGACACGAATCGATAAAATATACTTATATGAAATTTTGAAAGGAGGCATTTAGACTTTAGGGAGAATGAGAGGTAGTTCGTTCATATTTGTTGGCAGTCCCAATATCGATAAATATGATTTAGGAATCAAGGTTAATTTATGATATAAATTAATAAGTACGACAGATGTTGATGAATGCTTTAATTACTACTGCTTAACGATAGTTATGTCAATGGATTGGCTAAAATATATATAATAATAATAAGTAGTAGGATGATGAATTTGTACATGCGGTCTTGGAGCTACGATTAGATCGTGTATACTAGATTTGCAGCTGGCGTAATTCCGACATTATGATCAAGCTTAGTTTGACTAAGCTTGTTTCTGTTTATTTTAAACAAAGAGCCATGTGATTTTTGTTCGTTCGTCCGTCTATAAACGTTGGTATATGTAAACGGGAGTTATAAACAAATTATTATTTTATAAAAGGGGTTTTATGGATTATGATACGCCGACTTTATGAACAAGTTTAGTTTTACTAAGCCAGTTCCTATTAATCTTAGGCAAAGAGACATGTGATTTTGTTCGTTCGTCTGTCTGTAAAAGTTGGTATGTGTAAATGGAAGTTATAACAATTATTATTTCATAAAAACGGTTTATAGGGATTATGTTACAGTATATTTGGATTCGATCCATTGCTAAGGTAGCAAGGAGAGAATGAAATTTGGTATCAGAATGATTATATAATTTGAGTCCAGGTGAGATAGTGAGTGAAGTTCAATCATATTATTACAGGTTAACATTTCAGTTGGAAGTTTTTATTTTTGTTTATAACGTTAAATTTTGAACTATGGTATTTATAGATTAAAACCATAGATAAAGAAATTCTTACGTTTTTGGAGTTGTTATATCGAAATATTGAGTCATTGAAAATATTTACAATACTTAATTGGTTGTCACGAATTCAATGAAATAAAATTTCGAGTTTTACCTTTAAAATGACTCCGGGCTGGTGGTATAAATTGAAGAATGCCGTGAATGCAGTGTTAATAAGTCGCATAGTTTGATATCGAGTTATTGTTCAATTATCATTTTAGTCAACATTTGGTTGTCAATTACAAACTAATGTAATGTAATATAAGAATTGGACAAATGATTCGCCCGTTACACGGGTGATAATTTAGCGGCAATTTATCGGCTCTTGGCTATGGAATGGGCGGCTGCTGCTTGCAGGGTCGACAATTCATAGTTGATCCGTATTGGGCTAGGTTGTCTCTTGGTGAACGTGGGTATTACAAAAGTCTCTTCTAAAGGGCGCTAGATCAGGTAGGAATCTTTGCCTAGTGGACCTGGATTCTTTTGGAGGCGCCCTCCCAAGTATAGGCTGTGGAGATGAGGCCCTTACTTCAAAGCTGTGGAAACGAGGCTGAGGTGGCATCCATTATGTACCAGCAAAAACTAGGTCCTTTGATTATGCTCTCGAATTTAGATGGCTTTAGGGGAGACTCACTAGTTTTAATAGTAGCGACATTATATCACCATCCCGGTTCAGTTCAACGCGGCTCTTGGGGTAGGATCTCTCTTGGGGAGACCTGACTAACCTACACAGACATTACTAACTTTGTAAGTGGGACAGCAACTCTTGCTTTGGGTGGAGCGGTGCCCCGTCAGGTTGTCGAGCCGCACAGGGGCAGGCGGATGATGCCTAAGTGTAATGGCAAGGAGGGGCCTGCCCTTCTCTTTGTATTTATTTACAAAAGGGACCCATAGGGAATTAGTTATCTCCTTCTGTTCCATTAATCAAGAAAACTTACATCTACATTAAAAGAACTAGCAGTTTCACAATCTATCTCACTTCGGATACGAAATTATGAAAGATTAATTGAATTTGAAGCTTAGGACTAATAGTTATTAACATTATTAAACTTTAGGAAGTTCATACAAAATTGAGCTTTACCGTATGTGAAAGATTTATTATAATACTAGGACATTCGAACAACATTTCCTATTCAAACTTGAATAAATTAATTAGATGGGTTAAGTTAGTAACTTTGCTGACACATTAATATGTTTATCTTAGGTCGAACATAGGGCATGTTTATTATGGATGGATTCACACAGTAGGGAAATAAGAAAGATTGTAAGATGAATTGTTGAATCAAATATTATCTAAGTAAAGTTAGGTATTAGATTATAATGGAATATATAAAATTAGGTAGGTAATATACAGTAGAAGCCTCTGAATTAGTAAATTAAAGTTAATGTTTCCTAAACCTTTCCAACACACCTCGAGTATTCCTTAAACGAACTGGTTACACACGGGTTTAACTTGGGGTCCTACCTTTATATAACTAGATGATCACGCTGGCCAATTATTTTATAAGTAGATATTTATTTATTTATATTTATTTATATATTTATTTATGTTATGCGACTCACTCTTGACTGCTGTGGGGTCGGTATCGTTACATTTGGTGCCGTGACCAGGATTAGATTCGGGGTTGCTACGGCTAAATTTTGATAGAATTTGGTACTGTGAGTGACCAGGATTAGATTCTGGGTCACTATGGCTAAATTTTAATAGGCTTTGGCTGGGTTTTATGGAGATCCGTAAGGAAATCTTATGAAGCTCGGTCCTAGCCTACATTTGATGTTCGTGAAATGGAGTGGGTCGAAAAAGGTGTGTTGGAGAGGTCATTTATTCTGTATTTGCTACTTCTGTCAGGTTTGAAATAAAATATCACACACACTTATTTTAATTTAATTTATTTGCGGTTATTCAGTGGGATTTATTAGGTTAAATAATGTTTGGTGTATTATCGTATAGGTATAAAGGATAGTAAAAACTTTCGAGTGCGACTGATAAAGGGTAGGCAAAGTCTGGTTTAGATTAAGAAGACCAATGTTTACATGTCACTGCAGCGGGAAGGTCTTTTAATTTGGAAAAAATCCTATCAGCGCGATGTAGGAAATCACTTTACCGTTAAAGTGACTTCCATTGTGCGACTTAGAACTAATTACTTAAATAAGTGACTTTCTGGCCTTAGATCTTCCGTGTGGGGTTAGATGGCGTTAGTAGTCGACTATTATTAAGAGTAATTATTAGACTCCCACAGACGATTTACAGGGTTAGATTATTTATAAAACTTGAAACTATAGTTAGGAATTAAACGGAAAAGGAAAGGCTAGTACACTTAAGAAACGTTGTAGAATTAGAGATTTTCTAGGTGGGGTTTAGGAATTAAAATAGTTAACTAATCTGGGGGGTGAGTTCACTTATGAACTAATTTTAAGGGAGTTTTAAGTAGGTTTAGGTTAAAATCCTTGTTTCTATACTAGTATTATAAGTGCGAGAGTGGGCCCTGGTTGTTAGTTTGGTTGATGTGTTTTGCGGGAAAGCGGCTGTGCTGGTTTCGTTGGAATATATTGAAATTTGGGAGTTTAGCTTGGGTTCCGTCGAAGTTCATAGGCTACGCGATTCCCTCGAGATCCGTGGTAGACGAGGTTGCACGGATGAGGTCAGTTAGCAGTTTTTGTAAAAATTTGATAGGTTATAGCGGGTTTAAGGATTTAGTTAATTGTATGGTTAGGGGGGTGAACTTGAACCCTAGTCTAATCTATTGTTGGTTAAAGTAGTATAAGGTGTTAGTTTAATTATTGTAAATGGATTAGCGCTTCATAGGTGTTTTAGAAATTAAAATATTACGTATTTCGGGGGGTGAACATTTGCTCGGAAAGTTCGCAAAGTATAGGTAGTTATAATTAAAATAAAGGTCGGTACTTATGAACAAATGATATATCGAATTTGGGTGGAATTCAGTTACTCTTGATTATTATAAGTAAAATACGAAAAATTAAGCACATTAGGTTTGCTTAAGTCTACTTTATCAGATGTAAACATAATATGTTGACTTATATCTATCCTATCTTTATATTAATTCTATGTTATGGTTACATGTACAAAATACAACTTATTATAATATAGGTTTAACTATGAAATTAGGGAGGTTAAAATTTAGTACGATAAACAGAAGGTTAGGTTAAATTAGGTTGGGATGCTAAACATTTTTTTTTATCACATATTTCAAAAGTATACATATATTTATTCTAAGACCATTATGGGGTACTTAACTTATTCAAAATATCTTAATTGATTCATTATTTTAATAACCAGATATTAAAATACTATTATGGAAGTTGGGAAAATGAAATAGGTAAATCTTTCAATGTTGATCTTTATTAAACAATAACAATTTATTTCCCCGTTTTAATTGCCAAGAATGACCTTTATTTGGTTGGACAAAGAGTGGACGCTTATAAACTGTGTTAATTGTCTTAATTACTTTAGTACAATAGGTCACTATAGTTGTGGGAGAGAATTAATAAATTAGTATTAAGCATTAGGATAGTCAGGTAGGTTGAATAGAGAAAGAAAAAAAAAAAAAAGTTTTATCCAATCTTTAAGCCAATAAATTTCGGTAAAGCATAGTAAATTATATTTTAGAGTTGAATGCGAATGCGCGGGAATAATTGACTGAGTAAGTATAGCTGCTTGGATGTGTATAGGTATGTGTGGTAGGTTGAAGTGGGATTTACTTGTGATATTGAAAATATACAAATATGTATGAATTACATAAGTGTGTATGTAGGGTTGTAGTAGAAGATTTGTTGGATGGATGATAGGGAAAGTAAGGTGTCAAATTAGTAGCAAATAACAGTTGAGTAGGTAAAATAGAAGTCGGCATAATTTAGATACTCAATCTGTAGTATCTAACTATATTGAGTAATAAAGGGTCGTTGAATTTTTAATTGTACTAGGTAACTATAAAATAAGTATATCAACAATAGTGCATACTAACGAGGTAAGATAAAATTTATATTTTGGTTTTATTAGATTGACCACGAGGCACTCTAGAAGAAAAATTAAATAAAGCACAGTAAGGATAAAAAAAATTAAAGGAGTAAAAGAGACTGGAGGAAAAAAAAAAAAGGAAGAGGATTTTAAGTTAAAGAATAGGTAGGTAGGAATGGGGAGGTATACATATTTATACATGGTTTGAATTTTGCGTTTATGTAGGATCCTATAAGTAGATTTGGTCTTATTAATTGTGCGTCTTCTACGAAATCCGAAAATTATTAAGGCCAAAGGGGGGTGATGTACTGACCCCAAGTCAGCCAGCATATGTATAAATATATAGATATATATAGGGTATAATTTTTTTTTGCTTACATAATCATAAATTATATATCGTCACTTATTATAAATAGGAGGCTTAGGACTTGTCTGATCATATAAAGGTATAAATATGGTTACGAGAGATAATACTGGGTTTTTAAACGATAGAATAGGTCAGATGTGTACTTAAATATTAGTACAATATGTCGACGTATTCAAATATATAAGTTATAAAGCTTAAAACATATAAATGGCGAAATGGTGATATGAAAAACCACTTTGGTACTTTGTCGCTTTAACGTTATGTTTGAGCTACTATATTAATTTGTTAGAAGCGTTGGGGCGACGGGGTACAGTTGCGTTGCGGCTATATTTAGCGAAATAAAGTAGGGTAGTAATAAAACCTAAACCAATTAACTGGCGAGGCGGCGATAAGAATAGACACGTTGGTGCTTTGTCGCTTTAACGTTATGTTTGAACTGTCATACTAATTTGTTACGAGAATCAGAGCGATAGGGTACGATGATGTTGTTTGCTTGTAAGAAAATAAAAGAAGGTAGTTAGAAAGAGCGGGATTATGCGGGTATAGAATGTTATTATGGATATGCCTTGACAAATCGGTTTATACATTTATCGTTTACTTTTATAAAGCTTGAAATAATTTATAACAATATTAAAGATTGGAAAAAAAGGAAAGATGAATGATTAAATAATCGTAGGAGCGTATAAAAATATCCATGGTATCTTCTTGTTAGCTCAGGTCCATACAAACAGTTAAACAGTAATCAGTACGCAGAACATAATCAAGAATACCTAAAATAGATAATTAATGAACACAGGTTGCAAAATAAAAGTACCTCTTCCTTCTTTTCTTACCTATTTAATCTCGATTCCATTAGAACATATATTATATTTGTTTGGTTGATTGCCGGGTCGCTATATAACAATAAGTACCTAATCTCAGGAAAAGTTGTTTATGTTATTTAGCAAATATAAGAAGAAGTAGGGTTTAACAACCTTTTATGTAATTGGACACGGAATTAAGGAAGGACAAATTATCTGGCTCGGTTACATAGGTACTAAATATTCAGATTATAATTGCGCTTGTCCATACTAAACTTACGTAATCGGTTGGAAGCAAGAGCGACCAGTATAAAGAGAACTAACGAGACGTTATTGGGACGTTTTTACGTTTTAACTCGTTATTGGGACTATGGGGAATCGTTACGGGGACCCTTTTTCGTTATTGATACGGGTCTAGGTTTTCTGGTCGCTGAATGTTAGGGTCGGTGGGGGGAATGGTTCGAGTATAAAACGGGTGGAGGGAGAAGATGAAGGAATTAGCACGACGCGGGACGGAGAGGACGGAAGAGCTTCGCTAATATTTAATTTAAAGTTCTGAGTGCTTGGATGGGGAATCAGGACCTATTGGGTGAGTATGCCTCTGCTGAACCAAGACCCCTTTAGTGCTGCTATTTTTATAGCAGTCCGGAATCTGAGTCTGGATTTCGGGTAGCAGAGTATCCTTTTATAATGTAGGCTGATAGGGCTTCTTTAGGAACTCGGGCAGGCAGTTAGGGCATGCAGCTATACTGTTTGTAGTCTCTCGGAATGTAGGGCTAGGGAGTTAGGGAGGGGTTCCTTTTGATGTGTTTTATTTTTTGTGTTGTGTTAAAAGGGAAATGAGCACGAATCAATTACATCTAACAATACAATTAGCTATTTACTATCATTCCTTAATGATTATGTACAGGCATTTGACCTCCCAACAAACATGAAAGCATTGTGACTATTTGCATTGTAATCATGATTAAATTTTGAATTAATAACTCCAGGATGAAGTATCAAAGAAGTAAACCGTATTATGTTACTATAAAGTAATAATTAAAATTCGTGCACATATCCTATGAATTTACTTGAATTTTGATGTTATTTTGTGGATTAAATATACTGTGATTTGTGTTTTATTGACCTATATTTTATTGTTGTTTGGTGCAAAAGGGGAATATGTACATTTCATTACAATTAACAAAATATTTAATTCTATCCAATTATTATTTAATGTTACAAAAAAAAGCAAGATAAAGTATAGAAATTAGACCTTCCAATCATCAAATAAGAATTGCAGTAAGCTTTAATTAATTTTGATCTAACTTGTTATATTTATTGATACAAGCTGGAATATCTAAAATATTAACCTCATAATCTCAATGTTGTAAAAATACTTATGTTGTACATATACCCTCTTAATAGCTCCATGGTAAGGTAAGTGGTTTTTGAAATTTAAACTGTGATATATTAATCTCATATTAGCAATTTCTGCCTTAGGAATATTATTTTAGTGCGACAAAATAGTTTAATAGAAACAATATGTATGTTGTATTGTATTGTATTGTAATATGTTCAGACTTAAATTCAGTTATTGAAGTATCAGCCGAGAGGCAAAAATGGTCAGTAATTAATTGGTACAAAGAGACTGGAGGTAAACTCAGCTGAGACTTCTCCACTAGGATCAATCTAGGTAAGGCAGAAAATGTTTGAGAACTTCCTTGTGTGTCACCTTTATCCTTTTTAACATATAGGTCACTTAACCTTTACTACAAGAATTATTTATGAAAGGGGATTAGGAAGTATAATTAATAAATCTGGGATACCTGAAAAGAGTAAAAATATAGGAATACCAACATCTATGGTAATATTCTGGTATTTTATTCAGGAACCAATACATTGTTGTAGAACTTCATTCAGCAGCTGTTCATATATTTTCAATATGCATTCAGGGTTAGGTACCATGTAGTAAGATTTAATTCCACAGATGCTCCTACATTTTCAATAAACAAGCAGAGTCCTGAAACAAATTGGTTAAATTATTTTCAAGTCATTTTAGGAGAAGGTTTCTAGTTATATATGCCTACCATAACAATTGTTTTAATAACGGGACCGTTTACATATTTAACTAGTAGATGTTATCATAGATAGTACATTATTTACTCATAAAAGCTATAGGTAATACCTAGCTCTAGTTTTCCCAAAGAAATAACATTAAGTACCATCTCAGATACCTTTAATTGAAACAATGATATTTATGGGCTTTAGAGTACTAAAACAAAAACAACAGGAAAGGGTTGTAGTTAACTTTCACGGAAAAGAGTTAAGCCTGAGATTCTGCATTCGGTTTGTAAGATTATTAATAACAAGGGGTTCCAATTTACAGTTAAATATTAAGTAGTTATTATAGCAAATAGGGGTTTTTATATACTTACATTTGACATTAGTATTAGTTGTATATCAGGAGACCACAAGGTCGAACAAAGGGTACAATTATTATTATGTATTCAGTGATACTGGGATTCGGTGCTTGTTTGATTCGAAACGTATAAATGGATTACTGAAATAAATTTGGGAGGTTATGATTCTTAAAATTAACAACGAAGTAATAGGTATTAACCTATTTTCAGAAGAAGGTTTTATCAAAACATAAGTGTCTAGAAATTATATTCATATGAAAGAAGCTATTTTCGACAGTCGATTAAAAATATCTAGTCCATTAATAACACTATGTATAAGTAAAGGCTTTAGTTTGGTAGGTTGTTGAAATGTCCAAAGTGAACAAATAGGCATAGGGTATTTACTTATTGTAGGGCGAAGTAGAAATGCTTAACGAGTGTATTTACTAACCTGTACTGATGTTTCACTTATAATCTTTTATGTGAAATCCAGGCGTGAATTAGAGTAGGGAACTTGCTTTGCTTGATTTGTGTCCGGGTGAATAGCGCTGAATGTACCATCCAATTACAAGAAATTCGTTAACGAAGTATAAGATTATTAAGTAGATTTTATTATATGTATAGATTACATAAGTTAAGAGTCTACAGGTTATTTGAGGGTTTTAAGGTGAACAGGATGGGGATAAGGCAAAGGGGTATTTTTTAATTCAGCCAAGCGGAACTCTTTATTTCCCGAGATCTAAAATTAGAATAGATTTAGGTAGTAATAACTTGATCGAAGATAAGCAGGTAGGATGTAAATAGAAGGATAATTACCGAAATTTCATTAAAAAACTATTTGTTCAATAGTTTACGAGAAGTCTAAACAAAAAACCCAAAATAGACTAGTGCTTTATTTGATCATAGAATCCCTTAGTAGTCTGTGATTAGTTGCGCGTCTCACAGATTAAGTACAAGAACTTATTCTGTGGCGCGTCTATTGTACCTTCACAGACTATTGTAATGTACAGGTTTAAGGACTAGGCTTTTAGCCAATTTATATAAGTAGGAATAAATTGTATAGTTATTTAGTTATTTGGCACTGCATACGTTCAGAAGTTTAGGAAACTATACATAATGTCAGTTCGATACTTGACCAATGACTTCGAGTATTGGATACGATTAATTTTGCATCTCTTGCGTAAAGATATTTAGAGAAATACATTTGAGTCAGTTCAAATCTAGACCAAAGATTAATGTTTATATTATAATTATAAGAATTTAGTAGGTCTAATAATTAAAGAAATAAAGCTTTGAGTTCGAATTTAGGATAAGGTTAGCGAGGCTAGATTTTATAGTTGCGATTTTAGAATTTACATTATCGTTGGTAAATATTCATTGTGAATCCAACTTTAGGAGGCTGCGAATGTTGGATGTTGGATATTTATCTATGATTATGATGATTTTGTATATAAGATTAAGTAAATGAAAATTATGATAAGTTTGTTATACCTAATTTAGGTTTTATAGAATAGTAATTATGAAGTTTACTTTAAATCGGTTCGGATCGTTATCAAAGATTTTGAGGTTAAATCATGTTTATATTTATAAGTAACTACAGGAAATAATGATACTGAGTTCAGAATTTGAATAGTGATATTGAGATTAATTTATATCTCTTAATAGCTTACAATCCAAGGGATTAATTATGAATCAGGTTCGAGGCTTGGTTTTATGTGATGTAATAACTACTTGTAGAGTTTGGAAGGAATTAGGAAATAAATTGTGTGAATACCTAGGATGCAATTACGAAGCGAACGTAATCGCTGACTAAAGTCGTTGTGAATCCGGCTTTAGGAAACCGTGAATGTCGTAGGTACGTTAAAATAAATCGCATGGTTCGTGAAGTTAAAATCGATAGACAGGCTAGAATTAGGCATGTATGTATCCGTATGTAGAATTATATGTACGAGTATGTAGAAGAGAACTCTGGAGTTATTACTCTGTCGTAAGAAATCGCGTATGTATGTTTGTTTGTTGTACCGTTCAGAATTTGGAGGTTTTATATGAAACCAATACTAGTTAAATCGCCTTGTGAAAAATGTGTCAGGAATTATATAAATAATTCATGATCAATATGTATGTAGTATGTTGGATACAATTTGGAGGGAACCAACACCTTAAATATTGCTCCCGTTACACTATAGATAGATAAGACACGAATCGATAAAATATACTTATATGAAATTTTGAAAGGAGGCATTTAGACTTTAGGGAGAATGAGAGGTAGTTCGTTCATATTTGTTGGCAGTCCCAATATCGATAAATATGATTTAGGAATCAAGGTTAATTTATGATATAAATTAATAAGTACGACAGATGTTGATGAATGCTTTAATTACTACTGCTTAACGATAGTTATGTCAATGGATTGGCTAAAATATATATAATAATAATAAGTAGTAGGATGATGAATTTGTACATGCGGTCTTGGAGCTACGATTAGATCGTGTATACTAGATTTGCAGCTGGCGTAATTCCGACATTATGATCAAGCTTAGTTTGACTAAGCTTGTTTCTGTTTATTTTAAACAAAGAGCCATGTGATTTTTGTTCGTTCGTCCGTCTATAAACGTTGGTATATGTAAACGGGAGTTATAAACAAATTATTATTTTATAAAAGGGGTTTTATGGATTATGATACGCCGACTTTATGAACAAGTTTAGTTTTACTAAGCCAGTTCCTATTAATCTTAGGCAAAGAGACATGTGATTTTGTTCGTTCGTCTGTCTGTAAAAGTTGGTATGTGTAAATGGAAGTTATAACAATTATTATTTCATAAAAACGGTTTATAGGGATTATGTTACAGTATATTTGGATTCGATCCATTGCTAAGGTAGCAAGGAGAGAATGAAATTTGGTATCAGAATGATTATATAATTTGAGTCCAGGTGAGATAGTGAGTGAAGTTCAATCATATTATTACAGGTTAACATTTCAGTTGGAAGTTTTTATTTTTGTTTATAACGTTAAATTTTGAACTATGGTATTTATAGATTAAAACCATAGATAAAGAAATTCTTACGTTTTTGGAGTTGTTATATCGAAATATTGAGTCATTGAAAATATTTACAATACTTAATTGGTTGTCACGAATTCAATGAAATAAAATTTCGAGTTTTACCTTTAAAATGACTCCGGGCTGGTGGTATAAATTGAAGAATGCCGTGAATGCAGTGTTAATAAGTCGCATAGTTTGATATCGAGTTATTGTTCAATTATCATTTTAGTCAACATTTGGTTGTCAATTACAAACTAATGTAATGTAATATAAGAATTGGACAAATGATTCGCCCGTTACACGGGTGATAATTTAGCGGCAATTTATCGGCTCTTGGCTATGGAATGGGCGGCTGCTGCTTGCAGGGTCGACAATTCATAGTTGATCCGTATTGGGCTAGGTTGTCTCTTGGTGAACGTGGGTATTACAAAAGTCTCTTCTAAAGGGCGCTAGATCAGGTAGGAATCTTTGCCTAGTGGACCTGGATTCTTTTGGAGGCGCCCTCCCAAGTATAGGCTGTGGAGATGAGGCCCTTACTTCAAAGCTGTGGAAACGAGGCTGAGGTGGCATCCATTATGTACCAGCAAAAACTAGGTCCTTTGATTATGCTCTCGAATTTAGATGGCTTTAGGGGAGACTCACTAGTTTTAATAGTAGCGACATTATATCACCATCCCGGTTCAGTTCAACGCGGCTCTTGGGGTAGGATCTCTCTTGGGGAGACCTGACTAACCTACACAGACATTACTAACTTTGTAAGTGGGACAGCAACTCTTGCTTTGGGTGGAGCGGTGCCCCGTCAGGTTGTCGAGCCGCACAGGGGCAGGCGGATGATGCCTAAGTGTAATGGCAAGGAGGGGCCTGCCCTTCTCTTTGTATTTATTTACAAAAGGGACCCATAGGGAATTAGTTATCTCCTTCTGTTCCATTAATCAAGAAAACTTACATCTACATTAAAAGAACTAGCAGTTTCACAATCTATCTCACTTCGGATACGAAATTATGAAAGATTAATTGAATTTGAAGCTTAGGACTAATAGTTATTAACATTATTAAACTTTAGGAAGTTCATACAAAATTGAGCTTTACCGTATGTGAAAGATTTATTATAATACTAGGACATTCGAACAACATTTCCTATTCAAACTTGAATAAATTAATTAGATGGGTTAAGTTAGTAACTTTGCTGACACATTAATATGTTTATCTTAGGTCGAACATAGGGCATGTTTATTATGGATGGATTCACACAGTAGGGAAATAAGAAAGATTGTAAGATGAATTGTTGAATCAAATATTATCTAAGTAAAGTTAGGTATTAGATTATAATGGAATATATAAAATTAGGTAGGTAATATACAGTAGAAGCCTCTGAATTAGTAAATTAAAGTTAATGTTTCCTAAACCTTTCCAACACACCTCGAGTATTCCTTAAACGAACTGGTTACACACGGGTTTAACTTGGGGTCCTACCTTTATATAACTAGATGATCACGCTGGCCAATTATTTTATAAGTAGATATTTATTTATTTATATTTATTTATATATTTATTTATGTTATGCGACTCACTCTTGACTGCTGTGGGGTCGGTATCGTTACATTATGAACACTGTCCGTTTTCATGTAATCGACTACGGGGTTTTTTTAGGCGCTAAATACATTCTTTTACTTTCGTAACAGGTCAGTTTGTGTTAAAACCTATTAAACTCAAATTTAAACACAGCACATTATTCCTGGTAGCTGCGGCTATCAAGAGACGGGATGACGTGCGCACGCGCTGCATGTTCGCCGAACCGCGCAGTCAATAAACCTATCAGTAAACAGGCGTTTCAATCAACGCACGGCTTACTTCGGTGTAGCATATTAACATGGTTATTGCAAAGCGTGTTTAACACGTCTTACATTTATTGGGTTAGGAAGTGTGAGGCATGTCAAGCAAAGTCTGGGGTTCGGGTAAAAAATAAGATGAAAAGAATTTCGATAACACGGTGGGCTACCGAGCAAGTTTTATAAGAAGATCAACTGAAGAAGCGTAAGTCTAGTATATAATAATAATAATAATAATATCACAGTGTCCTGTCTCCCCTGCCTCCGAAGCCAGCGGTCCTGGGTTCAAATCCTGGTAAGGGCAGATATTTGTGTGATGAGCGAGAATATTTGTACCTGAGTCTTGAATGTTTTCTATGAATTTATGTCTAGTACCCATAGTACAAGCTTAGACCTTAGTTTGAGACTAGATCAATTTGTGTGAGGTTTTCCCATGATATTTATTTATTTATACAATAAATCACATTGAGATCGAACAGGTCGATCCTCGCGTCACGTATACCCAAGATCCCGCAACGACCGGACGAATGCGTAGCAATAAACTCTGGTTACAAGGTCAAGGTTGCATTTGGTAAATAAAACTTGTGATGATTACAAAGTAATTAAGGTAAAAGTAAGTAAGTATAAAGCGCATTGATAACGGCAACACATATTAACTTAACGTTTTCCTGACTTTCAACCAGTCCTAGAACCCGGACGTGCGTTTATAAAGTACTGTTATGCCCGGGACTCGGTCCGTGTGGAAGTCATTCATCGATATTCCCTCGGAAAATGACCTATTTTAATTATAAGCGCAACAACAAGACGACGATACAAGTAATATAATATTAATAATTAAATAATTAACGAAACGATGTATTAACGGCGCGGATGTAATAACGCCAATTAACGATAAAAAGGTGTAATGAGTACTAAGGGAATACAATTACCTTCCAAATATACATACTCATGTTTTTATTAATGTCCGTTACGGGCACGAAAGCTAATTAAGCCAATCTGTAACGATAATTAGCCTATTAATGTAGAAACAACAGTTGGGCAGGACGGCTACGAAAACATCTGAAATATGAACGTACGTATTTGTACAAAATGGCATGTAAAACGTAAAATAGGATAATTGTACGTTTTACGCTTTTATGGAATTTATTGCTCGATCTTTCTTGAAATTGGAGATTTAGTAGTGTTATTCCGTGTCCCTTTCAAGGATCTTATCACTTACTTTTACATCGCTTATTTGTTGGTTGATTTTTAATTTAAATTTTACAGTCCAAAAACAATAAATGATTTCTCAAATGAAATAAGAAAAATAGTTTAATTAGCTAGAGTAAGACATATTTAATTTATTGTCGTTTTTTAAGGCGCAAATGGTTACCACTAATTTAATTAAATAAAAATAAAATGTCTCAGGTAAGCTCTTGGCTTGTACTATGGGTACTAGACAACGATAAACTTACTTATATAGAAAAATATTTACTTAAATACATAGAAAACCTCCAAGATTTAGGTATAAATACTCGTGCTCATCACACAAATATCTGCCCTTACCGAGATTTGAACCTAGGACCCCTAGCTTCGATGGCAGGGTCACTACCAACTAGCGTGTCGTCAATTATGTCATAATTATTTATCAGGCATCATAATCATATCGCATTACTGGAACGTGTTTTGCATATAATTGTATTTACCACCGAATATATTTCTACCATCCCCTTGAGGCGTCTGTAAGTCAAATTTGGGTTTCCCAACAACTGTACCGATGACTTGATAATCTGAATGTTCCGAAGATTAATTAAACTAATGTGTAAGTAAAGTACCCGAGGGATGATCCAGAACGAAATTGCCGCATACCTACGTCACGGCGCGGAACTGCCAATGTATATATTTTATTTATGTTGTGATATTAAAACTTATCAAGTAATGTTGATACTTAATTAATACCAAATAAAAACCTTGGGAAAACTCATTCTTGGTAACACAGAGGTGTATTACCAACAAAAATCACATGGAAAATTGTACTTTAAATTCGCGTTGTTTGATTTCGTAAATGATGTTTATTTTTTCTACAAAAATATTAATTGGAAAACTTATCAAAAAATGGGGCGAGAGAGCCCTTAAAAGTTGATTCGCCCTCACGTAAGTTGCGAAATGCTCTCAGGCGCGGCTGTAAGTGAATCGAATCAGAAACAGTGCATAGCGATAAGGTTCAATTTTCATTAAAATATCTACGTTCGGTTCGCTTCTGTTACGATTTTGCGGCCAAAATGCTACAGATATAAACGCATGTGAAACGCTTCCTTACCGTACCTGGGAATGTTTAAGTGATGTACTGACAGACGAAGCGGAAGGGCCTCCAATAAGTTTTCTGCGGAGTGAGCATTCGAGCATCCAGCGAAGCATTACAAACCTCATATAAAGGCTGGCGTAACGCCCTTGCATTCAATTTTCTTTGGATTATTTTCAAATAAATATTAGGTTTTAAAATTACGATTTTTGATTGAAGTATAAACCCAATATGTGTGGACTTGACTGAAGCCTGTGGAGCTAACCCCATTCGCTTCTGTTTAGTCCACAGGAGAAAATACTCTTTTATCGAACAATATAAATATCCTCACGTGTGATATCCATTTACTTATTTCTCTAATAAGTCCATAGGAGTGTCTATAATAAATAACTCAACATTGGCGAAATACACCGTAACCGGAGTGGAAGCATTAAACATAAATCCTTCCATAAAAAATATAAAACTGATGGTGAAAACCGCATAAAAATCCGTTGCGTGGTTTAGAAGGAGTTAGCGGACAGACTGACACAGAAAGCGAGTTTGTTTTGTACTTTATAATGTAAAGATAGGTTCTCTGCCTTTTCGCCGACAAATCTTTGACAATTGCATCGTTTCGCAACCTATTCATTTGTCAACCAATTTTTTTTCTGTAACTAAAAATATTTCAGGATTTTTGTAAAACTCACCTAACCTAATCTTTAGGGTTCTACACGATAGTCCTGAAATAAATCCAGAATTATTTACAGTTTCGCAAAAAAACGCGGGTTGTCAAATGATTTGTTTGTGAAATGAATCATTGGTTATGAAATGATAGGATCCCATTGCAAAGATATATAAAAGCAATGACAAAAACCGCGTGACCGCCAGCCGGAGGTCCTTCTGATTTGGATGTCCACATTTTGGGATAGATGTTTATGAAAAGGTTTTAATTCGTAAAGAAGCCACCTAATGAGTAACACATCGCATTGTAACATAAACCAGGCTTGTCATTTTGTCACCAGCAAGATAATACATACCTGGAACCCTGGAATCAAGCACTTTGTGTCCACTAGACCCGAAACGTACAAAAATTTGGCCAAGTGCGTACGATTCTTGCCCGCTAACAGACAGACTACTAGTCATAGCTAGGGTCCCGTTGGCACACTTTGGGCACAGAATCCTAAAAATGGTTATCCACTTATTCAAGTTTACTTTAGGTTCCCTCCGCTTAATTTAACCTTACTAGAATATCCAAGTCCGCACGATCATAATTACTCTCTACCGGAGTTAGGATAACGTCCTTTGTGAAGTTTAAGACGTTATATACGGGGGACAAAGGTTCAAGGTAACCGTATCGTGAAGAGATATGTGCGGGCCGATTGGGGACGTGTGGGGGAATAAAGGCGAGGGATAAATGGGATGGAGACACGTGTTTAGACGAATTCATCAGGACTATATTCAAATTTACGCGTTGGCCTAGTTAGTAGTGACCCTGCTTATGAAGTAGGCGGTCCCGGGATCAAATCGAAAGAGGAAAATATTTATGTGATGAGTGTGAGAATTTGTTCCGGAGTTCTAGACTACTATACACACACACGACACGACACGACACGACGACGCGACACGTTGACCTAGTTGGGAGTGACCCTGCCTCCGAAGCCAGCGGTCCTGGGTTCAAATCCCGGTAAGGGCAGATATTTGTGTGATAAGCGCGAATATTTGTTCCTGAGTCTTGGATGTTTTCTATGTATTTAAGTATTTATTTATCTATATAAGTATGTTTATCGTTGTCTAGTACCCATAGTACTCGTACAAGCCTAAAGCTTAGTTTGGGACTAGGTAAATTTGTGTGAGATTGTCCCCTGATATTTATTTATTTATTTTTATTTTATTTATTATTTTCTATGTATACAAGTATTTATTTCTCTATGTAAGTATGTTGATCGTGTTTCAGTACCCAAAGTACAAGTTTAGTAGGTACTTAGTTTGGAATTAGTTTAATTTGTCACTTGATATTTACGTAATTTATTCGCCTCCATTTATAATTATAGCCTAATCATTGCATTCGCACATGTGTGTAAGCATGAACATAATGCAGCTAATATTTGATCAGGATCACACATAGCATGTAGTTTAACAGGATGTGTGTGCGTTATTTTTGTTCAGATTTGACGCAACAGTTAAGCACCAAATCTTTAAGAAGCGCTCTCAAGTAATTTACTCGTAAATATATCGTACCTACGGTGCGACACTGTCACTTTTGCAAAATTTTGAAAATTGAGTTGAGTATGCCATAACGTCGCTTTATGTACCCTGTCCTTGAAGCAACATAATAAGCTAAAAGTAGCAGTAATCATATCAAACAATCGCCTTTTCTAGATCAGAAAGTATAATAATTTTATACCACACTAAATCTTTAAATGCTTCTCCTGGAAAAATGCTTTTTTGCATAAGTGACAGTGTTGCACCATAGGTGCGATATTTTGTTCTGTTCTATGTTCTATGCTTTTGCACCTGTTAGAAAAACGAAAACATAATCGCTGTTGCTAATTTTTACGAATTGAATTTAAAAAATGTGATAGTATTTGCTACAGATTCATCTGAAAGGGTAGAATGCAATAAAGTGAGATCATTAGCACAATCAATATTTATTATATTATAACAAAATGGCGAGCCAAGATTGTCAAACAATATATTCGCTGATACTCTTTCGCTTATAAAATATCTGGTGTCAACCTCAACCTTAAATGTTCAGATGCAATTGAAAGAATCTGTCATATGATGAGTTACCAAATGTTCATTACACACAGTCAGAACAAATAAACAGCAAGTCAATACAAACGAACAGTATCAAATTGACGCGTGATCCTTTAAATTCACGCCGTAGTCAGCCTGTGTAGCGTCTGTTTACAAGTCAGATGATATAGTACGAGAGTAATTAACTGTGCAAATAATATTTTTGTTTAAGACGTTCTCCAGATGCGAGACAGCACAAAAGAACTCGGCCTTCCTTGAACCATTATCATGTTTACCGTTCGCTGGGTATACAGCGATTTTAGTGGGTTTTATTCCGGAGTATGTTTTGTTAAGACAATTTCAGTGCATGCTACTCGTAATTACATAGTGCTTATGTTTGAAATATTTTAATTTTAATTACTGCTACAATAGATAAAACCTATTACATTTAAATTTGAATATAGAAGGTGAAAAACACGTAAAACTTCAGGGTGGTTCAAATTTTAAGGTACTTCTTTTTTTTGTGATACTTACAAACGAACGAAACGAAATGAACGAAGCGAAAGATTCTTAAATAGAATCCTTCCCCATATTTCACCATCGTGACATTGCCACGTGACAGGTGACAATTCGGTATACATTGCAAAGTTAACACGCTGATACATCATTGGGTTTCATGTAAACTGCGCTATGTACACTGAAATGTCACCTGTCACCTGTCACTGTCGGTATGGTGAGACAGGGGCCTGAGCGTAGTGTGGGATTCAAGTGTTAACGCCCAAGGTGGAAATAATTTTGCTACCGTTTGACACATGCTGCTTTTCACATCACCTATGAGGAAAATAAAAGATCTTAGTGATGAAACAAATTTAATTATTTACACTTTCTAAAAGTGCTTAAATTATCAAATTACATTAAAATTAATTCAATTACTTTCATTATTGGCACCGCGTATCGTCCACCTTGGCTAAACGCAGAGATATTCCTGGACGCCTTAACAGAATCAGTCAATTCCTTCTCTAAGCACAGCCATATAATTTTGAGTGGTGATTTTAACATTGATTTTCTTTACAAAGGTGATGTTAAGACAAAACTTTTACAACAATTTCTTGTTTGTAATAATCTCAACAATCATATTTCCCAGCCTACCCATTTCACGGATCATAGCTCTACCCTTTTAGATCTGATATGTACCGATACTCCTACGCTCAGCTCTGAAGTTGATTATATTGCCGAGTTAGGCGGCCATGCGATGGTATTTGTTTCCTTCAATGTTAAAGTCCATAAACCTAAGCCCAGATTATGTTTTCATCGTTGTTTAAAAAAAATTAACATGGATCGTTTTAATACTGACCTGCATTTAATTGACTGGCATAGTATAATAAAACTGAAGACGGTTGAAGACAAAGTCACGGTATTTAATCAGTTCATCATTGACCTCTTTAATACTCATGCACCAGTTCGACAACACTTATTGAAGGAGTCGCCTAAGCCCTGGCTTACGGAAAATGTCCGCCTCATGATGAGGCTTCGTGACGACGCACACAACAAATCCCGCTCTACCAAGTCTGATCACGATAAAACTAGTTATAAAACTTTAAAACACTTAGTTAATTCTAGTATGTACTATGAACAAAAAGCTTTCTTTGAGACAAATATTAACGCTAATATAAATAATCCTAAAGTTCTATGGAAAAAAATTAAACAAAACGTAATCCCTAATTTTAAAAATGATTCTGAGCTGCCCTGCTGCTTTAATGACCCCGAAGCCATTAACAGACACTTCTTGAATGTTCCTGGAAATAATGGTATCGATCTTCCCACTATGAATTATTTTGAAAATCAACAGTTCGGTGTTTCGTCCTTTGAACTTAGGCCTGTTGACGAAGGTGTGATTGCTAAGCTTCTGTTGCGCACGAAGTCTAACGCTCAGGGTTATGACGACATAACATATGACATGATATTACTGACTCTGCCCCGGACTTTGACAGTTATCACCGATATCATTAATACCTCGCTAGTAACCTCTATGGTTCCATCGTTATGGAAAATGGCAGTTGTGCGCCCTATTCCTAAAAATGGGGATCCAGTTGATTTAAAAGATCTGAGACCGATTAGTATTCTTCCTTACCTATCAAAAATACTCGAAAAAGTTGTGTATGACCAGGTCTCTAATTATTTGGAATCGAACAACATCTTGCCGGAACTGCAGTCGGGTTTTAGGAAGGGTCGTGGGACATGTACTGCGCTACATGATGTCATTGACGAAGTACTTGCAGCTCAAGATACTGGTCAGGGTACCATCATGGTTTTGCTCGATTACTCAAGGGCTTCTGATTGTATAAATGTTCCGCTTCTTTTGTCAAAATTAAAACACTATGGCTTTAAACATAACACTATTCGTTGGTTTGATAGTTATTTTAAAGATCGCAAACAACTGGTTAAGATTACACAAGACGACGGAAAATGTCTGCTGTCGGATCCATGTTTGGTTTCAAGAGGAGTACCGCAAGGATCTATTCTGGGTCCTTTACTATTTATTCTTTATACTTCTGATATTACTAATTGTATTAGGCATTGTAAATTTCATCTTTATGCTGATGATCTGCAACTATATCATTCTTTTTCTCCCCGTGATGTAGGTTCTGCTTCTCAATTAATTAATGCAGATCTGATGCGCATTTTTGAATGGTCTAGTGCTAACTCTTTGGTACTAAATCCATCTAAATCCAAATATATGGTGCTTGGGTCGTGTAAGCAAGTGGAAAAAATTGTAGCAGGTGTACCAAACATTGTATTAAATAATGTAGAGATTGACTGTGTTAGCGAAGCGCGCAACCTTGGACTCTTAGTAGACAACAATTTACGTTTTGAACATCACGTCATTAACACGGTTCGAAATTGCTTTTATAGGCTAAAAGTTCTATACAACGTGAGGGATTTCTTGAGTATTGACGTGCGTGTGAGACTATGTGAAGCTCTAATTCTTTCAAAATTAAATTACTGTTATACAGCTTTCGGCCCTTGTCTCTTGGTGCGATCTCAGCGTCTCATACAGAAAGTCCAAAACGCTTGCACTAGGTTTTGTTTTAAAGTACCACCACGAGCTCACGTTACCCCTTTTATTAATGGTGCGAAAAGTTTGAAAATGTCAAATAGGCTGGAGCTCTACTTTGCGTGTCTACTTTTCGACACTATTAAAAATCAAGCTCCTAGTTATCTTTTTAAAAAATTAAGGTGGTCTGACGAAAATAGGCATTTCAAAGCTAGAGCATCGCGTGCTGTCGTATTCAGGGTGCCTCTGCATAGATCAGCGGCCTTTAGGGGCAGTTTTAGATATCAAGCTACAAAGTGCTGGAACAACATTCCCCCACCCATCCGTGACCTTAGGTATAAGTCTTCGTTTAGAATTAAGTATAGAATTCATTTGTTAAATAAACAAATAGCTTACTAAGCTTGATGTCGTAGAATAATTTCCCTGTGTAATTATTGCTAGTTATAATTTAGTTTCTCCGTTTTGTTTATGCTGTGTAAATGTTTAGTCTCGCTTTACTTCTAGAAATTACATTAAAAACTAAAGGCTAGAGTAATATAACATATAGTATGCAAAAACTGATACAGAGTTAATAACTTAATGTTAATATTCATATTATCATGGTCGTTTGGCACATCTTTCGGCTTCTTTCGGGCGCCACAGACCTGATTCCAATGGTTCTGGCAGAATATCAGCGCTGCAGTTTCTGCAGCATTATGCTGAGTCAGCGCCAATTCACAGCACAACACATGGCTCTCTCACCGTATATAAGTCAATGTATATTTTAAGTCTCGTGTTTGTTGTCTATATTTTTAATGTTTTATGTTTAATTTAAGAGCCTGTGTTTGTGTTTATGTTGAATAAAGTTTTTATCTATCTATCTATCTATCTACATTTATGGTACCGGTATACAATGCACTATTTCACATCAACTATCCTTGAACAGAAAAGTGCCACTTTGATCCCTCCTAGCAGGAAAGAAAAACCCAGTATCCTAATAGGTGATGTAAAAAATAAATTTAGGCAATAACACGAAAATTCGAATACAACCGTCATTGAAATAAAAACAACGGCGTTTATTGTGATTCCTGTTGATGTATGGCATTGCACCTAAATAAACCTATGACATATGTGATACACTGATTTTCATAATTACTCCATAAAATTTCGCAGTGTGTTGTTTCGTGGAAATTTAGCTCAGCCTCGACCCGGAAAACGGGAACTTTACAACACGCCTTGACCAGCCAGTAATTAGGCGAACCTAAATATTTGTGTTTAGTCTGACCGGCGGACACTTTCGTACTGCGGGTTGACTAATGAAGTTTTAGATTGGACCACACATTTAAGCTTATTTTTCTGGTATTAATATCGAGTTATTTATAGACAACCCCATGGACTTATTACAGTGACTTTCTGTTGGTACGTGACTCTTCTTTTTAACGGATTTCAAATAAGGAGGAGGTTATCAATTCGACTGTATGTTTATGTTTTAAACCCATGGCCAATATATTATGTTACGATCTATGTTACTAAGATTTTGACTTTATCAATAGCAAATACCATAAAAAAGGACAAGGAGGAAAGGATTTTAGTGGTGGTAGGACCCTGTGCAGGGTCCGTCCGGATCGCTACCACCATCTTATCCATTAACCACCCGCCAAGCAACAGTGTTCACGTTGTTGTGTTCCGGTGTGGGGATAATACAACCGGTGAAATTACTAGCATAGAAGCATTACAACTTAGTCCTCAGGGTTGGCAACGCATTTGAGGTGTTAGGATTATGGTCTTGAGAATTCAAATGTCTATGGGTCTCAGATTCCACTTACCATCAGGTGGCCTGAGTGCTCGTGTGTCTTTTCCTTAACATAAAAAAAGAAAAAAAAAAAACGCAAATATATCACGGTCTTTGTAATGGTATGTTATATTTCAGCCTTTTGGGATCGAAACGTTTTGGGACGTTGGGGACTCATTTTGGCAATGTCATTTCACATGAAATGGCATATATGTACGTAAGGGGCTTGTAAGATTAGGCCTGAAGACATGAGAGGGTATAAATCGCGTTTGGTTGTTATTTTTGTAAATTTAATTGAGCAGTCGCTTTGGCTTCCAATTTGACGTCGCATTAGGTTTCTATTAATGTTCAGCGATGCCTGCAGAAAGTAAGGCGGCAACAATCAATCAAACTCCCGGCCTTTAGGGAACGAAAACTAAAGCTAAGGGATGAAGAGCTAAATATGCTGTCCCTTCTGAAATTATTAACAAAGTATCCTCACCAGTGTACCTACAGTTACAGTGTAATCAAACGACGTAATATTTTTTTTGGACAATTTCGTGTTATGTACCTATCTTGATTTAAATAAATATGTTAAATAAAAGTCAGGGGACAATAACACACAAATTGACCTAGTCCCAAACTAAGCTCTAGGCTTGTAATAGAGAAATACATACTTAAATAGAAAACATCCAAGACTCTAGAAGTACTAGACAACGATAAACATACTTGGATAAAGAAATAAATACTTAAATACATAGAAAACACCCAAGACTCAGGAACAAATATTCGAGCTAATCACACAAAAATCTGCCCTTACCGGGATTTGAACCCAGGACCGCTGGCTTCGGAGGCGGGGTCACTCCCAACTATTCCACTGTGTCGTCCATGTGTTCTCAGTTAGCTTCAGTGCCTAAGCTAAGCTAAAAAAATACTGATTACGAAAAAATACGATGTTAATTTGGTTTTATTTTTTAGCACAAGTATATTAATTCGGTCCTTTACTGGACTGTTTGGCTAAGTAATAATTATTTTCTAAACACTATTATTACGGTTGTCATAATTATTACGCCCAACAACAACAAGTGTCTTGAACAAATGGAAAGAAAAGCTTTATTTTTCCATCGCGGTTTAACATTGTAATAACTTAAAAAATATTAGGCTGCTTGAAATGCTATCCAAAGCAGCTGATCATCCCTTCCCCTCTGAGATGCTTACGTAATACTTGAATGACCCCCCAGTGTGAATGACTATAATAATAATAACATCTGATAGAACTACCAACTTTTCGAAGGTTTTATAACTATACAAATAACTAATATTCCCGAGACATAAATTTGACTTAAAAGCACCTCGGAGCGTTTGAAGGGACGAACCTCTTTTGCATAATTCAGTAGCTAAGCGACTAATGGGCTTTGCAATTAGTGATTAAATTAAGGACAACGTTGACAGTTGTCAAGGGATTAAATATTGATAGTAGATTAAAAAAACAAATTCACATACATTTAATTCAAACAATAATTATGTCTAAAACAAACCACAATTTTTGATTAACGGGGAAAAAAGAGCTTGTCTGAACCAGAAAATAGCGGAAAGTTGAATCTAAGTTTAACAAAAAAAAGGATAGGCTGGTAAAAGTGAGATATCTTAGCTTTTAAATCCTTGCAACAATAATTGACACCGGCTATGGGCAGGTAGAGATTCAGGAATACGACTGCAAAACTTCAGTAATGAAAACGACACTCAAAATAGAAGAAATAAACCAACATTAACATTTTTATTTAATTAATGAAATTTCTGAAATGTTAATCTGTTATTATATTATTGATTAGCTAAATAACTTAACTAGATCTTCTACAACATACAAACTTATAACTATGGACACATAAAAGTAAAATATAATAAAACTTAACTAAATCTGAAACTGACCCTTTCGAAAACAACAACCTCTTACTTTTAACTAGTTTTCCATCTTAGGCATTACCTAATATAGTTTCTGTTTACATTTAGTTTCACGGTGGGAACTACATTAAGATTTAACAACAATACACGCTAATTATAGACAGGTGAGTACGAAAACAACATAATACTATAAATATTTGGTCCGCCACGCATGAATTTAAAACACCACGGCTTGTTAACGTCGAGTGACTTCCGACTTCTCCAAACAATTTATCAAGTCCTCGTCACCTTGTAACCAAAACACGGACTAATTTGTCACAGTGACACAAAAGATTTTGACAACAGACACACAGCTCGTATTGTGTGGTTATTAAAGGTGATAATTACGTGTTTTGATGTTTTTTTCAAGCGATTAAAAGCGTGAAGCGGTTGCGATTTGGAATATGTGGAGTAATTTACATAGCAATTAGATAAATTAAGCGATCTGTTCTGGTTGACAGCGGCTATTAGAATTTATGGTTCGCACATCATGGCTGCGACGGCGCGGAGGCGATCCGAGTTTATAAGATATTTACAGAAGAACATCAACGTAAACATATGCGAGCATTAATAAAATCGGCTTAACTAAATTTTGACCAAAACGCGTGAAGGACACGTTTTCTTTAATAAAGCCATACTTTCCAGGGAAAAAAAATACTAACCTTTTTTTTAATAGCGCATGTTCTACCAAATTGCTGTGCCCTTACGGGCTGACGCTAGACTCTGGACGCTAGGGCACTTTATGAACTCATGTACAAAGTAAGACGCAATAAATAATTTGAATTTATCCGTAAAATTAAAATGTATAATGGAAATAATTTGCTCTCATGTTCATTTAATAAAACTATTAAAAAAAACCTGTATTTTTATTTCATTCAGAATCATGTAGCTCAACTACACATTCGCTTTGATACACAATGTTTGTATGTTTTTTTTTATAAATATTCAAAGTTTTAAGTGTATTAGTAAAGTAATAACTATAGGAAGTGACATTATATCTCGTGATATTATAGAGCACGGCCGCGACTTCGTACGCGTACCTAGCATTAATTTTCCTCTTTTCTTCCTTTTCTCCCTATTTTTTCCTGTTGCCGTGCGTGGTCTGTCAACCAGTCACGGCTGTATGGATGATAGTTATACCGGGTGTGGCCTGTAATAGGGGCAATAAATTGAGGATTGAGGTTTCTACTCTATAAACGTAGCAACATTTGTTCACAATAAAAAAAAAAATGAAATTTATTATTTGGGATTTTTTCGAACAAACTAAATAGCATTTTCAGTGTACTCATCCAATAGTCTAGTTGACATCTACTGTCATCCTACAAACTTCGTAGTTATCGCAATACATTGCTTGCTTGGAAAATCTTAATTCATTCATATTTAGTTAATAATAAGTTATTTTCAAAAGTTCTAGAATAAATGTTGTTAAATTTGTGGTGTGGAAACGATCCCTCAATTTATTGCTCCTATTACAGGCCACATCCGGTATAAATAGAAATATACAGTTTGAATAATTATTGCATGTGATTTTAAAGAATATAAAACGATATTTAAGTTTAAAGCATGTATAATTCTTGGCTAAGTCACCATCTATACACCTTGAAAATATTCGCTATAGTAGTACCTTTTATACGTTGACATTAATTTCCGAACTAACACTCACATTTCACCTAAATTTCTTTACTTAATGAACTTGAAACGTAAATACTTATTAAGGTCCAACAGAGTCATCGAGCTGCGAAGTGTTTGCAAATCTTCTTTGAACCCATACAATGCCCAGCTCCCCGATTTATTCACACACCAGACACGATAGCGCGTCGATCGTCCTGAACAAGTCCCGTCTTCTTCAGTGAACAATGAACTCTAATGAGGCAATAACTCTGTATTGTTACAGATTAGAAAAGTCCGTAATATCTGAGGGTTTACTGCTGTGTTGAATAGGTAGGAAACCTGTAAAGACACACCATCTAACCATCCACCATCCATCCATCCACCACCACCATCTTATCCATTAACCACCCGCCAAGCAACAGTGTTCACATTGTTGTGTTCCGGTGTGGGGATAAGACAACCGGTGAAATTACTAGCATAGAGACATTCCATCTTCGTCCTCAGGGTTGGCAACGCATTTGAGGTCTTAGGATTATAGTCTTGACAATTCAAATGTCTATGGGTCTCAGATTCTACTTACCATCAGGTGGCCTGAGTGATCGTGTGCCTTCACCTTAACATAAAAAAAAGAAAAAAAAAAAGAACCCCAATCATGGCATTATATTGTATTTTGTATATGGATACAACATTACCATGGGGTAATGTTGCCCATGTAGTAATCTTGACTTTTTACGTCGATACTAACAGTCCGTACGTTCCCAAAAAATCACGTTTGTCGGATGGCAGCCCCCCTTAAATATTTATTTTATTTTAATACATTATTTTTTAAGTAAATAGGTATGCAATTAAATATTCTATGAATATTTCAAACGTCTACCTGTTGCCGTTATCACGTAATATCAAGCAAAAAACGGCAAAATAATCTCGTTTGTTGTATTGTATGGGAGCTCTCCTTAAATTTATTTTATTCTGTTTTTAGTATTTATCATTATCTTTTCAACTGTCTAGCTATCACGGTGCATGAGACAAATCCTGGTGACAGACGGCCAGACGGACGGACAGCGGAGTCTTAGTTATAGGGTTCCCGTTTTACCCTTTGGGTCAAGAACCCTAAAAACGGAAATCTCTGACACGTCTTATGATCGGCGTCTCACTCAAAGTATAATCTGATATGATAGTTCAATTTGGCAAACGTCAAATAAACGCTAAGGTTGGGAAATAATGCTATATCAACCTACTAACCTACTGAAGACTTTCTAACAAACTTTAGATAAGTAGCGCCAATTTTTCCTAGGCGCAGATATAATTATATGACTCTTAAAGTTATCAAATTCTTAGGAAAGAAAAGGACGGTGCTAAAAATTATCTTACAGATGGTGTAATCTGGATACCGAAAAATCACACCATCGGGTAAGAATACCACATATTAAACTTCAAGAAACAAACTGAACAACCCTTCTCTTCCTTCAAAACGGGGCGTTAAAGACGTAAAATACAAATTTGTGGTGAAATACAAACATGCTTTATTTAGGAAATAAAATATTTTTTTAAAACAGTTACTCAAACCGTGGTAATTTTCGTAGCTTTATATCATGCAGAAAGTTGTATATTTCGCACTAGTTTGTTTAACTTTTCATTTTTTTTTTATATAAATTTGTTTCCACTTCCAAGTCGTGCGTTCAACCAAAGAGTGCATGTTCAAACACTTTTTTATTACGTCATTTTCTATTGAAACTATACGTATAGGTAAGGTAGGTAGGTGGGCTGGGCCCGGTTTCGGCACGATATAATGTGAATCCACCTTTATGCGTTTCCGCTGGTTAATAGAGTATTTATGCTCATGACGACTAAGGGCGTCTGTGGCGTTGAAAAGGTTAAAGCAATAACTAGAGCATTCCCGATGCGCAGTTTGCGTCGTCATCCTACTGTCTTTAGTCTGTGCGCTGCTCCGTAGAGGCACTAATTTGTTTATGAAAGCGTAAATATGAAGTCACTAGTGCTTAATAGATATTAATGGACAGCGCAATAACGTCCAATTAAGTGACCTTTTAACTGGGCGACGCAGAAATATTTTAATATCACACGAGAAATTATGGCAAAGTGAGTTAAACAGTGCGTCAATGTCGACGCCACGCCAACAGAGGAAGCTTGTAACGTTGATCTTTGTGTCTGTGTATCTGTGACCCTTGCGGATGAACCGATTTGGTCGCGGTTTTTTTAAACAGCCTACTTTAAATGAACTGGTTCTTTATTAGCTAAAATTAAAATTGTTTGTGCAGCTTAATAGTTGTTAGTTCTGAAATTAGGGGCCGCCACTATATGGTGTTTTTTCTAAAGTGTCATTCTATGGAACTTGCTAACTATGTAAACAAGCCGCCATACTAAAATTGACATTAGATGTCAATTTCAATATATTGTTTGTTTACATAGTTAGCAAGTTCCATAGAATTACAGTATATCTATTGAACAGATTTTTATTAGAAATATTCTTTGATCAACGACTATGACTGGAGAATTTAGATAAAAATTAGGCTTTGTTCTATTTCACACCATAATCTATATGTGTGCCAAATTTCACCCGGATCCTTCAGCCATTCTGGCATGATTGATCCATCCAAACTTTCACATTTATAATATTAATATTAGTAGCATTCCTATCTTTATGGTCTTACGTGTGATATGAAAGTGGTCACCGCCGCCTATAAACATTTGGCGCTGCCAGCTTCGAAGAAATCGATATAGATATCTTTACATGGCACAAAAGAAAATCTAAATGGAAATGTCAAAAATGCCTGTAAAATTATAATGATCATTTTGAGACGGTCGCTCAAAAAAAGCTAAGCGAACTGCTAACTTTAAAAAAGGTTTCATCAGTTTTTACTTGTCTGAACCTTGAAATATTCAAGGATACTTCGAAGCCGGTAGAAAAGAAGAAAATATTTTTATGCGGCTTATTTTAGTTTAATTTTGTTTGTAAGCCTTCTCTTTTTATAAGACATGAATCGTGGAAGGCAAGTTTGATTTATTTTTAATTACTCTTGGTTGACAGCTGTTTATTCGCTTTTGTTTTTATTCATATGTCCGCTTTAACACTTTTTTATTTGCATTGTCATTTATAAATGCATGTTTTATTTGTTGATGTAAGTACCGTCCGCGCAGAAGTCGTTTATCGCTCTTCCCTCGGGAACTAGCCATTTTTCGGGTTAAAAATTAACCTTTGTCCTATTCCGAACTAATAATCTATCTCTGTGTCAAATTTTATCCAGATCCGTTCAGCCGTTTGGCGTGATTGAGTAACAAACATCCGTCCACACTTTCACATTTATAACATTTTAGGACAACTTTTGATTTAATTGACATAATTACGTAATTCACCGAAGCGATAACAGGCGGAATGGTGGTAGATATCTTTAGTTTTTTACATATGTTGATTGGAAAAATATTAAACCTTTGAATTCTGAAGACTACAATCTTCTACATTCCAAGACTGCCAATGTGTTGCCAGCCCTGAGGACTAAGATGAAATGTCTCTATGCTAGTAATTTCGCTTGGTTGTCTTCTGTTTCTTAGGAAAAAAATCACTAAGGTCACCTACCGTCATGCCTTTATGCTAATTAATAGCCTTCGCTGAAACGGTCCGGACATAAGCCCCTTCATCTAATGAGCTTTGTACGGTAATCGGAATATAAATCAACTCATTACGGACGAGCACAGCGCGGCACGCAAATGACGATGTACTGTCAAGGCCTAACTCAAAAGGGGGAGTTAATTTAAGACTTAAATGTCTTAAAGGAAGAAAATTATAAGACGGAGCTCTCTGCACATAAAGCTTTTTAATTTAATTTGTGAATAAAAGAGTTTTCGATGAAAACCCCTTCGCGAAACATATATGTTTAAAGGTGCAATAACCATATTTTGTTTTCAATGTTGGAAAATTTCATTTTCCTTCAGTTCTTCCAGAAAAATCTTTGGATTAACGGGCATTAAAGTACTTATCTCTGTTAATTAACATACTTAATATCGGCTAAATGTATGCAAATTCATGGAAATCGTCTAAACCATTTTAAGGAATAAGTTGGAATTTTTACTCTCAATATTAAACTCAGTCTCAGTCAACATTTACCATAATAAATAAGATTTTTTGACAAAACGCTTACGTAGTACATCTATAAGGATATAGCTGTTTTATCTCACGATAGTGAATGGGCTATACTTGTAGTTGTAAAGCGTACCCATAGAATCTCACGCACACTACGGCGACACTTAGTGACCACAGTCTTTCGACAGCGCTTTTGTGACATAAAACAACTAAATGTATGTATGTGTGTATGTATGTTAACACTAAACTTTATTGAACAAAACAAAAGCAAAAACAATACGATGAAAATATCATTTTTACAGAGGCGAACTTATCCCTTTGTACTAATATAATTATTCAAGATAACTAAAAACTTACGTTATTTCTTGAATTAGTTGCAGTTTAAATGTGCAATAAAGAGTTTTAGTACTCTCAAGCGAGCTGTACCTAACTGACGCATATCCAGATACTATCACGAGCCTATAGTCAAGGACGAGGACGAGGATGCGTAAGCAATTCAGTTTAAGATGAGTGTGAGGGACAGACCTATAGCAGAATTACAAGGCTCCGTCTCTCTCTCTCACCGTAAATTGAATTACTTAGTCATGTAACCCCACAGAAAGAAGTAAAGTGGAGTAACCCCCCCCCCCCTGCTCATACTTAACTATTGGTTACAGATGTAGCGCATAATAAATACGATATCGTATTTTATCGCATAACTTAAGTTCTTAGTTTCTTGATAGTAATAAGTCAATGAGTACTATTATTTACTTTTAACTGAGTAACAAAAACCCGTCCTTAGTGAAGGTCGGTCTTAAAGAAGCCCGTATTTTGTGACAATGCGTTTTCCCTTATCTGCATCGCTGTCCTACGTACGTTTAATGGGAAATATTTATCTATAATCCAATCTGACCGACTTCCGTTGATTGGGTTCCGCAGACAACGATTTGCTTTTACTCCATTAATTTATTGGACAAGTGGAATCGAGGACTTGACGTAGGTTCGATCACTCATGGTCTAAGTGCGTTTTCTAATTACCAGGGGAACTTTTAAATTAATTTAAGGTTTGGCAAATAAATAAATATAAATCAGGACAAAATCTACACTAACTGACCTTGTTCCAAACCAACTTATGGAGTTCTCCGAGGATGTGCAATGAGAAGTAGAAACGATAAACAAACTTATATAGAAAAATAAATTTCTAATAATACCTACTCACGCTCAACACATAAATATGGCAAATATTGACAAACCTATCCTTTATTATTTATTTGGATGTGTGTAACAATAAAATAATGTTAATAGATAATTAGTACTTTAGCTTTAAGTATATTATGTTGTGGTGCCCTTGCAGGATGTCCATGTGGAGCTAACTAGTTTAAGACAACAACACCTGTCTGAAATGTATATGTGCCATAATGTGACAACAATGAATAAATGAATATGAATATGAATACCCGGAATCGAACCCGGGAGCGGTACCTTTTTTTAGAATGAGTAGGTTTTTTTTTCATTGACAAATGACATTGCATACCGTTTTAAATACATATAAGTGTGAAATAATAGCATCGATAATAACTATTGAAAAATTGGTTGTCAGCCAATTACTGCTCAGGTTATAATTAATCGGCTCAAACTCAAATTGGCTGCACAAACAAGACGCATCACGTCGTCAACATACAATATTGCCAATGCAAAAGCGTAAATTGTATAAATCACACCTCAAATCTGCACGTATTTACTAAAGATGAATAATATTTCCAGCAACACTTATAACTATGTTACGTTCGTGTTTACGAGACTTCTCTTTAAATAACCGTAAAAGGCATTCGTAGAATGATATTCAGATTGCGAGGAATTTACAAATGTGCCCACGTTTCTCATAGGATTTGTTGACGTGTGAGTTATTTGCAATTCCAAGTATACTTGCCATTTCTATAAATGCATGTGCTATCAAAATGTGTTAAGGGGGATGGCAGTTTCACCTGCTACATTTTATTATTGATCTACTAGGTTTGACTTTTTGACTTAGTTTTTCGGGTAGAAATACGAACTTCATTAGCATTTATGCTTTAGAAGGACAAGTAAGGGACAATCTCACGCAAAAAAACCTAGTCCTAAACTAAGCTCTAGGTTTATACTGTGGGTACCTAGACAACTATAAAGATACACGTACATATAAATAGATACTAAAATAACATGCAAGACTCATTTGCCCATACTAGGAACCGAACTCTCAATTTCATAAGGTGTAGGGTGAACTGACTACTTCTCCAAATAACCATCTCCTTCCGCGTAGAAGTTGTTTATCGCGATTACCTCAGGAACTGTCCAAATTTTTGGGATAAAAAGTACCCTATGTCCTTCCCCAGGAATCAAACTATCTCCATTCCAAATTTCATCTAAATCCTACAAGTGAAAGCGTAACAAACAAACAGACAAACAGACAGAGTTACTTTCACATTTAATATTAGTATAGATATTAGATTATGACGGTGCATCTCGCCGCAGTTGACCCTATATAAAGAATTATAGTGACCTAATCCAAATATTTTGATTTTCGATTTAGGTCTCTATAGTAATAAATTTATGACTCGAAATCGAAAGCTGAAAATGTTTGAATTAGGTCACTGTAATTCTAAAAGTGCGATATACACTTTCAGTTTTATCACGATTCAATGTTAAATTTGTACTAGTTTCCCAAAACGTCTAATACAATAAACCAACAGACGCGTTAGAACACTATGCTAAGCCTATTTACTGGGATAACGTAATACTACGAATAAAATAAACCTTATCCCATGAATTGACTCCACGCCGAACGGTAGGCACGTAACGTTCCAAACGCTCTCAGAATATCGAATTCGGAATACTACGGCGACCAAAATGCCGCAAGATGAGATGAGATAGTACTCGATATTGTTTATAAGAACACTTGAGGACTTCTTGCTGCGTTAGTAGATATCTGCGAAAAATTACCCATTTAGAGATTTAATAGTGGCTATAAAATCACAAACATAAAGGCTCAACTTCATTGGGCAATAGCCCGCATGCTTGTAGCAATCCATTGACGAGTGCTTGGAACATTATTGAGCCAGGAGGTATTGCAGCGATACAATGTATCACGAAAAGTATGCGGGCTATCGACCAATAAAACTGACCCGTAAAGGGTTTTCGCAAACCTCTGTTAGAACACATTGGCTAAATAATACGATCCAAAAGTAGTAAAATGAAAATTCTAGGAACAAGTAATATATTTTAGCTTCTTCGTTTTTAGTAACAAGGTAGGTAAAGATGTAAATGTTTTCTTTGTATCTACTTGGGAATAAAATTTATAAAGTCAAATTCAGTAACGACTCCAAAGCTACTACAATAGAGACAGACACGAGTTCATCGCACGATGACAGCTTTAACAATAGTACAGTGCGATGGCTCCTAAAACAACCTTTGGATTTGTAATTCTCTCTCCCTTGCTCTCATACGCTCTGATGCGAATCTAACCGACTTAACCTAAACCAGAAAATCTTTTTAAGAGTTAGACTGTATAGGTGTAGTAGTAGACCATTGTTTGCTATCGAATGTTTTCGGATATATTTACATATGCGATTCGTATTTTAACAAGGCTATCCTTGTCTTTCATAACACTCAGCGTCAAAAAAATCGCACAATTTGAAATTTTCAAAAGAAGCCTCACAATCACCTCAGATGAAATATGGTCTATATCTGCTTAATGTCAAAATTTCAAAAGGTGCGATATTTTTGACGCTGAGTATACTCGTAGTTTCCAACCTTATTTCCTACTCTTATATTATCCTTTTAATAAAGCTGAATTTTCAAATATTTCGAAATTAACCACATTTTGCTCAGCAGTTATGCGTTATTCATAAATTCATTATTATACAGGTACTCAGCTGCACTGTTCACCAACTTTAAGTATTTTTTTCAATTTTAATGTGCATTATTAGTTTATATCACTGCCATCATAATCCAATAGGCGTTATGTAAAATTATATAGCCAAAGCAGATTCAATCATCTTCTTTTAATAATAAGGTTGCAATTGCTACAGGATTTTTGTATAAGATACCTCCATTTTCCTTAGCCAGGCGGATTGTCTAAAATTATCAACTTTATCATCTCGTCATCAGGAGCTGAAGAGCTCAAATTTTAGGCATCATGACAAGCCAATTTACAGTCGTAAATTATATGCTAATACGTATAAAGTTTATTTTTATGTGATATTCGCGTTGTGACAATACATGCCATCTCAGTAAGCTTAATATGAGAATTGAATCTAGCCAGCTAGATCAATACGATCTAATTCGACGAAATTCGATGCCGTATCATTATTTACTGCATATACTTATTTGTAACTGCATGCTCCAGACGCCGCATAGGTACCTAGCTGCAGTCTTTGCCAACGACGGTAACTGAAAACCCTATAATTCAACTCGTATTTACCATTTGTGCATAATGCGCCCGCGACGAGGTCGTCAGTGTCGTCACGTCCCCGTAAATAACGAAAAGAACGTAAATTCAAGCCAGCTACAATCCTCTTTGTCCCGTAATATATTTTGTCCTGTTAAGATATTAGAGAGGGGAATACTTTGTCGTTTCCTCCGATGTTCTGGGTCCCTAAATACGAATTACTTTTGTAATCCAACAATGAGTCACGTTTTTCAGCTTATAAACCGTCCTGTTATTAAGGGGATGTAACTAACTGTTTAGTAATTTTGAAGGGATATTTAATGACCAAGTATTTCCCCTGAGAAAATAAATGCATCAAAAACAATATCATATTAAAGAGTTATTATAGGGATTTGAGTTTTGTTGTTAGAGTTCTCTTAAAATATTAGTGATGATCGCAAAAAATAAAAAATAAAACATTGAGTTTGTGTTTAAGTTTAGCTAAGTCAGGTTAGTACTGATCAGAGGGGTTATTATGACATAGCTATGTAGTTATACTATGGACGGAGCTATAGCAGTTATATAGCTCTGTCCCTTTCTCTCAGCGTAAACTGAACTGTCATAATAACCCCCCAGTAGAGTCAGAGAGCATAGACTGACATGGCGACATTAACGACGCAGTCATCTACGCATTAGTATTAATAAAAAAAACACATGAAATATACGTACGAGTAAGTGAGATGCTTGCTTGCTAAAAAATTTGTCACCCCTTCACGCAATTTACTGTGTTCCACTTGGAAAACACTGTTTGATTGGAATCACTTGCACTTACAAAGAAGTGTCAGTGTTTTTATATCCGACGGAATATAGTAGCGTACAGTTGGTTTATAAGTTCTTCCTCCACGAGGTAACTTCGGACTAGAGCATCGCGAGCTTTATAGTTGAAATTAAATTTAAATCGTGGCTATAGTCTGTACTCACGCTGCAGCAATATCAAAACTCAATTTGATGAACTATTAGAACAGATTGTTATTTAATTGAGAAACCTCTTAGCTGCACTTCAGTAAGATTTAAATAACACAATTTGTTGAGTTACTCTTTAGGCGTACTTAATGCTCAAAGTTAGTCTCCTGTTAAAGTGTTTATTTTGTTTGTGTTGCAGTGTGTTCTTGTAAAATAAGGGTAAGGACCAAAAAGTTGGGCTCGCTAACTCAAGCAATTAAATTTTCTATGAAACTTTTCCGTTGTGACACGAAAATTAGACATACAATTACTTATTGTCGCACAACGGAACTTTTTTCGCCTTCGTGATGGTTAACTACGCTTAACTATGATCAAATTTTTTGATCGTCACCCATAAATGTTTGAGTTTTTATGAGTTCATTATCTTTCTTTTATCTTACTTACTGTCGCATAATTTAACAATAACATAACTAGACCCCGGATTTTTGTGGCATTGACGTCACAATAGGGTAATTTGGGGAGTAAATGGAACGGTGTTAATGAATACGGCAACCTAGACTATTGGTGTTCTACGGAATTTAAATTTCATTCGGCATCCACGATATATATTACCTATAAGTCAATTGATTAAGTTATCAACGTTATCTTTTCGTTAACTGACTCTCCGTAACAGATCAAAAGTTGATCTAAATGACTAGCTGTTTAGCTACGTCTTCTAGCAGAATAGACCCACTTCAAAAAGGAAAAGCTTCTTTCCACTTCGACAGATGTCATTGGTGCATATTTGAAAAGCTTGTTATTTGTATTTCTGGACCTGCGTTAAGATTGTTAATGTTACGCAAAGTGGCAAATCCGTCTTTTTTTTCAATACAAATCTTAACTTTTCATATGTTTTTCGACCAGAATTAAGGAATGACTTGCAGTTATAATTATTTTTTGTCGTGATAGCATAGTTAATAATAATATTCAGTTAAATTAGTTATTAATTAACACCTTTCCATTTACTTTCCAAACTACCCTATTGTGACGTCATTGCCACAAAAATCCGGGGTCTAATCATAACGATATTCAGATTAAATGACATGAATTAGAAGCACAGGACGAAGATATTAGAAAATGCCATCTTGATATCGTTATTCTAAAAATGGAACGTAAATAAAATCAATCAGCTCATCCGCACAAATAGCCGTTAACAGGCGACTGACCTCAAAAAAGGGTCCTAATTGCAGACGCGGAAAGTGATGGCGGATTAATCGCCGAATGAAGAATAATCACCTTACGCGACTTCGGCAGCAATCGGACCGGGATACCTCAGAATAGACCAGTAATGAAATATTTTAATTGGTTTCATCAGGTTTTTAGAAACTGAAATAGTATAGTTTTACTTCATATTTTCAAAAATTAGAAATATGTACCTTATCATCTGAGGTTTTTTTTTCAAAGAGGAGACCTTTTCGTACGGTCCACATATTAAAAGCGGGATGAAAATACCATTTCCAACCCTAGGGAGGAAAGTAATAAGTAAGAAGGTAAGTTTTGATACGGTGACCCTGCCTACGAAGCTAGCGGTCCCGGGTTCGATTCCCAGTATGGGCAAATGTTTGTGTGATGTGTGCGAGTTTTTGTTCCGAGTTTTGGGTGTTATCTATAGCGATCTCGATTCTATCTAAGTATGTTACATCATTGTCTACACCCCTAAGCGAGCCAAGAACTTGTGTCAGGTTGCCCCTGGTACTCATTTATTTATTTATTACATACATACATACATACATAACATCACGCCTTCATTTCCAGAGTGGGGTAGGCAGAGCTACAGAAATACCAACAACTTTAAAAACACTTGTTGATAATTCTGTAACCACATTTTGCACAATCAGGCCAAGAAGTTTACTAGTGTATTAGTGACAGGTTGCAAGCCCATCGCCTAACAATACTACAAGCCCTTATTCCCTTAGTCGCCTCTTACGACATCCACGGGAAGACATGGAGTGGCACAATTCTGCTAACCCTGCAACCACACATTTATTTATTTGAAATATCGCTATTTTCACTCAATGCTGAACCACGGAAGAATCTCATCAAACTGCAGCCATTAAGGAATAAATGTGAATTCTTATAAACTCGTTTTAATAAGCATAAAATGACATTGGTCCATCACGTGTGTATGCTAAAAATAAAAACAAAGTAAATTCGTGACAGCTACATTTTTTGTTTAGTTTTCTGTGAATCGAAATGAAATGTAGTGTTTAACCCAGATATAAGTATCAATTGCATCCTCGAACTATACTATATTGACGCACTCCATCTCTGGTTGCAATAGATCACTTTTACCCCTTGGTTTAACCGACGTATCGGATCGTAGCAGGTGGAAAGAAGTGGTCTCTGCCTACCCCTCTGGGAAACAGGCGTGATTTAATGTATATAAATTTTGAAAACAGGTTGAATTTGTATTTTTTTGAGTTTGACTACTTATTTCAAGTCTTAACTTTTTAGGCCTTAAAGTTTCATGTTTTTTTTACAGCATTTTCAGTTATATAACGATGATCTTGCGTAAAAAAATAACAACCTAACTTTCCTTCTTCTTCGGCGGAATATAACCAGCAACAGCAGCTGTCTTACTCTTATTTCGTAAGATAAAACAAGACGCCCAAATATTGCCGGCGTAAAAAAATCTAAGTAAAGTTGCTTGTGTAACTACGCCTCTACTACGTTACATTTACTGTCCTTTACTTGCCACTCCCTTCCACGTTATTGTTGCTGGAGCGGGCACGGCAGTGGAACAAATGGATGAGAGCGTCAAACTGCCTCAAGTCTCATTCGGACGTTTATGTCCCGTCCCTGCGTCTATGAGGACTTGGCACTTTTTATGAGATGAGTAAATTTAGACGTAAAGGAACACGTTTTCGCGTTTGCACCTTTTTAGGGTTCCTTAGTCTAACTAGGGTCCCTTATAGTTTCGCTATGCGTCCATCTGTCTGTCCGTCCGTTTGTTGTTGAGCTAGTGTTTTGTTTGTAGTACTTAACGGCATCGGAACTCTACACTGAGCATGGTATGACATGCTCTTGCTCGGGTTTTCTTTATTTCACATTTTCAAGAACCGTCTATATTCTTCTCCGGGATTCAAACTATATATAAATTTCATTCTTGTACATATAACTTAACCTTATACGGTTTCTGTTTCGTTTTAAATTTTGTACAATCTTTCTACAAAACTTACAATCCTAACCTAATTATTATGGACATAAAAAATCCGGTGAACCGCGAGTCGGACTCACGCCACCAAGGGTTCCGTGCTCAAGTCCGTATTTAATATTTTTTCGCATCAGAGCCATTACCCAATTTTGAGTATTAAGTAAACAGCTTACGCCATCCGTCTTCAAATATCTAAAATTAGCTAATTTTGTTAATATATTGAAGACTGTTATTTTGATGACTTTGTTATACTTTTCAATTCGATAGGGTCTGTTTGTCAGCAGTTTTTCTCGGTAGCTAGCCAAGAAAAACTGCTAAGACACACAGACACACACCTAAATAAGGGTACCTTTTTTACCATTTTAGTACGGAACCCTAAAAATACACTAGATTTAGAGGAGAGAATATTTTGTATTTTACAGCGTAAAGCTGAATTGTGAAATCCTCTTAACCACTTAAGCTGACCGCGTCCGCCTCAGTTTTTCTAGTTACATAAGAATGCATTTTCCCTGCAACGTTAAACCGCTTACTTTCTGCTATTATACTCGTAGGTTACTTTTTAGTGAGCATTCAATCTATTACTGTTACTAAAACTACACTTAACCCGCAAAGAATCTCTATTCTACATTGTCTTTACTTCTATTGTTAATGCTATGATAGGTGTTCCCTTACTTGTCAGTACCGGAACCGAGTATTAAACGAAAAGATTACAATAGGGATAAAACCAAAGTTAAATAAAACCCAATTGTCACGTATAGGTAACAGTGAATCAATGAATAACAGTCTTAAACTGCCGCAAGGTCCATTCGGCAGTTATAGCCTCGTCCCCACCGCGTAACGGACGTAACGTGTCAGTTTTATGCCGTGAGCGTAAAAGTAGACGTAAAGGAACACGTTCCTATCCTCAAGTAATTTTATTTGTCGTTTCAGATGGCAATTATGGTCGGCATGCGTCTTAAAAAATATGTCATGTTGACTTATCCTTTTTTTTTACTTTTTCAAAGCAACCTCGTCTACCTATAATAGTTTTTGAAGCCGTATTTCCCTGCAAAGCAAAATGATAACCACTTGGAAATTGTTGCAAGGAAGAATATTTATTTTTACAGTATTTATAGTGATACATAGAGTTCCTAACATCAAACAAAAATTTAAGAACATGGATTTTTCATTAAGTGTACCTACCTGTCTACCTATGAGATTACTGTTAAAACATCTACCAATGATAATAAAGGCAGGCGTTAATCTCGATTCACCTAACTGTTCCAGTAACCTTCCGGTTCCATCATCAATATGTATTAGTGTCACCCAGCCGTAATAAACGTGACATATTAAACGCCAGATCTCCCAACTTTGAGTCACGTGACAAGAGGTTTCTAAGGCAGAACCCAATCAGGAGATCATTATAAGATATTCTAATCGGTACAATCATACTTTGACATGTCCTCGTATTGTCAATGTTATGATAGCTCTTATTTACTTGACATTAATGGCGGCCGAATTAAAAACAATACCGTCAGCCTAATTCGTTAACCTGCTAAATCCTTAAAATGGATGGAACAAATAAAATCATCATCATCATCATCATATCAGCCGAAAGACGTCCACTGTTGGACATAGGCCTCGCCCAAGGCTCTCCACTTAGACCGGTCTTGTGCCTTCCGCATCCATCGCGATCCCGCCATCCTTACGATGTCGTCGCTCCATCTTGTTGGAGGCCTACCAACAGCTCGTCTCCCGGTCCGTGGACGCCATTCGAAAACTTTCTGGCCCCATCGGCCATCAGTCCTGCGAGCAATGTGCCCCGCCCACTGCCACTTAAGTTTCGCTATTCTTCGGGCTATGTCGGTAACCTTAGTTCTACTGCGGAACATAGCATTAACAAATAAAATGGCAAGTGAAAATTAGCTAATTCTTAAAAATGGACTTTGCAGGTTAACGAATTAGGCCGACGATACGATAATATATGAAAAGCAATATGGTTTACCGAGTAGAATGAAGCCCCAGTGTTGTTGACTCAAAATATCTGCCATAAGTAAATGGCAATAACCATTACATGTGTGGTCAAATCTAATTCTTAGATTACTACTAAAGTTGACGAAAAAAGCTGAAAAAAGGCTGTATCATATAATAACTTGTCCTGTTAAACCTTTCAAATTACAGTCAGTAACATGGATAAAGCTACCCTTACATATTTTTCTGCCCCTTTCAAAGCTTCGATCTTTTCGGTTTCAGATTTTGACAGCTCATAATGTGGCGTCAGGAAGGCTGAATTGGGAACGGTTTGCGGAATTGGCATCAACAAACAACGCAGTAACAACACATCACGGCGATCACTCGGCCCACTTGACCCTAATAAGAGGCAGGGCGACGCCAAAAGGTTCGATGACATAAACAGCCGTGATTTAAATTGACAGCTCGTTACCGGGAATTGGTGGCAGGAATGTGTGGCTCAAACGCATTTAACGCCCGTGACACGCATAGGCTTGTTGAATGAGAAGCGAAATCACTTACTTTTTACGAAGTGTCAAAATGATAGCTAGTATAGAGTTTTGTACGAAATAGCAAGCCGTGACATCACGCCTTGCTCATGACTAATAGAGTTCGGATAATAGGGAACAAATTTTATTTTCCCCTTAGGAAGGAGAAGGCACACGAGCATACAAGCCGCTTGATGGTAAGTGGGGTCTGAGACTCACAGATATATGAATTCTCAAGACTACAGTCCTAAGACTCCAAATGCGTTGCCAACCCTTAGGGCTAAGATGGAATGAACGCCCGAAAAAGACAATGCGAACACTGCAGCTTGGCGGTAGGTCAAAGGATGAGATGGTGGTAGCGGTCCAGACCGACCCTGCACATGGTCCTACCACCATTGCGTAATATAGAGTGGTTACAACCGGTATTGGACCTAATAGGTACTAAATACCTCCATATTTATTCGCCGTTTTCTAAATTTTAGGTTTCATTGCGGCAATACGTCCTCTTGTGATAGTTGGATAAATTATGTCTAGAAAATCCGATCTTTCGACTGCTACCCTACCACAATAGGCTTTTTTCAAAAATCGTAACAATTACAATTGCTGGAAGTCTTCTTAAGGTTTTCAGTCTATTTGTGAGAGCTTTATTTCTTGGTTTGAGTGAAACAATTTATCTTGACTGTAGTCATTCATCCTTATTACGACTTTTCAGGTTTACATATCCAACAAATCACTACGCCGTTTAAAAACGTCGTAAATTCGACAAGAACTGTTCACATCAGGGCTGGCGAGGCATGTGCCGCACTTTATTTACGGAAAGAATAACGGCTATGGGTGAGTTGACGTTAATTATCTTTTAACACATTATTTTGCAATTACCGTTATTTGAATGGAGGTACATATGGTCTGTGGAATTTACAAAGCACCGTGGGCGTTATATTATCGGCTCAGTGGCCCTAGCCAAATTGTTACGGTTACGGTTATAAGTCAAATAAAACGAATAAATAACTGGGAACATTGTCACACCAATTGACCTAGTCTCAAAATATGTACTATGGGAACTAGATACCGATAAACTTACTTATACAGAGATAGGTAAATACAAGTACATTTAAAACATCCAAAACTCTGGAAACGGTGTTCTTGCTTCACCAACACTCATTTCATAGAACGTTTCGTTTCACAGAATTACACTTCATCGAAAGCTGTTTTCTGCTGAAACCCTGATGTTTTCAGATCTTCTTAAGCTTGTGACTATTACTAAATCTAAACTCCTGCGCCTAGAAAAACCTGTCTATAAAATGAAAATTCTGGAAGTGATACGTTCTATGGGTAACCCCTGAAACAAATTGCAAATGCGTACTCGCCCTCATTACCCAAAAATCTGTCCCTACTGGAATATGAACCCCAAAAAGAAAAAAAGACAAAATTATAAGCTTGACGTGGCGGCCGAACGGTGCAGTCGTGCGCTAATATCAATTCCAGGGATACTCCTACTATAAGGTGTTTAAATATTATGTACAATTTCAGCTGTACTTGATTCTGGATCCTGACAAAAGGTAATTAAAGCGAATACATGAATTCCAAAACCGATAAACCAGATGCAAAACTGATCCACAAAAATACAAAAAAAGTATTGTAACTACAACATAGATAACTATAACTTAAACCTCGGATGATTTATATCCTACAGCACAATTAATTTATACAGCAGAAGCAAAAAGGAAATCCGTTTCCCTTGTCATTTTTAGGTGTTGAGGTTTTAAAATTGACATTCAGGACATTTAAAATTATAAAATGGTGGTATTGTCGTCAAAAGTACCTTACCTAGGTTATTGATTTAACAATTTGATGCATCTATATGATAAATAAGATCAAATTTAAGTGATATTTCTAGATATATTGGAAAATAACAAAACATAATATTTGACGTGACCTTGTTTTGTTTCACTTAGGCGGAAGGGTTCAATTCAAATTATGCGTAACGTTACATTATGTGACCGTTTGTTACATGAAAAAGCGAAGCAAAGGAGATTCCGAGATATTTAGAATAATGAATTAGGATTTATACTGAAATATAAATACATCAGTCATCGTCGTTTAAAGACCGTGCAACCGTTTTAAATTATCTATGTAAACGAAAAAACGCGTTTCTAGATCCTTAAAAAGTAAGTATAACTCATGGTTAACAATCGTATAAACGTACCAAGGATGCTATCACGTTTAACGGTTTATATTTGATGACGGCTGTTCCAATCCAAAGCTAATTTCAACCAGCCTCAGGCTCTATAAAATCCATTATATGCCGCTCGCATCCGCAGCCAATGATATATGTCATGTTAAGAAAAAGTTCCCGTTTGGAATTACCATTTTCATCATTCGATTCTGATCCTGTCACTAGGCCTGCGTCATTGAGGTTCCCATGGGATTTGTCTCGAGGCAGACAATGCTCCAAATGTCGGCCACAATTTAGAATAGTTTCGGCGATGTCTTTCAGCTTCCGCGTTTCTCGTTCAAAAGCGGGTTCCGCGTTTTCGGTAATGTACCCAATAGTTTTTTTTTTTATACTAGTTATTTCCCTCGACTCCGTTCGCGTAGAAGTTGTTGTTTGCTGTTCCCCCAGAAACCGTCCGATTTTTTAGGATAAAAAGTAGCCCAATAAAAACCTTATAATTAAAATAAAAGTATGAGTTTTTTTGCATTGCTTCGCGTCCTATCCAGATCCAAGTAAATTATGGCGAGAAGGTACGAATCCGTTATAAAACTGGAAGCTTACATCATGCATAGCGTTAACGTAAACGATTTTCGAAAACTGTCAAAATGTATGGAGTTGACATAAAGGATCGAAGGACCGTCCGGCAGTTTACGTCTATTCTATACATTTTCGATAACGATAACGTACCTAATGTATCTCGTCTAAGGCCACTTGCGTGTGTAACTAGTGTTAGCAATATCAGACTGTCATTGCGTCTATACTGAATTCACGGACTCTACTTGCTCGGATGCGTCCGAAAAAAACATCCTTATAATACCATATTTTTGTAATAAATAACAAAAGATTATTAAAAACCATTGCGAGGTTTCATAATTTAGTCAGATTTAAGAAAAAAAAATTCTTTGGATTTTGACATATCTACAGCTAAATATTTTTTACAATACATTTCAACTATTCCAAACCTTGCGATATATTTTTCTAGATGAGATTTTTTTTGTAATTAATTCAATTAGTTGGTTAAAATGTTGCATTTTAGTATATTTTGCAATAAATACTGCGGTTAATTCCCTAAGATGTATTCCAATTATTACCTAAAAGACCATTGCTGTGGAGAAAAATAGTCGAGAACGTATGCCTAGTTAGGTAGTTGACGGTTGATAAACCCAAAAACCATTAAGTAGCCATTTATATCCTGTCAAGAATATGTTGTCGATAAGTTTCAAACAGACCGTAAAGGGAGTCCTCCTGGAGCAACCGCGACAGTCAGAGAAATGGAACCTCTTTACTATTTGTCACCACCCGACCATCTAGACAAAGCACCTTTCAAACCCAATGTAGTTGAATTATATTCCTTACTGCGTCGTAATAAAACAGACTAGATACATTAACCCTTTGTGCGTACGAGAAGATGTCAGACAAAATTAATTTTCATTCATAACATAACACGCAACCACTCATCGTAAATGCTAAATGTAATGCTGACATGTCTATGATTCTTTAAGCTCCAAAAAATGGCAACTAGCACGTACCTGAAAGTAAAGAAACTACAAAAAAATCTAACTTCTTGCACTATTGATACCATGCCAATTTTTACAATACGACCGCCAAAGCTGTCTACTATATGCACGCTAAGCTAATATATCGTATCAACATAATTTGCCCTCACGAAATATACTGGACGAAATATAAATGGAGGCCTTGAGATTAAACAATCCCTAACGTTTGAAGCTATTGTCTATCTGTAGCCCAAACATATATAAAAGCATGCTAGTTTGGGTGCGATGGAAAATTCATCTTAACTCTAACAAAAATTTGCGCTTTAAAGCTTAATATTTCATCAACGGATCCCTTGATCAAAAACATACTTGCACAAACCCACAATATTTTTGAAAGACCTATCCAATGACACCCCACACTATGGGGTAGACGAGAAAAAAAAACATCCCCACGTTACGTGTAGGAAAGGTACCTACGTACACAAAAAAAAAAAAATTACCTTTTATGTTATCACTTTGTTGGCGTGACTAATATGTATATTCATGCCAAATCGCAGCTATCTAGTACTAAGAGTCTCTGAGCTAGGCTGCGGACGGACGGACGGACCTGGCGAAACTATAAGAGTTCCTAGTTTGACTACGGGACCCAAAAAAATGAGTAGTTTATTAAATAATAAATTTTGTCATGGTATGGTATGGTACGACAAACGAGTATGTTATATGAAAAAATGAGTTATATTACAATAAATTAAATATATTAACTTGATTTCAAGTTAATATATTTGATTTCAAGTTAATATATTTAATTTAATGTAATATAACACATTTTTTAATACACCATACTCGTTTGTCTCTTCATATACTTACCTGTACGTTGCACTGTCGTCTGTGACTTAATAAAGTCTCAGTTCCGAAAGACTTATAGTGCACTTAGTCTAGCCAGGTGTACACTTAGCCAGTGAAACAGAGATAAATAGCTAGACATCAGTTTCTTTAAACAATTGAAACATACTAGTCTCCACAAGAAAATTCACTTTACCGTCTGATAAATGGTCTGTTAGAAAATTGATTCCCCTAAATGAATTTGAATGAAATCTAAAGTAATATATTTATGTAGTAACTTTGTACGCGTAGAACAAGTTATTTTTACCCCTGAAAACTCAGCATCAGCGATTTAGGGATAATTTAGACAAAGCCTTGACAGAAAGAAAATACACGACAGTTGATTTCAATAAGTATCTATCGCATTTGTAACATGTATAAATCCTTACTGATATTACAAACTGCGGAAGTGAAGTCAATAATACGCTAGGCCAAAAATACTGTACACCGTACAAAATACTACTAATTAAATATTTTCAATTCTTTTGAGTACAATGCTTTATTAGTTGATTGGTGGTAGAGTATAGCGAAGTGGGTAGCGCTCGATTCAATGTAACGGAAACCGGCACCAGCAAATAACAGTTTTATTAATTAGTGGAAAACCTTGTTTGTGGTATATAGTGAAAAACAACCGGAATTAAATTTGATCAACAAAATACAGATAGCTTCGTGGAATACGTTCAATATCAAACAAGCGCAAAGGATATCACCTGAAATTAAATGAAAATTAATCAATGGTAGCTGCATTTTTTGTTTCGGGATAAGTGGTGGTATTCTTTTGAGCAAATATTTGAAAAGTAAAAACAACAATACAACTGCATCTTTTATGGTATAAAAGTCGCATTGTTTTAACGAATGATATGGAGGGAACAGTGGAGCATCATGAACTATCAAAAACTGCGGAGCTGGGTTGTGCAGCTTTCAATACGGTTAGCCCAAACTGTATTTTCTCGCTTGTTAGTCATAGAGCTGACACCGAGCGACAAACACGACGTGGGTATATTGTTTTAACCACCTTGTGGCTCTTGACAAGATGCAAAACGCCAACGTAAACGATTTTCGAAAACTGACGTAGCTATGAAATTGACCTACGGCCCTAGCCAAGATGCAAACGCTACTAACGTTTTTCTTTTCTATCACTCAAAACGTATGGGATGACGTTCTCGTGCGTTTCGTAAACCACGTGGTCGACTGTCATCCCATACATTTTGAGCGATGGAAAAGAAAAGCGTTAAGAGCGTTTGTATCTTGGCTAGGGCCACTAAGCGCTCGACGCGACCGTCTGGCAGCTAAAGTCAGCCCTTTACATTTTCGACACCGATACTGTTCTCGCAATACATGTTGTCAAGGGTCACTGGTATGCCTACATATTCCTACTTACATTAGTCTGTCTTTAAGTTTTTTTATGATAAAGAGAAGGCATACGAGCACTCAGGCTACCTGATGGTAAGTGAAATCTGAGACCCATCTAGACATAGGAATTCTCAAGACTATTATTAAGACTGCAATCCTAAGCCCTCAAATGTGTTGCCAACCCCGAGGACTAAGATGGAACGAGTTTATGCTAGTAATTTCACCAGTTGTCCCCACACTGGAGCACAACAATGCATACACTGTTGCTTTGCGGTTGTTTAATGGATAAGATAGTGGTAGCGATCCGGACGGACACAGCACAGGGTCCTACCACCATTAAAAACTAATTTTAAACTCCTTTTGGCTTCTCGCAGTCGAGTAAAGGTAACATAGCTTGTTCAAGCGATCGCTGATCTTAGCGCCCTCGCAGCTCTAGGCTGATTCGAGCGAGCGAACTCTTTTGTTCCGAAAGATAATACCACCACAGGGACTCATTGTGAAATATGGAATTAAATCGTATTCGTTTGACGTCGTTGTATTAGATATCAGTCCGTGATTTCCTTTTCTAACTTTTATAGACTGCGTCCAATTTTGCTCATTATGAGCGTGGGTTTGTAATATTGCAAGAAGATTTTGTAATGGAATATTATAACTACTCGTAAGTTTGGACTTGATTTTCGAGGGAATATTCCTTGGATAAAAGGAGATTTTTGGAAATGAATAGGCGGATGGATAGGCGATGGGCTTGCAACCTGTCACTAATACACTGGTAAACATCTTAGCCTACTTCTGCAAAATTCTGGCTACAGAATTATCACCAAGTCTTTTTAGAGTTGTCGGTATTTCTGTAGCTCTGCCTACCCCACTCTGGGAATTAAGTCGTGATGTTATGTATGTGTGTAATAGGGGGAGAAGCAGGAAACTATTTAGATGCGCACGAAGTCGCGGGCGTATTCTAGTTAAGTATGAGTAAGCAATGGAATTATTTTTTAATCGATGGTTTGTCTAAAAACTTTATAAGTCTACCAAAACCCATTTCTAGGACCCCACTAAAGTTCCAACTAAAAGTAGCATCTCTGAAAACAATTAAAATAAAAGATAAATGAGCCCCACTGTACCATCGCAATTTAAGAATCGAACAGCAGAATTAACCATTGAACACAACACGCCAGATCAATCCGACAATAATATTTCTCTACTATTATTTTCCCCGCAGTTCGCAATCTATGTTTCCAAGTTAATAGACATCTGACTTGTGAAGGCATGATGCACACTCGCCCACTTTTGTTCCGTTGACAGGTTTCCAATAAAGGCGACACATGCTTTGTGCCAGAGGGAGAAGGGATGGGAAAGCAAACTCGTCTGTATTTAAACTAGGACTTTATTTATCTAATGCTGGCAGTATTGGACATATTTAATTAAATTGGTATCGGAACTTATACGAGTATATAACATGTCAAACATTCAGTAGTCACGTATCGTAATGTGATTTCGAATGTAAGTTACATCCTATTCATTCAAGTAATAATGGGCAATGCTTTCAGAGTTCATCACTTTTAAGCGGTCTATCGATTTCCATCAAACCTATCACTTTCAATTAGAAACGTATCGAGATCGGTTCATCCGTTTAGAAGCTAGGAAGCCGCAGTTAATTACTCTGATGGGTCTCTATTCTACTGGGTTAAATCGATATTGCGTTTTACGTGTTTTAGTATTGTTTTTAACTCGGACGCCATTACTGCTAAGTGAATAAGAGTTATCAAAACGTTGACAATACGGAAACACGTCAATATAGAATCTCAGCCAGTTGCATATAAACATTAATAAGCACTATTGGCAAATTAGGGCACATTCTGTAACTTTCCAATTCGCCAAGGTAGAAAGTGACAGCAGGTAATTGAAAAAGGGCATCATTTTTAATGAGCGGTCGTGCAACTGGGAATATGCAATAACTTATAATAATTATTAAGTACTGTACAAAATAAATAACAGTTACGTCCTTCCCGTTAATCTTATGACAACCCAATTATTGCTCTTCTCGACGCGGCACGAAAACACTCCTAGACGATCAAAATGATAATTATAGCTATTGGGCATTTTCATCGCCATGCGCCATCCGCCTGCGTCATTTCACCACTGGCGAGGGCCTTGCCCATTGCACATCACTCACCTCGATCTTCAGCCGTTCTCCAGCCACTGCTAGCTATATCATGAAATTGGTTCCATAATGTTTTACCAAATCATAATTTGGCGAACTATATAATTTTACAAACTTTCATTTCCCACCACATTATTAAAAAAAATGTGGGCAAAGGTCTAACGTAAATAACATATTTAATAAAGCCATGTAACCTACGTAATATGTAATGGTTTAAGCACAAATACGTTATTGCGAAATGAAAGTTTGTAAAATGATACATTTGGCAAACGTACTTTTGGTCAAAAGTACGGAGCCCATGAAAATATTAACTTGTTCCTATGTACACACATTTGAAGCACGTGTAGCGCTCGGTGGCCGGCGCCGGCGGCGGCTCGCACCGATCGTTCTGCGCTAAGCAGTCAGGGAGCGGCTAAACCAACCGAAGAAAGTATGACGCCGAAACTGTTTATTTTGCAGCGATGTTTGTATTTGCGCGCTTGAAATTACATTTAGAGTGTTTTTGTTGCTAAGGAAAACATATAAATTGACGATGCGAAGAGATTTCTTTGTGATCTTTAATGTTGGCTCAGAGATTACTTTGATATGTAACGAAATACTTGTGTCATTTGATTGCCATTGTTGGAATTTCATTATACTTTTAGGATTTTGGATTATTCAATAGTATAACGATCGTTATATAGCATTCTATTGGAATTGCCGTTTGAAATTGATATCTACTAAAAACAGTGGCAAGAACTCGATGCCGGTTTATATTTCGGGATTTTGTCCATTTATATCATCATTGCCATTTAACCTGGCACTGGATCGCGTTAAGGCGACGGGTAGTTTTTTTTCTAGCGGTTCAAATTCGATATTTCCATCACGGATATACAGGGTGTCCGGGAGATAGTGGTCAGACTCAGGAGTAGAGACGAAACGGTATCCGGCCGGATGCCGGATAGTAAGTCATTATCCGGCTGGATGCTGGATAGGAAATCCAATAAACACACATACACTGCTAAATATCTTAGCCTACTTGTGCAAAATGTGGTTATAGAATTATCAACAAGTCTTTAGATTTGTTGGTATTTCTGTAGCTCTGCCTACCCCACTCTGGGAGTGAAGGCGTGATGTTATGTATGTATGTAACTAGCGGTAAATTATGATGCATGAACACATTTTTTTCTGCGTTTATGGGTAAAACTCGATTGCGGTTGTTTTCATAGATAAGACTGTATTCAGAAAATAACCTCTCACTGTAAACACTGCCGCATGGAGCCGACAAGTATATTTTTGCAAACTTTGTCAATTTTGGATATTGTGTCGCATTGACCGACCATCAAAGGTTACGGTTAGGAAGTACGACCGATACTACAGCATTCAAATAATATAGTCAAGTTCATTAGAAATCGCGTTTTTCTCTTGATTCTGATTCTGCCCGTTTGGTACTAGGTCAATTTGTGTGACATTGTCCCGTGATATTTATTTATAAGTCCTGCCGCATCTTCGGTATCCGGTATCCGGCTAAATCACTATCCGTTTCATCTCTACTCAGGAGTGTCCAAAATGTGATAAATCATGCTCAGTAAAAGTCACACCGAAAACGAGATAGCTCAACATATCAAAATACCGGCGATATGCCACCGTACTCAAGAGTTCGTTCATGAAACGCTGCCAAGCCTGCATTAGGGCTGGCAGCAAGCAATTTGGACACTTGTTTTAAATGTAAGAAAATTTAAGTTATTACCTTTTATCGTAGTGTCACTGTATTTCACTGTCAATGTCTTTTAAAATATTTTAAAATATTTAACTTGATTTTAGACGGAGAATAAGTCGTTTTGTTAATTCGATAGTTTGATAGAATACAGTTTTGGTTGGCCAAACTGCTATAATCAATAAACTCAATTGTTATATAATTTTAGAATCTTTATTAAACAGTAAACTTTTTAACAAAGCAGCACTTTAGGTTTTAATACATTTTTTTTACTTCGTGCTATGTCAAACTTGCCGGAAGAAAAACTCAGATACCTAAACTTTAAATTAAGTAAACTGCTCATGATTTATTAATTCTGTTAAAAGGGTCTTAAAGGAACTTTAATCAGCTTTAATTGACAGCAAATTGAACTGAAAAATTCTAAGAACTGTGTCTGTGGCATTAAAAATAATAAACCAGGGTACCACATTTCCAAAATTCTGAAAAGTTGTGATGTCTCGTTTTTGGTGCGACTTTTACTGAACATGATTTATCATATTTTGGACTCTCCTGAGCTGAGCTATACAACCCTGTGAGATCAGCCACAATCTCCCGGACACCCTGTATTTAAGACCTCTTTAATTACTAAGTCTACCTGATTTTTAAGAAAAATATCTTAAAATTTGGTTGACGCAACAATTTACCCAAAAATAAAGATACAGTTCTGGGAGTCAAAATGTGTTTTATGTAATGGTATCACTACAAAAAACCTGCACAAAGTTAGTATGGAAAAACTGCTCTATCCGTTGCCTTAAGAGACACAAGGGACCGCTTTATAGGGGGTTACCAATTACCAAAGCAATTCAGTTTACCGTAAGAGAAAGGGACATGTGTGTATCTGCTATAGCTCTGTATTTTGCACTCATCCTAAACTGAATTGCTTAGGCATGTCGTAGTAACCCCGATAGAGAATCCAAGTGGTTGGATTGGTCATATTATGATTACATTACATTGATGGATAAATAAACTAAATTAAACTACAAACTGTTCAGAAAAATATTTGGACAAGCACGAGGTATTTAAAGATCAATATTGAATAGTGTCTTTTTCGTAAGATATGACATTCATATTAATATTCATATTCATTTATTTGCATAACCATAGTGTTACAATCCTTTATGGATCCTATTCGTACATAAAGCGGACTATTGGTTGTGGCGTTCTTCACACAAGACCTTAGTCCAGAAGATGACATAAATTACTGATAAGACGAACACACAATAGGTACTATTAGTTTTTAAGGTTCCGTACCCAAAGGGATCCTAACGGACTCAATTAATACATATATCTGTCCGTCTGTCCGACAAAACTTTAAAGAGCTGTATCTTTTAAATATGTGTTATTAAAGTTATGTTTGTTAAAGTTTTGCTCCGTCCGTGCTGATCACTAGTTTTACGGCGGATTTACAAAAAAAAAAGTAAAATAATATGGGGCCATATACGAAAGGTTTTATTTTTCAACGAATTTTCAATTTGGTACAAAAACCTAGAATAAACACAGGCCGTTCAAATTTTTTATGTTACGATAAAAAGTATACCAAATTATGAATCCGCGTATAAATAAGTAACATAAACCTATAGAATGTTTAAGTTTAACGGATTCAAAACAAAAACTAATAAATTACTCAATTTTTGTTGAAAAAAGTTGGTAACTCAGTGGTCAATTGCACTTTTTCCATAGAAAAGGCGAGGACATATCAACCTGCGTTACTCACTTTAATGTTAATACAAACATTTTTTTGTGAATTAGGATAGTTCTAAATATAAGCTTATTTACGTAAATTTGCGAGTTTCAAGTAAGAAAACACAACAATTTACCGTTTTATTAAATAAAAGTCGTTTAGCGAGAGCGTCGTAAAACTTATGTACAACGAAAAGTAGAATAACCAAACATCAAATGCTAAATAAAAGTCACGCTCGTGAGCGGTTTTATAAAACGTAGTTGTCAATCTTCGTTTTTTTATAAAACACGTGCGACAAATATACTGTCAGTTGCGAGTGCTAGTGTGATAGCGATAGCCAGCCGAACACTATTTAGAAGCTCATAATGATGGTTCTTAGTCGGACTATCAAAATCATGTCAATTACGTGCTTGGCAATTCAGCGAATTTTCACAGAAATTAATCCAGCCAATATAACATTTATATCACCCAAAAAATATCACAAACGTAAAATTTACATAAGACAACACATTTAATATGTATGGCCCGACACGCTCTTGTATTTTTATCCAGAAACCTTCGCCATAAAACTAACCTGGGGGGTGATTCTCTCAACACAGCGCTGCGTCGATTTTAAAGGTGAAGTTTTATCTGGCAAGTTTATGAAGTACCGTCGGAGCGTACAAAACACATTTTAGCGCGCGCCTTCTCAAGGCAGCTTTATACGACACTGAAGTCGAATCACCTGCCTGCTGCCTAATTGAGAAGGTACGCCCTAAAATGTGTTTTGTACGCTCCGACGGGACTTCTTAAACTTGCCGGATAAAACTTCACCTTTTAGATCGACGCAGCGCTGTGTTGAGAGAATCACCCTGCATGTGTTTCCAGATTAGTATGCAAACGAGCTGCGCCGTGGCGTGTGCGCCGACCGTTAAACACTACTTATCGTCATACACTTAGTTCGAGGCAAATGAAGAAAGACGATCGGCTCCTTACAACCAATACATATAATTCAGATAAACATTCATTAAAATAATGGTAATGGTCTTTGGAGTAACGGTGAAATAAGTTATTTTAAACTATGTAGTTTGTAACATGTTCCAATTTTTAGCTTGTTGACGTAACAGACATTGCCGTTCCATTCCAACCATTGAAACTTCAACTTTATTTTGCTTAAGTTTAAATAGTTAGAAAACCGGTCAAGAGCATATCGGACCACGTTGAGAGTAGGGTTACCAAGCCTTTACTATAAACAAAAAATCTGTGTCAAAAAACAACGAGTGGTCCGTCCATCCGTCCGACCGTCCTTAGTAGTTATAATATAGTGTCTTATTTTATATAGATAATGGTATGGTACCGTTAGTGCGCGAGTCCGACTCGCACTTGGCCGGTTTTTTTTAGTGTTTATCTACTAACCACGTATCTTAGGAACAAAATCATGTCTACTTAGTCGTGACAGTTTTCCTTTTAAGCTCGTTATAAATTAATGTGCTTGACTGTGCGGGGGGGGGGGACACGTGACTCAAGCGAAAATTACACTTTTCGAGTTCATTATTTCTTAAACGGTCTCCTACATGTAAAAAATTATAATAACATGTACTGTCGAAGTCATAAAGATTAAAGATTGATTTTTTATTAAAAAATATCCAATAATACCTCGCTCGATGTCATAATATAATAAAAAAACCGACAAGAGCATGTCGGTACACGCTCAGTGTAGGGTTCCGAAGCCGTTAAGTACTTAATACAAACATAAAAATCAACAAGTAATTACTAATTTTCTATTTAAAGTCATAATTGTGCCGTATGTGCCGTCTTAGATGATTTTAGTAGGTATAAACACTTTAATCGCGTATCTCAAGAACCAATGATGTCTACTTAAGTAGTCGTGATAGTTTATCAAAAAATTGTTTTCAAAAACCCACAATATTTTTTAAAAGACCTATCCAACGACACCCTACTCTATGCGATAGACGAGAAAAAAAATACTGCCCCAGGTTACGTTACGTGTAGGGGAAGTACACTACCCTAAAAAAAAATGTTTACATTTATTGTACCAATTTGTTGGCGTGACTAATATGTACATTCATGCCAAATTACAGCTTTCTAGCACTAAGTCTCTGCGCTTGGCTACAGACGGACGGACGGACGGACATGGTGAAACTATAAGGGTTTCTAGTTTGACTACGGAACCCTAAAATTGGTATGGCGGTTACACGAAAAACATTTTTATTAAGATTTCATTTTACAACTTTGCCAGCGTAGCTAATTTAAATGTATAACTATATATATTAAATTTAAAATGCGTATACTATTACTATACAGTTAGCCGCCTCCTTTGGTAATGCGGAAGAATGCACTCAAGTGGCAACCGACATATTAGCAGTTTTAGAGGAATAGCTCTTACTACCCCACTCTGGGAATGAAGGCGTGATGTTATGTGTGTGTTATATCTAGTAAGTTATTAGTAATGATTAACGTCCACTAGCATACTTAATCGTATTCCAAATAATAAGTTCAAGTATAAAGTGTTTGACCTAACAGTAATCTTAAGACCGTAGCAGTGTTTCAGAATATTTAAGTAACTAGCTTAAATAGAGGACTTAAAATTTGATCCGACGTAAGTCTTCTCCGTTGCCCAAACAGTGTTCGGGCGAATTAGAACAACAGCAAATATCCGGGCAGTAAACCAAACCGCTTAACTACCAATCTCGATATGAAACATAAAACCGGCGATCGCACGCGTCACACATAATGGGCGAAACAATCTGGTGGCTGCCACTATATCCTCCTTAGAGATGCTCCGCTGTGCCAATATTTTCATTCCCAGAGGCGAACTTTTATCGAAATTTTCTAGCGTTGACCTGCGAAATAGTGTTCGGATCTCAATAAAATCGGGCGGTTATTTCATTTTAAATGTAAGTTCAAAAATACTTAAGTAGAATCAATGAATGGGCTATAAAAATGAAGGAAAAGGCGGTTAGGAAAACGGTTTTCAGTTTACGACGTTTAAAATTCGAACGTCACTTTGATTGAAAAGCGCGGTAAACTTCTGTTGAAATGGGTTTTAAGTACCCAATGGTAACATTTATTTTATGGTGAGGCACACGAACACAAAGTCCACCACGATACGTGTGATCTGAGGCCCATAGACATTTAAATTCTCAAGATTACACAATCTAGAGACTGCAATCCTGAGACTATAAATGTGTAGCCAAACAAAAGGACTAAGGAGTAGCGAGCGGCAACAATCAAATACCTACAAAGAGATGTATGAAGCATATCACAAGTCGCCGCGGCAGTGATATGGCGATTTATACGGACGGACGCAGCTATCTCGTATGATAGAATGAGAGACGTATAAAACTTTCTCATTCTTACAAGTGGCTGCGTCCCTCTTAGCCTTAGCCGCTAATCCAACTGTTGGTCAATGAGAATCTTTATTTTTCTACGTCCTCCGTACGTTTGATGATTGCGGTTTTGGATGTAGGAATAACAATAACATCTATGTAATAATGATAACAAATGAAATATTCCGAATATTTTTTATCTACAAACGTATCATAAGTCCTCTTAGCACCTATAGATGTGTTACAGGTAGCACTGGTAACAATGCAGGTTATTATCCTTCGGATTCTGAACCCACGAGTACTTATAATATGTGTGTAGATGAAATAATGTATGCAACTGGACATAATTAGGCCTTAAAACACTCGCGTTTTAAGACTGTGTATTAGATACATAAAGTACTATAACGCACACTTATACCAGTGCTTGTGTAAGAATAATTTCAGTTGCAATTGTCATCCATTTGCACAAGCTGAAACACACGCGTGCAACCGCAAGACTGAAGCAATCCGACAACACGGTTAGCGTTGTTGGTAGTTACCCTACCCATGTAACTCGCGGTCCCGGGTTCGATTCCCGGTAAGGGCAAACATGACTCAACAGAAATGCGTGGAGCTAACCCCATGTGATTTTATTTAGTCTTTCGTTCGTTCTTAGTTCTTTAACCGAACGATTGTCCTCGCGTGGGATGGTTCTTTAATAAGTTCTCATGGTAATCGTCTAAAACTTGATATTGTCGAAATACACCTTGGTAAAACAAGAAGTGAATGCCATTAATTAAGAAAAGAGGGATCTTTTTAATTGTTTTTTTTATTCTGGTCCAAAATCAAAAAGGTTTTCAATTTACAACCTATATAATGTTTGCCAAATTAAGTGCTACTGACTGAGTCAGAAACGAATATATTCAAAAAGTTACCTCCGAGGAAATACATACAATTATTTATAACCCTTAACTCTTTGAAAATAAATCTCCGGAACCCGTTAGTCCAATACTTCACTGATTAAAAGCTGCACATCCATGCCATAGGCTATATTTACCATGAATACTCGCGCAGAATCGCGGCACTAAACTACAATAAATTTTAATCGACGACTTGCGGTACATCTCTAACCTCATTGGCTCCGTCACGTTCACCGACGCGTCATAAACCACTGGACTATTTTAAGACTGCATGACGTCTGACCTGAGATAACTCCCGGCTAAAGTGTCCCCTAAATGGTGGCCTCTTATCGCAGCGATAAGGCGCTGATAAGAAGGGTGATGAGACCGCTTATCGTCCTACGATGTACTTTGTCTCTAATGCGTGCTACTATATCTGCTGGCGATAAAGTATTGGGATGCCTCTGATCGAGGAACGCGTGGGTTATATTGGTTTTTTTACGATATAGCATACCATAAACTGTCAATACACTTTCTTGAGCTATAGCCTGAGTAACGGGCAGAGTATGCATGAGAATTTCATCTGCTATTAACAATATCTCTGTTGGTCCACCGAACCGATTTCGACTTAATTTTGGTATGGAGATAACTTGACTCCCGGGAAAGGACATGATACTTTTTATCTCGAAAAATTGGATAGCACCCGAGGAAATAGCGATAAACGATCTCCACGCGGACGGAGTCACGGGCAACAGCTAGTAATTTATACTATTAGAATTATTAAATACGGAATCTTGCCTGCTAAGTCGTTTATTATTTTAAAATTTATAACCAAAGAAAAGAAGAAGATAAATTCATAAAAAGTATTATACCTATGTCTTTTAAGAGCACTCAAGCTATCTCCATTTCAAAATTCATAATCAACGATACGTAGTTTAGCCGTGAAATAGTCACAAACGGACCTACTCACAAACTTAATTTCGCATTTGATACTCGTATGAATAGAGTTAGGGATAGGGTTAAATAATATTTCCTAAACGTAGTTACACGTTGGTGACACGATACATAGTTAGTAATAGCAAACATGTTTCATTAGAATGTCGTGAGTCTGCGGTTGTCGTCTCAAACTCACCAGCCTCGTCCTTGGGGTTGAGGCACAGTGGAATATATGAAGACGAGTTTAACATTTAGTGTCCTTGAAAGGCTAAAAGTTTATTAAAATGATCAAAACGTGTATGTTACTAGTTTTGTGCACTGACCCCTTTATTCCTAAACGCACTGTAAACCTATTTCAGTTAAAATATGTTTTGTCACTTTCTGTTAGATACAAATGTCGCAATGAGGTACGGAAAAAGTATACTATTGTAGTATATTGTATGGGTCATACACACTCTTACATACAAAAGTTGTCTCTCCTGTGGTTAATAGTTAAAAGCTTGTGTGCATATAAATTATGTTTTTATATGATAGGTCTAAAGCAGTCCTGACGGCGTTTTTGCGGGAATGGGCAAAGCCAGAAAATTAGGCCATACAAAACGTTAACTTTCGGTGTGTCCACAGGAAAGACGGTAACCTAAATCTGTGTATGAACCGCACATATTTTAGCTATTTTATGAATGAATAAGAGGGTTAGTCAGTATTAAATTGAGGACTGATTGTTAACAATTGACTTGTTTTATATTAATCTGCAGTTCTCCGCTAAATGTTAAATAAGTTGTGGAAATATGGTAATGATTAAAATAATTATCTAAATCTGCCACTAAATACGTTACACATAACACACTACTACACACACGAAATCTCTTACCATTAAAGATATCAATCAAATAAAACAGTAAACATGTTGAGTATTCAGAGACCCCAATATAAACCTTTTAATGATATTAATTATCATCATAAATTCCAATGATTTGACTTGTCTCATAGAAATAAGTTAACATGAGCCTTCCGCTCCTCTCGGCGCTATTTTGTCGTCACATGTAACTATTATAGCATATAAATAAACATGCTAGGAAAGGAAGAGCCGTCAGCAAGTTTACAGAGAAAAAAATCGTAGGTAAACGCCTTGTAATTTTCTTTGTTTTCTCAAGATTGAAAAATTGGAGGAAGTCGAGAAAGATTGAGTGAGAGGAGTGAGGACAAATTACGGTGGACATTTTTAGTCCGGGTTAATTTATCGACAATTTTTATTCATAACAACTATTCAACTATGGGGTATTGTGATTTGTTTAACTCTTTGTTGTATTTTTGAATTATGAAAGAGTTTAGTTAGTGTTTGTTTGCAACTGTGACATAGGTAGGTACGTAATTTAAGTCATAAGTACCCAATCGTGGGTATCCCCAGAATACAACATACATCAACTAAAACAAAAGTAATTAAACACAAAGTACTTAGAGTTTTCATATACCTCTCCTACGTAACCACCATTAACCCTTTTGTTTGCGTAACGTTTTTAATTTATATTCTGGCATTGACGTACGTTCCTTAAGCCACGATTACGTGGTAGGTACCTACGCAAGGTAAGATTTAATTGCAAAATCTGAATCTTTCCACACACAAGGTTGAAGTATTGGTTACACCTGAATATCGTAAATTAAGACTACACATAGAAACCTTTAGTAACTACCGTCAAAAAACGTATTTAAACAATGTCTATGTAATACGAATACCATATTTATTTGGTCTTTTATGTAGGCTACTGTCAAAGGAATGACTTTCTTTCAACGTGTCAATGCACAGTGTAGCTAAATAAATTCTAAAGCTGTGTAGCCGGCTAAAGTCAGAAGTTATCTAGGTATCTACTCTGCCTTCAGGAAGTCGGTTCGTCACTTGTGCCAACAGCCTTGTGACAAACTCCACGACCGAATGATTAGCACCCGATGATGTTTGCTCTTTACATTCTTCCCGCGCTATTTACTACTCGTCCGCCGCAAAACACCTCAAACAAAATCACTTAAACCTACCGGAAAATATTTAACGTTAGGAACACAAAGTTATCACTACAATGCTAAATTCCCCGAATTTTACAAGAAAAATACCCGATAAAGTTTTATAAAGTAGCTCACCTGTTTCGAAACACGCGTGTTGCTACACTCGCCACAGACACACACTTTAGTCACTAAAAAAACCGTATAATTGAGTGGGACCCTTTGTTTGTTAGCGAGCGGTTTGCGCGGCTTAGTCAGAGGGTTTCAGAGGGTAAAGGACGGTTCGCGAGCTGCGGGGCTGGGCGCGAGCGGCGAGAGGCGCGACGTCGCGACGTGCTCCACCGGCCGCGAATGCTCGACGACTGAGTCCCCGCCGCCCGCCCTAGCCACTCGCCGCCGCCCAAGCAAAAACGTTAGCATACCCACTCATTAAATACCCGACTTTTAATACCGTTACATTATTAATATGCTAATTCTCTTATGGTTGTTTCCCTGCGCGTACACGAGTTAACACGAGATAACGCGAGTACACAGTTGTATCTCGGAGTGCACTGCTTTGTAAAGATTTAATAAAAGAAACTCTCGCGACTTTGTTGATAAAGATGACAACGTGACTGTGTTTAAACAAACTGTGTTTATTCATTTTGTCGTGCTTATGCGTACATTTAATTTTATTTATTAGCGTAAGCTACTTATATAACTTACTCAGAATCTCACACTTAATTTTATTCTAATCAATTTGTGTTTTCCCTGAAAATGTACCTACGAGTATAAATATCTTAAGCGCATACAAAATGCGTGCAGTTTAATTAAGGAAATAATAACATGACGTAAAGCAACATGATCCCGCTCCTTCTGTTCACCAACGTCGGTACCTCATGATTAGCGTAGCAAGTGTGCGCGCGCGCCGGTGCCGCGAATTGTATTTGTTGTTGGTAAAATCTTTATTTGGGAAGGTCGCATCCCACTTATTTATCCAAGGGTTAGTATAGACCCGGAGGTCCACGTCGATAACCCTATCTGGTCGAGTACAGTCGGCCTTATAAGTAACTGCACATTTAAGTCCATTGTCACTTTATCGCCCTTGACATATATGCAGCAGTTCAAACTTAAGGTTTAAGTGACAAAGCGCCAAAGTATGACTGATAGCATATCAACGCTCAGCCCAAACCGCTGGAGCTAGTGATTCTTTTTTTGACACGTAGGTTCCTCATGAGGTCTAGGGGTGCACTAAGAAACTTTTCCGTGATTTTTTGGGAATTCATCCCCTAAGGGGGTGAAACTTGGGGCGAAGGTGGCATAGGGAAACAAGATTAGTTAGACTATTTTATTCGAAACTTCACTGGAGTACTTCTATCAATGAGTGAACAAGTGTTTCAGGTTTTTTCAGAATTCAGGCCCTAAAAGGGAGAAATGGGGTGACTAAGTCTCAAAATAAACATGTATATTGTGGTATGGTTTATCAGGTCGTTGATTACGAAAACAACGATTTTAAAATCCAACGTGGCGGACGTGAATTACTATCATCCCGTGTTGGGGTGCGATGGGGCTGAAATGTCTAAATATTAATATGGGGGTCGTTTTTATGGTTTCGGAGCAAATCGGCTGTAACAGACGGACCGAAAGACACATACAAGTGATCCTATAAGGTTTCAATTTTTCCTTTTCAGGTAGACCCGCGTTAACCTAATATCTAGATTCGTAGTATTTAATGCCATCTCATTCGGTACCTAGGCGAGGGCGGGCGGCGCCGCGGGACAGGAGGATATTCTTCCCCTAAACGGTTAAAATAGGGGGATAACGAAAACTAATTCTACGCGTAAGAAGTCTTTTCGTTTATTTATTAAGTTCGATCGAAGTGTTACAGAAAAGGCTTTTTATTGAGTAAACGTCGCTTCACATCTAAGAAGGAATCGGTTAAACAGTCTTCGTGTATATTGAGCCAGATAGGAGAAGGGGTAGGTTTTAGTTGTCAAGAGAGGAAAGCCCGCTGTGGCGCACAAAATAGGTGAAATAACAAAAAACTTTAATGACAGTGATCCACATAATTAAACTAAATATCACAACCCTTACACCTAAATGAACAAGAAATTGTACATATTTTTAGGGTTCCGTTCTGACACTCTGCCGTCCGTTTGTCCGTTAATTGTCACGGGGCTCTAACCCTCAAACGGAATGAGATACAGACACGAAATTTTGTTATGTTGTGTAAATCGTTGATTCAAAAACATAAACTGTATGGACATACCTAAGTACAGCATAAAGAACTACATTGATTGATTTACAGGCAAAATAAAGAAATGGAGGACCTTGGAAGCAGTCTCACTAGATCGTTTTTGTTTGAGTAGTATCTCAAAATCTAAGCTTGTTTGAAATCATAATGATGTGCGTATTATGTACCACATACTGTTTATAAATATAAATACTGAAACCGCCGATTTAACATTTGGTTTGGAAACTGTACCCAAAACAAATACTACAAAAAAATAACCAGCTAATTTTAATTTCTGATTTCAAAGTTGGTGCATTAGTTTAGAGATGTAAATTTGATTGTATTTAAGAAAGTTAATTGGCGTAAAAAAGGTTCTTGGTATACGGAACCTCTAACAGTGCGCAGCCCGATGCGCACATGGCCGGTTTTTATATGTAACAAAATTGTTTAAAAAAATACTAATCTGTCGAAACAAAGCGGGACATTTGCAACAACCACTGGAATAATTGCGTAATGGCACTACTGTCCGATAATACTGTGCTATTTGTTCCGCATACATGCGCATGAGTGGATGTGCCGAACATGACGCGCGGCACGCACACAAACCCAGCGTAACGTTGTAAACAACATTTTATGAGTATATTATATTATCTGTGGACGTATACAGTGTGATTACGAATAGGAGGTAGCTACCTCCCTAGCTAGAGGAAAGTCATTGTTGAGGCGATAATAGCTGTGACTGCCGCTCTGCTAAACCTAATAGCGGCATCTCCTACAAAACATGTATTGTGTAATTGTGAAACCCTAGTATTACTTACGTGAGAGAATCGAATCAACGTAAACTATACCTAATATATTAAGCTGAAGAGTTTGTTTGTTTGTTTGCTTAAACGCTAATCTCAGGAACAACTGAACCGATTTAGATGAAAATTGGTATGGAGATAACTAAGGTCCCGGGGAAGGCTATGGGATACATGTTATACCTGAAAATTGAAGAGTTCCCGAGGGAATAGTGATAAAGAGGTATTTGACATAATGTGGTCTACATTTCAAATTGTTATTTAATAGTGTCGTCTACACACACATAGAGGGAGTAGCAGACAACTAATCCTATGCGTACGAAGTCGCGGACGTCTTCTAGTCTATAATAATTCACAGCCTTTTAGACTTGAGTCGGTACCGTTGTCGGTGAAACCTTGCTCGTTTCGACATCCTTAAATACAATTTTAAAACAACACTTTTTTAAGTACGTTAAAAAATAACAGCAGGTGATTTTTTTGCGTAAATTATAGGAGTTTTTGGATTTTTTCTATGTCAAATGTAATAAAAATTACATTAGGTACATAACATCAAGCCTTAATTCCAGAGTGGGGTAGGCAGAGCTATAGAAATACCAACGACTCCAAAACGAATTGTTGATAATTCTGTAACCACATTTTGCATAATCAATAATCAGGCTAAGATGATTACTAGTGTATTAGTGACAGGTTGCAAGCCCATCGCCTAACAGTACTACAAGCCCTTATTCCCTTAGTCGCCTCTTACGACATCCACGAGTGGAGTGGCACCTATTCTAACCCGGCAACCACACGGGTAATAAAAATTAAACTACCTAAATAGGCACAGGAGTTGTTCTACACAACAATTATATACAGGTAAGACTTTTTTATTGTTAACTTTTCTTAATAGTATTTCTTAAGCTACCCGTTTAAAGTGGTCTTAATATTGCAGTTTAACTAATCACCTATGTTACCCAATTCATTTTTAGAGAAGCTTTTATTTAAATTAAGTAATTATTAAGTGTCAGTGTTTGGGTCAAAACTTGCAAGTAAATTTTGAACCAGTTGCCGTTAAGTATGGGCGAAAACATTTACAAGGTATATAATCTGATGATTAAGTCGGAGGGTTAGGACGTGATCTCCGCTGAACTTGCCGAACAAGAGCGAGTTGTTTCGGTTTCAAATCCCTTTTTAGGGTTCCGTAGCCAAAAGGCAAAAAAAGGAACCCTTATAGATTCGTCATGTCTGTCTGTCTGTCCGTCCGTATGTCACAGTCACTTTTTTCCGAAACTATAAGAACTACACTGTTGAGACTTGGTAAGTAGATGTATTCTGTGAACCGCATTAAGATTATCACACAAAAATAGAAAAAAACACATAAATTTTGGGGGTTCCCTATACTTAGAATTGAAAGTCATTTTTTTTTTCATCAAACCCTTACATGTGGTGTATCTATGGATAGGTCTTCAAAAATGATATTGAGGTTACTAACATCATTTTTTTCTAAACTGAACAGTTTGCGCGAGAGACACTTCCAAAGTGTTGAAATGTGTGTGTCCCCCAATTGTCCCCCAAATGTGTGTCAATAAATGATGTACATTACCATGCAAACTTCCACCAAAAATTGGTTTGAACGAGATCTAGAAAGTAGTTTTTTTTATTTTTCATAAAAACATTGATCAAAGCTACAACGAACTTTTATATTATGTTACTTGCTGCTACGGAACCCTTCATGGGCGAGTCCGACTCGCACTTGGCCGCTTTTTTCATCTGTGGCGCTCGACGGGATGCTTTGCGAGAACGATATCATTATCGAAAATATATAGCATTGACGCAAGCAGACGGTCGCGTCGAATACTTATGTCAATTCCATACAATTTGACAGTTTTCGAAAACCGTTTACGTTAGGGTTACGCATCTTGTTTAGCCTCTCTGGTGGCCTGAGTGCTCATTTGCCTTCTCCTCGACTTACAAAAAAAAACCCGGATCTCCAATTTTTGACCGCCACGTCAGCCTGCTACTTTTTGCACCCCCGACACCAACGACGTAAAATGCCGCAACAGCGCTGATACAAAATGTATGGGCGTACCGAGCACCCGGCTTCCAAAATCTGATGAGGTGATTTGCCGGCTTTGTCAGTTAAAAGGTTAAGATTATGTTACTAGTTAAGTACTGGGTATTCGAATTCAGCTAATTTAAAGGTTTGCGGTCCAGAACAATTATTAATACCAAAAATGACGCACGTTAAGGCGTAGCGGGCGTCAAGTCGCGTCACAGTGATTGTGTGAAATTTTGAATGTTTAGCATGTTGACACAATACACGGCAGCTACATACAGTCAGTATCAAAAGTAGCTAAGCAAAATAACAATAGACAATAATATATAAATGACCCTGTGTGGTTTGTCGTGTTACGTGGTCTTTCGAAGGTTCGGAAGACCAGATAACAGACGGAGAAAATTTATAGAGGCACCTGACCTTCCGAAGGCTCGGAAGACCAGGTACGTAAAGAGGATTGAGAGATAAAAGAGTTAGGTCAGGGTCAGGGTTATTTATTGAGCAATTGTTTAGCTTTACTCAGAATTGCCAGTTTAAAATTTCTAACTAATTAAATAGGTCCCTAACAACACCAGGGAGATAGCAGAGAGTAGTTCTTTTCAGTGAAGTAGACTATTGAAGAGAACTCCAGTGAACACCACTTGCGCAGTAGTGCGTAGCGATGGCAGCAACGCTCCTCTTCGTAGAAGTGTGGTAGCAGATAGGCCCGAGTAGAGGTCCGTCCGTGAGATCGAGTAACGGTCCCGGAGCAAGCAGGAACGAGATCGAAGTGCGGAGATAGTAACGGTCCCGGAGCAAGCAGGAACGAGATCGAGGTGTGGAGATAGAGGCTTCTTGAGGTGCGGAGATAGAGGCTTCTTGAGGTGCGGGGCCTGTCTTGGCCCCGCACAAGGCCGACTTCTAACGTTACAACTCGGAAACTGGAGAAAGAATGAATGGCTCTAGTCTGAGCCACCCTATATACCCTGGTGTTCTATATTTTTAATTTGGAAGTTCTAAGTTTATAAAATTACAAAATTACACATGCCAGGAATTAATTCTATGGAAAACAATCATATTAACTCCATGTTACAGTATAAAACCTAAGATGTTGTCTCTGCCCGTTGTCAAGACAATGAAAATAACAATATTGTCAGTTGAAAGAAAATAAACAAAATGTACAAATAATCTGTTTTAAATGACGAAATATTCATAAAAGTAACAAGAATCGAAAGGAAAAATGTAAGTAAACACTCTGGAAACCCGCGACATCGCGGAGTTCATATATTCAAGAAGATATACGTCCCCAAAGTCAGTCGGTCAAGCTGTGAACGTTTTTTATATACTAAGTTAAATAACATATTTCAGGAATAATTTCATGACCAAACGAGTCCCAATAACCGTCAGGTGGACCGCGCCGGCAAGATGTTCAATGCGCAATAAGTTAACAATTTAAGCTATGAATCTACAGAAAAGCGGACACGGATCCAAGTATCGAAGGTACAATATTACAGGTTGCCGGGTTAGAATAGTACCACTCCATGTCTTCCCGTGGACGTCGTAAGAGGCGACTAAGGGAATAAGGGCTTGTAGTACTGTTAGGCGATGGGTTTGCAACCTGTCACTAATACACTAGTAAACTTCTTGGCCTGATTGTGCAATATGTGGTTACAGAATTATCAACAATTCTTTTTACAGTTGTTGGTATTTCTGTAGCTCTGCCTACCCCACTCTGGGAATAAAGGCGTGATGTTATTATGTATGTATGTAATATATAAATCATTTTCGATCCGATGCGATGCGAGCCGTTTGTTGGGAAATCATCCTTAAGTGGGTATGAGAGCGATACAAACACGAAGGCCGTTAACCCAGGTCACCCTTATCGAAAGACCCCGTCTTCAAAGTGACTTATACCTCATTATATTAAGTATTCTGTAGTAATTCCCTGGGCAGGTATTCTGTGCGAGTTTCGGCGGCTCATCAGAGTGCGCCACACGCGCCGCGGCCTCGTCGATGCTATCTCAGTAGGGCGGGAAAGTGCATCGTCCTTACTTGGAAAGGTGACAGAAATATGAATGTCACAAATATCGGGCCATTACGATCTGTTACTACCCCCACTTTTACTGCCTAGTTATTGCTAACAACTTCGTCCGCATAGAAGTCGTTTATCCCCAGATATTCCCTTGGCAACTGTCTAGTTTTCCGGGATAAAAAGTACCCTCTTTTCCCGGTTCGGCGATGTAGCTATGAAAGCGTTACAAAAAGGTAAACAGGTTACATTCACATTTTATTAGTTTCACTGTAATCTTACATGTACGGAATAAATAAATTTTAAAGTGTAAACATGTGTGGGGTGCTTATCCTATTGAAGAGAGCGTTGGTGGCATAGTGGCTGGGGAGTCGATTCGTGATCGTAAGGTAAAGGTAGTTTGAACCGCCGAGGTCCCATAACCAATGAGTTTTTCTAACTTAACCTCGTAAGACCCGGTGTCCTATAGAAAGTACATAATCCAGGCAATTCAATTTAAACCTTATTTCAAGGAACACAAAGCTCATTTTTATTCGTTTCAGAATTGAAAATGTCATTTAAGTGCAAAGTTAATTGAACTTTTTTCCTTGATGGTGGATTCAAATTCCTACTAACAAAAATCTACCGGATTGTAGTATGGTGGGCCTCAATAGGTTAAGTACAAGTATATCGTCGTCTTACTTACTCAAACTCATATCTGCATATTTTGTTTGCCGTTGGTAAACTTATTGCCTCTAAGTATTTCTGAACGAAAATGAAATTACCAACCGCAAAAAGAATAAGCAGATACGAGTTTGAGTAAGTAAGACGACGATATTACCCCATGCTTATGAGCATGAACAAAGCAGCAAAGGAAAATCATGTTGAACAATCCTGAGAAATCTGCACATTCAAACAGCTGAGTGTATATAGTTCACTTTTTTCAATCCCTCGCTAGCTAGGGTTAGCTGGAAGAGATCCCTTAAAGGGTTAAGTTCATCCTTGTACTGTACTTTCTGTTTTATCTTCACTGGATTGTTTTTTTTTGTACAATAAAGTGTATACAAACATTCTAAAGTCTATTCGTACGGATCATCTGTAAGAAAAAATAAGATATCTTGTTCTGCCCTGCTAACACAAATGGCAGTATCTCAGACAACACTCCTGTAGCAAAAGCAACCTTACTATAGGTGAAAAACTTAAGTAAAGGACCTGTTGTATGTGGTTGTGTACAAAATTAATATGGAACTCATGTCAACTTTCCAATATAGAACGTCAAACGGCCTATACAGATGTGTTACAACTACATACAACAGGTCCTTTTCCTAAGTTTTTCATCTATACCAGCAGGATAGAATTTAGTCTGCTATGGCTTTTGAATTTGAGATACTCGGCTTAGGCGGGCAGTATTAGTGGGGTCCTTTCGGATACACTTTGACTCTATGGTATCCTTAGTGTGTTTACTGCTCTTTTTGCAACTAATTAAAATTAAAAAATATATGTACTTAAATTAATAAATGTGTGTGTGTGCGTGATGTATGACATCTATATTACACAAACCTACTCCGGGCACTCCGCAATGAAAATTGATTTGAAAGAAGTTTACAACAATTATTCTCAACAAAGACTTAGTCCTTGGATGCCTCCATCCCTCCAGGCAGCGGATGGTGGAGGAGCAATGGCAGCTTAATGCCTTGAAATAATTTAGTCCTGGGTAGCCACAGATGTGGACAAAATATCACATTAGTGGATTGTTTTACAAGACTATAACCACAGTAAAAACAGTAGTGTTAAACAAAGGTATATTACTCAGCTTATATGTGTGCGTGCCTCGACTGTACGCGCCTCGATCCACCGCAAGTAAAAACAGTACGTCGCTAGACAACAACAACTACAACAACAACAACAACAAGCAACAAGAACAACAACAACACGAGCTAACAACAAACAACTAACAAGCAAACAACAACTACAACAACAACAACAACCACAAGCTGACAACAAAAAACTAACAAGCAAACAACAACAACAACAACAAGCAATAACAACAACCACAAACAGACAAAAAACAAACAAACTGTTTGTGCTAACAAGTTTATTTTGTCGCTTGTCGTCTCTATTGTTACAGGCTAGATAGAAAGGAGGATCCGAGCGACAATCACGCCACGCCACGCTAGCCTAGTTGGGAGTGACCCTGCCTTCGAAGCTAGGGGTCCTGGGTTCAAATCCCGGTAAGGGCAGATATTTGTGTGATGAGCACTCGTGTTCTATTTGTTCCTGAGTTTTGGATGTTTTCTGTGTATTTAAGTATATTTTTCTCTATATAAGTAAGTTTATCGTTGTCTAGTACCCATAGTACAAGCCTAGAGCTTAGTTTGGGACTAGGTCAATGTGTGTGAGATTGTCCTGTGATATTATTATATTATATTATTATATAATCAAGTCGCGGACAACATGTGCTAGCCCTCCAGGAAGCACCGAACCAGTTTAGTCGAGGCCTAGCAGTCGAGTTTGGTTGCGGGCGTATTAAGGACCAAGCCACGCGTTTCGACGTAACCGATCCGAGCGGCAGTAGATAACAGAAACTCCTAAAGGGCCGGAGACGAACTACTTTTCTATTTATACTATGTTAAAACGAAACAGCACAAGAGCGACCCGCGCGAAAGCATCGATTGCGTTACACCGCCATTGAATAGCCTTCCTACTTTATGTGATTGACCACATGTTTACAATGTGAAAACCATACGGACTTTAAAACCGTTTCATCCAAATGCTAAACTCTTACGAACTACACAAAAGAAAGCTTAAACTTTGTTTGATTTGGCTTCAGCTTGGATTTTTTAAACTTAAACCCTTTAAATAATTAAATCGCGTTTTATTGTTTGAATTCGTGTGAGATTGTTGTAATTTGTGTTAGATTGTCTCCTGGTATTATATTAATACTCACTCAAAATCAATTCAGCTTCTTATGTAGGTATGATTTTAACGAAAAAATATTCGCTGTTTAAGTTGACTTTTATTTGACCTTTAAGGTTCCAGCTTTTTCACGCTTTTTCACAGGGTCCGTCCGGATCGATACCACCATCTTATCCATTAACCTACCGCTAAGCAGAAGTGTTCATATTTTTGTGTTTCAGTGTGGGGATAAGACAACCGGTAAAATTACTAGCATAGAGGCATTCCATCTTGGTCCTCGGGTTGGCAACGCATTTGAGGTCTTAGGATTGCAGTCTTAAGATTAAAGTGTCTAGAATTCAAATGTCTATGGGTCTCAGATTCCACTTACCATCAGGTGGTCTGAGAGCTCTTGTGCCTTCTCCTTATTTTAAAAATAAACTTTGGCTTTCTGTTTTGAAGATGGTACCTTTAAACGAGAAAAGACTGATTTAGATGAAATTGTGAATGGAGATAGTTGAGTCCCGGGGATGAACATAGTGTACTTTTTAGCCCGAAAAAGTGGTCGGGTACTGAGGAAAAAGCGATAAACGACTTCGACGCTGATGGAGCCGCAGGAAACAACAGACTAGTTATAACAAAACGTTTTGACAATTAGTTTTTTCAGCGCCATCTAGTTAAATTTGTTGTTATTTGAACAATTCGTAAACATCAAGCTAACGTTGCCTCATGTTTCTGTTGGTACGAAAAAGGAAGCATAGATGGCGTTGTACACCAACTTTCCTTTAGTTTACCGGTGCATGATAGATGTCGCTAGAAAACACTCTACATTGAAATTGTGGTTTGGTATTCTTGTGGAAGGACTGGAAGGTAACCAAGAGTTGTGATAGTGTACGGTGGATGAGAGCAGCTACCTACGCTTGTAAAAAATCTAGGGCGTGATGTCCCAAAAATCGAGAATCAATAATCACTGGCAAATTACTTTTTTATCAATCGTTATCTTATCCTTCAAAGTACACAAGCAGGGCCTCTATTCAGGTGCGTTAAAACGATATCGTGTTTGACACGTTTAAGAATCGTTTGTCACAGTCGCCATTATTGTAAATGACATAAGAGTTATCAAAACGTTGACAATACGGAAACAGGTCAAAAACGATATCGTTATAACGCAGTTGAATAGAGGCCCAGTGGGTTTGTTTTGCATATCAGTGTAATTATAACCGTATTTTTGGCATTTTTATGAAGTATCTACCTAAGAACACTTTGATATGAGTAAAATAACAAAAAGCTATATAAAAAACCCGTTCAAAACTTCTACTTCATTTATTATGAGTTCTTAACCCCCAACTTAAACACATCGTGAGGTCTCTGTTTAAAACCATTTCAAATCAACCTGAAATATGACTCGGTAGCTGATGGGACAGAGGAACGGACAAGGTCGTCAAGAATACCTTATTATTATTATTATTATGAGCCCAGAATGCCCCACTGCTGGGCAAAGGCCTCTATCCCCCTCTTCCACTTTACCCGATCTTGAGCGGTTTCCCTCCATTTCTTGTCCCATGATCCCAAGAATACCTACCTTTTTATAATTTTGCCCACTAAAAATGTATAGACTTGTCGAATTATGAAGAATTAAATGCAACATTTACAACACTTAAGACATTTATATTTATTTTGACCAAAATAATGACTCCGGAACTTCATTCACATCTGTATATTTTGACGACAACATTGACGGCATATTCAATCGGCTGTGGGGCTTTAGGATATTATAATACATATTACAATTAAAAATAAAAATCATTTTTGATATTATGTAATCATTATTTAATCATATATAGTTATTTGAATACATCAAAATTTTTGGTGTAATACGAAATACGCTTACGCGTTATTCTGGCCACGCTACCTAGGTATATATGTAGGCCTAGTTCTGTTACAGTTCTTACAATATTGTACATCTTCAGGAATGTACTATTACTATTTCTACAGAAGGGTACATCGCGCCCAAGTTGACACTTCTCAATAGACAGACTTCCAGTAGTAGCCCAGAACATTTTAACACGTTCTCCCTCACACACACGTTACTAGAACAGAGCCTTCAGGGTATGTCGCTAATGCCAGAAACGTCTCGAACGCGTTTGCGTTTCTCGTATAAATAACATGGACGCAAACACTTTCGAAACGGTTTGCCGAATGAACGGCTCCGGTTGGCTAAAATACCGACTTACTACTGTCAAGTCTGGCTCACTGCATTTACAATTAAATTTAAACGTTAATTAGCCAGTTATAAAACATTTACCTACAAATACACTAGTTTAAAATAATTCAGTCTAAATTAATTACAAAGCTTTTTACAATGTACCTTTATAACTAAGTTTGAAACAATTATTGCAATACCATTTAATTTTGTGTTTATTTCAACGGCAATTTCGATTTTGAAATTTTATTGCACCTAACGTGTTTTCAACGTGCAGCTTGGAGACATCTACGACCCGATTTTATTATTCTGTGACCTTTTCAAAAAATATCAAATACCTAGTTATAATAAATTGCGAGTGTTTCTCATAAACTCTCGGAAATTTAATATGATGCAAGGTGTCAGGTTTTAACAAAAACCCTACTGTAATGAACGATGAAACAGTTTTTTAATCAATTTGAAAAGATATTCTAGTCAACTTAATAATTATTTAAGTTGCTCCGTCGAATATTTAATTAACCAACGGGCTCAACGTTCACGCCAGTGAAAATCACTATTAAAGTACAGTGGAAAAGTATAAAATACTATTGCTCTCCTCACATTACGATCCTACAGTGAAATTGTTATCAATTATGTATTCGAAGTTATTCTATTAAAGCTGCGTTTTCACTGACCGAATGAAAACAAACGAATATTCGAGCAACCTTCTCTGTGACCGACAAATAACTTGCAAAATTTTGTAACAACGCTGCAAACCTCTTACGTTCTGATCGGCGAACGTTGCAGTGGCAGATCGCCGAACTGTTGCGCGGCGCGTTGCACACAATGTTGCAGGCCATTCACCAGATTATTGCTGTTAATTATGTAATGAATTTTCAAAACTCAAAACTTAAGAAGAATTTCCACTCAAATGATAAAATTAAACAAGCTTCTCGAATCGTTTAAAGTTTTTGTAATTAAATTTTATTCAAGTCAGATATTTCGTGAATCTTATCCAATTTGAATTTTAAGAGGAAACCTTCGAGACCGACAGGGAAGAGTAGGTAGGTAGTTTGTTTATTCATAGCTTAGGTTTTCTTCCGGGTAAAGAAAACGCGGCCCCAAGCGACTACCGTAGATACACCTACCTATCATTAAATACAATACTGACATCGACACAAGTATAAAATATACACCAGTTTATGAAAATATTATAATCACAATCATCCCTACAATATATGGCGGTGTATAAAACGTCTCTAAACAAGTATTTACAGAAATGTACATCACAAATAAAACCGTCGGGCGACCGACCACGCATCCGTCACGTGCCTAAACAATTATAAATAACGTAAAACTATATTTACACAGTCACTCCTCCGCTTTTATAAAAAAATATTAAAATATCATACAATAACAAAAATATGAAATTATTAATAATAAATAACCTCACACTCCACACGGCAGTGACACTCCTTAATACTTATTCGAGAACTGCTATTCCAAATACAAAAAACTTAAATCACAATAGAAAATGAATCTACGACGGCATGATCAGGTTTGTACTCAACAATCGAGTTGTAGGCTCGATAAGCTTTATCAACGGTACAGAACCCATTGTGATGGATGATATGTGACGTTAAATTACATTGAGATCTAAACTACATAAATTTCTAATGAATGCTTCGAAGAGAGACAAGGGAAAGCACTTAACACAATCAATTTCCACCTGAGCGACTACTTCGCTAGTCCGTGCAAACTTCTGTTCCCCGTTTGACGTTCTGAAGCTGCGTTTTCCCTTCATAGCGATATGGGACTTGACAATCGGAACTCTAAATCGTCGTGGCACGTGGTTTCTTTAGGAGACCATCTGCCGGTGTCCGTTCTGGCCGCTGTTCTGTGAGGGGAACAGTACGCCCTCATACGTGACGCCGTTCAACTCGATGGAGACCACCAGCTGCTGGTCGCCTGTGCTCGCGTCTCCTGGAATAGACCATTCTCTTGTTAGACACACACAATTCTAAAGTAAAGAGCAAAGGACAGGTAAAGAACTTCTTTTATGTCTGAGAATTTTTGTGACTGAGTTTGGACTAATAAAAATCACATATTATATATGCGACAGGAAGATATGGTTCAAAACAAACAATTATGTACCTACGGTTGAACACAGAAGTAGCTACTTATTTTAGTACTTGGTCGCAGCTATTGATATAAGATATAATCAATTCAACCCACTCTGACATTTATACATTACTGCGACTAGGTACTAAATGTATAGTTACTTCTGAGTTCGCCTGCACTAGCATATACCTACCTCCTAGTTATTGGTAATATTATAGCATGTGTTTTCTTTTACTGATTTAGATGAACTTACTCGTATACTTGACTATTCGTACCTCGTAATAATTAGCTACCGAACCAGGCAAAATTTACAAGGATCGGTTTCATCATATTATCGTCATTCTAATACTAATCATCATTTGGTTCCAAAGACGTCAATTTCTTGAAATAGGGTTTCCTCAAAGATCGTTACAACGGCCCCGTGTTATCATTCCACAGATTTTGCAACATTTACCAACTCCGCGGTTTACCTGTTAGCAGCTCCATTTCAGATTTTTTTTCAGGCGCAGAGCCAGTAAGTCCAAACTCTTCATCTACATCTAGACTGAATGGATAAAAGATTGTTACCTCTGGTGGTAATCTTGAAAGCCGCCCCGTTGACCCCGTTGGAGCCGTGGTCGGGCAGGGCGCGCTCGGGCGGCGGCGAGGCCGGGCGCGGCGTGCGGCGCTTGGCGGGCGGCGGCGGCGAGCGGCACGCCTCGCGCTTCACGCCGCCCAGCGACGAGTTGGGGCTCTCGCTCAGATTCAGCGCCTCGCTGTGGAGAGAAATTCTACGGTGAGAAAAGAAAACAATCTTTAGTTTTACATAGGGCATAGACACAGCTATGGGGAAATAGGCATGACAAAAGTTTACTATGGTAAGGTCTAAAGGAACCGTGGCTGAAAGGATCTCAGTGGCTGTCCCACTATGAATTTAATTGCCACACACATCATAACGCCTTTATCATATCAAATCAAAAAGTTGGGCCCGCTCGTAGATTAAATCGCTGCACAAATTGATTTTAAAGTTAGTCACTTTTCGTCGGTAAGCTTCATAAATCGCCCCCCCCGAGTTGGATAGGTAAATCTTTTTTGTGTGTATTTATGGACCCAAGATCACCTACGTTAATTGGATTCTTTTCTTACGTATTTGCTAAATATATTACAGATTATTGATTCGTTTAGACTTTATTTTGCTTTTTTTATGGGTTGGAGCTCATAGCTCTATCGCTGCCAACCCGCTGCAGGAAACCTAGCAAGTCTCCCATGAAGTCCAGTATTTGAACACACCAAGGGAATAATCCTCTTCGCTATACATGATTGGTGTAGTGGTTGTTGGGTGTGGTACTGACCGTTGCGGCTCCAGGTCTGGCTGCGGGCTGTTGTTGTTGTTGTTGTAGAGCGACCACAGCGTGAGGCGCGACACGTCGATGGCGCTGAGCGCGGCGGCGTCGCGCGGCGACATCATCGGCGTCGGGCCCGAGCCCGGCGGAGACTCCGACCCTGGAGGAAGGACACTAGTTCATAATCTGCATAATTATGACCAGGGCGGCTAACACATCTTGCTTGTTTACCGCTTAGAATCCCCTTCTATCCAGTCAATAACGACGCCTAGAGCCGTACTGCGGCCTTAACATGACTGACACAAGGCTAACTTATCTGTAAATGGAGTAAATTTTATTCAATGTCATAACATAAGAAACTTATGTCAATCATGTTAGAGCGGTAAGGAGACCTTAACTTATTTATTTTGTTTGGCTTATCTTGACAAAATATATACATATCGTGCGACTACCAAGTATTTATTGCTGATGGAATAGTGTCTTTTTTCTTTTTTATTTATAAAAATTTATAAAAGACAATCGCAGATAACAATATTCAATAATTACAATTAAGTAGAATGCGTTATTCCATTTAACAAAACAGGTAGAATGGGTCAAAAATATCGAGATAAAAAGAAGCCTATGTCCTATTCCAGACTAGGTATAATCTATCTCTGCGCCAAATTTCATCTAGATCAGTTCAGCAATTCTGGCGTGATTGAGTAAATAACATCCATCCAGCCAAACTTTCGCGTATATAATAGTATTAAGATGTTCCAACAGCTTCCATGTATTTCATGAAAAAAACAAAGTATAACTAACCATTTCTCATCAACTCCCGCTGCTGCTGTATCATCTTCATGTACTCGCGCACCCGGTACTCCAGGTCGTGCTGGGACAGGTGCGGCGCGTGCGGCGGCAGCGGCGGCAGGCGCGGCACGCCGCCGAGCGAGAGGGACAGCGGCTGCATGTGCTGCGAGAGCTGCGCCAGCGACGCCGGCACCCGCGACAGCGGCGGCTGGAAGGGGGAGGACTAGGGATCATTAGGATGCCAGTTTACAGGACCAGTGCTGAGGCATGTCGTTTTAATCTCCGCACACAAACTAAGTGGCTACATAATTCCGAAGAGTCATAATTCCGAATTGATAAAAATCAGAATTTTCATAATTCCAAATGTTTTTTTTATAGAAGTCTTTACTTTTTGATATTGCTTATAAATCAAACCTAACCTAACCTACATATAGCGACTAAATTATGAATTAATTAAAAATATGTAGCTCCAAACTTACATAGCTTTCGGAAAAATGAAAATTCGTACACATTTGTATTCAGAATTATGACTCTTTGGAATTTTAAGGTGTTCCCTAACTGAAATTCAAAGTTTGTGATTTATTTCAATGTTTTAATTTTAACCCGACTGCCCACTATAGCTATGCGTATACTATTGTCTTTACACATTTCGTTGTGGCCTCTTGTTTTGTCATGAGATGCACTTTATAGGCTATATTTTAACATTTGACCCTCAAAGTCTAATGTTGTCAAGTTTCCACCTTCCTAAACCGCGAGATTTAAAGTTTGTTATTTTAATTTCGCGTTGAATATTATTAAACCAAGATTTTTAACGGAGTTTCTAGTTCTAAATCCTTATTCCAGATTCTGTAGTAAGTCAACAACTGTATTCCGTATCCTACAAAGACAGCCGGGGGTGATAAAGCTTGCTTATATTAGAGCGCAAAACAGACTTAGCTAATCGTGTGTGTAACAGAAAGAAACCACAGGCGTCTTAACACTCCACTTTACAATAATCAACTACAGGAAGTCTTCTTAAGTCTGCAGCCTAGTTTGACTAATAGATAAAAGGCTTTCACGATCATTGTTATATAGGTAAGTACTTAAAGTAACCTTTAACTAAGTAGATATGAAAACAATTAATTATACATTTGCCCCAAAAAAAAAACATCTCAGCAAAGGCTCAACAGAAAAAGAATGAGATCCTGTGTCGTCTTTTTCATATAAGTGTACTATATCAATTATAACTTCTTAAAATCCTAATATTCCGTACCTCTACAATATTTGTAAATGATTCGTGAATCTACAACTAGTGTCTGTTTTTATTAAATATATTTGTAACTAGTTTAAAGCTTATTGTTTTTAAAATAACGTCACTAAACTAACACTACTAATATCAATAGTGTTGGACCAACCATGGCTAGAGCCGCTTGCGCATCGTACTGTCCCGAAGCACGCCGACCCTCGCGCTTGTTACCCTCGATGGCCGCGTCCAGCTCGCTGCGAGTCGACAGGTTCTTCTTCTCGCACTCGTAATCATACAGGTACTTCATGTATCTGAGGGAGAAGGGCATACGTCAATCAAGGTCTCTTCTAAAACAGCAGAGGAACACCGAGTTGACATTACACTAAAACGCTTCATGAGAATCCCGTAAATATGATGATGGCTTCGACGGTAAGAGGTCCAAGTACCTACTAACTATGCAAAATTTGAGTCGAAGCATCTTAAAAACGTGATTAATAAAGCTGAGGCAAAGCCCATTACTAAGAAGCAAGTGTCCTACTAATACATCGTTTTCGTATTGTTATTCAAATCCCATTTATTCTCTACTCCCTGAAATAAATTAACAGATTATTATAACTGGCGTGACATACGATGTTAAATATTTCAATACCTAACCGAAGCGATTCAATAAATAACGACGCGACATCAATGCCTCAGCCTCACTCGTATCACTTGACACGCATATCAATCATATTTTAACACCAATTATAATTATCAAAAGCCTATCCTTCAAACATATAATGGAACATCCCATTACATTCTTAATCCTATTCTTATGACAAGTCAATTTTATATGAGGATATTGTCACCGTTCGTCGCCATAACTCATATTAAGCGGCCACATATTTAATACGAACACAATGAGCGACTTTGAAGGGACCGACGCGGCTTCATAAAAACTCGGGCTACCTTTTCATAAACTGTCAAATGAGAAAGCTAAATATACGACATTCGTCATTACCGCGCGTCTAATTTTACGAACGCCCGAACACCGTCTCGGAACCGTCGGCTTTACCGCAATATCTCAATGCACCTCGATATTACATACTAAAATAGAGGAGGGCGTTTACCGGGGACATAAAATAAGTAAATCTCCGGCAAACCGCATGATGTAGTGGAAGCGACGGGCTCCCCTGCGATGGAAAGCAGTACGCACCAGATTGTAATCATAATGCAGAGGTTGCGCTCGAAATCCACGCGTCGTGCGTAACGGTGCACAGTTTGAATTAGAAATGTAGAGTGGAGACACCTTTATGCCGACCGACAAAAGGCAGCGAGGTGAAGGAACTCGCCAGAAAGATAAATGGGAAATTATATCGGTGGAGATGAGTTAGAGGTTATTAATTATGAAGATGTCATATTGTCGCGTTGGACGCTCACGTACGGCCATTGTGGTGGTTGCTTTGTCTCCGACTCGTGAGAATTTGAATGCAAGTGGTGGTACAAAGAGTCTGCGTCGAATATGGAGCGGCGGCTCCCGATTCGTTCTAGGACCACACATATGGCCTATAAGTCCTTTTTGGGAACCTTGGGATTAGCTCTAATGCGTTCGTTAACTAAACAAAACAATACATTCGATTTATCCTACTCCGAATTAGAAGAATATTCACATCTAGCATTTATCCCCGATTTAAATTTAAATTCAAATCATTTGACCTCGATAATTCGTTGAACAGTTCGGGTGAGCTGCCCAGAATTGTTTTCGTCAGTACTCACTGTGTGCGCAGAGTAAAGGCAGCAGAGGTGATGGAGCTGGGCAGGCGCAGGCCCTTGATGATCTCCTGCCACAGCTTCTTGTTGATGACCTCGACGAGCCCGCCGCGCGCGATCACCAGGTTGTACAACTCATACAGGTCCAGCACCGACTTCGCCATGATCGGCAGTCGGTTAATCGGCGTGCCTGCAACAAAAAAACAGTTGACATTGTGAAACACGCTATAAAGACCACGGGGTACGCTTTTTTCGTGACTAGGTACATTTCCTTAGTGTTATGTCGTCTAAAAATATCAAGTTGGTAGGTACGTCAATGTTCTGTAATAACGAAACGGTTTTGACTTAAAACACATCCTAATTGATAAGTAAAAATAACAGAACGACCAGCAGTAAAGGCACGTTAACCACATCGCCGTACTCTATAAACTGTGCACATCCACTCTCTATTTGAGGCTGTAAAACCCTTTACAGCGCTGGTAAGGGCCGTAAACTCGGCGAGCGTGCTAAATCGCATCGCATCGCACGATCGTTGATTTATGGGTGCGCGAGCGCGTCTGATCGTCCGTTTACGATTGGTCCGGATTTAGAGCGGCCCGTGTGGCCGTCGCGGAAGCCGCTGTTTGTTCTTAGCGGATTGTTGTTCCCTGATTTAGGGTAATTCGGTTGGCTGTAATGAAGTGGCGGACGAGCGAGGATCAGCTTGCGCAACGCGCATCGTTGGAAGTGCTCGCAGATGTTTCAGAATGCATGCTACGTATTCATGTCTATCGGCATTCTCGAATGACGAATGGAGTCGAAACCTCTAGCAGGCAATTTTGCAATCAACCTTACGGAATTACTTTTAACGTGGTACCTATAATACTCAGAGATAATTTACCTGGGCCCGTATTATGGTCGCCTTTATCGCGGTGGATAAAGCATCCGTCACTCTCGCACTTACATACTGGTCAGAAAGTAACAGACGTCTTATCCACATCGATAAACACGGCCATATTAGGCCCGCTGATAATAACATCGCATAAAAAGTTTAATACATCGAGAGGCAAGTAATAGGTACTTTAACATTTTCCCTGCTTCCACTGCCTAGTTGAACCTTCCGAGTTGCAAATCACCCAATCAATTTGTCTAACTTCAGCCCTGTCTCCGCTCCTCGATCGTTTATTGATGAGAGCGAGGCATTAGCGAATACCTAAACGACTATTTGTCTTCCTGTCTACAGTTAATCATTCCCCGGTTATCTGGGGGGTGTGGGGGGATGTAGGGGGGGTGCCCGTCACCCGTCGAGGATTAATTGCTACGTTTATGTTTAAAGGGAACGTTGTTGAATTGGAGCAAATAAAGCGAACGTATTTACGGATAGACTGTCTGAGACTGATGTATGGGGTGCGAAATTACCTAGCTCCACTTATTTACTCGTATCTACCTACCTATATTTAGCTTTCAGCACAGCGAAGGCAAGAATTTGATAGGTATCGTCCGTATTTCGTCTTAATTTCTACCCTGCTAGGTAATGTAATTTGCGAATCGTACATGTTTTACACAACGATAACTTGTGTGTGAAACGATACGCCCGTCCTCTATCCATAGTTGAGATTTTTGCAAAATTATACCAGTGATTTTGTTAATGGTGGAGACAAAAAAAAATAAGTTCAGTTAAAACGACACGAGTTGTAAAGTGGTAGGTATTTGGTGTATACTGGTATTGGAGTCATCTTTTTTTCTTTCTTGCTGGAACAGAATCCCAGAGCAAAAAAAACACTATATATCTTTTTTTTTAACAAGGATCCTCCTTTCCACTTAAGTTAAATTTGTCTGGATTGACAAATAATTGGAGATTGTATAACACCGTAGTATTTATGAGTTGGTCGATGGTTTAAGGTACCTAATAGAAAACTTTGATTAGCGTGACACTCGTCTTCAAAAAGCCGTGCCTTCGGAGCTCACGTGCGAAATGTTAACCCGCCACCCACCGCTCGCATTAACACCTTTACTGCCCACACTATGTTGCTTTGAGCCGGCTTTTACGATGTGCGACACTCTTTCTGAGACACATATTGATAAGTCTGGACTGTAATCCTTAAATGCGTTTCGATGTTTATAACGTTGCTTTTTATGCTGTTAAATTGTGGGTTATTATTATTAAACTTGGATTTGAATTAGGTACATTGTATTTACGCATAACTTTACTTGTACCTATTAGTTTATGATTTATATTTATACAGTGTGTAAATGGTATACGGGCGTTCCTTTTAACTATGGTTAGTATAACCCCCACTGAGCACATTTAGGCAGCTTTTGTTAAAATTATATTAAAAAAAAATAACCATACAAAATAATTTAACACGCAATGTATAACGAAAAATGCAATGAATTAAAAACGCAATTAATGACGTTTCAAAGTTAAGTATTATTAAAGCTGAGGCTACTTAAGCCGAAATACACATTTTTACAAGTAAACTTTACGTACTTACCTGACAGATGGACTTCGATGTACATTGCGGGTCGATAGTATGTTCAAAAATTAATAACGGTGTATACGTTAGCGTCATGAAAATAATTCTTTCTGTTAATGATTATTAGAGTCTTAATCTATGTCCTGTTTTAATAAACGCCCGTATACCATTTACACACTGTATATGCAAACTAACCGTTAGTTATCATTTGAATGATGTTTGAACGGCACGCAGAGTCATATTGGTAGGTAGATAGTTAGGCGTGTTTCAGGGGTAGAATTCTCAGGATACGATGCCAATAGTGGACATGTATATAAATTTAGAATTGCATATCTCTTATACTTTAGATTTTTTTGTATTAGAAAAACCCGGTTACGTTACTGACTGATGATGAATGATCATCAAAATTCTTAGGGTACCTACTTCCTGAAGTCATAGAAAGCTGAAATTTAGTTTGTAATCTAGTACTAGTACACATACACCAAGAAAAAAAACTAAAAATTAAGAAAATATTAAAATATTGTCGGCTTATGACAATATTTTTTTATTTTGTTCATTTAGATTATCAGGTCTCATGTAGAGCCACGCTTCTAACTCTACACGCCCTAACTCTACGAGCCCTAATTTAACAAACTCTACACCTTAGTCTAAATATACTTGTGGCTTGGCCGTTTCATTCCTACAAAAACCTATAGCAGGAACCTATAGTCGTACCTATAGCGGTTTTTTTTTAACCTAACGTCCACGTGAAGGTTGCGAAAGTTAGTGAAGTCAGGGCTTGTTGAGTTAGGACGTGTAGAGTAAGAAGCTTGTCTCTTCATGAGATCTAGGCCGCTATTCTACTGCGTTATAATGATATCGCGTTTGGTCTGTTTTATAATTGTTTATGTCACAGTCACCATTATTGTAAATGAACATTGACAATACGGAATCACGTCAAAGACGATATCGTTATTACCGTGTAGAATCCCAGCCCTGTTAAGCTTTCAGTTCGAGCCATAATGTTTAAGCATGTGTCGAAAGACAAGCTCGAAATCTCATTCTATCCTGATAGATTCCTTGAGGGTTGCTAACAGTTACCCAGATACTGACTATTATTTAAGCCGCAATCCTGAACTCCATTTGAAGCTGTGATATACAATAGAACAGGAATGAAAATAAACCATTACACACACATACCTTTAACAACCAACATCGTCATAACCAACAATACTTGACTCCGATACCGTCGAGCACGCGCAAACGCACAGCGCATTCACGAGGCGCGGTAAACGAACGGCTCACGAGCTTATCGTACGAAACTGCACCGTTACCCGATTAAACGCGCAAGTATCCACCATTGTTGGAGGCAATCACCCCCATAACGATTTCCACAAACTCCCGCGGCGGAAAACGCCTGATTCGACGCGCGTGCGACCAGCCGCGCGCGCACCTATTTGCATAACCCACCCAAATACAAAAGCCTACCTCCCCGTATCGATAACTGCAACACGACGACGCGCCATAAAGCCGGTCAACTCGTAATTTACGAACTATAACCAATCGTCCGCAAAGCCAATCTAATCGCGCCCAATTGTCACAAATTATTACTTCCCGAAACCTTATTCTAAAACGAAACAACCTTTATGGATCTTTGTGCCTAGCTACAGTGTTGCGAGTCGATTATTCGCATCTCACTTGATATTTATTGGCACTCGATGTCGCTTAGAAGTGCTAATTCTTTTGTGAGAGAAACTCTCGCGTATCGTAAATCGTTAAGCCGAACGCCCCCGGCCTGATAAAGGATTGTAAATAACGAGCGATTAGCCGCTTCTTAATCTCCTACGAGTGTTGCAATTCCCATCTGTGATTTGCAGTCTTTTTACTACCCGGATTAGATATTAAGTTGCATTTCCGACGAAACATATAAAACGCTACTAATACTCTGTAAGTTATAAAACGTTTAAAGCATAAAGTCAAACATATTTATAACCGTAGCGCAGTGTGGATATAATAATCAAAATGTCAAGGCGTTACCGGTTACGATGCGGAACAGCATCGGCCTATCAGTCGCGGTCGCCGGCGCCTGCACGGGCGATAATCGATCGATTCGGCACACGACGCCTTTCGCTTATCGAGAGCTGTATCAAGGCCCTTTATATCCCTCAACCCCACGGCCGGCCAATCGCGGAGCGGAGAGAGCTGCCGCCGCTCGCTCATTGGTCCGATTCGCTTTTGATTGCGCCGCCCCCCTCGATTCTCGCTCGATCAATCTAAATGGCTCGCCTACGCGCGCTCGCGCGAGCTTCACACTCGTTTAATTGCCAACTGCCGTCGCGACCAACTCCGGCGAGACACCTTTAACACTCGGACCAGAACGACTGACAGATGCTACTGGCTGTTGCCATAAAATCGACACTCAATGACGCGCGCGCATTCTAAATGATTCTAACTCAACGGAACAGGAAGGCAGAGTCAAATGAGTCAAATCAAAAGCTGAAGGATTGATGAGAGGCATGTTCCGCTATATGAGCATGGAATGGAGAACGTTTACGAGCTTTTGGGGCGTAAATTAGGTGCTTTGAGTAATTTATATTAATGCTAGTAGGTATAAATAGAGTCTGAGCACTGCCAAATAATTTACTTGATTGCATAAGACACCGAAACTAAACATGTTGGTAGCCCATAAAAGATTTCATAAGTTGCAGCAAGGTATGCTAAAGAGAAGAAACTTTTTAAGCCTATGTGCTATTCCAGACTATAATCTATCTCTGTGACAAATTTCATCCTGATCCTTTCAACCGTTCTGGCGTGATTGAGTAGTAACAAACATCCAAACTTTGACATTTATAATATTAGTATGATTATAGTTGATTGATTGTATTAGTAGTAACTGGTCATATTAGCACAATTTTTTGTAAAGAATTATGATAATACTGGAAAATATATATCCAATACAAATACTTGAGCAAAATATCGTCAACTTATAATTTAGTATTGTAATAACATTTTATTAATACAATGTGAGGACTCGTAGTTTTAAAAAATAGTATATCTCGTGCAATAAATTATATTATGATAAATTAACCTTTGAGACCATTTTAAAACATTAGTAACTTTCATGAAATTGGCCTCTTGAACTGTGCCTACAGTTGAGCTGCGATCACGCCTGCCGCCTGCTGCAAATCAACTGATTTGCAAGTCATCATAAAATCGCTGATCGACCCCAAGGTGTCGGAACGAGAATAAAACAACGAAGCGATTACAAGCAAATTTGCTGAATGCCGATTTTATTTCTTATTCGTGCATTAAGGTTATAAACGACACCTAGCCCCTGTTTAGACAGTCGTAACAAGTTTATGGACGAGCAGATTTACAACCCGACCAGGTTCCTTTTAGATATACGATGCGTCGAACATTAATGTAGATATTAAATAACGTAACGAAATTAACCACCAAAAAATCAAAACAAATCCAAAAGTTTAATAACATGATAAACCAGAATGCAATGATGATTCCCCACAGTTGCCATAAGACAGTACGTATTTATTGGTCGTAGTACCTAGTTCCGAGAGATATTACGGCGCGGATGACATAAGGCTGAGGATACGACGATCAATCACGCGCAGCCGTAAAGCCGAGAACAATCCAGCGTAATTCCGTCGAAGGGACATTAAAATTGCGGCCGCCCTATCCGGTGCAACAGTGTTGCACACAATATCATTCTCTTATTAGATAGACTAACCTTTCCGAGGTGTTATACGTAGGTACAAGTATATATCCGGTTGTCATTAAAAGCATCACAACACATTAACAGGGGTGTTAAAGATTCGCAAAAGGAAGAAGAAAGTGAAAGCGAAACATTATCCCGAGCCCATTAACTTCGATATAATATAAATCATTTATATGGACGCAAATTCAAACCGAACAGTTTATTTAGTATTGTATTGGCCGAGGAATTCAGGGGCCATTCGATGTAATTGGCAATCATTCAGAAAGAATATTCCTGCGCTCCAACAATCAAGACAAAGGCGGCCGATACGTACCTACGGCGAGCCATTACGGGTCAATACCCATTATTATGCGATATTTTCATCGCAGGCCCTCTTGCCTCGCTATCCGAGCACTCATATGGGACGGCAAATATCTGTAATTAAAGGTTGTAAAGTTGATTTACAGTCGGGGCCTGGGTATCGAAGCCGGGAACGCCTCGGCCAATGGGGAGCTCGCGCGGTCCGTATCAATTTATTAGAAACGAATGAAATCGCGGCTGCGGTGGCGGCGCAGCGCTGCGGTCGGGTCCGCGGGATCGCGCTCTTTACGAGCGGCGCGGACGTAACACCAGCAATAAACGCTCGACAATGCCGCTGGTGCGGTGCTCGGCGACGCCACTGCACCGATCACTGCGATCAATGCAACAATGGAATCCTCCCGATAATGGCGGCAATATCCGCAGCCGTAAAGACGTACCGACCGTGGCAAAACCTAGTCAAGCGTGAGGTGGGGTGACAAAAACAGCAAATTATGAAGGTACTGATACTAAAATGCCATTAACATATGCCTCCGATTGTGTTCCTTCCTCCTCTGAATCACTAAGTGTGTATACCTAATGTGCACCATTAAAATATAATATAATGGAATATACGTGCTAGGAAATAAAGCTTGCCGCAAATCCGACTTAAATGATGATTTGTTCGCCAATAATTCAGCGCGATTATCAATAACGAGCAAGTTTCTCCAAGTAAGAAATCAACCCTATCCTGTATATTCTATTTCATAATAATTTATAAATATTATTTCAATTCAAATGACAATTATCGTCGAAATTTAAAAACGTATGTCACTTATTTAAATTTAAGTTGTCACTTTTTACGCATACAGAAAGAAATTCGTTCGCAGCCCGCTTACAAAGTATATAAGCAGTGTAATTATGTGTAATACTTATAAATCCATACAGCAGATATCGAAACAAATCTTGCCACCTGCAAGAGTACCTACCATCTTTTGTCGTAAAAAAATATATGTTCAGCGGCTACAAGTTCATTCAAACGTGCCCGTGTTGCGTTTCATAATACTGTAACATAAAATTCATGGCGGATCCTACTTCTTACCTCGATTTGTTTTTATGAGCACCGTGTTGTCGCTCGAGGGGAGCATAAAATGCTATTGGAAACCCTTAATTTTCTTTATCATTCCTTTTGTTGGCATACAAAGTTGCTAATCGACGTTTTACATTGTTGGCTGATGGAAAATAATTTATGTCTTTCATTTTACGCGTTATAGGGGAAACTACTGAGGTGACTAAGTCGCTCCTTTGTGCGATTGACGTGTGAGTTTCATTATTATCATCATACCTATAGAGCATTGCGCAATTGGTTGCTTCGAAGCAGTCGGAAAAAATATTTACATTGTTGAAATCAGTTATTGGAGGCAACAAGGTCTCTGTTCACAGTCATGGTAACGTTAGAGATCCACTTATACCACTGTAAAGTAATATCTTCAGTTATAATAAGAGGGAATGAATGATCTTTAATATTGCAATATGTTTAAACATTCTTCATTTACAAAACAAACTAGGATGGTTGACGTGTGCCGGTACGAAGGTGTCGAGAAACCGAGTGCCACTGGGTTTGGGGAGCTAGACGGGAATTTGAATGACAATTTGAATTACAATGGGCCGGCGTCCCGGGCGTGACGAGGCGGAACGAGTCGGAGTATCGGAGATAGCTGCTAATGAAACAGCTCTGTAGTCGATGTATTTTATAACTATTTAGAAGACATCCTCTATAAAATGGAAGTACCTATTATAAGTAAACTTGGTTGCTGACTAGTTGTAACTTGTTTACTACACTAAAGGATTTGTTTGAAAAAAATCCTTTCCTCCTTCTATTCATAAAGAGCAATATTAGAAGAACTATGATAGTAAAAACCAAGATATATTAACGAAGTCATATTACGTAAAGCCAATAATGATTAACATGAATGAACTACAGATCAAAAAAAGTACCCTTCGACATAATGTTATTGGACGCAAACGTAAGGCGCCATAAAAACTAGAAGGAACCTCTAAAAAATTGATTTAACTTAATAATGAGCCCAAGACAACAAAGCCAAACATATAACGGAAATAAAATAATCCAGCGGAGGCACAAAAAACACACAATAGAGTCAAAGGGCAGCAGGGATGACAATGGTGTCGTGTCGGGGATAGAACAAATGAAAGTGTCGGGCACAATGAGCTATTAGCATAAAGAGTCGAGGATGCTGCGGTCGCCGTATACTGGAGATAGCCTATGCAGCAGTCTGATGATGTGAACATGGGATTGGGAAACACATAGAACTTCTGAATATTTCAATGGTTAAAACTTTTAACCCAGCAGAAAGGTCCCGAGGTGGCTGCTCCCGAGTTTTAGGAAGATCATGAAGCGTGTAGAGTGTTAAATCCCCAGTATCTTCCTTTCACCTTATGTGTACCTATGGCCACTACTCAATGAAACTTAGACATAAAAAATGAGTACTAAATAACGTAGTAAAAGCATACGCAACATTCAACAATTAATATAAAATGTATTAAAAAAAAAAACAAAACAATTAAACCTTTGTTTCAAAATTATAGCCAATAGTACGTTCTGGAGATACATCGGGTCATACAAGTTCACAAAATCAATATTACAAGAGATGCACGGTAAGGTATACCAAACGATAATCACGGACATTGTGAAATAGCCTTTACGAAACTCACGCGTTGAACTGTGACATTCAACATAATCGAATTAGAGTTCGTTTTGCATTTATCAGATATCGAATCTGGAGGTAATCCGTGTTGTTGTCTGGTTATAGTTTCTCTTATCTACGTATTTATATCTTTGCTTCCTACCACCCGCCTCGCCCACACTGGTGGGCATTATGGTACAGTCAGGAAAAAAGGTACCAATACTTTTTAAAATAAAAAACAGTTGATTTGTGATTGTCAAAATTTATGAACATGGCAAAGACCTTTCGTTTGTCTTGGTATGAACTTCATGTCCAAGTGATAATAATGTACTGAGTCATATAAAGAAACAAAGATCTTCGTTTTCCAGTTGACAGTGAGTAAACCTGCCCTCCGTGGGAAACGCACATATTATTGCAGTCGACCTGCGGATATGAGGTAATAAAGACAATGTAACACATTACTTGAAATAACGCGCGATACTAAACCATATTTCCATGGCTAAAGCGTGGTGAAGTTATGGAGCGATAACGGCTATATCCGGAGCCCAGATAGATTAGCGACCAATCAGCGGAAACGATAGACAAACACTATAAAATTGACATGGAATTTCAAAACTACGAGGTAACGAGTATTCGAACCGGAAATTTATTTCAACAATAAAGTAACAATGAGTTGCTTCAAAATTTTGCGTCAATGTATGTCAAAGGTGTGTAAGGTGTATGTATGTTACGCTTAGTTATCATGATATTCTGGTAACGATGAAAAATGTTGATGTTTCCCGGCCAATTATATTATAAATTATAAACGAAGGACGAAACATTCTAGAAGGAAATAATTGTGAATCGATTTATGAACATTTTAAAGTGATTATCTGCATTATTAAAAGGGAGGATAAGGCTTTTGATCTGGGCCTCTATTCTACTGCGTTAAAACGATATTGCGTTGGATGTGTACTGCTATCGTTTTTAACTCAGCCACCATTACTGTCCATGACGAGTTATCAAAACTTTGACACTACGGAAACACGTGAAATTTTAAAAACACCAAAATCGCGGAAATAAACGGGTCTCACATGGGTATTTAACATACATTGACGACCATATCAAAACATTCAGTCAGATTTTCGAAGCGTATTTTTGTTAGTCTTTTTTATGTGCGATCTCGATAAAGGAGGAAGCGCTGTCATCGAGAGGCGTCCATCACCTGGAGATGATAGTGGCCAAGTCGCGGGGGCGGCGCTCAGCTCCTCTATTAGCCGTTCCGAAACCAACCGTTTAACCAAGCAATGGTGTCATCTAATGGCTGTTAGACTAACTCAACCTTTAAGTATGGAGATGCTACAATAAGACTTTATGTGGCTGAAACATTACAGATGTGTGACTTTATGTGGCTGAGAACTATACAGTGTCTTTTTGCCAGCTGTGAAGTTTATGGTATTTATATTATATATCTCTTTTGATAATTCTAAATGCTTTTCTAAGCCGCTCCAAGGTTGAACTACTTTTAAACAAATAAGAGAAATAGTAGCGCAAAATTCTGGGGTCCTAGTGACAAAAGGTTAAAGTCTAGTATACTCCGTTTATGAATGTGCCCTTTTTTATTATGAGTTGAGTCGACTTATACCCTTTTTCACTAGGACCCCAGAATTAGGCCATATATATTCCCAAAACATCAGATATTCCTTCTCAGTTCACGTACTTTTTGGTAAATTATCATTTCAGAAAGACCTCCAATATTAAAATCTAGAAATGTTAACGCGTAATCATATAAAAGAGCACGCATCGAACACGCAAATCAAGATGTGGATGTACAGGTAAACAATACGAGTGGGCCGCAAGTATTTGCGGCAAGGTTGGGCCGCTAACGGACGCGACATCTAGATCGGTTTTTCGCGAATAGCATTGGTGACTCACTGGTCCAACTAGACACGTTTGCTCTCCTTGAAAGACTCTTAGCAAAAGAGACAAGTTTTTCAACTGGCATGTGTCAAACCACGAACGTGGCATATTTTATTTGCATTGCAAAGGCGATTAGGTACTCAGATGTGCGATATTATTTTTCTTAGATTGCCACGTTTCCTATTGTCGAGTCCAATGTCAGGGAACAATAGATAATATCAAGGAACAAATTGATCTAGTCCCAAACTAAACTCTAGGCTTAGGTACACTATGATTAGTAGACATCGATAAATGTATTATAGAGAAAAGCATACTTAAATAAATAACATTAATGGCTTTTGAAACCTCTAAATGGAAGCTTGGTCGCTAGTAGAAGCGTAAGACGTAGGTACCTAATGAGAAAGATGAGCATCAAGTAATAGAGCACGAGCCGGATGTCTCCAGCAGATCTGAGGCGCGTATCCATTGTATATAAGAGCCTGAATATTTTTACTCATCCGTCTAAATAGACGGTGCTGAGTGATCCGTGAGCTAATTACATTCTAACGAGCGGCGATTCTTGACATCTCGTCGGTATATCTCGATGGTCGTCGGCGACGAGTGACGCCCTTTATTTTATATCTCAGCTATTCTCGTCCAGGGAAATGGATACGCGTCAATCGTCCGTCGGCGGAAAAATGGATGAAGAAAACAATACATTCGTCTTCCTCGGACGGCTATCTTTGGATTGGTATCGGTTTCATTCAAGCTCATTTGGGGAACATCTATAAATATTTACTATGAAAACTAACCACCTGCAGGGCGTGTTACGCTTACTGAATATGGATGATGTCAAATGAAATGGCGTTGTTAATCCAATCCAATGAACTTCCTCCCGCGAACGCTCCGATTGTGAAATGAGCTCCGTGCTGAGGTTTCCCCTAGGGACTATAGTATGGAGTTCGTCAAGAGAGGAGTAAATAGGTTTTTAAAGGGTCAGCAACGCGCATGTGATACTTCTGGTGTTGCAGTCGCCCAAAGACTACGGTAACCGCTTACCATCAGATGGGCCCTACGCTAGATTGCCACCATCGTGGTATTAAAAGAAAAACAATATTTTTCACTGTGATAGTGATAAGCACTTTTTATGTATAAAAAAATCAGACTGGCCGGTTGAACTCAAATCCTTTTTCGATGACGGATCCGATTAGACGCAACAGCTTTACCAATAAAGTCGTATGTTTCCGAAATGTTCTAAATTCAAACTTTCAAACCGGCCAGCAATGCTGCGTTTCGGTAGCGTCGTATTGGCGCTGTCGGGCCCTTGTTAGCACCTCCACTCGATCGATTAGGCCCGCGGCCGCTCACATTCAATTATTTATTTATTTATTCGTAATTAAGCCGCGCGAGTTATGGACCGGTATATTTACGAGCTGAGATGAATTATCAGCATTGGATGCGATTGCTTTATGGGGAAGTGTCGAACGGCTCCGCGATGTCCACTATAGTTTTTGGGGTGTTAATCGATATTTTCATTGAAATAAGCTTGTAACACTAGGCAACAGCAAATAAAATGTAACTTTGACAGAAAAAAGATCGATAGCTACTTAAACGCACTATCTTTAGTGTCTATTGATTAAATTAACAATAAATGTTAAATACTTATTTCTCTAGCGATATTTCAGCTAGGCGCGAAGGCAGTATCTCATTAGCATACACAATGAGTTTACCATTAATAATGCGGTATCGATCGACAACGATTTTATCGACTGTCGATACTCGATAAGCCCCGTCACGAGGCCAATTTGTACGAAGCCATAAATTTCTTTATTAAATAAATCATTCGTTTATTGTTCTCTTCTCGCCTTAGCAAGTATTGTTGCTCTGTTTGATAACATACGCTCGAATACTTTTTTATCGTACTTCACACGTCAAGTCTTGTTTCTGAACACTAAGGGAGTACTTTAAATTTTATGATCATTTCTAATGCTTTGAGTAATATTTTTTTAGATACCAATTTTGTAACTTATTTGTATCAAAAATATAGGACACTCATATAAATATTGTTAAAAATAAAGCCAACACCCACTTAAGATTAAGGATTTCTAAGAGCCCCGGGCTGCTTAACTTTCACTGTAATTTACTTCTTTATTGATGGTCCCATAGCATTCATCTCGTATAAATAAAGTATTGCTTAGGTAAGTTTTTAACATTCTTATTAAAAAATAACATAATCAGTAATATATAATAATAAATAAGTCGAAGAGAATAACACTTGATTTTGAACACTTGCTAATTTAATGCAAGTTGTGATCACACTGATCACGAGTACAAAACATCACAATTATTCAAAAGATTTTACTAAAACCCCTTAAAAACAATACGTCAAAATAAGTCGTAAATATTACTCATATAAACGTCCCAATAAAGGTATCTGCATGATTTAGTCGGGTTTCCCTAAACACGCCACGAGGCGCGAAACCCGCCAGCGCTATTAAACGATTATATTAATAAGTTATGTTTTTAATTATGGCGCGATCTCGGGCTTATTTATTCGAATAATTTTATAGGGCCCCGCGGCGCGCCGGCCTGCCAACCACAACAATAAAATATATGTGCCCGATGAATAAATTCGACCCGTAACGAGAATTATTACGTGTGGCATTCCAATCGAGTGTCGCTGTATAAATGTCTTGCGTTTAACACATTAATGGACTATTCAAATTACGCACAGGTATATAACGTAATATTTGGGATGAATGTCAAATATCTAAGTATAGGATACTACAGGTAATTTCCATTAAAAATAAATGCGTAATGACCTTGACCAGATTAATAAAGCAGCATATATTGTCGGAAACATGAGCCAAAAAGAACCTACAAGACCTTATCATAATCAGGAACAAACAAACATTCGTATTCAGTGTCATTTTCATAATGATGAAAATCATGCCAAAACCTAACTATCGCGTTTTAAAAACCAAGGTAATAATAGCAATGGCTTCCTCGTTGAAAAAAAACACTGACGTCGAAAATTCATTGTCGGGCTAAAGTAAATACTTCTCAAATCATGTGACAGATCGAAAAATAACGCACGACGCGCAGTAGCTAGACTTGACATCTGGGAATTCCTGTAGGTCCCACTGATTGACATGCGTGTAGGTGTTAACGAGATCACCGAGCTATTATGAAGCACCTTGATCGAGTCAGAGGTTCAAGAGTTGTAGGATCCGGAGGTAAAGCAAAAATGGCTCCAGCCTTAAATGTGTCACGTGTGTCCTTCATTATATTCTGAATCGTAATGATTACATTTATCGCTCTACCCTAAGACCGCATCCAACAAATGATTATTCTACAAGTGTGAGTGTAGTTTTGCTATTTTCAACTTCGTTTGTAGACCGACTTCCTATCGATTCAACCTTAACTACGTACCCTGAATTGGGTTGAAGTCAACACTCTTGTCTTTTTACCAAATAAAACAGGCAAAACGAATATTAGGTCGATTTAATTGCAGCTTCGATTAATGTTCTTGGTAACATTGTTTCACGTCGAATTCGATTATGAGTCACGTTTCAGGACTCTTGATCGCACCGCAGGCTTGTTTTGTCTGGAGCACCCGCCAAAATAACGCCCGACCATAAATGGGTCACCGCAACATTGTACCATCGGACCCGCGCACCTCAGCCAGTTATTAATCAACTTTTAAACCCTCGTAAAACCAGAGCCGAATTAAACTTGATTTTTTATGGGATTTAGATCCGTGGTTATTATTTGGCTTTTTATAGCGAGCTGTTTAGCGGTGGTTTCCAATTTGTGGGGCGGGTGATTTACGGGTGAGGCTAGACGCGCGGCAGACAATCGCGCACTGTTGATCACGGGAACAAGGGACAAGGGGCCGCGATATGACGAATCACGACCAAATCACTCAATAATACGAAACGATATTAACATTGTTATTTGACAGTGGGTGACGACTTTGACGCATTAAAAATCCGACAATACGTTTTAAAATACACACCACTATGCATTATTTTATTACAGTTGCCTTGTTCCTGAAAAGTGTCAACTTCGGATCGTACCTATGACACCATAGTTCGCTTGGTTAGAAAACCTAATAAGACAATTCCGTCTATTTCCAATTACCCGAGTGGTTCTAAAAAGCATGCAAGTTTATTTACGAAGCATTCTAATTGAAAGCCAGGGTTCCGGCGGGCTCGGCTTACCGATCGAGACATTGGCCGATATCCCAGATGGAATCGGGATACGACAGCTGATTTCCGGACTAAGATTTAGTGTAGCGTTTTGGTTAATACAATACAATACAATACAAATATTATTTATTGAACACCATATACAAATAAAAACTGAGTCAATAGGTGGTCTTATCGCTAAGTAGCGATCTCTTCCAGACAACCTTACAAAGGAGAGAAGTGACAAAAAAACAGAAATAAATTGGTAGGCGGTACAAACTAAACACGCTAACAATGGGCCTTATAAGGAAGCTCAAAGTCACTCAGAGGGCTATGGAGAGAGCTATGCTCGGGGTTTCTCTGCGTGATAGAATCAGAAATGATGATATCCGCAGTAGAACTAAGGTTACCGACATAGCCCGAAGAATAGCTAAACTTAAGTGGCAGTGGGCGGGGCACATTGCTCGCAGGACTGATGACCGATGGAGTCAGAAGGTTCTTGAGTGGCGTCCACGGACCGGGAGACGAGCTGTAGGTAGGCCTCCAACAAGATGGAGCGACGACCTTGTAAAAATCGCGGGAACGCGGTGGATGCGAAAAGCACAGGACCGGTCTGAATGGAGAGCCTTGGGGGAGGCCTATGTCCAGCAGTGGACGTCTTTCGGCTGATATGATATGATATGATACAAACTAAACTAAAAAGTGGAATATAAAAGTAAGTAAGCTAATATAATTAGCTACACTATGAATACTATTGACGTCGATAAAAAAAAATATTTAAGTTGTTTATTTTGGTAACTGGTTCAAATTGACGTGCTGCTCGTTTAATCATAAGATTTTCTTCCCCTTGCTGCTTTTTTGATTTCCTGCACTAATCCAACACCATTTACATTATGTGCTTCTTGTAATTACATTAGGGTCAGTAGACGTAACGAGGTGTACAGGAAAGTTGTCCTAGAAGTGATACAGGAGTAAACTTGGGCAGAGTGTACGCGCGCCGGCCGGCATTGCGCTCCGCTGCGCGCCACCTAATACGCGTATAAAATCTTTGATACGCAGCACCGATGGAATCGAAATCCGATATTCAACTCACAAGTTTATTTATCGCGAAATGCGACGATATTTTAGTCCGTCCGTCACTCGGACAGTTCACAGAAGCTTACAAGATTAATTGTATTTCGGTTGAGTCATCAAAATAATTAGAATGACGCTATTTTCGTTTGTGATGCTAATTTGACAGACGTCGCGGGAGATTGTGTCTTCTTGTTTGCCGAGCGGATTCTTTGATTGCTTCTTTATTATTTATTTTTAATCTTTCATGTTACCGAACGCGCGCAGATGTGCGGTGGTCCGGTTACGACGCGTGACTTACAGTATTTCTGTATGAGGGATCTCTTGATTCGACTATCAAAGCGCAGCGTGACCAAACGCGTAATAGCCGCGGCAAACGTGTCGTATCAACCCCAAATGTCATAATGTACAGCAATAATAAATATTCGTTTAAACATTGGCCGGCCTCCAGGCGCGCGGTCGCGGTTTGTGGCTCTCATTCAGAAGGCGATGGCGTGCAGCGGTTTATTGTAGGAAATATTTGATAGCCGCTTGTTCTTAGAACTCGGATTTAATCTACGGCAGTTAATTTAGAATGCGACGCAATATATTTGATAGATATTGTTCTCATGAAACAAATGCAATGGTGGCACTTCGCGATCAAAGGCCGATTGTAAATTTTGCTGTAACAACTGATTTTAAATAGCTACAATCTGAACAAGGAAAATTTATCGTGTTCTAACAATTGTTCGCACAGGTTCTTCGGTTTTGGTTTCATCATATTCATTGGTTTTTTTTCTTTAGCTGTTTGTGTGAGAACTAGGAAGCATCTGCTTTAATGCCATACCATAATCCAGTAAACAGAAGTATTCCTTTATATGATGACAGTATTTGAGTATTGGCCGTGGTCCAACTTTATCATCGCGTAAACACAATGTACCGAACCATAATAAATTCTAAGATTTCGCCAATCGTCGGTACATGTGACATCAAAGAGACGAGTTCATTAGAATTACGAATGCTGATAGAGAATTATAATATTAAAATTAGAAACATTAATTTTAATTTAAGGTTGTTGAGTTCAAGTTTCAAATGGTTTGATTAATTTCATTTAAAACGGTGGAAGATTCAGAAGACAAAGCGAAGTCTTATCAAGACACGGTAAAACATCACGATAGAAATTCGAAGCATTAGCGTGAGTCCGAGAGAGTTAGGAATTAAAAGTGTAATGTACAGAGATCAGAGAATACGGGGACGTGTTGTGACAATGGCGAGAGGATGATTAATGACGAGAGTAATCTAGCAGGTTTTATTTAGAACAAGCGCAGGGGGGAGCGGTGTGCACGAAATAGGCCATTGGGTTGCCAATAGATATACCATTAGAAATGGAAAACGTAAAGAAGAAGAAAACAAAAAAGGTGATGTTTCCCTCACAACCATGTAAATATTACCTTGAGCTTTCGTAATACGTTTGAGAATAGTATACAATTCTAATGTGCTAAATTTAGAACTGTTTAATCTCAGCGGTGATGATGTTATATTGTAAGAGGATGAAAAATACATTAAAGAAGAAATCAAATCCATGAAATTGAAATGTCCGTTTCATATTTCACAAATGTACAATTAAATTGTGCAAGAGCCAAGAAACCGGCCTCCACGGGTATTATTCTATTTCTCTGGAATTAGACGATTACAACATTCGCCTATTTCAAATCTGAGATATTTGCTCAGTTTTCAAACATACATTTAAAACAACAGAAGTTAAAATCGGTAAACCAACATAATGTGTAGAGTATAAATAATAAACTTTTCATTGCCAACTTATTTTCCTTCGTCGATAATGAATATTGTTTTGCATATTTTGACATTAGTGACCCAGATTTTATCACTAAGCATCGCAATTTTTCACGGAGCGTCAACAATTTGTCACCAACTCACTTGCTCAGCCGTGTCGCCGATGCGTGGAGTTGGTCCACGCAATTACAATGGTAATCGTCAGATGCAGTTCGCACTTCGCGCGTTATCAAAGCCACCGTAATCTCTCACAATTACACAATTACTTTAATGAAGTGGCCGCAATGACTTCCCGTCGTAGCGCAATTCTGTCGCAACTAAACAGTGGGGTTGGATGTTATAACGCTTATCTAGATAATATATATATCTACATAAATGAATGCAATGTCCTGAGTTTGTACATATGTGTATAAAGAAATAACGAAAGTGAGCAATTAGGTATTTAAAGACGAAGCAACCTTTTTAGTAAGGAACATAAACATGGTATTAGATAAGTCCAAGAATTGAAAAATAATGTACCTACCTGCTACTTAATACCCATGCAATGGCGGAAACATAAAATGTATTAAACAAATAGAAAGTAGATGATCAGAACAATTAAGAACCGGGTTGGGCCGCAAACTCGCTGTTAACTTATAGTTAAGTAGCGTGACAACAACCAACTCGACGGGAGGAGTTTGTTTAATCCGCTCGCTCGGCCGGTCACTAAGAGCAAATAATATATTAACTTAATTCATCCATTTAACCATTTTTAAGGAGAAAGCATAAGCAAACCAAACATTGTGGGGAAAATTTAACGGTAGTTGTAGATACTGAAAATGACATTAATTTTAATTAATATTAATAAGGTACAAAATTTGTTGATATAAGCGACGTAAACAATTTAACCGCAACCTACCGCTGAATCAAAACAGTCGAAAAGATAAACACATTCTAACCCAAAACAATGTTAGCGAAAGCACGTCTTGCACGCAAAGTAGAGCCATTTAGTAGGGGGCGGCAAGGGTACAATTACTGCGAAATAACCAATAAATTACATAGCAATGGCTGCTGGTGCGCCGGCGCCGCGTGACGCGCATGCGCCGCTTCCGCGAAACGCCATCTAGCGCCCGCAAATAACACGATCACGATCGATATCGACACACCATCCTATAACCCGCTATTAAGGAAAATTGTCACTAATAGACGGTTCAAGTATAGTATCTCGCGTATAACGGGATTTTAATACATTCATCGAATAGCATAATGACTGTAATTGGCAAAATCCCACGTATCACCATCATCAATTTACTCTCAATGTTCTATGAACCGTTTTGGACTTGTTTATATTCAACGTTATTATCTTCGTGGTCTTGATCATCAATACGAGTACCTCTAGCGTCGTATCCTGAACTAATAAGCTCTTACTTTGTTACCAAACATCTGTTGTCAATTTCCGACTTTATATCGTTTATCCTGCCTGCGCTGCGACTCAAGTTAGATTGCTACGAGTAGTAACCAGGATTGTCGACAATGTAGCAAATCACTTGTTTTACTTCATTCGGTTTCCTTATGCGGCGACGGAAGCGGGTGTTGACATTTCCAGAACAGTCCTTTGTTCACGTAACTTATTAAAAAGTAATTTTAGCAATAAGTCATATAACGGTTTGCATTATCTTGGACTTTCTTAATGTGCTGGTCATAAACCGTACCTTCCGAGAAAATAGTCTGGCGGCTTTCGGCCGATTTAGAAAAAGTTTATAAGGGTGTGTCTTGTGAATAGATATTAGAATGTTTGTTAGAAATTGTTACCGAAACAATGGGGGTAACAACAAAAAACCTTGCAGTGTGGGATGTACCGTGCGCTGACGGGACCGCAGGAAGTGACATTAGGGATGCAGATGTGGAATTGGCTTGCTCGAGTTAATTGTTAAGTTAATGCACATTTAGTGCCCGTGACACGACTGGCGTGCCAAAATTGCATACAGTAATTAGTTGGTGACAATTTATGTGGTAGTTGGTAGTGTTAACAAAAATTTGATAAAACATGTAAAAGCAACGTTCATTGACTTTATTTTGTGTAAAACGTTTTGGCTCGTTAGCCACTGAAGTTTAGTACTATCCGTAGGTACCTAATGTATCGTTATACATTAGGTACGGATAGTACTAAACTACAGTGACATAAATCTAAAATGATTAAACAATGTTTAGATATATTTCCAGGTACATAAATCTAAAATGATTAAACAATGTTTTGATATATTTCCAGGTACATATTGTCTTGTTTCACCAGTTATCTAATAATTCCTCAATACCTGGGTTATCAGGTACATTGCAAGCCCGTGACTCAGCCGAATGGTTCTGACGACTTATCGATGTTTTTTCAACGTCTCGGTATCATTGCAATGTCTCCACCAATTCAGGTAGACAAAATACAATAATAAAACATTTACCCGACCACGATGAAAAAAACTTTAAAAGCAATCAACTTACGAGTAAGCCTCCGTGGCGTCAAAAAGATTACAAAGGACCTATCAGTTTTTTGTGAAACTAATAGATGTTGCTACAGAAATTTCGGCTTTGGATTTAAGCTACTGAGATCTGTTATTCTATGGATGGTCAGGGGTGTTTCATGTAGGTGGCCGTGTTATTTGTTTCTGTTAGATAACAAATTGGTTGTCTTTATGAGCCCTCCGATGAAGTTGTCGTCAATATGCCCTTTTAACGCTATTAAATTTATTCAAAATTATGGATATTACCTTAATATTTTTCTGTTCAAACATATTATTTCCAGAATCATCAATAAATTTCACACTTTTGAAATAAAATGCGTCTGTCAATACCTCTTTTAGCCGCGGTGTCGGAGGAATTTGACCTTTACGACTGTTGTAATAGGAATCGGCACGTGTCATGTGTTCGGAGCAGATGTCGTGCGACAAAGTAAGCCGTACGTGCTTGTCGCATAAACACGCTGTGATGTGTGGGGCCGTCGTATGCAAACAAAAGCTAGGGGTAATTCCTTGCAAATAGTTGCTGGTTTTCGCAAAGAATATTATTTCTATGCAAAATATTTAATTGAGACGACATATATGTATTGAATTGAATTAAATTTATAAATGGCGCCAGGAAAATAGTAGATTTGTAAATCGTGCATTTATACATCATGAGCCGATTCTCAACTCCTCCTTGTTCAGTGTTCCTGAGTCGACAAGGAAGATTATAGTTTCGCCATATCCGTCAGTCCGTTTGTCCGCGGTTTACGCGGTAAGTACTACAAAGCTGTAACATTTAAACAACGCCGACGAAATTGTTTAATAATTTCTAGCTTTTTTAGGATTCCGTACCCAAAGGGTAAAAACGGGACCCTATTACTAATACTCCGCTGTCCGTCTGTTTGTCTGTCTCTAGGCAGTAAAAACAGAATAAGTAAAATATATAATTCAGGTGGGCTCCGTCTCGATCATAATACAGACACCTTGGTTGTATAGATAACGGTACGGAACCCTTCGTGCGCGAGTCCGTCTCGCACTTGGCCGGTTATTTTTTGGTAGGTACTTACATGTAAAGCAAAGGTAGCTATATTTATTTTAACATGGTAACATCGAGGTATGATTATGTTTATATGTACTACATGTTATTATCAATTTCAAGATAAGGGGGACCGTTTAGGAAATATTTAACTTGAAATGTAAATTTCGCTAGAAGTGCGAGTAAACCCCTCCCTCCTAATAGTGAAAATTACAAGGCACTCATAAATGACTTATAACTAATTTAAATGGAAAACTATACGGACGACTAAATAAACTTGATGGGATCTTGAGATACCTACAGGCGTCTAAAGACAGCATAACTTCAAATAGAAAAATCGCTAATAGTTACATGTTGTTTCAGTAACGGCTGCGGAACCCTACTTAGAGCATGGTCCGACATGCTCTTGCCCGGTTTTTAGGGTTCTGTAGTCTAACTAAGTAGGGACTTGGGATTTTCCGAGTAAGGCATCCGTGTGTGAAATATTAATTTAATGAAATTACGCAAGAGATAATTAAAGTTACAAGTAATCTTACTCCATTTATTAAGTTCCATACACAAAGAGCAACGATGCGAAAATCATATGAACAATCGTAAACAATTGTAATTGTCTTAACAATACTCGTAGTCGTTTATGTTATTAAGATTGTTATTCTCACCTCCGCTTGCAATTTACAAACACAGTCTATTTAATTATTATCTAGGGAAATAACACGTTTAGGAAAGTGTATTAGTTAAAAAACGTCGCCCTTAACTTTTCAAACCATATTGGGTCCGTTTTTTACGAAAATAAGGGATTTATTTGGTGCCGATGACACAACTAGCTTTAAAAAATTACAATAAATTGTGAGTTAGAGGCGGCGAATGTGTAAGGTGTACTAACCCACACATCGACATTTATACGACCGGATTAATGAACGAATGTCTCACATTTAAAAATTCTTAAATTCAAATGAGAACAGATCTCTCATTGTAACTCGTATCGGATTTACGACGAATATGATTTACTAGCGTGTTTGATGCGGACGGACGGACGGACAACAATAGCCTCATACAAACTGAGGAAAGAATCGCCGGCGCATGTTTTAGTGTTACTGCGGTCACACTCCCCCCTCCCCTTACTCTCAATAACATTTTTATCGCCTCATTCTTGGAAAGATCGGATTATAAGTAGAAAACAAAATCGATTCAATTAATTGATTTAAAAGGATTATTCATGCTCGTAAAATCCGAAAGTTGATACAGGGTGTTTTTTTGGTCAGCAACTTCCACAATAGGGGTTACTATATTCATGTTCCTGAGCACAAAAAATATATAATTTTAATTTTTTTTTCGTCAAAAGTCGAAAGAATGTACTCGCTATTTTATAAATCTCGGTCTCTCGTTTCTGTAGCTACGAAGGGGGTAGGCCGCATATCGTCACGATGGTATTGTTTGATACTACCCTCACAAAACTATGCGCAAGCGACGTCAGTTCCGTGTTTATTTCGAAGTGAGTGCTTGTTAAGTAAAGTGTTACATCAATTAATTAATTTCAAAAAATGGCTCGGCGAGAAAATTTACTTCTGGATAATCGTGAATGTTTGATGCTGTGAACATTTACTTTGTGAGTGGTCAAAACATTGCTGACACCGTTAGGATTTGGACTGAACGATTTCCTAATCGGCAGGCCATTACGCGCTACACTGTAAGATCTATCGTTAGCAACCTTTACGATTTTTAACAACAATAATCTACAATTTTTGAACCTAAACCGTGTTTGTAATCTTTGACGGTCCTAAGCCCGTAACAAGCATGAAGGGAAAGATGAATCATAACATTGTGTACGGTGATTACGTCATTAAAGTCTCGGTAAACACGGCGCATGGTAGTCCTTAGGTTTTTTAATTTTTAATAAAATATTCGGATTCAGCATTAATTGTACTATCTCTCCTGTTTTGGAAGTTGTCGACCAAAAAAACACCCTGTATAGAGTAAAGCGAAATCAGGTTTCAAACATTGATTAAATCGCAAACATTGGAGCGATCGAATTCGACGCCTAAAATAATCGATTAAACACGCACTCGGATCGAAAACAATGCCTTTTTCGGTCGCGAATTCGGTCATCGCATTAGGACGTTGACACGAGTCGCCGGATTTAAAACCGCAAACATTACGAAACTTGAGTGACATTTGATAGACAGCTTGAATATATTAGTATATCTGAAACAAAGATCACTGATACCTGTAAGTAAGTATAAATAGATGCAAAGAGAAAATAAATATTAATCTGTCGAGTCCTAACGACGTGTTTTAAAATTGACGCTAACTAATTGGCAATCATAATCTGTTTGATATCGATGTCAAACATTAATCCGTCGACGGTGGTCATGACCCTAAAATATTTACTTTTTATTTTAGTTAATGAACGCTTGACGTATGCAAAAGGCTTGGAGCTGTCGGACGCAGCACTTCGCGAGTGTGGGTCCTTTATGGTGGTCAAATTAGCTGAACAATAAACATTAACATTATAATACCGTAATAAACCATTCATACTATAACCGGTTCCAAACCATAAAAAATAATAATCAACACTCTTAAGTGACTTGATGAATTTATTATTAAAAAAAACGTTACAAATAACACAAATTTGAATTTTAAAAAGTAACATTCAAATTCAGATTGGGGTTACAGCAGATCAAAGACAACGCTATAATAAAAGTTGTTTAAAGCAAAACAAAACGTTTAAGCTACATTAAAATATATTAATAGACCACTAAATGTCTATGGAACGTTCATTTTAATATAAAAATGAAAATAAAGCGGCCATTCAAGTGGAGACTTTGATAAATTGTTAATACTTTCGTCGCGAGATTAGAATCGGATCTGCGCACGCGTTTACAGGAAACTAGTTTATATCAACTGCGTCCGCTCTAGTGAGGTGCCGATGTACGTTCGAGAAATAAATCTGTTTTTATTTTCGGTCTAGTAAATATTCTCTAAAAAACAAAAGCAAACATCAGCACGACATATTTGCCCCTGTCGCACTTAATCAATACTGAGAACAATTTATCAAAACTCTCGTCCTGTGAAACTTTTAACACAAATTAATTCCGCGCTTTGATCAATAAAAACAGTGACAAATAAACGTTCATTTTGACAAAAGTATATCAATACTAGAGAATGCAGCCTATGAAGTAGAGATATGTCTGACGAGGAGATGTGTCTCATCACTATGTCCGCGTTGATTAATTCCACTTTTATTTGTATAAGAATTAAGCAGCTGCCGACGCGCGTTTGATCCCGATACGCCGACCGCGACGACAAAACGTCTTTACATATTTTTTCACAACAGTGTGAAAACGCGACGAAAATATAATCGATCATAATCTGGGAGTTATTTGCCGAATTACGTCCTAGCCAGTTTTAAACGCTTGTCCATTCAAATAATAGCCATTTAAAAATAAACTCTATAATCTTATTTGTAGGAAATGACGCTTTGCGTTCGGAACTTGGATTTGATTTTCTCGAGGAAAAAATCGAGGAAAATATCTTTAAGCCAGTGTGATACAAAAAGTCAAGTGACATTATAAAAATTAGCTGCGCTTTATCATTGTAATGGCGTGATAAAACAGTGTAGGTACCGCTTATTTACAAAAACATTTGTACTTCCCGTACTGTATGGTACAATGCACAAGTGCAAGCTATTTAAAATTTAATTCAAGCTAAGTACGTAAGATTTTTTTAAGGAAACAATCAGATCCATATAAATTTGCTGTAATTCTTACATATATTAAATTAACCCCTTTTAAAGTTTACTGATTGCCACAAATATTTAAGTTAAATCCACGTTTTCGTGTATTTACTATGCATACTCGTAAATATTGACGATTGGATTGGCAGACTGATTGAGGTTAATTTTCTTAAATATATTGGTAAAGCCATTTTATAAATGATTAAAATCAACGTCACGGCACTTATGGGATACTCAACTAACTTGAAAATACCAACAAACGTATTAAAAAGATTTAGGCATAGCCATAGAATATTATAATTAATAGTACAAGTACAGAAGGCGATATTCTCAGTTATGTTTCCCTTTTATAGCGTAATAGGGAACATGCATAATTTTCGTAATCTTCTTACGCCCTCTGGAAAGCGCTATGAAAGAGAGCAATAAATAGTATACACGAAATAGGTAATTGTCATGTATTTTTATCATAAGATATAAAGGTTTAAAAAGTCATAGGTCAGACCCCCTGCAAAAACACTATACAAAATTGACGACAGGAATAACGTCACAGCTGTTGATCCATGACATGTATAAGGACCTTATAAATAAATTTGCATTCACTTCGTAAATGACTATGTTTAAGCCAATATCGTTGAATTAAAATATTACGTAAATAAAATGAGGATACCGAAAAAAACAATCTAAACATTATAAGAAGCTTTAAAATTTAACAAGTTTTGATTTTACATTTTCTCCTAAATCGTATTTTTTTTTTTTTCTGAGGGACCTACGTAGTTAGCCTCTGATGGCTTTGACTACTTCGCCGGAGAGAGGGTGGACTCCTGATGGGAGTCTAGCTATAAATGGGTTTTTACACTAGCATGCCTAAGGGCGCCCCTATTGGGTCGACCTCGGACTTAGGACGCTAGGGGAGAATTTCAATCGAATTGGGAAATCGTATCAATGAAACTCAAATCTGATTTTCATGAATGTTCTCTATTCGTATTTATGAACATGCAACCCAGCCCATACAAATGTCAACCCCGGTGATGCAAGCCGATGTGCTTGTAACTTCATGTGAAAAGTGCGGAGTGCGACGGGCCTGCCAGCGCTTATTGCTTGTCCCACACACGGGATGACGGCGCGCTACCGACCGTTATTGCCGCGAGATGACCGTCACAATGTACGGAAAGGGTGCCAATAAACGTTCAACTGTGAAGAGGGATTCATAGTTTCCATTCAATTATTAGTTATCCTTGTATTGGAACGTTTGCGTTATCTGTGGAACGCAGACCATGTACAAACCACTTCAAACGATTGATCTGATACTTCTGTGCTTTTTTTTAATATCAAGGAGTTGGGGAACAAACAAGGCCATCTGATGGTAATTGGGATCAGAGTTTAGTGGTGGTAGGACCCTGTGCGGGGTCCGTCCGGATCGCTACCACCATCTTATCCATTAACCTACAAGCAGCAGTGTTCACATTGTTTTATTCCGGTAAGGGGTTAAGACAGCCGGTGAAATTACTTGCATAGAGGCATTATATCTTAGTCCTCACGGTTGGCAACGCATTTGAGGTCTTAGAATTGCAGTCTTCATATTATAGTCTTGAGAATTCAAATGTCTACGGGTCTCAAATTCCACTTATCATCACGTGGACAGAGTGTGCCTTCTCATTGCCATTAAAAAGACCCGTAGCCATTCACATTCTCAAAAGTGCAACTCTAAGACTGCAAATGCGTTGCTAACCGTGAGGAATAAGGTGGAATGCCTCAATGATAGTAGTTTCATCGGTTATGTTATTCCTACACCGTAACACAACAATGCGAACACTGATGCTTGGCGGTAAGGTATAGGATAAAATTTTGGTAGTGATCGAGACGGATCCTGCACAAGGTCCTACTACCACTAAAATAGTAGGTACACTTAGAAGGGACCTTAGAGTGAGGTTAAGTACCCCGTTTTAAATTTGGTCTAACGTAACAAAATACGTGACGTTAAAGTAAAAGATCATTGAGGTTTTAAATATTACATAAAACTCACACATGCAATACTTAATATCGGCCCAGCATAAAACTTTCAAGTTTCAACGCCAATGCCAAAAGGATTTCATAATTTAAAAAACAAAAATTCTTTTTTTTTCTTATCATGTCCCAAACAAAACACGATCGGGTTAGTACTAGTTCAATAACGTAACCTATCTGACAGTAATTGTGAACAGCGGGCTTCATGAACCATCCATCTTCACCCCTGCTCGAATTAGACGTGGAATGTACTAGATCATCAATCTTAGGTTAATTTTAGAGCGACTGTGACATAATAGTTTTTTATAAAAGGGCCAAACTGAGACGAATGCCAAAACCCTACGTTTGCAAGTCTCGCGGGGCTATTTTCATGAACATTTCATTATTTTAATTTTAATTGTAAGGCAAGTGTTGGAATGTTATAATAATATTACATCATAAGTATAAAGGGTGTGTTGCTTACTTCGAAATAGCGTTAACTCATTCATACATATAGTTTAAAAACTTTAAAAGAGTAGTGAAGTATTTTTTTAATTAACAGGAGTATGTAAGCAGATGCAGATAATACTTAAAAGTTTTAATTCACTCATTTAGCAGTCCGCGGTTCATTTCCAAAAAGCAATAAGCTTACTCCGCCCACAAATATCAAAGTCTCTTCTAATCAATCAACTTTAGATGAACTCGGGCATCAGAACAGACAAAAACAAATGGGCAAAGCTCGGCCAGAAATCGAATTAACCGCGAGCCAGTTTAGACACCAATTAAACTTCTAACAAAGGCTATCTTCAATGAGATGAAAAAAAATTGATAGATCAACTCTTTAACCTAATCTATCATCAGGGAAAACACAATCCAAATACAACACTATCCCTCTGAGTTACAGTTGTTTATTGAAGGTGGATCGGAGGCTTTAACGCCGAAGAAACTTGAGAAGGCTGTTGGCACAACATCTTATATCGATTAAACAGATAATTAATCACAGGAAATGAATCCGAATGAGATGTTATTAGTTACACCACACTCGCTATTAACAAGTGAAACAATAGGTGTGGACATACATCATGATTATTTTTATTAAACATATTTTTTATGTTTTCGAGATTACGATTATTTTGTGCGAACGATAACGATTTCTGTATTGTTAGCGATATTATGGTGTAAAGTTGTTAAAAACAAAACACTTTTGAACAAAGTTGCAAAGGACATTAAAAAAAATCCTTTGTTTGCAATAAAATTACATAGGTCAAATTGTCTCAATTTAAATTTAGTTTCTGTTGCAATTTCAGTCTTACAATACTTTAGTGTAAATTAGAATAGTATTAAGCTTTGAGATGTGACACCCAAGTCACAATTAAGCGTCATTTTTACCAACGAGTTTTACAAATCCCCAATAGGCAAGGAGCATCCTGTATAAAGTCACGGGCAGAAACGGTCCGATGGCCGATCAATCAGCTGCTAACGAGGATCGTAGTACACCACCCCGCACCCCTCCACCCTCGACCCACTCATTCACGGCCTTCGTATAAACCTTTTACATTTTGTTACCTACATATGTAGTTTAAAGCTTAGAACAGCTTTTAAGAAACCAAATAGATTAGGTAAACAAGCACAATCTTCACATTGTATAATTTAAACAATAAAATAACCCCATCAATAGTTAATGTTTTAAGTAACATCGGCTCGAAGTGCCCTAGGATGCCATAAAAAAAGGATTCTCATCGGTCAAACTGAACGTAGGTATCATGCGTTCCTAAGGACATAATCTAAATATAGGAGTCAACAAGTAGGTAAACTAGGAGACACAAATTATTTTTTACTGCTAATTAAAAGTAATGTGCCGATAAAAATTTGCATTTCCAATTAGATCAAGCGTAAAAAAACGAATTGACTATAAAGTGACCACCAACACAGCGTTGATTAACATTTAACATCGTTTGTCACTGCATTAAACGTCTCGTAAGGAAATTAAAGTGAATTTATTTTTAATCTGCATAAAGACGAAGACAGAGTGCGGAGAAGCGGGGCGTGGCGGGGAGGTTTCATTACTCACGCCGATAATAAATGATAAAACATTATTAATACGAGGCGATCATCGTGATGCACGCACACATGCACACACACACATTAACTAATTAAAAGTTTGACGTTTGACTTCGGACTTTTGTTAATGTGAATCAAAATTGAGGTTAGTTTTTGAAGCGGCCATTTACAACAATGACATTGTTTATTGTGTGATATCAACAACAAACAATGTGCTTTCACAACTATAACAACATCTCAATCACCCACTTTTAGACCCCATCTGCTGTCAGTATCAAAAGCAGTCCACTTTCCTTTTTTTCTATATGTGTGAAATCAGTGCTCCAAAAGATTTACGATGCAAATAAAAAGAAATCCGAGTGTAGTCGTTGAAAATCCGTCGTGTAGCGATTAGTTTCGTTATCTCGGGGCGCGTAATAACAACCAGAAGTTTATTGGGCATGCTCCGAAGTGATAAATTGAATAATAATTTATTCTGAACAAGATAAGCAGGCAAGATCGCGAAGTGTGATACTCTCAGCGTGTAGGGAGCCCTTTACACGGTAACGTAATGTTGTAGAAATAATAGAATGAACAATTCTGCTTTTTTATAGAGAAGCAATGACGAGAAGAATTTCATTAAACCTGCTTGCTTAGCTAACTTAGTCAATTATAAGATTTGTAAGTTAAAGTTACCATAAATGTATACAATGCAAACTAATCGCTACACGACGGTTTTTTTTTAAATGCATCGTAATACCACTGATACACTGGTAAACATCTTAGCCTGTTTGTGCAAAATGTGGTTAGAGAATTATCAAGAAGCATTTCTAGAGTTGTTGGTATTTCTGTAGCTCTGCCTAATCCACTCTGAGAATGAAGGCGTGATGTTATGTATGTATGTATGTATAAATTTATACAGAATAATAAAACATATTTTCTGTATGAAACTATTGAATATTTGCAAAAGATGTAACACTTATATGTCTTTAAACTTTATCGAACGATCTATTTTTCAATCGACTTCGGTGTAACGCACGCCTCCTTCGATTTACAACATTCTGTTTCAATTAGGCGGGGGGCGACTGCGGGTAAATTTGATAATGCATCCTAGGATTAATTAAGCTATATACTCCTTTATACCTACTACCCTAGTACCTTCACTCATATCAACTACTCCGATTATTTTTAACCCGGCGAGAGTGTGGCAGGGTTTGTCACAACCACCATGTTACTTATTTAAGTATATTTTTTGATTGTGACCTTCTAACTTGTTGTCGTCTTGAGTAGCTGGAGTTAAAAGGGTGCGGGAGGGGATAGTGGCGTGATCGCAGTGACGCGGCAGCCTGCAGTTGAGTAACACGCTTGCAAATCGCATTAGGGTATGTGATACCCTACCACATAGCTAATGTATATATTTCGTGACATAAACTAGCCTTGCTTTTTCTGCTATTTAAACTTATTTTCTTTGCCACAATATATAATATATATTTCATTAACTCAAAATTTTCCTGGTCGTTATGTTAGATGCGGAGCCTGTCCAAATAAAAAAGATCGAAAGACAAAACACGGTAAGGCTATTTGTATGGAGCATGCAACTTTTTTTTTGTAAAAACTGCACTGATTTGAACTCCAGTTCCTAAGATATTCCTAAGAGTATTTGTTTCGTTTTTTCATTTTATATTGTTACTTATTTTATGTTCTATAATAATTTTAAGTTATTTTCTATAAAACTTGTTTTGTTTTTTTTTGTAATTTTTTTGAGAGGGTACATTTTTTTTATTGAAAATTTATAGTCATATGATTGAAGTTTAATGAAAAATAAAAATTGATCAAAACCGCAAAAAAATACTTCCAATACATTATTATATTAGTGGTTTTATAATAATTAATAATAAATATAATGATTATTCATAAGAATCAAGTTTTACAGCCAAATTTGTAAATGGGTATGTCATACCCTGCCACATACTCCTTGTTACATTTTTTCACCACACTCTCGCCGGGTTCAACATTATAAATAAAACAAGAATTTTATTAAATCATTTGCAGTACTTTATTATAGTTAAAGAAATAAACTATTTGCAATAGCCTTCTGATTGCGTGATCTTGGTCATTTACCGGATAACAAATACCTTCAAATAAATAACATTGTAACAATGACTATTGATTTGACTAACAACTAGGCGGTTTAAAATCAACATGATCTATCTAGCGACAATCATGGCGCCTTTTACAACAGAGATCAATTAATGCTAAAGCGAGACGGTAAATGGTGAGTCTGTAAGTGCATGAGGGAGAGATGATGAGTTATCAATCACGCGCCCGCGCACGATCTAAACGCTTGCGGCGATCGAGCGATCTCCCGCTTAATTATTTCTATTATGATATTTAAAGTATAATGATTATAATGATTATCTGGCTTAGATGCACATGGCGAATTCCCACACTCGCATGTAACCTTAATTAATACGAAGTGAAAATAATAAATGAGCGAGCGTGCGATATGGACGCAATATATTTTAGTCGTTAAGTGCATTATAACGATTTCAGACAGATATTTTTTAGTTTTATTACAAACTGGCATTGAATAATATCCTCTGGCATGCGTATACTTTTTTTTGTGTTGATTTGAAGGAATAAAGATTAAAACATCATTATTGTATCTACATATTCGAGGATCCAGACGCTTCAGTAGGTACCTACCTATGATGTTAATTCATCAAATAAAATAACTATTTAATTTTTGACATGTATGGGTATTTAGAAGCTTTTTATTCGGGCAGCTATGTTCGTGACTGATTTATGTGAATGTTAAATAATAATAGTTTATTTGTTCCTAATATCTTCTTCTGGCAGGCTGATCCGAAGCCATCAATCACCCTGATCTTATCACCCGACCACCGATCTCCACAATATAAAACCGTTTCCCTATACGTACTCACAATAACACTGATACAGACCTACATTAAATTTATGTCTGCGCACCAACAAACTAAGAGCTCTCATTCCGAAATAGTTATAAGAATCTTTGTGTCGTGGCAAACTGGTCAGCCCGTATCATTTCAATCGTTGATGATCGTGAATGGAGCATTTGAACTAATGATAAATTACAAGAAATATAAATCGTTACAGAGGATTCATCAAGACGGAGCTAAGAACAACAGGTTTAGTGGGAAACTTACCTCGTTTCTGCATGAACGAGAAGAGGTCGTCCAAGAATTCCTTCCTTTGAGGGTCATCACTGATCTCGTATAACTGGAACAAATAAAAAAAAAGTAAACCATACATCCCTCGGAACTAATTGCCATTGGTTGACATTATACCTATTTGTTATTGAAACCCGGCGAAGTTGGCAAAAAATCGGCGCCACCATTTTCTATTTTAGGTGCATCCTTTGTAAACAATTGACTGTTCGGGATCTTTTTTCATCAATTCTATGCTTGTAAGTACTGGGGTAATCTATCTTTTTAGATAAAATGTAGAATTCACCAAGAACATTTGATTTTTTATATATTACTAGCGACCCGCCAGCGGCGTCGCCCGCTGCATTTTTTTTTCTTTCATGTCTGAAAAATAGATAGTTGCCGATTGTCAGACCTACTGAATATGCATATAAAATTTCATAAAAATCGGTCAAGTCGTTTCGAAGGAGTATGGAAACTAACACTGTGACACGAGACTTTTATATATTAGAATTGACAACCGCAATTTGACTACCATGTAACGCATAATTAATCTGTAGAAGAGTTTTCGCTTGTGGGGCTAGACAAGTTGCATTCGATAATCGTTAGCGATTATGTTTCGAAAGACAAATGTATGGAACTGAAGTAAGCCTCCGAGATAGTCACGTGACATTATCTCGGTGGCTTACGTCAATTCATACATTTTTCAATCGAATCATAATCACTTACGATTGTCGAATGCAAGTTTTCTAGCCCCACTCTGTTAAGATAACTCTCTAGGTAGTGAAGCAGTTACTGCGGCAGTTGTTAGAAACTGTCGTTATTGGCAGGAAACACCAGGTAACGTTAGTTGACAAAACATCATACGGGTCTAATACTACTCTAGTCTAGTATATATTATCGAGTGTGGGAAAGTCATAATTATGCTTTTTGCTATATTAAAATTCTGTTGGTTTGTCTGTGCAACGGAGCGAAATGACCACGTGTGCCCGCATGTCCGGACCAAAACACGGGACTCGCATTATTTTATCGTTCAACTCTACTTTTGTCATGCGCATTGCACACTGGCTGCTTAAACCTTAACTCTAATGATAATATAATGTGTCAAAGTGAAAGGAAGTAATTAATTTTAATTGCTAATATTAAATGGAACGATCACAATGTATCATTCGAATTCAAAAATGATGACCACTGAAAGGGTGTCTCGAAATTAAAAGTTAAAGAGAAACAGGCGAAAGTAAAAATCAAAATATTTGTGGTATCGATCAGCGTATTTTACATCATCCTTTGAACGTTGTTGAGAATGAAACCAAAAAAACCGGGCAAGAGCATATCGGACCATGCTCAGTGTAGGGTTCCGAAGCCGTTCAGTACTACAAACATAAAAATGAACAAGTAATACCTAACTAATTTTCTATTTAAACTTGAGCACTTGAGTCTAACAAAAATTAGCGCTTTAAAGCCTTAATATTTCATAAACGGATTACTTAATCGAAACTGTTTTCACAAACCTATAATATTTTTAAAAGACCTATCCAACGATACCCCTCACTATAGGGAGGACGAGAAAAAAAAAATGCATCTTCACGTTACGTGTAGGGGAGGTACCCTAAAAATATATTTTATAATTTTTATTGTAGGTACTACTTTGTTAACGTAACTAATATGCATATTCATGCCAAATTGCAGCTTTCTAGTACTAATAGTCTTTGCGCTAGGCTGCGGACGGACGGACATGGCGACACTATAAGGGTTCCTAGTTTGACTACGGAACCCTAAAAAACGGGCAGGAGCATGTCGAACCACCGTCTTAGACGATTTTAGTAGGTAGTTATATACACTTTAATCGCCTGTATCTCAAAAACCAATGATGTCTAGTCGTGATAGTTTTCCTTTAAAATTCGTTATATGTTCTTTCATTTAATATTTATTTCAGATTTTTAGTATTTGTAGTTTTGGCTCTAGGGGGGAGGGGGGGACACTTGAGTCTAACAAAAATTAGCGCTTTAAAGCTTAATATTTCATAAACGGACTTATTCGAAAAACTGATTTCACAAACCCGCAATATTTTTGAAAGACCTGGGGGGTTATCATGAGCTAGCTTTGCAGTTCATTTTACGGTCAGCGTAAAGGACAGAGCTATGGCGATTATATAGCTCTGTCCTTTTCTCTGAGCGTAAACAGAACTGCAAAGCTAGTTCATGATAACCCCCCTGTTCAACAACACCCCACACTATAGGGTAGACGAGAAAAAAAAATACATCCCCACGTTACGCGTAGGAGAGGTACGCTAAAAAAAAGTTTAAGATGAGAGAATAAGACATAGCTTTATAAGTGCTATAACTCTGTCCTTTACGCTCATCCTAAACTGAATTGTTTAGGCATGTCATGGTAGCCCCCCTGAATAGTATTGTAACGAATAGTTCAAATGTCGAAAGCAGGTACATCGACAGCCTATAAACACAGGAACTTAGATAAGCCTGCAGATGTAAGCGCCCGAGAAGCGTGTCATTGGGCGTAATTGCGGCGATTTCCGGCACTTAAGTGCAACACGAAATGCAGATAAACCGAGTATCACTTACGATAACCGTAAACGGTTGATTGGTAACGACTTGGAAGGAAACAAAAGAAGTCAAAAGGCTTTTACTAAGGTGAGTAAGGACCAAAACGGTGGCCACGCTACATCACTCAATTAAATTTTCTATTAAACTTTTCCGTTGTGACACGAAAATTAGCCATACATTTGTAGCGATAATTTTCGTGTCACAACGGAACTTTTGTTACATTTGTTGTTTGTATGGTTAACTACGCTTAACTATGGTCCAACTATTTGGTCCTTACCCAGGTGTTCTGTTACTCGCTCGATTGACAGTCGATTCGACTATCATATGGGCTTCTGTTCTATTGGGTTAAACCATTTTCTTTTGAATATTAATTAATGGCTGTCACTCGGCTCCACGGACTTATTAGAGAGGTAAGTCCAAGGATATCATAAGCGATGACAATTGATCGGTAAAAGAGTAGGTAATTTCTCTTGTGAACTAAACAGAAGCACAAGGGGTTAGCCCTATCAAGTCACAAAACTATATGCTTTTGGCATGTTAAAGTATTGTTTTTAACTCGGTCGCCATTACTGTCATGTACATAAGAGCTATCGTAATGTTGACAATACGGTAGTACATAATGTCAAAGGCAATATGGTTTTGCCCTGTAGAATAAAGAACCTGTTGTAGTGTTTTCAACGTTGGGGACGTCACTGGGTGGCAACTCCACTACGTTTTTTATAACAAGCTTTTTAATATTACTTGCCGTTAAGTCTAAACAAGCAATTCAATTCTGAATCACATTCCGACATCCTAATAGGCTAAAATTTGGATTGCATATGTAAAACCGATGACAATGCAATATTGTTGTATCTAAAAGCTGATCTGATGATGGAATCGCAAGGTGGCAACAGGATCTCCGCTGTACGCGACGTAAACCCACCGAGGGTTTATTAGTTTGGTCTCGATAAGCTTTTCTCAAAAAACATTTTTGTCAGAAACTTTTTACATATTGATGCACTCGTGCAACGACGTCTACGTGCCGTGACGTGGATTAAAAACACTATACAAGGTGAGAAATAAAGTGCAAGACAAGAAAAACTTATTATGTTTTAAAAATTGCATAATAACAAAAAGAACATGCAAGCACCCAAAAGGCGACCAGATCAGCAAGATGCTGCGACTTACGTGTATATATGTAGTCACAGCGCTGGTTTTTAGCCTGACCAATGAGTTTACGCGAAGAGCATATTATATTGGTGGAAGTGAAATTCGATCGAGTAATAAGAAATATTGTGTACAGGCGATATGGAAATACAAACCAAAACTAAAGGCAGGGTAAACGGTGACATTTAACAAATATTATGTAGCAACACATACGTAAACAGCAGTTAAAGCCTACAACAGAGCTAAGGATCAACACTGGTTGTCGGAGCCCGTTAATATTATAATTGAATGTTTTTAACTGGGTAACCCATAATTTTAGCGAAATTCACTTCACCGATTGTATCATTTCTTTAAATTTTGTTTTGTGGATATCTCAAACATTAATTATGTAGGTTAAGTTAGACTGACTGTTGTGACTATACCACATAAAATACCTCACGCAGCGAGAAATGCCTTTCTTTGTATTAAATATTATGCGTAGTGATACGTTCGTTGAACGATGTTTCTATAGAATAATAGGTACCCGTTTAATTGTTTAACTGTTTGACTTAGGTCGCAGGTTTCGTCTTTGAAACAGCCGCTCGAGTATGAATATGTATGTATTTTAACACTTTACTTTACAAAACAAAAAATTTCATAAACAATATGTATAAAATAGGATCTCTTCCAGGGAAATTTTGGGTGATTGAAGAAGATAATAAAAACAAAAAGTGACGAGTTTACTATAGTCGAGTCACCATCCTTATTTTATCTGGGGACTCGCAGTGTGCAAAATGTACTTTGTTTTTTATAATCGAGAAGTTAAAAAGAAAGAAGGATACGACATACTTGTAAAACTCATTGGCAAACGTCTCCTTGGTAAATAATGGCAGATACAATTTTATCATTGCACTTAAGTGTAACATTGAAAGCGTATGAAGTTACCCCACTTAATATTTAGTCGTAAAACGTTAATACCTACTAACAGATGCGCAATATTCAACATACGTAATCAATATTGAAATTACCTTTGTCTAATGTCTTGACGCGAGAGGTCTAACAAAGGCAATGTGCCTTAATGATAATCGTTTAAGTTTTATTTAATCGGTTTCTTTGTTTCAAAAATTATCAGAAATGTTACTAATTCTATTGTTTAAAATCAATACGAAATTTTGGTTTCGTCCATGACTCAACGAGTATTCTGAAATAGACGAATGGAAAATGTGAAGAGTTTTCTGAGAAGCAAATGACATATTTTGCCCATTATGGTTATTGTTTGAGGAGGATATTGGGTTAAATTCAAAATGTGATGTGATGTCACACATTTGAACAAGGGGAAATCCGTTAGACAATCGTGTACGGTTTTCTTCTAAGGCTGTGTTTATTTTTAAGCGATTAAGACAGCGGGCTGTGGAGCGAGACAAGCACTCCAAATACTCCAATGTAACTCTACAGCGCTGCGTTGAAACGAATGTGAAACGTACTACGCCTTTCTTGGCAAATTTAAAAATAAAAAACGATGTAACTATACTGAAATTTTCCTTAGATAATTAGAATGATAGATGCCAAACCGAGGTTTCGACAATACTACATAATAACATCATAACATCACGCCTTCATTCCTAAAGTGAGGTTGGCAGAGCTACAGTAATACCAACAACTCTAAAAAGACTTGTTTATAATTCTGTCACCACATTTCGCACAATCAGGCCAAGAAGTTTACCACTGTATTAGTGACAGGTAGCAAGCCCATCGCCTAACAGTATTACCTACAAGCTCTTATTCCCTTCCAATAGAAGTGCCTCAATCTTATGAATTTATGATCTACCAGTTTAAGTCTTTGAGCAATCTGCTCTTTAGATTTGATTTTATTTTCATAGTATTATTTCGCCTTTAGAAAGAATGATAATTATGCTTAAATTCGCTTCGTCATAAACTGACATCTTTCATCCTAATCATCTGAGAATAATTACATTATACGAGTACCTAATTCAACTACAGGAAAAATCTATTGGATTGATACAATTCTTAAGTGTCGTAACCCTGTTAGATATGTAACTTTGTTTCAAACATGTGTTTGGTGGTTTACAAAAAAAGTGTGCATAATTAAGGATCAAAATTAGGAAACAGTAACTTTCTAGTTATGTCACGAAAATATACTCGTACTATACTGCTATTTATAAGACAAGTGGTGGTATCTCAAATAAAACTCCTGTAGCAAGTGCCACTACCTATATATTACTAACGGGTGAGTATTAAATCTGCTTCGTTTTTTTAAATTTAAGACACTACCTACTGACACGTGAGGCTGGTACAATACATATAAATTTATGACTAATTCTCGTGACTCAACTAACTACAGTTACCGTTTCTTAATTTAAGTCAACCATTTTGATTCCCAGGCCACTATGGACTATGTCAAAGTGACGTTGTCAACTAAAATGTATGAGACTTCATTTGATATCTCAACGTGACGTTGTAAACTAAATTAAATGAAGTCTCATACATTTTAGTTGACAACGTCACTTTGACATAGTACTATCGTCCATAGTGGCCTAGAAATCAAATTGGTTGAACGTACACTTTTTTGAAAACCACCCTTTTATCATTACGTTAGCTCTTCTACGCTTGAAAGCCAGCCGTATCGAAAAACGGAATGTTATTTCATGGCCTTGGACTGGTGCTACTCAATTCTCGTAGGTATACATTACATTTATTTGAATAAATTAAAACTGTGAGCATTTTTACAACATAACACAAAAAAGGTAACAAATGGCGGCAAAAACGAATATTCTAGTAATGTAACTTTATCACAAACTGAAGCCAATCCGCTATCGCGTGACGCTTCTCGCTGTCCCGCACGCCACATCTCTCTCAAAGCTGTCCTAAAGCTGCTAAACATTGGCGCCTGCGCCCAAACAGCGTTATTTGCATTAGACAATTACACCAAGCACTTAGCCACAGGCGAACTGGGCCGTGGACGAACAACGAAACGCCATTCGACGCTTCCTGTTTCCGTCTCATATATTTACTTGGTATAAGACAATCGGGTCGGAGACAATGCAAAAGGTTTTATTTAGATCAACGTTGACCACATTTAAATTTACTTTTGAATGTAAGTCATTGTTTAGATTGTAGAATTCACATGTTAAATAATAGGAGTTATTGATTGTCTACCTATAATAGGGATGACTTTGATACTTTTTACAATGTATATTCATTTGAAAACCAATTTGAGGATTAAGTCTAGACCTACGTTCAATTCGAATTCGCATATTCGAATTTGACATATTATGATTTAACTACATTTTATACAAAGACTTCAACGCGTCCGAACCTTGCGAAAAATTAACTTGAAATTTAAGTCGTTGAAATGAAAAACAAATAAAAATGTTTATCGAAAATTAAGATAATATCCCAAATAAGTTTATTTACCGTTCCCGTATTTGCAGAATGCACGTTAATTTTTAAATAAAGACTACAAGTAATTATGAATTTCACGTAAGCGTTCCTAAATACAAATAGTGTTTCAAGCCTCCAAAGTGCACGTTTGAAATTTAAGAACATTAATAAAAAAAACTCTAAACAGACATTGCATAAACTATTTGGAGACTACAAGACTGTTTTTGCCACTTGATTTATGATTGATTGATTGATCAATGATTGATGGTATTTAAATTAATCATTTTACAAGGTCTTTTTAAACATATATGTAGATATAATGTACAGACGTCTAAAAAACTAATGTATGTAAATAAATAGCCAAAGAATAAAAAAATCTACTATTGACATATTCTAATATTAAATAACTAGCTGTTTCCCGCGACTCCGTCCGAGTAAACGTCGTTTATCGCTTTTCCCTCTGGAACCGTCCAACTTTTCGGGATAAAAAGTACCCTGTGTCCTTCCCCAGGACTCAAACTATCGCCATACCAAATTTCATCTAAAGCGTTAAAAGACCGTGTTCACTTTTTAAAATTGCGCGAGTACAGAATAATCCTGGTAAATTGGTCGGATGTAATATTTGATTATTCCTATTTATTTATTATTTAAAACTTTTAGTTTTATTGATCAAAAAATACCTACGGTATGAAAATACACAATGAATACCAGAGGACCATTACAAAAATTATATACCAAGGTCTATCTTTATTTGACGGAATTGTAAGTAAGTACCTATAATAATATGATACTGTTTGGTAGGTATCTGTTTTAAGTAAAAAAGTCCAAAATCGAAATAATGTAGGTAAAATTCTATTATTTTTTTGTTTAGATTTCTATTCCAAGTAAACGTACCCCTTCGACTGTTTACGCTTTAAAACGCCGATCATTCATAATTGGAACGTTTTTTTCTACCGGCGCTAATCGAAAACGCTCAGCCACGTGATTAATCGCGTGGGAGTGAGACGGAAGATCGCGAAGATTGATGTCCCGCGCACGAGCCGGCTATTGACTTCGCTACACTAGTGACAACTCGACGACTCGCTAATATGCATATTTCTAATACAAATACAAATTATTCAAAATCACACGAATGTTATTCCCATAGATTTTTACGTAAGTTAAAAGTTTACACAATACAACCAGCCACCGTAAACTCATAGTCGGCTTTAGGCCCAAATATCAACATAACCAATGAAGCGCGCTGGATACAGGGGATTACCGACACCTTTGTAATTCTCAAATATTGCACCAACAATTAAAAATTAGCTTAAGTCGGCGCTGCGAGCTCCGTAATTGATGAATTAACATAAGAAGCGTCGTGAATTTCAACTTACAGTCCGCATCCAATTTATGAGACGTTTCAACGGCTCGATGAGAACATTTCCCGGGCAAATTGAATGAAAAGACAGGAATATTATCATAACAGGACCGCATTGTCGCCCACCGGCTTTATATTTGAATCACAAAACTTGTCGCTAAGCCGAGTAATCTCCATTGTGATGCGCCAATTACTGACTCTCCCCTTCCGCTTGAATAAATCAAATATTAAATGCAATATTCCGGCATCGGGCTATATGAAAACATGACCTACTGTTTCTATTGTCAGTCAGCTATGTGAAATATGTTCGCGCCGCGTGGCGTTCAAAACGCTTTTCAAATTCCTGAGTTGATTTTTTTATAAAGGTCGAATATTGTGTTTATCCTATGCTTTTCATGATACATGATGTTATTCCTGTTTAATTTTCAATTAGTTTGAAAAGCGAAACATTTTAAATTACTTGAACTTTTTACTTCAAAGAAAAAACATTATTCAAATCCTTTTATACATTCGTCTAGAAAAATGCTATTTCGATCGCAAACAATACTAGTAACCCGTTATTAAGTTTATGTTAAAATTTACGAGCACATTGCTAATATTACAAATTATATAGACTCTAATCACAAACCGCCACGATGCCATCAAATGTTAGCATACTATGGCATTAGCTTCATTTTATTGGTGGAAAATAGAATGTAAAAATAGGTTATATAGCTTATAATTTAGTTTCGATTTGCTATTATAGCAAAAACGTTTGCAATGTAATTTGTCTTTAACGACAACCCGTTACAATGCAAGGTTATTACGTAACGTGAGTCATATTCTCATTACCAATTTACACCGATAAGACGTCTAAACCTTGTCCTTTAGTTAGACTGGGGTGGGCTGGGTATAAACCCGTGGACGCTAGGATCACAATACTATCTTGGCTTAAGCTAGTCTAACGCGAACCAGGCTGAAGACCAAGATTTCCCAACAGTCCTTGCACACCCATGGGTCAAACAAGACGAATTCGCTCAAGAGAATACCAACTCAGATCACGATCTTGTTCAAGTTCTATAATAATCTAGTCATAGAAATTGACTATAGATGTATCACGAATCAAATAAATCAAGCCGTCAACATTGAATTGCGGCTAAATAGGACAAGGTGTCTCTGTTATTATTGAAAACGTTTAAATTTGACATAGACGTAGGCGCCTCTGATAGACTATTGTGTTGGCTTGGATCGATTCACGCTTGCTCGTTTTTATTGTGTATTGACCTTCGTTATGTAGGTAATGCGAATGTTATGGACGATAAATACTCTACGTTATAATAATATTTTACACGTAAATAACATGATAAGTTGCAACAATGTGATACGAGTAGATAACCTGCAGTGTTTAACTATAGCATCGATCAGAATTCTCATCCTATGTCTAAGATTTACACGTATGCATAATTTTCATGTGTGGACAAGCAAATCTGCTAAATAACGTTTGAGACAGCTCCGCAGACGAGCTCGGGTGCCCACACTAAAGTATGGCCACGCCGCAAGACAATTTCAAATTGCTAGCAATAATTCAACCTCGCAATAAGAGGGTAGATTTATAAATAAGGAATACTATCTGTGGTAAGTAATGCTGCACCGATATGGAAATGTTGGATGTTAACCGTGAAAGTTTTGTAAGAACAAAAGTTTAATTGTTATGCAATAAATAGCAATTTAAAAAACATAGTTGTGACTTGCTTGATACGTTTCATTTGCTGAGATGTATTGAAGTTGTGAACTTATTTTCTCGAAATAGAGTTTATTTTGTACGAGATTAATCGCCCAAATATGCCGCCACGCCTACGTGCACGTGAGATGGACATATTTTGCGCGCGACTTGATTGGAGCGTGACATTAACATTTATTAAAAAAAAAGTTTACCAGGATTAAAGTTACACGTACTCAACTATTTAATCAATAGTCATCGATAAATATCGTAGGGTTTTAAAGATTAATCAGAAATCATGCAATAGAAAGAAAATATGACCATGTTTAATTTATTATCCAAAGAACAGACACAGGCGTTGTGGTTATTAAGATACAGATTGCGTCACACAAGGCTCAACATATTTGGCCAGTTATGTTAAACGGGCACTCAAAGTATATTTTCATTGCACTCTTTGTATTTCCATTGCAGTTTGAATACAGTGTAAGTTTTCCATCAGCGGTTAATAGCTCGTAAAGGCGGTGTTCACGCGGAGTCGTGTCATACATTAGTTTGATAAGTCGACCCATTTTCAACAATCGCGCGTATCGTCGGGTAATAACTAATTATAATTGCATGCCAAATGGCTTTTGTCATTGTGCTTCAATGTAGGCTTGAGTGGTGTTAAACGCTTGGCGGAAATTTCAACGAGTAATATAGTTTCGTAAGGTAATACTAGTTGCTGAAATGATGATAACGTCGTATCTTTGAATTGAAGGAATCCGAATATCTACCCTTTATCACTTTGAAGGCTATAAACTGAAGATGGTATTCATTTTGTGTAAACTGGCCACACCAAGGGAATAAGGGCTTGTTAGGCGATGGGCTTGCAACCTGTCACTAATACACTAGTAAACTTCTTGGCCTGATTGTGCAAAATGTGGTTACAGAATTATCAACAAGTCTTTTTAGAGTTGTTGGTATTTCTGTAGCTCTGCCTACCCCACTCTGGGAATAAAGGCGTGATGTTATTTATGTATGTATGGACACACCATCAAATAATTTACATACCTATTGCTGAGAAACATGAATAATCAGCACAATTAGCGGACCATGTTAATTTTTAAATGACGTCAAATAAAGGAGGTTCAGCAATTCAACGGAATCACAGTTAGTTCAAACTAGTTCTCTCTGATAAATCTGCACGCCAAACACAGCAGAGAGGCAACACGAGATCCGTAACGCTAACGTAAATGATTTTCGAAAACTGGAATATAGTATGACTTGACGTAACTGCGCCTATTCGACGCGACCATCTGGCAGCTTATCTTATCTTATATTACAGATAGGCTCTTTCGGATACACTTGGACCCCTTTAGGATCTTTTGTGCAATTACCCTTACACTCAGCTGTCCGAATGTGCAAGTTTCCTCAAGATGTTTTTCCTTCACCGTAAGAGCATCGGGTAATGTAATTAAGTTAAAAAAAACTCTTTGGTACATGGTGACAGAGGGGGTTTGAACTCTGTACCTTACGATCACGAGTCGACTCTCTAAGCCACTAGGCCACCGACGACGCTCTCTTATATCAGGGGCCCTAGCCAAGATGCAAATGCTCCTAACGTTTTTCTTTTCTATCGCTCAAAATGTATGGGATGACATTCTCGTGCGTTTCGATAAACCACGTGGTCGACTGTCATGTCAGAAAAACGTTAGGAGCGTTTGTATCTTGGCTAAGGCCCCTGGAAGCTTACGTCAACCCTATACATTTTCGATAACGATAACGTTCTCGCAAAGCATCTTGTCTAGGGCCACTGCAAAAATGCATTCTGTGAACGTTATCAACCACTAAAATGAAGTAAAAAAGTAGGTATAGGATTATCGTAAATTGTCAGACTGTCGGTCAGAAACGTCCATCCGATATCAATTCTACACATTTTGTAAGTTTTCGAAAGTCGTTATTTATCCTACAATGCAACTTGTCTAGGCCAGCTCACGTCATTCTACTCTAATACATCAAAATGCTCGTAACGTTATGTCGAATCGTTACAGTTAGTGCGACGCAGGTGCGAGAGCAGAGCTGACCGAACTTGTAATGAGGTAAACAAACAAGGCGTGGGATCTAAGACACGAGCAGCCGCGGAAAACAACCTCCGAAACTCTTACGTTATGACACTTATGACGTGTTATTGTAACTTTGCTGGCTAATATTTTATAAAAATATGGTTCTTGAGTTATGGTTTTCAGTAAAGATAAGTTAAGTTTGTATAATATTTTCAAATTGCAAAGGCGCGACACTAATTGACGTTGCTCGGCTGCATACGCATGACGTTGTACGTAAAACAAGTACTAGAGTGCGACTTCATGGATTAAAAACACTATAATGACACCTTAAATGAAATTTTCAATCTGATACACTGGTACCCCCTACCATGACATGGCGGAGCAATTTGGTTTACGGGAGAGAAAGAGATAGAGCTATGTAACTGCCATAGCTCTGTCCTTTACGCGTATCTTAAACTGAATTGCTGAGGCATGTCATGGTAACTGTAGTTCCTCTCAAAATAATTTGCAACCAATTCTCGAACAATCTGCGAATACGATTTGATACGACATTACGGTCAATAACTCGCAAAACGCTATTGCCTTACACCGCCCCAGTTTAAACAGTCTGGCGAGGGGGCGTCGGCCGCAAAACAAAGGCCCGATTGATACCTCAATGTCCAGTGTCGAAACCTGGCGCGCGATCGACTAATAACGTTAGTAGGCTTATATTAAGCCAGCGTGAGATTTGCCTTTATCCCGACTAATTTTATTTTTAAGCGTGAAAAACATTGAAAACATGGTCAGAAGTTTTCATTTAAATCAGGTAAGCGATCCTTTTAACGAACTAGTACCTGGCGAATTGTAGTTGCCCCGTCTGATAGTAAAAACTAAATTTAAGGGCGTGCGTTCTCATCTCATCCGCTTTACCCGTCAAGTGAGCCCGCTCGTATGACTTCGCTCACTCGATCGACCGTTCGACAGATAGCCGTTCTCTATACATATTAACATTCAGTATCAAGGGACATCTCTCGGTATCGAGGGACCTGACACTACAAAAGACAAGGAAAAGGGCAACAAGCAAAAAAAGGTCTAACAGGAAAATAGAAGGAAAAACGATAAATTAATACATACGGCAGAATTTCTGTGATTAGATAGGTATTTCCAAAGCACAAAACGATCTGTGATCCATCTCAGTGTTTGCCAACAAATTACTCGAACTATTGATTGATAGCGTTCTTAGAATATAGTATTATAATGTACTTTACACCAAATTAGTCGATCTAATTAAGTTTTGTGGTGCCACTTTTGAGATAGCGAGATGATAAAATAACATTTATAAATCCGTTTTGCTTGGTAGTATCCTTAAATGCAAACGTCGTTACATCCCAATTATAATAAGCATGATGATTTGTAAAGACTTCTCGAACACCAGCGCATTTGATCTTAGATTTAAAACAGCACGCATATACAGATCTAAATTATGATCGATTCGCGATAAATGTGACGTCAAGTAACACTACTAAGTAACACGTGGAATGTTACTTCAGTAGGTTCTACCTAGATTCGAAACAGCGGTAGATAGATGCCAATCAATGCTAAGGAAATTCAATTTGTGTTCCATCGATTTTATGGAAGCTTTATGTTGATGTTTGTCGATAAAACTAAATGAGATTATAAGCATTTGACTATTGACAAATGCAGAATGCAATCATCTATGAATGACTACGATGACGAGGGGAGAAATCGCTTTATACCTCCAACTCGTTTTTAGATGAAAACTATGATTTTGTACTACCATACAGCGTTATTCGTAGTGCATAATTAAACAAATATCATCGTGAAAACGTAAGCTTCACAGTTTGTTTCAGAACGTCATATATTGTCAAGATCGGTTAGAATGGAAAAACGTAAAAAAAAAACAATGAAGATAGTTTTTAATTCTCATGGGGAAAATTCCACTATTTTCAGTTCAGAACAATGGTCTGAAACCGAAGTTTCAGTTTTCGGTGGACCGTCCCTTACGCCCTGTATACACCGGTTGATACTTGTTTTATATACAGTCTCCCTAAGTCTAGAGTACCGCCGAATATCCTCCCCTGTGTGTGGTATTATTCCAGGCAGTCGCGCAATGGACAAAAACAATGAGAGGTGGTCATCAACGCATGATCACACGGATATCGCCCACTGGAAAGCGCATGGGACTGGTCGTTTGAAAACAAAATAAGATAATGGTTTTTACAAGGCCTGGGGGGTTATCATGAGCTAGCTTTGCAGTTCATTTTACGGTCAGCGTAAAGGACAGAGCTATGGCGGTTATATAGCTCTGGGGGGTTATCATGAGCTACCTTTGCAGTTCTGTTTACGCTGAGAGAAAAGGACAGAGCTATATAACCGCCATAGCTCTGTCCTTTACGCTGACCGTAAAATGAACTGCAAAGCTAGCTCATGATAACCCCCCTGTCCTTTTCTCTGAGCGTAAACAAAACTGCAAAGCTAGCTCATGATAACCCCCCTGTAGACTGGTTTGTGGACGTTTTTAAAAGGATAAATATGAAATTTATTGGAACGTTACGCGCTGCTAAAAAAATCAGTAACTATTCAAAAGTAAATTATATAATAATTTGACAGCATCAATGTAATTAACTATATTCTTATACGATGCATTGTGCAACTATCTTGCGAAGAATTAAATATTATGATCATATAATCTTATTACTTACGTATAATTGACGACATATGGTAAAGTCGAAGAATTGGAAAAAGTAAGGAGCCCATTGCCCAGCAGATTGGGACAAAAAAAAATAATAATCCCAATATCAGCTCCCATTCCTACTATTATTTCCTAGTCACATCTAGTAGCCGTACACCGTGTATCCCTATCTACACAGTATAAGCGATTACACGCCCTCCTTTGATCTCCAATTAGATGAACATTTTGGGGTTCCGCATCGAGGGGAGCATTGTCAAACGATATGTTAGGTGTTACCGTGTGGACGGTTATGATTATTGCATTTGGGATGAGTGGGGCAACACAATAAACTGTTGACAAAGTACCGGTATGGCGGCGTTGTTATGAATCTTATTTAGACGCACTTTACTAGGTACCATAAAGGAATATGCACGTTATTTGAGCCGATTTGTGATTTCATAAAATTACTATGGTCGCTAGTTTTTAGTACATGGTAGTACCTATACGGGATCAGGTACCTAAACGAAATACATAACTATTGGACATTTTTTTTATAGTAAAAGAAACCACACAAAGTCGTCTGCATTTAAGTTTACTAAGACAATTTAGGCACTTGAAGGGCGTTCAAAAATATATCAGTACACATATTCATTTATTACTATTTTCCATATAAGTTCATTATACCCGATCAATCCCATCCCAGTCCTGAATGATCAATGAAACGTTTGGGCGGGCGGCTGGGCGGTAATCCGCCCAAGCCTGTGGCGCAATTATCCGGGGGTATAAAGCCGCTTAGGCCGGCCTGATCCGGTTACCACTGGTGTGAAGTGATTCATAGAGGGTGTTCATTATTCATGAGATTTTGACAATTAATAACCAGGATTGTGGAACAGCGAAATATTTCTAAAAAAGTAGTCGTTATATAATCGAAACGGTTTAAAACGATGCCTGTTTATTTACCTGCACAGGGATGATTGGATAGTTAGTATGTATTATATCTACTTCAATTATTACTTTTAACCCGGAAAACTAGAACAACATTCGCAAGGGAACAGCGCATATTACATTAGACGCAGTATTGAGCTTCTTCATACTAATATATGGAAACGGTATAACATTTTCATAAGTAGGCAAAGAGCACACAAATGTAAAGAAAGTTTAATGCACTAGTCATCCATCCTGTGTACCGCCAATTATTTCCACTCGAGTCTTTCCATTTCCGTCCGATTACTGTCGAATTTCCAGTCACGACAAACTCGTACCCACATACAACGCTATTCAGACGAATTGACGCAATAGGATCAGAGCAAATGTCTGAAAAGGCTTTGTACAAATTGTAAGGAATCTTGTTTTCGTCTAATTGTATAGTAACACGTGGAAGCTTTGCTTTCGATAAGTTTCAAAGGATTTTATGTCCACCTAAAAAGTAGAAGGTGAAGTAACGTGCGAAATAAAATGTCTGCATTGAATTTTTGGCAGATTACTTTTAATTGCCACAAAAACGCCTTTGTTAACGTAATCAAAAGCGACGTTTGTTAGTTTTAATTGCAATAACTTTGTACTATCTGTAAATATTTAAAACCCCTCACTGAGAAAGTTAGAGTTAAATATGCACCAAACTGCAACTCATATCACACGTTAATGCAATTCGCGAGTGATGCGTGTCAGAAACATTAGCGAGTATCAATGTGTGCGTGGACGAATGGTGCAAGCGGTCAGCCTAAGATCAAGATAAATCTTAATGTTGATTTTGTTAACGATTATGCAAATCAAATGTTTCTTGTCGTTTGAATTCATACATCTATAGGTCTATCGGTTTCTATAGGTAGCTTAGTATTCACACGCTGGTACCCTACATATTTTTTATTACCGTACCTTACTTCACTATACAAATTATAGCAGTGCGTTTTGTTATAATTTAGAAAGAATAGTGTGATTACTGATATTTTTTATGTAGTAATACCTACGGTAATGTTGTATTGTTACTGGAATTATTCTAAAACTGCGACCTCCACGCTTCATCTTCAGGTGTGGTCAATCGTAGAACCGGCGTAAAAATAATACCTGCCTGAAATTACAGTCGTGTGTAGTTTTTCGCACAGTGCAAAACTGCAAACCGCTTAAGAGGCCTAATGAACACGCACACGTGGCCACGGACACACTGATTGGTCCCGCGGACGTTGCGTTTATATTTGCAGGTGTAAACGCGGTCATCGCACTCGGCTTTCCCTGTGTGTGTAGGGTTGTCAATGGGATCTAAGATTATTAAAGTGTCGTAAGTATTTACATTTGTTGTGCATTCAATATATTTTTATCGTATTACACACAGCGGTATATTGAAGCTTTTGAATAACTGGGCTACCTAGTCAAAATTTATAATTTCTATAAATTACTTTTTCTTCGTGTAAAGATTAAATCAATAAGGATTGTTGTGTGCCACGTTTTGTTATAGGTAAATGTGTCGTTCGTTACTATTACCGTAATCGTATACATATATTTCATCAAAACAGTTCAAATGTATAAATACTGCCTATAAAATAAAGCATATTTTAGGGTTCCGTAGTCAAACTAGGAACCCTTAAAGTTTCGCCATGTCTGTCCGTCCGTCCGTCCGCAGCCTAGCGCAGAGACTCTTAGTACTAGAAAGCTGTAATTTGGCCTGAATATGCATATTAGTCACGCCAAAAAAGTGGTACAATAAAATACAAAAAAAAAAAATGGTACCTCCCCTACTCGTAACGTGGGGATGTATTTATTTTCTCCTCTTCCCTAGTGTGGGGGGTGTCGTTGGATAGGTCTTACGAAAAATATTACGGGTCCGTGAAAACATTAGTGTTTATACCTATTAAAATCATCTAAGACTGCACCAATTGACTTTAAATAGAACATTAGTTATTACTTGTTGAATTTTATGTTTATAGTACTTAACGGCTTCGGACCCTACACTGAACATGGTCCGACATGCTCTTGCCCGGTTTTTTTAGTTTTTATCTGTCTTCTTTTTATATGATGTAAATTTCTGTTTCGTAATTTAGTTGACTGGTAGAGAATGCCATTAGGCATTAAGTTAATAATTTTATTATTTATTTATTTAGTCCTATTAATTAAATGTGGAAGTTTGGATGGATGTTTGTTACTCAATCACGTCAGAACGGCTGAACAGTTCTTGATGAAATTTGAGACCCCGATAAATTATAGTCTGAAATAAATAAAACATACGCTAAATTTAATCCCGAAAAAAATTACAGTTCCCGAGGGAGTAGCGATAAACGCCTTCTACGCGGACAGTCTTTCTTAGTTCTTATATACGTATTTGTATATAAGAAGATGTCAGAAATACTTCGTGTACCATTGCGAGTTAACGTGTATAAAACAGGCAACCTTACCTCGGTCACGTTGGTCCGAACAAAGATGTCCTCACGCACACTCACGCGCAACATGCTAATTCCCGCCATCAACAATCGCACTCGTAGACGTGTTTGCAATGCATCAATTACATTTATTTATTTATTACATAAAACTTGCATGGCCATTGATGCTGCATTAATGGATTCCTAGTAGGGACACTATGCATTTAGAGTGAATAGGCGCAGAAAAGAATAGATGGCAGTAGGAACAAAAGAGCGCGAATCAAAGGATGTGCCAAACCGATAGTTTTTAAAATATGTAGTTTGCGAGAATAAATGACTAATTTTAGTATACATTCGGCTAATCTATAGGTAATATTATTCTTAAAATAATGTGCTGTTTTTTTGCGTATGGTATTTATTATTAAAGTAATACAACGGTTTAACATTAATTAAACAATGTATTTGAATTGAACGAACATAGATTTAGCTGTTAAAATTAGAGGGCCTCCCATACATATGCCATATATTTTACACTCACTTTAAATAACATTCCTATTTCATTGTTACATAAAGCAAGTTTTGGGTATGCCACAGAATCCTATATAGTTCAGAAGTTCATAACCCATCCTCGTACAGACAGCAAAAATAACTCAATCAACAGACGCTTTACGCTTGAGAATAAAGTCGTCTATCCACAAAGATGCTTGTGTTGCTGACTGTACCTCCCATCTATGGATGCGCACACATTATCCAATATCCTCCGCATATTTCAGAACAGATAACAAAGCCGCAAAACCTATTTACACGTTTACGTGAACCATGACTCACATCCTCTACTTAGTATTTAAAGAGTTAGTTCCACAGATAAATCAACACGGATAAAAAGGGATTTAATCCGGCCATAAGGCCAGCGATATAAAATGTAAGTTTCACGCATTATCCGGCTATAAAACCGAGGTAGCATCGTAAAAATAATCGGACGGAATTGACCACCCCTGGCATTTAATTCAACAAGGTGCATAAAAAATGACCCACTGTCCCTTTTCACACTTGTAGGGTTGTGAAGGAGGATGTTTCGTATGTCACAAAATAGAAAAAAAAAGTTGGTAGGTAAGTAAAACAAAAAGTTGCGCTTTGGAAACATAACCCTATCTCTACCTCATTATAAAACTATCGCATATATAAATTTATACATATAGGCAAAATAACAATTTGAATCTTTAACTGAGATGAGGTTGATTCTACATGGTTTGTAAATATTGTAAAAATGAGAGTTAAGTTAAGCTATTAATCCAAATCGACAGAGATTTCCAAAAAATCATTCACGGGCTTTACGCCTGACTCGTATAACAGAGATTAATTGCCCATTAAATAAATGCCTCATAAATTATCCGAATTTATATCGGATCCAATTTTAATCCGTCCGCTTCACATTATTAAATTGGTATCGTTTTATATTAAAACTATAATTAACTTCCACATAAAAAGGTCCCTTAAACAGATCGGCAGTTTTTATTGAGCGACTTAATATTCATATGTTTTACGCTTCATTCGTCTATTTAATTACTAATTTTATGTTTTGTATCTTTGATTAACGGTCGCCCGAGCGTAGCTTTGAAATGGTGGATTATTTGCTTTATTTTCTTTGATCCCTAACCACACTCACTGCTCATGACGTGAATGCGTGTCAAAAATGTATAAAAATCTCGATCACGGGCTCACAATACGTTATGGCGTTCAGTGCCAATCTCCTGGATCTCTATAGAAAGTCGTCTCGCTATGGTACTGTTGGTAATTGTTATTGTCGTATTAGTAAAAACAACAACTAATCGGTAGGAATAAACACCTACGATTAAAGCCTATTAACTCTTACTCTCGGTACCCCCCTAATACAACATGAGAACCCTATTAGTGAACAAAAAAAAATCTGATATTCAACCTAATGTATGAATAAACAAACAAAAAACAAGTCGTGAAAAGAAAAGAAATTAAAAAAGTAAACAAATGCCGAAAACAATACCATTGTCCGCGAATAATATGTAAAATATAAAATATAATAAACAAAAAATCGGTATTAAATAAATACCTTCTTCTTATCAACCTCAAAAAAATTTGGCATCTTCGGAGGCTCATGGTGGGCGGCCGGCTGCTCCTCCATCAGCGTTTTAAAGAAATCCATGAATTCCATTTAACGAATTCCCAATTAAAAACCAAACGTAAACGTCACTTAAAAGTTCACAAACTAATCGCGAACACAAAAATGGCGGCGCGCGACATTCACACGTGCAGATGAGCGATGGCCGTCCGCCAGACGTCCTACTCCTGCCAACATCCGATATAAACTAAATTGAAAATTGGAAACAAAATGCGATGTTCGAATCTTGATATGACAATAATAGGCGAGACAGAGATAAACGAAACTAGCCCGCTAGAACGGGACGGCACGACGCGCTAGATACAGCTCCACCCCATCGCGCCGGCGGCGCAGGGGTTGTCGCCAGACGTGATCGCTTCGAAATTTAAAAAATTCTACCTGCTTACTCTAATACCAAATGTATCATGAATTTAAACGAATTCAAACTTTAAATCAACTGACGAAAGATCAGTTTTTACTGTAAGCGTAGTCGAGGATAAGCTTTGTTGACACGAGCCTGCTTAAGTTGTAATTTTATAAATAGCAAACGCGTCAATACAAAATGCAAGGTTACTTATTCTAGGAATTGGAATGGATTTTTATGATTTTTGTAGTTTCAAGATTTTAATAGTTAATACTTTGTAAGCCAACAGGACTACATAATCTATAGTTGATCTTTAGTTATATACCTACTCATATTATCAATGTAGATAAATACGTGTACCATAGTGTTTTCAATGTCTGAACTCCATGCTGATGAATGTTGAATCTTAAAAGTCATGTTTATGTTTTTTGTACGATATTCCAAAGGCCGCACGGAAGGTAAATTATTTTACGTGGGCTGGGCGAGTTTTCTAGTAAATTCATATATAGTAATTACAAGTAAGTATGTCCTATTTCGTAACAAATATATGGCGATTCTAAAGTTTAAAAAATACGGTTCCTAAATTAATTAAGGAAAAGGATACTATCCAAATCTATGAGAGCATAAAATCGATACCGAAAAATTATAAACAAACATGGATATAACATATAGAAAATATGATTTTCTCCAACTATGCAATTTTACATCATCATGCAATCTCATTGACCTGTCACGCAGAATCGATTGCAACACGCCGAATCCCACACTACCCCTAAATTTAGAAGGGAACCAGAAAATTATAACATTTCACAAATAATCAATTAAATCCGTCTATTGAAAGTGCCACATGATTGCATGGGGCGGTTTATCTCGTTATTGATATCTCCGCAGATGGGGTAAAGGATACGGGCTGGGGCATACGGGGCTGTTGTGACAGGTCCGAGGAGACTTCAACTGGTTCGGAATAAGTTTTTTAATTCTATTTTGCATTACCATCATTATTATACTACGAAACGCGTTGAATCTTCTCGAAACAAGGTCTTAACTCAAGGAGATACGATTTACGTTAACAAACACAAACAATTGTGCACGTACCTAAATCCCAGTTTAATCAGCTCAATGCGCAAAACTCCATCGAAACCTACTTTTGAGAGAAAGAAAGTCGCAATCGCTTAAAGGGCATGGGTTATTCACTGCCGTTTCCGAGAATTGTGGGTCCGAGTTTTGGGAATTTGGCGTGTCAGTTTGCGTGGATGACGTCACCGCACCCTCTAAGATAGCTGTGTATTGTTGACACTAAACCACCCCTAATGATGTTTTTAATGCGGCTACCGTTATACGTGATACTCAATTAGGTTTTAGTTTTAATGAGCAAACAAAATCATTTGAATATAGCACTTAATTTGAAGCAATAAAATATTCTTAGGTTAATTAAAGCAGTCATAACATAAGCGACTTAAGCAGTACTTTTTTATTTAAATAAACAAAAAAGCAAACTGCTTTCATCATTAAAAGCAAGTACAATAAAACGGTTTGTTATCATGGAACGGTCAATATCCCAAATAACATTGAGTGCAATAAAGTAGGACAATGATGGATCCGGGCCCGAGTAGGTGGAAGCAAAAAATACTATTGAAAGCGATTATTATAATTTTAGAAATGGTCAAACAATAGAGGAATCTTTTTTTTATTATCAGAAAGGAAGTGAATAGATACTGCACGTTATTGGTTGATTCCGGGAATGTGCCTGCTTTAAACAATGGCGGTGGGCGAGGGGATTACTGCGCACCGATTTTTTTGTAATTCGAGCATTGGGGCAATTACCGATGTGGCTGGGAAATATTCCACGACGCTTACAGACTTATTTTATACATCATAGCAATTGTTGCTCTAAAAAATGGTGCTCAACATTTAAACAGGATCTTTTAAATGTTTGATATGAGCTGAAATTTAAAAGCTTTGCTTTGGTCGAGTAGCTTCTGGGATATCCTGTTCCCCTTTGTGACTGACTTGCACCATTTACTCACGTTCTCCTGGGTAGTTTTTCTATTCTTACCATTCTATCGTTCTTTTTTATTAGGTAAGTTTGGTGTTGTATATGAAATTAATTTTGTTAGACCTTTATATAGAAAATGGACTAGAGCGTGTTAGGATTTTATATAAAATATTTATCGTGATGATAAATGTATATTAAATTGGGATTTTGAAGTATCGACTTATTCGTACTGAATTTTACAGAACCAGTATTTAGCTCTAACTACGTGGCATGGCGAAGCTTTATTTAAGTAACATTTAAGTTCAGAGATAAATGTGCACGTGTTGTCTAAAAGTAACGACTTTTCTAATTAACATTCTTCCGACTGATATAAGCGTAATATTAGGAATAATTATTAGTGAAGGAAAGGATTTCTAAATATAATATCGAATTAGTTTACGCATATGTCATTGTATGTAAAGTTCTCAAAATCACTTAAGGGGTCGGGTTCGGTCTTCAGGTGTAGTTTTAATTCCACACAAAAACATTGAATGATATTGAATTGAACTGATTGAAAGTTAAGTTGCCATGAATGATTTTGCAAGAAAAAGTCGCATGATTATAGGTAGATATGTATGTTATAGGTATTTATAATTTATATCCTCATTTTCAGCCATTCTCCCCAGTTCTTGCAAGCTATATGCCTTTAACTTGCAAGGTAAGGCACCTTGCAAAAATACCTGCGCGTGCAGATAACTCTATCTCACTTACCTAAATTCAATTGTCTATTTAAAAAAATATCAGTTTTTTTTTATTGTTTGTGTTTGAAGGTTTTCGAACCAATAGACATAAACGGGTACCAAGTCGCAAGTATTAAACAATAAAAGCTAAAAAGAAAGTCACTGTAATGCAAAATAGACTAAATTTACATTCTGCACATGGTCTATTATTAAATATTTTAATATAAAACTGTTGTTTTTCTTGTACCCTTTGATAGGAAATATTTCTAAATTAATTGTGAAATGGTATTATTATAAGAACATGCTCCAACTTTTATTTTTAAGTATCATAAGAAAGCACGCCTGAATAATTGTAGCCCTATGGAACACGCCACTACGAGAAATTACGTTCGGCGAATATTTATTTCAGGTAATTTGCGTAAAGGCAGGTAAGTTTCATAGTTTCCGTTTTCCGATGAAGAAATTATAACGTAATATTATTATTGCTTTCTGAAAGTTTCCTAAAGACAATGTCTGAGTTGAGTAAAAAAAAAGCGCTAATTTTTGTTAGACTCAAGTGTCGTCGTCCCCCCGTCCCCCCCCTACAGCCAAAACTATAAATATTAAAAATCTGAAAAAAACCTAAATGAAAGCATATATAACGAATTTTAAAGGGAAACTATCACGACTAAGTAGACATCATTGGTTCTTGAGATACAGGCGATTAAAGTGTTTATACCTACTAAAATCCGTTTTTACTTGTTGTGTTCCGGTGTGACTAAATTACAAGCATAGAGGCATTCCATCTTCGTCCTCAGGGTTGGCAACGCATTTGAGGTCTTAGGATTATAGTCTTGACAATTCAAATGTCTATATGGGTCTCAGATTCCACTTACCATCAGGTGGCCCGAGTGATCGTGTGCCTTCTCCTTAACATAAAAAAAAATATCTAAGACGGCACCAATTGACTTTGAATAGAAAATTAGTTATTACTTGTTAATTTTTAGGTTTGTAGTACTTAACGGCTTCGGAACCCTACGCTGAGCATGGTCCGACATGCTCTTGCCCGGTTTTTTGCATATAGTTAAGAACTTCATATAATAACAGACGTTTCTGTAAAATCTAAAGCAACACGCGCTCCTCAAGACTCAGTGTATTTATAAAACTTTTCCCTCCCTTAATGAACTAGTTCCAAGTCCCTAATCACCAAACATCGGCGCGCGCGTCGTTTCGCAGGGGCGAAGATTTATCGACACACTTTTAATTAACACCCAATACAGAATCGCTCCCCTTGCCAATTGAACTTTAATTACAAGATGATCGCTCAATTTCGATGCGGTTTGGACAATACAGTTTGTTGATGGCTAATTTCCGTGGAAACAAGGTGTTCTTTGGTAGATTTTTCTAAATTTACAACTCAATTGTTGGTTTATCTCTAAATTTATTTACGTAAATGTTGATTGCCCTTAATTAATATGCAAAACACTGTCCATTGATCGAGAACCTATTACCCCTATGCATTTTAACAGATCAAAAATTTATCTAAATAGTTTCGCTTATTAAAACTAGATGTCGCCACCAACCATCGCAGCAAACCTACTCACACGCATATTCCTAGCGCAAACCGACCCTGCAAGTAATTGCGTACGGCATGCACGAAGCTAAGTGCACGCACCATATTGATAATGATTGCGAACAATAAGAACAGTGCGATCGCTCGCCCGCTGATTCCACCATCAGTCAGGTTGTGCATGTTCCACAATAATTAAAGCCGTCTGTAAAACACCTATAAACTGCTAGTAAACTGCTAATGGAGTGCCTTCATTACCAGGCCACGCCTCGCCAGTACGTGGCGCGCCTAGCTCGCTTTATACGCAGCAATTGATTAAAATGACAACGGCTTTTTAGGGTTCCGTAGCCAAATGGCAAAAAACGGAACCCTTATAGATTCGTCATGTCTGTCCGTCTGTCCGTCCGTATGTCACAGCCACTTTATTCCGTAACTATAAGAGCTATACTGTGGAAACTTGGTAAGTAGATGTATTCGGTGAACCGCATTAAGATTTTCATACAAAAATAGAAAAAAAACAATAAATTTTTGGGGTTCCCCATACTTAGAACTGAAACTCAAAAATTTTTTTTTCATCAAACTCATACGTGTGGGGTATCTATGGATAGGTATTCAAAAATGATATTGAGGTTTCTATTATAATTTTTTTCTAAACTGAATAGTTTGCGCGAGAGACGCTTCCAAAGTGGAAAAATGTGTGTCCCCCCCCCCGTAACTTCTAAAATAAGGGAATGATAAATGTAAAAATAATATATGATGTACATTACCATGCAAACTTCCACCGAAAATTGGTTTGAACGAGATCTAGTAAGTAGTTTTTTTTTAATACGTCATAAAAACATTGATCAAAGCTACAACGAACTTTTATATTATGTTACTTGCTGCTACGGAACCCTTCATGGGCGAGTCCGACTCGCACTTGGCCGCTTTTTAATGTATTATTGTAAAATGCAGATTGGTTATCGAGGGACTTAAAATAAGTCATAATGACCCGAGCAAAGCAAGGGGCCACCAGTTCAAGTGTTATTCTTGCTTTTTTTAAGTGAATACCTCATGAAACATTTCACTTTCACTTCAAGTGTGGGAAAATTAAATCTAAAATTATTTCAAGATAGAGAAGAAAAAACAACCACTCGTACAATGTCCACGTGCCATATTTAACCTTAGCGCTATCCCTCTTACTTCCCGTCACTCAAGTACAAAGAGAGACCACTGCAATTGTACCAAATAAATTCTTCATAGACACGTTGATTCCATGGTAAATTAAAAAGAAAATTGGGCAAGAGCATGTTGGACCATGCTCAGTGTAGGGTTCCGAAGCCGTTAAGTAATACTAATTTTCTATTTAAAGTCGATTAGTGCCATGACTTTTGAGTAATTTTTAGAGCATGAGAAGTGACCACTCATTTTTTAGGGTTCCGTAGCCAAATGGCAAAAAACGGAACCCTTATAGATTCGTCATGTCTGTCCGTCTGTCCGTCCGTATGTCACAGCCACTTTATTCCGTAACTATAAGAGCTATACTGTGGAAACTTGGTAAGTAGATGTATTCGGTGAACCGCATTAAGATTTTCATACAAAAATAGAAAAAAAACAATAAATTTTTGGGGTTCCCCATACTTAGAACTGAAACTCAAAAATTTTTTTTTCATCAAACTCATACGTGTGGGGTATCTATGGATAGGTATTCAAAAATGATATTGAGGTTTCTATTATAATTTTTTTCTAAACTGAATAGTTTGCGCGAGAGACGCTTCCAAAGTGGAAAAATGTGTGTCCCCCCCCCCGTAACTTCTAAAATAAGGGAATGATAAATGTAAAAATAATATATGATGTACATTACCATGCAAACTTCCACCGAAAATTGGTTTGAACGAGATCTAGTAAGTAGTTTTTTTTTAATACGTCATAAAAACATTGATCAAAGCTACAACGAACTTTTATATTATGTTACTTGCTGCTACGGAACCCTTCATGGGCGAGTCCGACTCGCACTTGGCCGCTTTTTTTCAATAACAATGTCAAATGGTTTACCTTTTTTACATCGACACTGATTTTATAGAATGTATAAATTTTAATTTCAACCACAGATTCCTACTAGGTACGGGAGTTAGAGTAACTTGAGTAAATAAATAAATAAATAATAAATTATCAGGATGCAAACAACATGGAATTAAAAACAACATGACTTCAGAAAAATATGCTTTCAATAACATTATGATCTTTAATTAAAAAATGACAATAGAAAGGGATCGTAGTTCTAGTTGTGATATCTTATTATTATTTTGTGTTAACGCAATCTTTGGCTAATTAGTTCCAGTTTTCTAATAAGAAAATTATTTTGGGCAAATTGCAATTAACAACAATGCAATTAACACGAGCTTGCCAATTATACATTATACTGCGCCAATCGATATAAATTTTATTTTGTGACATTATCTCGCTTGACTTCATCTCGTTTAGCACAAGAATCGGGGGCGGCTAAATTTAGCGGATGTAAAGTTCAGACAAATTATTAGAGTCCATAAAATTACACAACAATTATTACCTACTTACTGAATGCTACGACATTTGTTATGTCAGATTCATGCCAAGAAACTAGCGTATTTCGATAGTTAACAACATACCGGGGCATCTCTAAATTAGAGAAAAAAGATAAAATCCTTTTACTTCTCAGAAATTCAAGAATCACATGTTTTAGTTGTTGAGAGAAGGTTTCTGTTTACAGGAAATAAATTATTGAAATTGATAAAACAATGGATCAAGATACAAAGTGGCGCACAGTTGGGCGGGTCGTAAAGAGGAAACGTTGCAGCGGGCTCTGTGATCGCGCTGTCCAAACAAATCACGCGCACCTCGGAGTACGTGCGCCCGCGCAGCGCTTTCAGCGAGATCCCCGTAAACCGTCTAATTCTACGCTTTGCAACAGTAATTTAAAGCTGCTTTTTGTTAGATATATTCAAAAATTGCCGCTTAATTGTAACATCTTCACAGTAACTTTTGAAAGTATTTTTCAGAAATGAAACCAGCTTGCATCTTTTTAGTCGAACGCCCCTCCACGAAACGGCCTTCATGAGTTAAGTGTTTGTTTTCGTACAACTCATTAAGTGATTTCTCCGTATAAGTGTAATTAAGGGCTGATCAAAGGATTCTAAGTTGTTTTGACGTGGCGATGTTAGGAGATTCCTTGTATTAAGACGGCAAGGCCTGCTCTGTGTGTTTTGATAGGAATGCTTTGAAACAAAACGGGGGGTAATTCTTTAGATGCCTTCCGCATCCTTGTGGATGCTATATTCAGGCCCTGACTTGAGCATGAGTTGCGGTTAGCGATTTTCTGCATAAAAAAACCAAGCAAGAGCATGTCGGACCATGCTCAGTGTAGGGTTCCGAAGCCGTTAAGTTCTTACTATAAACATAAAAATCAACAAGTAATAACAAATTTTCTATTAAATTACAGTCTAGTATTAATAGTCTCTGCGCTAGACTGCGGACGGACGGACGGACGGACGGATGGATATAGCGAAACTATAAGGGTTTGACTACGGAACCCTAAAAACGCGCGACTTCGGTTGGTCAATAAAGAATTTTATTTTCTAATTCAACAAATTCCCTTATGTGTATAAAAAGTATATTTTTAACAAAAAAAAATTACCGGTAACCGCTATAACATGTTTTTTATGTCGTCTTACATACGTTAGTAAAAATAGCCAAGTCATCATCTCAATTTTACTCAGTTATTTGGAAAAAACCGTTGTCAACTGATTAAGGCAACAAATAGTGATAATAACGTTAACAAATCGAAATACATAACTTAAAGACGATGTTATTTTGTGTATAACAGATTTTCGAGAAGAATAGGATGATACTAGACATATTGCGTTCTACCGACCAAGTTATTATATCATGGTAAATTCGCCACTGAATCTCACAAAGGCTTTCAATTAAAACTTTGCAGATTGATTGGGAACTTTTAATATTGTATTGATGAGTAGTTTTAAATACATTACAATTCCAATCAGAGACATTCTTAAAGAAACAAAATCCCAAAAATAGTAACGTAAGTTATTTCTCAGATCCACATTGTGCGAATTTATTTCACGCAATAAACTTCGTTTGTTACGGCTACCGACATAAAAACAGTTCAATTGCAAAATGAATTATGTCCGGCTTCGTTCCGATCGCGGATTGTAAACATGCAAAAACTTATATCAACAGGCTCGGAGGTAATATCTACATTATACATGTTAGGGCTGTATCGAATCGTCGGTTATAATGGCATATTGTCGCGGGTCCGACAAAGCCCCCGCGTCGCAAACCGTGCCCGGCCTTAATAAACAATTACGCATTAAACAGTAAAAATGTTGTTCGGTGTTTTATCGACCGCATCGGCCGGACATTTTATCGTCGTGCCCGCCTTGTCCGCTGGCCGGGCCAGGCAAAGTATTCTTTCTCGCTCCTCCGGCGCTCAACTTGACCGGCAATCATCGCTTGGTCCCTTTGTCTAATAGAGTTGTGACAAAGTGAGCGGGGAAATGCTCACGGGCTCACAGATCAAGTTATGACTGTCGTCGAGTTTTCCGACGATCCGTGAAGAAAATAGCACCCCATGCGAATAAACAAGTTTACCTTACAGAACGCCAGCCACCAAAGGCATAAACATTTTTTTTTAATTCTTCCGTCATAAGATACATCTTCGCTACTCAAACTCACTGTCAGCCAAACTAACGGTGATTGTTAATCGCAGCCCAAGTTATTCAGGACTGAATAATAATAAGTACGCCTTCAGCTACCCACATTTCCAAGCAAAAAAATATAAGTTGTAAATTTAAAATGAGAACAGGAAATGATAACCCGCGGGTCGGCGCAGACGCACCCCCGCCCTCGCACACATGCTAATAACAGCGGAGAAACAGAACACAAACACTATACGCACATGTAAACAGACAATTAAATAACCCACACTAACGCACGGTCGAATTCCAAATATAAACTATACTCAAAATTCGTCCCTTTCTTCCCCGAAAAATGATGCAGTGGTAACAACGCACACACGCAAATCGAAATTTAATTAACTAGTGCACACTACCGTAATCCCAAATATAAATAATGCGTATAAGCGTCAGCCCTCTCGTTTTATCTTGAGAAAATGAAATATGCGCAAGCGATAGCTGAACATTTCATCCATGTTTCAAGCACACGATAACTGTAAATTTGGATTTCAAGGGTATTTTAATCGCCGTCTCAAGGATTCGGGACATTTTTTGTGTGGGCTTTTGGATTTATTTATTTTTTGCCCGGGGTGGCAATCTGGAAATTTTAGAATAATCTCCAGTGAAGAGGGCTGGAGCCACATGTGCACCGGCGGCGGTGATAAACATTTTATAGGAATGTTTGGAGCAAAAACTGAAACCAAATGTCGGTGTCGATTTCCAAGTTTTACGTGGAGGAAGCTGTAATTTAAATAATTGCAATAAATTATGATTTTCATTCCCGCGCAGTTTTAAACAGAATTCGAGTGAAATAATATCTTTGCTCCCTAATAATCTTAAAGAATGAGGCTGAAAGATAATTGATATTGTGCAGATCTTTCATTTACACGAGCAATGACCCCGCGTCATAAAATAAAAATCGTAGATAAGAATCGTGTTATCATATTCATTTTAATTTTCCTACAAAACAGTTAGGTACCTACTCTATACTCAGGTCCGTGAGAGCTCTAACCAATACGTATTGCGTTTGTTTCTTTGACTCTACATAAATTCAAATTTGAATCCTACCTTATTTGACCTTGCAACGACGTTAATTAATTGAAATTAAATATTAAATAAACATCAGGGGACAACCTCGCACAAATTGACCCAGTCCCAAACTAGGCTCTAGGCTTGTATTATACAACGATAAATATGCTTATATAAAGGAATACATCCTTAAAAATATATAGATTACCTTTTAATACGAGTACGCCGAGCGTAGTTTGTGTTCGAAATTAACAGGGATTATGCTACATTAGCCGAATTATATCGCCTACTTGCTTTCAATGGAAACCAAAACTTGGCCAATCCCGAGCACCGAACTAGGAGCAATTACGACATAAACACGCGCGTCCTTGATACTACATTGAGGGATCTATTTACGGGCGGCAGATGCTCCCTTGTCCCGTGCGGGCTATTTCAGGCCTACCCTTCGGCCCTTATTCACCATTCATCAACCAAATGCTACCATCACGCTTATACATCACCCATCACGCATAAGAGAGCAAAGGATGCATTTTATAGGAGGGCTGAAACTGAATTTTGTACTCGTGCCTGCACTTTTGCGTGTAATAAGAGATTTGGTTGCACGTTTTTATAGAGGCGTGCGTGGTGCTGGTTTGAAATAAGAACAAGTATAAAACGAGGGTGGAATTTTATGCTCTATCTTTCACGCTAAATTATAAATACTGTCCTTTTAATAGTAAATGTCTGAGATTGTGCAAGAGACCCAATCTAGATAAGGTTTGGTTTTGATTCAGGAAGTTAGTCAGTAGTTAATGGTTCAAACATGTGAGAATAGTCATAAACGTGTAGTCATGCAATCAGCTTCTTTATACATCACTGTAATGATTTACTTAAGTGTCTCTCTATGTCTCATTTATTTCCCTTCATTCATCACATTTTGTATATGATAGTGTTATCTTTATGTTTATTTACTTTTTTTGGTGTTTCAGTACAATAGCTATATTATGATTGTATTTATCGTCTATATTTTATCTCTTTTTTTTTTTTTCTTTATTTACTTTAAAAAAAATACAACAAAATCTAACATACAGATCTGCCAAACTGCGTAACAGTTTGTTGGCAGAAAAAAGGAAGTATGTAAGCCCTCCACCTTACAATTATTTAAATTAAATTAGGTATAATAGGTACTTAAATTAAATAAACCCGCTTACACACGGCGGCTACTAACTAAACCTTGCGGTCACAAACTCACAAGTCACTACCTCGAGCCACCAGGCCACACCGAGACCAAGTAATTTCTGTTAGTAGGTATGTAGTTGTTACGAGACAATTCAGATCAGATATCCTTATGAAATCTGTCCAGCAGCACTTTCTTCAACCTTTTCTTATAGACTAGCTTTGACATATTGTCGCATGTCCTAGTGTCTTCTGGCAAGCTATTTATAAGTGTTGGTACAGAGAATTTTCTTGTTCTTTTCCCATAATAATTGTGCACTTTCGGTACAAGCAATTTTCTTTTGCACCATTCCTTCGTTACTCTTCTAGTTTTAAATGAGTGATTTATTGGTTTTTTATAGTCATTACATCTATACTGTTCTAATGCCATGAGTAGTAAGCTTTTTTCTTTAACGGGCAGGATATTACATATCTTAAATAGCTTTTCATAATTATGATCTTGTTGTGTATTTGGCCTTTGTAAGTCACAGTACGCTGTCCCTAGCAACCCGCCGCCTGGCTCCATTGAAAACCAGCAACCACTTCGCTGAGTGGAGACCATTTCGGCATAAATCATTATCATTGTATTTCTTAATTCTATTAGTGCCGCTTGTTAGAAGATAAGAACTAGTTTTACTATATCATTGTATTTCTTCTAATAAATATGTAACCCTTGCTTTGATGTGTTTTTCGAACAAACATTTTTCTATTCTATTCTATAAATGCAAACCGTGAAAGGGTTCCCAATGAAACGGACGAAACAAAAACGTCATCCCAAATAAGTAATAGATATCTGCTGCTAGTAAAATCGTCTGTCGCTATGTTCAACAAATTCTTGTCAATTTTAATATAACACCTACTTGGTTGAAAGAAAAACCTTCGCAATAAGCAAAATCAACTCATAGCCTCCTTAACATTTATGAAATCTAAAGCTACCTTTACAAATTATTTCACCAATACTATTTTCAAATAAGGGTGCATCCCCGACGGCAAATCAAACGCGTTTGATATAAATAGAGTTGCATAGTGCATTGCGAGTGACGGGTCGACGGTCATCCGAGACGATAATGCGCGCTGAGGCGATACATATGGCGAGATACCGAGATATCGCATTAGAGTGGCATTTGTGCAAGCCTTAACAAATAGATACGTTAGTTCGTATTAATAGTCCGCTGGCAACACTTGGTTTTTTTAGATGATCAAGATTCGATGTTCAGATTTGGATCGAGTGTCAAATCTTTACAGACTCGTTGTGATCCTCATACCTTACCTTACCTCATACATAACTTATCATATCAATATTATTAAAATAAAAATTTAATGCTAAAATGAACATGACAGAATTATAAGCAAGTCTTTTTAGAGTTGTTGGTATTTCTGTAGCTCTGCCACTCGGGGAATGAAGACGATGATATGAGATGATCTTATGTATCTATGTACGTAAAAATTTAATGACAATGTAGAGCCCTTTTCAGGGTTTATGGTCACAGGCTATTTTTTTCTTTAGTTGCTAACGCGTTCGTAGACTTTTGCATGTTCAGAACAATGGTGTCCTAAAACAGAAATTTTTAATTTCGAACTAGGTCACTTTAGTAATAAATTTATGACTTGAAGTTTGAAAGCTGAAATTTTAAATTGGGTCACTATTGTTTTGAACATGCGTTATGTATTTCATATTATTGAAGGATACAGCGGCATGAAACAGTGATATCACATTACTATTATTAGACAAAGGTACTCATAAACTATACGTATATGAATTTATAACCAACCTTATTAAGTAAATAAAATATTTGGGACCAATAGTTTGACAATTTCGTATGACACTTTAAAGCGAGACGGTAAAAATATTCATCTTACTATAAAGTTGACTTTCATATTACCTACGTACGTGACAAAATACTGTAATACTGCGTGTTACCTACTAATGTATCCCGCTTTATAATTTAAGTAAATACACACCTTAATATGATAATCTTATAAGGAAGTCATACGTTTAACGCGTGGGTAGTGGGTCACGAGTTTTAACGTATTTGCTTATAAAATTCTCAATTACTCATATAAAACGGCGATCAATAAACTTTCGAGTGATTTCACAAAAAAAACGTAATATATAAAATGACTTGTTCATTGACTCATTGCCAGTTACAAATACTCAAAATAGAAGAACGCGCTATTATATTTCATTTTAAGTTTTCTTAGCAGCAAACGCAAAAAGTACTTACCTATCTATACTTTTCACAAGCTTTTTTATGTTATGTCCTGGGGGGTTATCATGAGCTAGCTTTGCAGTTCTGTTTACGCTCAGAGAAAAGGACAGAGCTATATAACCGCCATAGCTCTGTCCTTTACGCTGACCGTAAAATAAACTGCAAAGCTAGCTCATAATAACCCCCCTGATGCTCGAAAGTCTAGATGCCAGGCCAAATTAGTTCACTTTCGGAGTCAAGATCACCAGGATCCGTAACTAAATAAGCTATTCTAAAATTTGAACCAAAGAACAAAACTTGACGTCACAGCTTTCGACTAGATTTTTTAAATTGTATTATAGTAGTTAGAAAACGAGTGCCAGAAACGATATCTTCGCGCATTTGCGAGTGATATTCAAGAGTGGAATCATTCTTGACAATTCAATTAGCCGTTGTACATTCAAACTGAAATACTCGGGAACGAAGGAAATCAGAATTAATTATACAATGTTAAGCAGACTCTCAAAGATTCGATAAATTGTTTTAGACATATTTTTAAGTGGTTTTAAACGCTAGTAAAATCATGATGTGCATTTTTGTGCAAGAATCAATTGCAAGGGCGGGAGAATAAAACCATGAATCCTAATGTACACATGTGACACGTGTGCGTTCTTGATAGCTCCCGCCACACAACGGTGTGGTCCAATTGATAGGCGAACAAACGAACAGAAGTAATAAAGGAGTCGTGCTCATTGACTGTTATTCTTAATCTAATCAATTCAACACACAATAAAAATCATCTTAATGTAGCGAAATATATACACGGAAAAATAAACTGCATCAACTTTTGATCAATTTTTAAGTATACAAAACAGTCTGATCTAAATTTACATAATTTTCTTTAATAACGACTGTGTTGCTACTTAATTCTGTTGTTTTTATTCAAACGATGCCTTACAAGGCGCGATTATTTTTATGCCATGCTGCCTAATAAATCTACACAAATGACGACCATATGGGCATGTTTCAAAATCTACAAACACACTAAAAGCGGATGAGGTAGTTTCTAAACGAATATTTATTAAAAAATATATATAAAAAAAACCGTAATCAAACCATTCGCTACAAAAAAGCGTAGCACATTGCATCGGCTGAAACCACTAGAGCGCGTTTAAAAGCTTTAAAAACGCTACCCGCTAGCAACATCCGCTGACACCTCCCAGAAATAGCGAGTCAGCTGGGGTGCATCACGGCGCGATATCACGCATCTCCTGCGTATACGCACGCACGCTTCGCTCGCGCCGGCGTCTTGGCTGGGATAGACAGCCCATAATCAGATATTATATGTCGTCGGTAGATCACGGTTTTATTAAATCCTATTGGTTAGTTGCAAAACATTACTTTGCGAAACTGTTCCATTAATTAATGGCAATATTGTCATGCATGCGTATATTGCAGCCGCCAAGGCCGAAAAACACTATGATACTTAAGCTTTAAATCGGAAGAATGACAGTGAAAAAATTTAGTATGACGTATTGGAAAGCACATACTCCTATTAAGCCTCTTGAACTAAATACAGATGTAATGAATAAGAATAACTTTTGTCCGGAAAAGGTCGGATCTTACTAAATAATAAAGAAGAAAACGAACTTAAATGACAAAATACGTTGTCGTAAAATTATGCACTAAATCACTTGTCTTTATTTCTTACCTGATGTCTCCTGATATTTAAGGAGGTTTGTGATCTATAGCAATAATGGGACTGATCTTCACCTTCCTTTGATACCAGGAGTCTGCTGCGCACGAAGCAGTATCACCATGGACAGGTGACTAAGCCAGGATAATGACATTATAATCTAAAAATTCTTTAAGCAGTCATCGGCAATAAGCGTTCGGGGAACGGTTATCCGAGAATTCTATTATTTCTTTAACTTACGTCATAGCTATATACCTACAGCCATTCGTCCACAGATAATGCAGCCGATAGACATAATCGTACAACAATTTATGTACAACAGAACATTTTAAGGCTAATTGCACATACGTTGGCGATAACTACCCACATCTAAATCGAACCGAGTAATGAGTCTGAACGCGCCTTAATTAGGATCGGAAGTCTCAAGCAGTTTTTAATGTCCGACTAATTTGTTTGTACAGAAAAATGTTAGTTGTGTACATGCGATAAGTAAAAATAACTAAGTTAATCACAATGCTTATTAAAATTAGACTCGGCTCTAAACCTTAAGCTAATTGGTTCGAGTTATATACTTTAGATTAAGATCAACTACAAAGTCGGGGAATTAGTTTTGCATAACGGTCGATACTGGTTTCGTCATACTTAAATGCTAATTAAACTATTTTACACCGGGATTATATTTCAAAATCTATGTTAAAAAACGCTATTAGCGTTTAAAACGAGATTCGACGGTAAGTATACGATCTCAAGTGTATAAAACATTCCACCCCGCGATAAACGCATCGCGCGATAACGCGTCTAGACGGTATAAATATCCGAAACACTCGAATGCCAGCTCGATGGCTCACTTGGCTAATCGGTGGGGCCTGTTAAAAAGCATTTTAAAAAAGTTCGTTTTTTCGAACGCGCCCATAACCTGGTGGCACTTTAAAAGGTTGACGGCGAATCTAATAGGACGTGTGCATTCGGAACGGCTTGTTTTGAGATAGGCACTGGGTGCGGTTTACGTACCACTTTCCATAAAGTCTGTTAGACATCACCAAAATAGAAAGGCCTTCATTACAATAAACAACTTGTATCTAAAATGTAAAGGTTACGTTGGTACATTCTGATATTTTGGTACCCACCTTAGGTCCAAAGTTAATCTGACTTACAGCAATTGGGTTGAGTATCCTTTAAGTTAAAAATTACTTGGCATCCCTAAGGACATTGATAACTTGAAGCAGTTTTTTTTAATGGGAGTTAAAATTACGTTCTTGACCGTATGGAGAGGCACTGCCCAGCAGTGGAAGTCTGTCTAAAATACGTTTTAACTAATCATTGGATTGCGATTCTTTCTACCGAAAACATGTTTAATGGTAAATGCGAACAATATTCGCAAAACTAATCGCACTTAAGCAACCTCAGATATTACTTGCCGCAGTTGATACCCGCGTGGAGCGTGGATCCATTGATAAATGCAATAAAATCAAACGTGCAACCCATAAAGCGTCTCCGCGGGGGTGCGAGACTCAAATGCCGCGGGCGTGATCGCGGGACGTGACAACTCTTCCACGTCGCTATGACCCTAGTACTCTGGTCAAAATACACACAGGCTTGTACGAGAGTTGTGCCGCTTTTAACTACAGTGACTCGTGATTCCGATATTAATTTGATTGTACGTGGGCTAATAAGTTAGTAGTTTTGATGCAACAGATTGCAAGTTGCAACACACACTTGATTTATTTCGAATTGTATATAATTGTTTTTGCGGTTACGTAACCTCTCAGTGGTCTCAGGGCCTCTATTCTACTGCGTTAAACAGTTTTGCATTTACGTGTTATCGAATATTCTACGTTATGATTAGCTCTTAGATATTTACTTGATAGTAATGGTGGCCGAGTTGAAAACAATACGATAACATGTCAAAAGCAATATGGTTTTGCCGAGTAGAATGAAGGCCCAGTACCAATGCACAATGCACAATGCCAGTGTTATGCTAAGTTGAGATCATTTTGTGTCACAGTCTTTATGTTTATGTTGTGTCTAGTGTCGGTATTTTTTTCTTTCGTTTCTGAAACACGATTTTTTCTTCACGGAAGTTTCTCTGTATGAAAAAGACAGAGCTAACAATTTAATTTTAAATCATCGATATTCAGATCTATTGTAATCAATAAATACAATAAATAGTTTATCATTCCTTCGCAAACATGCGTACGTACGAATAAAGCTCTTATTTGTATACAATGAATAAAATCTCCATTCATCATACCTAGTAGGCCGGCTGCCGCATGGCATGACAGTTATAGAAACAACGAAATCAACTAGAAATTATCATACTATAAAGATTCTAATGGCCCCGTATTGTGAGGTATCCAACGAGCAGTAATATAATGAAGGCTAATAAAAGGACGCCGCAATAATTTGCCGCGATGATTTAGGGTCGTCAGGAAACACAGAGTTTCCAACATGGCCGACTTTTATGGAGAAACGTAACCGTCTGACTTACGAATTTGATTTATAACCTTATTTCGAGCGCATTAGAACGCAATTTCGTTTTAACACTCGCAATAAATACGGTAATTCCATGATAACGCCCTTCGCGGAGGGCGCGCTAATAATATGCCAAGTCTGCTATCGTTTAGGTATAACTGGAAGTTAATTTGATAATTTCTGTTGTATACCGCGCTTGGGGTTGTTACGAAACATTTTAAATGACTGAATTGTGAAAAATGCACCCTCCTTTTTGTGTATAAATACTTAATAAGATAATAAGGGCTTGTGACGTCAACCACCTTCTGGTAATGTGTAGCTCAAATTTATATTGATCACTCGTACAGTCATCTATAGAACTACTAAACACAAGGACAGTGGTATAATGAATTATTAACTATAATCAAGCAAACTACCATCTGGCTCAAAATGAAACGTAACCATTCAATTAAAACCGTCAATAAAAACCATTTCCAACGAACTCATACATTTACATCTCCGCAACAAAATAATCCAAACGCGTTGTACCTAAAAGACCTAAATGTTTTTTTACTGTGCGTCATTGTTCAGATGCCAGCTATTGAGGGGGTTGGCAAATTACACGACGCTGAACAAACGCGTGCCCGCTCTTTCATGGCACAAAGGACTCGTGACCGACGCCTTATGGCATGAAAGGCAAACTACTAAATACATCCACAATACGTCGAATAACACCTCTCACCGCCCAAATGCTTTTAATTAGCGAATTTAATGAAAATAATTAATGGGTCAATTTTGCGTTTCGTTTGTCGGATGTCCGCAAATTATGACTATGTATCAACATGATGCCAACTTTATAGTTCCTACTATACGCCTACACATACGTATATAAATATAATTTTATAATTGTATGTCAATGATAGTTCTTTGTGGCGGTCTTTAGGGGTGGTCTATGTATAGCAGTGATGAAAAAACCGGGCAAGAGCATGTCAGACCATGCTCAGCGTAGGGTTCCGTAACCGTTACTACAAACACCAAATGCTATTTAAAAAACAACAACAAGTAAGTATGAACAAATTTTGTAAGTATCCAAAGTAATTTGGTGATTTTTAGTGGGTATAAACACTTTAGCCGCCTGTATCTCACGAACCAGTAAAGTCTACTTAGTCGTGATAGTTTCCCTTTTAAGTTCTTTGTGTGTGCTTAGATGTTCATTACTTGTAGTTTTGGATGTAGTTGCTTTATTTGTATTGGATAATCCGAAACCCGAAAATAATACACTTTGTTGGCGTAATTTAAATGCTAAATTACAGTTTTAGTACCGAGAGTCTTTGAGTTAAACAGAGGACAGATGGACAAACGGACATGACGAAACTATCAGGGTTCACTACAAAACCCTTAATTAGGCTTTCTTGTAAAAGGCTACTGTAAACAAACGGCCTTAAAAAAGAGAATTTTCAAACCAAGCAACAAAATAGGTTTTCAGGTGTATTATACTGAATATTAATTTGATACCAAAGAAGGTAATCAATTGGCAAGCAAGCCATTGAAGCGTTCTCGGAGTGCCTTGAGGGGATAAAGGCATTTACCTTGTCGTATCAACACAATACCTATATGCAACCTCGTTTAAGCCACAGCTTCGTGAGATCGAAGCAACTCATTGAACATTATTGAAGGTTGCTTCGATCAAACAACAAAACCGAACAAAGATTAAACATAACACATAATTCCCTTTCAGACACAATGTTCAAGAAATACAAGTTGTCGAAATCGTTCCCTTGTTAAGTATTATAAAGTCTTTCAAGAATTCTGAATACAGGACCCAATTTGTTTCCTGGAGCCTTTTCTTCCCTTATTGTGGCCCATTTAAAGCACTGTTCAGATCTGGAATCGTGATTTTCGAACAATCTTTGATTCCGTTCTTATTGATGAAGCAATTCGCAGCTTGTTATCGACTCGAGTATGTGAAAGTGTTAATAAGGTAGGAAAGCAGATTTTAACTTTTTACCGTAACTTGACGGTTTATATTTTGACATGAATTGGAGCGTCATCATCACAATTTGACCGTTAACTTTTACTGATTCACAACAAGTAAGAAATTTACCATTTTAATCACATAATGAGAATCTATCGGAGTACTGAAGGAAACAATCTTGTAAAGTGTATGTTTACAATAGGGATGTTGACTGACAGGTCAAATCAGGTAAAATTTACATAAACTATCGACCTTTAGTCGTCACAAATATTACATATAATGATTAATGATAAAATATACCACAGTCTTTACATTTTTTCTATAAGTAAAAAAACATAATAGAACACAAACACTCACACTACTTTATATATTTGGGGAAGGTTTCATTTTGTAGTCTGTAAAAAAAATAATCTGGACTACTAAATATATAGACGACATAAGACTAGCCTGGTTCAAATTATATCTCAGTATCATTAAGTTCAGGATTGTCCAAAACGAGTTCCACTGGACAATGCAAATTGAATCCGTTCCCCTAACACGAATATTGCGGGTAATCGCTTCCCGACCCTTCACTTGTTTTGACGTCCCTCCCCATGCAATATGTAACAAAGCGAACGGGTTGCCACTCACTGATTGAAGGAACCGCATTGGATATTGTAATGACAACCTTGAATAAGTAACCAGGGGTTTAGAAACGCGTGATTATGTTGTTGCGGGTTAGTTAATATTTTTGTAATTTATTTGTATGGTAACTTTTTATGGTTTTTTATTGTTGATAATATTATAATATTGCAATGCTAAGGTGTAGGGTGTGTTATTTCTTCTTTCATGTAAACACAGAACAACGCTGCTTTAATGGCAGCGGTTGAGTGATTGACACTTGATTTAGACAAATTAATCGTTGTTAGAAACTAATACGGAATATTTTTAAAGGTACTTTTTAACTTACCTTTGAAAAGTACCTAGCATAGATACAATAATACACTTTACATATAAGACCCTTTTACGTAATCTGCTTACACTGTTTTTAGGTATGTTTATATGTGGAAAATAGTCACCGTTTCCATACGTGTCGCCGGGTTTCACGAATTTTCAACCAAGAATGAAATGAACAGACGAATGTTACTTACCTGACGGACCTGCTTGTACTGTTCTTCGAAGCTCCAGCCGGCGGCGCTGCCTTCCGAAGACGACGAGGACGCGGAGCCGGCGGGCTGCGCCGGCGGCGGCGGCGCGGGCGCCAGGAACGCCGGCGGCGCGTACGGGAAGCCCCCCGGGGCGCCGCCGCTCGCCAGAGCATATACGCTTGTGGGGGCCGACAGCGGAGCCCCCTGCGCCAGGGAGGCTAGCGAAGACAAGTGCGGATGCAGCGAGGACTTGAGCGACTCGAAGTCATCACGGACCTGGTGGAGGAAATTAAGTTTGTCATTGAATTTTTGACTCCAGAATTCAAAAACTACTCAAGTGCGAAGTTTAATTTCGTTTTTATTATATGATGTTATAGCGGCAGTAGAAATACAGACTCTGTGAGATAGACGGACGGACGGGTGGACAGCGCAGACTTAGTAATAGGGTTCAGTTGGCACCATTAAGGAGTTTCTTAATTGAAACCCGGTCAACATTTGTTTTATTAGTAATGCTATCCTACTAATATTATAAATGCGAAAATTTGTGTGTGTGTGTGTGTGTGTGTGTGTTAGTTTGTATAACGCTGCAACGGGTGGACGAATTTATACTAGATACTTTATACCCTGTATTAACACATTGACTTACTATTCATCCCGGAAAATTTGAAAGTTCCCGGGCAAATAACGATAATAGAAATGTATGCGGATGAAGTCGCGAGCGGGCAGGTGCTAAAATCTAAACGTAACTTCTAGCAAAAAACACAGCAACCACAGCGGGAAATGTCGGCTAACGTTTTGCCAGCAACCAGCCACGCCACATAAACACACTGCTAGAACTGTGTTGTTTTGGTGCAACACCAGCAACCATTTACCTAATACGTTAAGTTCTTTACCTATTTGTTTTAAGCTGAATAAAGTGGAGATCGTCTTTTGACTCCAACAAGATTCTTTTTTTCAGTGAACCAACCTTTAACTCCCTCTCCAACGGCCTTGGGGAGTTCCTCTGATGATGATTCAGCTGGTGGTTGTTCATGGTCTGGTGGTTGACGGCGTGGTGGTTCATGGCGTGTGGCGGGGGGTGCGGCGGGTGCTGGATGGGCTGCAGGACCGGCTGGTGGGGCTGAAGGGTCTGATGGACAGGCACGTCGCGCCCCACGCCCTCGTCCGAGCTCTCGCACGACTGCTCGCCGGACGACTCGCCTTCTGACCGCGCTGACTGCACACAAAAAACAAAACCAGACTATAAAATATGGTCAAGTACTTCGCAGATTACAGATATTCTAGACGATATCCATTTTTACAAAGTTGAAGGAGACAAAACATACCGCAAAAGCAGTATTCTTCAGTAAAAAAGTCAGTTTTTTTTTTATTACACTCAGCTTGTCTTCCGCTAGGAATAGTAAGAAGATTAACATCGATCAAAATAACACTGCTACAAAGTGCCTGCTCGAGTCTTACTTAAACACTCGTAGCAGTAAATAAGGAATGACACATGGTAAACGTATTAGCTTTCAATATACAATTTTTATTCCACTACGTTGCTATCTACTTAAAAGGTAAATAAAGATATAGTGAGATGAAAACTTTGAAGTAAAACATAATTCTTATTACTTTACCAAGAGCTAATGACGATAAAATGAATGCCGATTCCACCACAAGACTACAGGCGTATTTTTCTTGTTTGATTCAGATAACTCTTTGCAAGAAATTCATTTCAAACTATTCGACGCATAATTGCATAAATTGCACCTTCATCGTTTAATAGTTTAAGTGACTTATTTAAAGGCGTCGGTGCGCGGGCGCAGGTGCAAATGTTAAGTGAACGCAACCGACAATTACATATAAATGTCGTGAAGCGTCAAAAGATTTCATAAAAAAATAATTACTGGGTTCTGGAAACTCAATTAAATATAAAAGTGACGGGCAGGTACAGTAGTTCATAATTTGGCCTACGAGTAGGTATTTATTATGTAATAAACTGTTTTTATATCTAAGTCTAGCGACAAAACTAATGTTTTGCGGAACTGGTAGTGGTAATTTATTGTCAAAATGCACATTTCTAGTCTTTCTTTTTTTTTTACATTTAAGTACTCCTTATTAACGGTGTCCCCTTGTTTTACAGAAACTCATTACATAGAATGTATCACTTCGCAGAATTTAAATGTCATTGAAAGCAAATTTCAACTGAAACCTTCATTTTTTCAGATTGCCTTAAGCATGAGTTACGTAGGTTAGGTTCGGTTAGACCTGTAACCACCAATAAATAATCTGAAAATAGTAAACACCCTTATTAACAATACCAGAACTCTTCGCAAAATTATCTTAATCAATAAGTTATATTTTTATTATATATATTATTAAATAATTGTACAAGTAATCCACTGGTAACTCAATTACTAAATCTAATTTACTCGCGTATCCTTTCAATCTGGGATTGTTTTCGTAAACTAAAGCTAAACAAGCTCGCAGAATAGGTAAGTTAGTGGCTGAATTGGTACAAACCAACAACAGTAATTTCTATTATTTATGTATTGGATAGGCAGTGGAAAATACATCCGAGTATCAATAGTGTCTTTATAGATCTTATATCAGACTTAAATACTTTACATACATACTCTTACATCACACACAATGGAAACTCGTCGGCAGTCATAACTGGATGAGAAACGCTGAAAAATAACGGTCGCTTCTAGCAATATTTTGATTATTGTGAATAACCTTCTTGATTGCATACGATCCTAACAAGATGCAAACACAAACAATAATACTTATAAAAGTGGAATTACTGTGGGGAAGCTTATGCCATGCTTTGCTTATCTGTGACTGTGACATTTGCATCTGACAGAAAGTGACAAAACATGGCAAGCTTATTAAGCTTCCTCACGGTTATTACAAGTTTATAAGTAAGGGGGTAAGATGTTAGATGAATCGCCAGTGACCTTGCAGTTGTTGTTATCAGCTTTTGGTTAATATAACTGAAATTATGAAATCATATTATATTCATTTTATGTAACCTTTTTTTACTTTCTTGCTAATTGGTAAAATTGAAGGAATTTAAATCAGCGTCGTAGCACTTGCTGAGTGGGTGCCATTTTCGTGAATTCTACTACTGCGTGTAAAAATATTGTTAGGGTTTTTATCTGCAGTAGCTACATCGAAATAAAGTCATTCATTCATTCGTGCTCTGTCTTATCAAGTCGGACAAACGGAATACATTGTTTTATTTATACACTGATGCTCGTATACACAATGATTAACGGAAAGGTCTGATGTTTTCATGTTAAGTTTCACCGCCACTGCGTTCTGAAAGTACGTCAAAATATTTTGACAGTAAAATAGGGCAACTGACCAGTGTGGTTTTGTATTTACCATACTTATTGGAACTAGCCTGAAGCGGTAACGCTAAATTATTTATATAAGTGAGCACGGTATGATAACGACATCGCAAACATATGGCGATGCGCCCACAAAAAAACGCCTTTGGGCCTTATTACCTTCCACTGAAGCACTCTCCACTTGTTAAGGAGCAATAACGCTAATTAGAATAATATAGGCCGTATTAAGAATGCGAGAGCGGCTGTAGGAATTCTGAATGGGGAATTTCAATTAAAGAATGTAAACAAAATATTCCAAATTAATACTTATGCGTGTGTTACTATATAGTTTCAAAAAGTCTCTCTGCTTCGCAAAGTGGCACGCAAACGGTAAACGATCAACAGTATGTAATCGAATATTTTGTCAGTTGCATCGCAGCCGGGCCCTTGACGAAGCGGGGCAAAACAGAACGTCATTTTTTAGCCAGTTGATTAGTTGCAATATCAAATGAAATTGTTATATCTCTGTGTGTTGTCCTATTCTAGCTTTGCCTTACTCGAAAAATAAGAGCAAACCAGTGTTTTAGCTGACATGTCATAATAAATATCATTCATTAATTCATTAAGTATTAATCCTCCATTCAGTCATAGCGATGATGATGATACAGAGAGATTTTCTAGTAGTTACCTTAAAATTGCTTCTTTTTCGAGTTGTTGGTATTTCTGTAGCTTTGCCTATGTATGTATGCTATGTTTACAAACCCAAAAAATCCAAATAGATTTGACGCATTCGCACTACACGCGCAAACTAACTTGAAAGAAATACACATGAGTATATTGCCAGTTGCTGTCCCGTGTATCAAAGTGTTGGATCCACGGAATATCAGCGTCGAGACACTCCTGAGTGCCTCGACCCGATGATGGGTTCACTTTTACTGTAACGTTAAATATAAAATAATTAAAATCCTGCATGTCAAGCTACTTTAAGCTATCCTAAGTTTCTAATTTTCTACCATAATTAGCTTTACAGAATGTTAGTTTTGAGTAAAAAGGTATAATTTTGCAGAAATAAAATTATTTTCATCTTCTTCTTCTTCTTGTATCACTTTAGTTATATTAACCAAAGCTGCAGCTGCAGCGGCTGCTGTTGTGCTTCTAGTAGTAGGAACGAAAACATATTTTGTGTGTCCACTTTCATCTCATTTTGATGTATACTTAGTCTTGTAAGGTAGGCTCGTATTTAATCATCACTTACATACAACAATCACAATATTGTTACAATCAACAAAAAAAATATAGTTCAGAATGGTAAAGAGATAAAAATAGCATAAAACATTACAGAAAATTTTCGTAAACAATATTATTAAGGCAGTGTGAATATTGGCCTTGCTCTAGATTTTGCTCGTTTGCATTCGATAATGCTTTTGGTCGCAATGATTGACAACTTATGTTTGATTTTCATCTTCTATTTGTTTAATTTTAAATGCTGGTGACCTGATGACGATCTTTGACGAATACAATACAGTAAGATATTCAAATTATATATTGTTATTGACATGGCTTATCTGACCTCCACAATCGACATTAGGTAAGTTTTGATAGGTTAGGTCATTGTTAACAACAATACGACTTTATAAATGGTAAAGTTATTCATAAGACATAGGTAACCTGTACATTTTTACGGTGCTATCTCCCAATACTATTGTGTATATAATAAATACCTAGTCCCATAACTCGATGTCTTTTTAGCACATTGCACAGGGCCTCTATTCTACTGCTTTACAACGATATCGCGTTTGACGCGTTTTAATATCGTTTATGTCACCGTCGCCATTATTGTAAATGACATAAGAATTGTGAAAACGTTGACAATACGGAAACACGTCAAAGGCGATATCGTTATTACCGTGTAGAATCCCAGCCCTGTTTAATATGCGAAAGACTCAAAAGTTTAAGTAAGTGAAGTGAACAAAAGCATTTCAACCAGTTTCAACCCAAAACAAAATGGAAATAAACAACATAAATCTACCTTTATATCAACGTCGGGCTGAATAACTCGATAGTAATTGTAACATTCCTGCGATCGCAAACCAGTCTCGGTAGAAACGCACATCGGATTCAATATACCGAACAGGGTCTGTAGTGTTCCTCAAAATGAGTGCGTTTTGCGCCGATCGCCCCGCGGCCTACAATTACGACATTTAAATTATTATTTTATTTCCATTTTTTAGGGTTCCGATAGTTTACTGTACTGGACTGGCGTTTCTTTATTCCCTCATTGCCGGGCTTTGTTCGCTACAATGTATGGCTCATTGTAGGAACATTGTAGCCAACTCCGCGGAGGGCAGCGAAATCGATGATTATCTTTCAGTTGCGTTGAGCTTGAACGCACCTGTCGATGAATGGGTCAATTTAATACCACTGGTAAGGGATTTGATTGGAATATCTACAAGCATATTGCCATTATAAAGACAAATGTCGATACTCAACAGAACGTGTCAGCAGTAGATAAACGTTAAATCTAAAATCCATGTATTCGTAAGCAGATAACTATAACTAAAGCTTGCTTTGGTATCGATAATTTTGGAGTAAGATCAAGAAAATCCCGCGAAAATAAAATGCAAAAAACTTTTATCACAATAAAAAGTTCTACAGTTCTACTGTATAAAATAATCACGAAGGTAAAAACTTAGATACGTTGTCGTGACACGTGGGCTTAGCACGCAGCCACGGGAACTAGTGTCAAATACGTCAAACGGGAACTGGTGTCAAATATTATTGTGAACCTTAAATCTTTTTTTCTTGCTATTCCATGTTCCAATAATATGGAATAGACGAAATAAAGTCCCGATCCTATGTCAAAAACTTGTCCCGTGGCAGCGTGGTAGGCCCACAGATAAAATATTATTCGGTTAATAATTTAGCACGACTCTGATGCAGGCCCAAAGAAAAATCAAGACGGAACCCGAGAAGCCACCACCGTATTGGTAACTTTTGTAGATTTTATTGTATTATTATTTATTATTCGCATTATTATTGTGGCGTCATTATCGGAGAAATGTTTGGTTCGGATAAACGAGGCCGACACGCAAGCGCGGTGCATTCGGCCTCACTTTCTCATGCTCCCGACTGCTACTGGATTCCCTCTACTTTTATTGCTTTTTTTCATTTAAAACACCAAAAACTTCTTTTCAGAGAGTTGTTTAATCAAATAAATTGAGCCCCTATTACGAAATTGATGTTTTAGACTCTTAAACGACTTGTTAATGAGTTTATCTGGTTTCAGTGGATTGTGATGACAACAATAATGATAATTAAAAATCTAGGACAGATCTAAATGATTTTATTAATAAACAATAAAACAACTGAGGAGTTCATATACCTAGTACATATTAAGGCATCGGCATCTTCCAAATTCAGTCTCGAGCAAACACCTAAGTAAAGCGTCGTTATTAATATTATTATCGAATGACGAACTGTGAAAACCAACAGTTGCGGCCGCCGATAAGTAGGATAGCGTTAGCACAGCCCGCGCTAATGCCTCTTCAAACAGAATTCAGAAACTCCGCGCTCTCCGAAACTGCTCGCGTGATTTTATAATATAATAATAACTGTCCGCCGTTAAGTAGCACGATAAGCACCATAACGCAGTAAAACTGACCGCAATTTCACAGAGTGTTGAAATTTACAATTCCTAATCATGAACACCGTGTCCGTAAACGTAGCCGAACCAGCTCATTGCTCAGTAAAGAGCCGATTCATTGAAACCGTTCTGATAGACGAGTCAACACTGCATTAAAAACTTACTCAAACACAGAAAGGAAAAGTGAAAGAATGCCTCCATCGAACGAAACCATTAAAGAGGCTACGTGTTTATGTTTTGGATAAACAAGGAATGAACTGGAGCCTTCTTAGAAGAATCCCGAAACATTCAACTTGATTTAAGCAGAAGGACACGCCGTTGATTAGCGCCTTTTACTGGACAGACACGCAACGTTAAATCGACCCTAAATTATAGAGCATACGTCACCAATTGTTGAGCAAGCGACAAGTTGCTACCGATATTGATGGAGTGATGTGACGGAACGAGTTACATAGATACAGCCGTCTATCAGTTATAAAAAAAACCCGGTCTGCCACAACATCACAAATATAGGCACTATGTCGCTTGTCATAAAGTTACCAATGTATTTAAGGGAGGAAACAGCAAATAGAAATGGCGATTAGCTCATATCGGACATGATATTTGTGATAGAAATCATGATCATACGTCCACGCGAGCTTGTTTTATGAGTCAAAATCAAATAGAAACTTGTAATAAGAGATGTCATGCGCGTATAACTTGTTTGAGATGCAAAACAAATACCAGCGGTGATAAAATATTGAACATTATAATGTTAATTACAGTACAACGATGTCGCGCGAAGAGAAAATATGAAGACGTTCGGGAAGGTGTCTTGCGACTTGTGAAGAGTACCAGGATGATATAGGTGTTATGAAGTCTTTTTTGTGTTATCGCGAAGGCGAAGACAAAGAGGTTTATTTGCGCGGATGTTCCCTCGGGCTGCGGTGGCGAGCTCCTCCCGGGAACATTTATTAGCGAGTGGCGTCACGACGCGCTTTGTCCACACATTAGCGGTGTTAGCGCGGGACGCTGCCCGCTGCCTATTTACCAACACATTATATATTTACTCAGATACCCACATATATCTGGTGTTTCACAGAGTTTATTGCGACACTGATTTGTGCAACGTATTGTTGACGTCGAAGGGAAATCTGCGTTTGCGTAATGTTCCAAGGAACTGATTGTACTAGTGCGAGATGCTTTCCAACTAATTCTTTGTAAAAGTGGGCATTGTGTAGGATTTACAGAGTTGCCTCGGGTTACTTTGTCATGGTACTTTTAATATCATACCTCGGGTTGTAGTGTTTTTATTTTTGTTAATTCGAACAAAGGTCCGAAGCTGTTAAAGATGGATAAAGGTTGTAAAGCGGGCGCGAGCGAGATAGCGGCGGCGCGCGACATTGTTGCCGAATAGCACAGCCACATTAACATTAGCGGACGTAAAATAACCGCCAATAAGCCGAAGCACGCATCAAACCGTCGACAAAGCAACAGGTTCTGGCCTTAACAAACACGCGGTGTTTACATTACGATCCTGGGGCTTCATTTAATAATTCTCGGGAACTAAAAGCCTTTGAACATTTCATCAGATGACCCTCGCTGTTTGCACTCACTCCTGGCGGAGATGCTAATGTGGACACAAGGACCTGCATCGCCGATCGGCCTCCGATGTTTTATTGTTAGCCTTCCATTCCGATATGTATGGCTTCTTCCATTTCAATGTTATTTCTCACCGACGGATATTCGCTGCTATCACAACAAATATGTTCATTTATTTTCTTAGGCTTTTAAGTTAGAAAGCTTTACGAAACTACTAATGATGACCTTATTTCACTTAAAAGTTTCGTAAAAACTCTTAACTTAATGTGCGAACAAGCCGATGACAATTAACAAGAACAGTTTGTCAGGAAGTTGTAAGAGCTTTTCGAAATGAACCAAGTATTTGAGCAAAACAAAAGGTGATAAGGCGAGGTAAACAACCTGACCCATTGACAGCGCGTGACGGCGCGCGCGCCTGCGTCAGCTCCCTCAGCGCTGTTATTCTGTATCATGACAGAGTTGAACTCTTCGAATTCTCCGACATACCACAAAACGATGACCCCAGATTTGATAGTGACCATTTCAGTATCAGAGATCTAATAAGCTGGTTTATTATAACTATTAAGCAACGTGATTCAATCTGCAAAGCCAACATATGTCCAGGGTTCAAGATATAATGGCGCGTCAGTAAATTCGTTGAAAAGCTAATGCGTTAGGAAATAACATAGTTGCTCGCATCTTCGGCACTCATAACTCACCTTCACTACGTTGAAACGCTGTTAAATAATTCGCACACACATTTTAACACATTCTTAACGCTTCGCGCTACATGCGAACTGAAACTAATCGATCAATTCACTACTTTTTACAGCGATTATCACTTCGACGAACTTTTGTCTAAACATATGCAATCATGCGTCGCAAACGGTGCTACGGATAATTGTTTAAACCTAACTATTTGTTCGAGCGGCCCCTGGAGGAGCACGTTTCGACCGCCCGGCGTTCTTAAAGAAATCATTTGGCCGCTTAATTTTATTCAAAATACCGCAACAGCGGTAAGTAAAAAGAGATCGTGTCGCTTATTGTGATGATAATTATTTTAGAAAACAAAAACTAGAAAGCGGACGGACGGAGATGCCTATCTGTTAATTATTGTCACCAAAATGGCTGCCGTTATTGTGAATGACTCAAAATGGCGGAGTGACAAATCGTAGAGCTTCGTGGTACGTTCCGTTTGATTGACGCGTGCCAGATTCCGCAGCGTCAATATACCTTTATACATATTTATTTATGCGTAGAAAGCGCAAATAAAAACGAGTTATTTTACATCGCGATTGAGATAGGTAATGAATCGATGTTTGCGGAGATTCGTCGCGCGTGATGCAAGCGCATCGGCATCGGCGACGATTAATACTCGGCACGAGAATCGAGTTCTGACAAAGTTATTAAGATAATATTTGACATTGGAAAATATCGAAATCGTTGAGACAATTTCGAAGCGTAGCATCGCGAGTTGGCTGTTAAATATTGACATTTCTCACGAGCGACACGGCGGACGCGGCTCGTGCTTATAACACGGCTCGCGGCCGCTTTATTCCTTCCGCTTTTCACACAAATAGGTAATAATCGATCGTTTTATAGCGTGTCGTGTGTAGGTGCGCCGGCCGGGTGATACTTCGGGGAAACTTTTAAACTGTGGATACAGACGTGTCGTTTGTCGACAATCGAGCGCCTCAGCGGACGTTAAGTGGCTCGGCAAACTAGGGCACTTGGGAAACGTGGTTCCTTCGCTGTACTCGAGTACACAGGCATCGGGCATCGGACGCATTGCGTGGATTCTGCAAACCGTCAATTTGTCGTGTAAACTTTGCTGTTTTTATTTGCATGATCACTCTTTCCTTACATTCGCAAACAGCCATCATCGTTTATAAGCCTTTGTGATGCGTCCTTGTTTGAGTCATTATTTGAGGGCAACGGGTGATTCGTCATGAAGATTCGAGTGAACTACCTAAAACATTTCCTCATTTAAAGAAAAAAACTTTGTAATAATTTATGTCAACCACTGATTCTAAGATTTTTAAACAAAATTATGCAAAGTCAACTTGATGTGCTAGTTGCGTCAATCGGTGTCATCTCACTAAATTAAACATAAAATCGATCTTCAACCATCAATAAAGGTATGGCAGTTAAATTTTACCTCACTCATCTTCATTTACAAAGAAAGAAAAGAAGAGAGAGAGTGCCCTAATTTAAGTGATAGAAAAAGTATTTATTGAAAACCAATCAATGCAGTAAAATAATAAGTAGGTTTATTTTCTTTACTCGTGGAAACTTCTTCAAAGTGTAAAGTTGTTCTATTAGAAGCAAATTAATCGCTTACGCGTCTTATTTCCATAGAAACCTGTGAAGTCTATAGAAAATACTGAAGAATTATACTCGTATTGACAATCCATATTCATCTTGAGAAAATAGCCACGTATTAGCGCAGAAAGCTCTCAGCTGGCTCATAATACGATTTGTTAAGGCTTTACCGCTAATTGTTTTTCATATCGTGGTGACGGATGACAATTTGCGTTCTAAGTCAATAGAAAATGTTTCATAAGCTTTTTAGATACAGTCAAGAGCAAAATTGCTTTAACAAAGTATTGGAACTTGAGTTCATGTATAAATGTTTCAGTTATATCGTCCGCTAGCCCATTTATACTTTTTTTTTTCTCTTTTAGGACTTCCTTAATGGCAAGAAGGAATCCTTAAGGTACAACTCTGTCTGTCCGTCTAAGTTATTGATTTTAACTTGTAAAAACCTGAAAAAGTAATTTGTTAATTAGTTTGGGCGGCGGTGATTATTTTTATCAGGTGATCTGATCGCTCTTAAGCCTGCTCAAGCGCAAAAAAATAGCAACCAAACCTTATCGCCATGGTTTTATTAAATACGCCTCTACGTTTCTAATGAGGACCGCTAAGGAGTGGAAGTCTTTTCCAACTGACCTTGCAGGAAAACCTGCAAACTATAACTTGGACCTGTTCAAGTCGAGATAGTGAATAGGCAGTAGGCACTATCTAGGTAAGCATGCTACATCTTCGGCTACATCATCCATAAAACATGCTAGCACATCATACTTAAAAAAAAGGTAAGTTCTTCAAAGCGGGGCTCCTAGTTCAAAGGGGCTATTCGTTCATTCTAAAACAGGTTTTAATTTTAGGTTTTAACTTATAATAATAAGAAATTACAAAAAAATGGCCGTTCCCCTCCTTACCTCCGAAGTTTACGAACCGCGAAATCTGGTAATTAAAACTGATAATAGATATAAAATTTAACAGGAAAAATTGAATTAAGTATTAAAACTTTTTCATGTCTATACCTACCTATGGGCAGTTTAAAAGCCATTTTGACTTAAGTTAATTGAAGAGTACAAAGCATCGAGGATGCGTGGGTCTGTCATGAAATAACCGGTTGGTTTAGGCGGTTGACACTTTTACTATCCATCACCTAGTCGTGACGACGGGAAATCCACGGCAAATCTACGTAATGTGGCAAAACTGGCAATCTGGTAAACTTTCAGGTTCCTCGGCCGTACGTTGAACTTAGTCAAACATTCTAACCAAATCAGTACCTACTTAAATTCATCAACATTGCATACATTTTAAAATATGACTAAGCTAAATGTAAAATGTATGTCTAAATGCGTCGCATGATAACGGTAGCTTGACAGCGAATCACATCGGTAACTGTCGTGTTAATTATTCCACTGTTTTGTTCTCGCATAACATTGACAAAACCTTTAACAAAACAATGTATTTTTTACACCATCTTAGCTGCTTACCTACTATCTCTCACCTACATTTATGTCTATCTAACATCCCGTTACCGCTAATTATCATTTTGTCTCTGTTGTCCGATAATTTATTTTTAATATTCTTCATTAGCGTTATTTACATTGTTGTTAATTTCGTAAGTACATTAAAACAATGGCGTCGCGACAGCTGTAAACACCGGGCCTAACCGAGGTTTAACCACCGTTTAATTACAGAAGGTGCGCGAGTCGTAAAGTGCGACCAGGAACTAATGTCTTAACCACAGATAGGTCAGCGCTAACCTAGCACTTTGTATTGTTATGCTATCTTCGGTTAGGTTATGGGCAATTAAAACTGTTCTACATACAATGTAGGTGAGTAAGATATATGAGTATTATTACTGACATAGGAAAACATAACTACATGCGATGAGTATCGGTTGAAATTGTAATGTAAAAAGCCTACGCCAAAATAAAGATTATTCTATACATCTGAAATACCTAAGATGGAGCATAAAAAATATATTAACTGAAACTCTCATTATCAGTGCGTGCCATCTAGCCACCATGATCGCAAACTAAAACGATTTAAATAACCTTAACTCGTAGAGATGAGATTCAGTGTTCACATAAATCAATTTGTTTATCGATGCTCGTTTCGGTTATTAATCGATGATCCCGATGTGAATCGAGCACTGCCTGTAATGTCACTTATCGAATGACATGTATCATTAATTTAAGCGCGGTCACCGACATTATAAATATAGAAAATAAACATTGTCAAACAGTAAACACTTCGTAGTTGTTATTTTATTACTCTATGATTTTTTTCGATTATTCATAAAACGCAAAGGATTCCTTGGCTTAAATTATCAACGACATATAACGAAATTCATTTAAAAATAATTACCTTTAACTAGGTACTATTAAAATACCATCAAGCAAGTGATTGTGGTTGTCCCTTTTCTTTTAACATTCCAAGATGCTCAGAACAAATATCGAAAATCAATATGAACCCTTTCCGATAGCGTTCAAATAAAGGCGGGATTCAAATAAAACAATTGACAAAAAACCGGGCTAGAGACGAACGCAATCGACCGCGACCGATCTGTCAACCATCATTGTATTTTAATAATAAATCGACCGCCTACTACATGAATAAATCATATTCGATCAACGATATCGCACGAAAATATTATGAATAATTCGATGTCAATCTCGGGATCAATAAAATTACTTTTGAATATTTCTTATTGCAGTTGACAGTTTAGTTTTTTGATAGCCGAGTTTCGGCGTGATGTTTGTATGCAAGTGTACCCCACTGCGCGTGCGTGTCTCACCAAATTTACAAACAATACCTGATTCGTCACACATTTGCTTATTAATCTTAATTTCTTTTTTGTGCAACCATCTCTCCTGTAGTCCTTCGTCGAAGAATAAGTACTCTTAAAAATCAGATAAAGCACATACGCATCAAACTATGATTACCCAATGATCAATCTCTAATGGAATGGCATGGTAAGATCGTGTCTTAAAAATACCAAGCTCGCATACTTGAAATAATTGATAAATCAATGCAGTTCTCGACGCGAGGCCACTAAATCAAAAAGAGTAAGCGAACGCCTATCACAACGTTTTGACATAGAGAAACAACATGGCCGATATTAAACTGTTCCCGCTAGATGGCGCGATAAGCTGTCAAGTTGACCTGTCATTAGCTTATTAATAGCCGTCCGCCGCCATATTGATAGATTTAAGCTTAAAATTTGGTTTTATTAGGCCTTATTTTACTACGGCTGTAGTGTCAAAGTATCAAAAATAAACAGTTAGAAGATATGTATTTTTTTAAACATTTTTTCTATTAAAGTGTTTATTCTGAAATCAAGCAAAAAGCTTAATTTCCATTTTACAATTACTTAGTTTGTCGCTCGCGTGAATGATGTAATTAAATCCTGCCACATCGAATACGTAACAACCGGGCATTTTGCTCACAATGGCTCTCCCACGCCACGCCGCGTCTGCGTCGAGTCTGCACATCCTTTTCAATTCCAACTGATTACCATACCTATCCGACAGCTGTATTTGATACCAATAAATTAAATCCTCCGTTGCGACTAGCAAAAGCGAGCATAACACTTTCGCTATTACTTACAGCTTTTTTTTAACGGCAACTCTGTTATTTAGCCAAACATCTAATAAACACACACCCGAACCGACCGTAAATTGCCACAGATAAAAAACCTTACACCGTACACTCAAGATTTAGTTCTCCTTGTAGCGTTGGCCGTTTAATAATTCTGATAGAGTCCGGTGTAATGGACCACACACGGTCGTGGGTCAACAGTGATCCCTAGAACAACACTATGGCACTTAGTATACTTTACAGGTAAACTAGTAGCCAGAGACACACGTCGCGTGTTTTGATATGCACCCACACATACCTGTCTAATGAATACGGACGTGCTCGTATTGAGATGGGATCGGCTCAATTACAAGGAAGAGAGTTGTTTAAAAAAAAGATGGCATTATTAGAGATGGAATTTCTTTCAAGTTGTTAATCTATACATATCTAAGTTATACTTTTAATAAAAAATATGAGAATATCACAAATGGCGTTCTAAACGCAACCTCATGACAAAATCAACTCTGTTGTATCTGACGACAGATGTATTTTGCAACATCCATAATTTTAAGCAACTTGTCACAGATACCACATGTCATCAGGGCCTCTATTCCACTGCTTTATAGCGATATCGCGTTCGACGTGCTTTAGAATCATTTATGTCACAATCGCCATTATTGTAACTGACATAGGAGGAGTAGGTGTTGATAACTCATATATCATTTACAATAATGGCGACTTTCACATTAACGTTTCTAAAACACGTCAAACACGACAACGTTATGTTATAACGCAGTAGAATAGAGACCCAGGTGGCTTGTGTGCTGGCTCGCCTTCTCCATGCCATAATTATTATTTTATCTAAAAACGGAATGGAATCATTTATTTATTATAAATTAACCTCGTCACCACCATAATAAATCAACAGTTAGAACTGGCCAAAGAAGTCTCGAACATACTCTTCCATGACATCACCAATCCCAGATCCCAGAGTGGGGTAGGCAGAGCTACAGAAATACCAACTCTAAAATACTTCTTGATAATTCTGTAACCACATTTTGCACAATGTTTACAGTGTATTTGAGACAGGTTGCAAGCCCATCGACTAACAGTACTATACGCCCTTATTCCTTTAGTCGCGTCTTACGACATCCACGGGAACACATGGAGTGGCACTATTTTAACCCGGCAACCACACGTCTCAAAAATTGGTTTAAAAAATCATTTAAAACTGAACACAATCTTTTGTTCCCTAATCGGTAAACTCGAGGCCATAGCACTGCAGTAATTCAGCCACAAAACAAAAGCCGCACTATCTCTCTCTGCCTCCGGCGAAATCGTTAGGTTTTGCTCGAGTCTCTCGAAGCATCGTGCTCTAAAGTCTTAAATTATCTATGAACTCGCGACAATGGTTGGCACTCGACACTCGGTAGCCGGCGGCATCGCTCGTCTCTCCGATTTACATTTTTACTACCCCCTAGCTAATAAATGTGACGTGAGTAATGACATCGCCTTTTTCAGATTGTTGCCTTAGAAAGTTGGCGTAGGAATATCAGATAGTTCAAAAGACTATAAAGAACTAGGCTTGCTAAGTTAATACTAAATATTTGACACAAGATCCTACGTATATAACTTCTTTTCAAAAAATATGAAACGTCTTAAAATACTACCTATAAGTAAAATAACCCTTGCAGTTCACCCGCTAGTGTCAAGGTCCCTAAAATGCTGGCCGCGTTTTTCCCTTTGCACAGCCAGACTGAGCCGCTGCGCAAGGAACGAGCCCGCTCTAGGATCGCCCGCCGCCATAATTGACATATATTGACATATTTTATAAATTGTTTTAATGAAGCCCTGTGTACCACTCCATGTCTTCCCGTGGATGTCGTCAGAGGCGACTAACCCGTCACTAATACACTGGTAACCATTTTAGCCTACCTGTGCAAAATGTGGTTACAGAATCCACAAGTCTTTTTACAGTTGTTGGTATTTCTGTAGCTCGCCTACCCCGCTCTGGGAATGAAGGCGTGATGTTATGTATGTATGTATGTTTTAATGAAATGACGTAAATTGTTAACTATCCTTAATGTTCGATCGTCAAAAATACAGGATTACGGAGTAGCATAAATGTAAAATGGTTTGTTTACATAGTTAAGCCATCCCTATTTATTTACAATATTCATAGGAATGTTTACAAAGTATTATATCAGCGGAGTTTATCTAGAACTATCATAATGAAACATTTTGCAACTATAATTTTATGCATGTTTTTTTTCAATAAAGGTTTTGTCCGACTTTTGTTACGTGGAGCTACCCATACAGATTTGGAAGAGCTACGAGTGCTACGCCGTAGCTATGATCTGTGCTACGACAACTTCCCAATTGTTTTTTCTCTCAATCAACGACAATGAAACTGACGTTAAATTAATTTTAAGCTTTCCACATTATTGAAACGATATTGCAACCGGTCGATATCTACATATCTTTCTTTCTGGTGAAGGATAATAAGGACGATCTTTATAAATCCGATCGCTTACAGCCTACATTTAAACAATATTCGTCAATTCCTTATCAAAAGCTAAATGCCTTAAACAGCTGTGTACACAAATTTGAACTTTATAGATGAAAATGACAATAAGGCTCGATCTAAAAATAGTCCAACGACAGTTTACGAGGACCGGCGTGTGCGCAGGGTCGGCCGGAAGGGGCGGGGCGGGTATTAGCAGCTTCCACGAACACTCGCCTTGATCGCGCTATCATTGTGTTAAAGTTTATTTATGTTTTTAACGGTTCAAGTGTCATTCCAGGGTTTTTCAAAGACATTAAAAAAACAGAATGATCTGAAAAATATTGACCCAGTCCTAAACTAAACTATGGATACTAGACAGCAATATACATACAACAACATACATACAAGGAGAAATACACAGAAAACCTCCAAACACCCAGCAACAAATACTCGTGCTCATCACGCAAATATTTGTTAATATCGAACCCAGAACATTTCCTTAATCCGAAGCAAGCGCTTCCGAATTACTAACAAAAAAATACAAAATATGACGTTAGTTACGTGGTGATGTGTTTCGTTGATTATGAACCCTGGACAAAGCATGAGCCTGAAAATGAACTGTCAGAAAAAGTTTCAGGCAGTGAAAGGGAGAGCAATATATGACTCCTACATCTATCCCTTTCAAGAACTGAAATTTGTCTGGCTTTGTTTATCATACAGCCTTACTGAAACCGAGTAACGTTGTCATGGCAACCATCTCCCTATCCATATTATTTTTGACATGTTATAGTACTGTTTTTAACTGGGCCGCCATTAATGTCAAGTAAATACGAGCTATCGTAACGTTGACAATACGATAACATGTCAAAGTCAATATGGTTTTACCTAGTAGAACAGAGGCCCTGAGCTACTAAAATCAAATTTGCCAATTAAACCGAGACAAAAATCAATTCCTTTCTACTTACTGTTTCCCACCACCGTGTTATTCCGTCGGACCACCTTAACGAAGACAGGGCAATTATGTGACAACAATACGCAGTGGAGAGGGCAAACACGCGGGGGCGGCCGTAACTCGGTAGTGGACTTACCGGAGCGCGATGGGAGGCGCTCTCGAAACAATATCGAGGCGAGATCGAGAGGGCCTGTATATCGGACTGTTCGAGGGCCATTTAGATGTTTGAGTACTGTCCGTGGTGTAGTTTCAACGTGTGGATTGCGTTATTTTCAAGTTATTAGGAAGTTGTATCAGTTTTTGGAGAAATTTGGGGTTTTAATCAAAATTAAAGCGTGTTTTTACGCGTAGGTTTCGATATTGTGACTATTTTTAGGGATATAAAAAGGCTTTGCGTAAAATATTAGTATTTTTCTGTATTTAACCAAGTAATCCACATAGGTGCCTTTGAAAATGAAAATTATTTACCTGTTCTGAGATGGGAAACTATAAATTAACCTCAATATACCACTAGGTACCTACTCTTAATTAGAGTAGTAGTAAAACGGTGAAGTACAACATACCTTCCTTATAACATACTCGCGGGAGTGATATCGTTATAAGGGATCAATTAGCCAAGTTTGAAGTCTATTTATATGGACGATATTTTTAAAGTCGCCTAGTTTAGTCAAAATTAAATTTAAAAATACATGTTATCACGTATGTATCTAATGTAACATTGCCAACCTATAAGAACACCTCATTATTGGCGTAATTATTCATAAAATAAAAAGCGTCATCATGAGATAATTACCATAATAAGATGCACAGCGCGCGTACAATATGGGTTTTTGAGAAAGGTTGGGGCGCGGGACCACCGGTGTTAGCATCAGCAAGTCTAATGCGGGGAAGCGCGAGTCATCGTGGGTTGACAACCACTGGCACCAGGGACTTTTAACACTTTAAAAATGGTTGCCGAGCAATGGAAAGATTTCCAAATGTATGACTTCATAGTTAAGGAAAACAGTAACAAAAAGTATTACCGTTGTTAGTATTAAATAAGTTCTCTGTTATGCAAGGACGCTGTTATGCAAGGTCAGTGGGGTGCTATGGGAGAGGCCTAGGTCCAGCAGTGGATGGAAGTGGGTAGATGATGATGATAGGTAGTATAAAATCCAGAGCAACATCAGGACAATAAAATTGAACCATGAGCAAAGTGGTTCATGATGGGTTCCTGAACGAAGTGAGGAATTCAAAGGCACGAAACGGAATGTTTCGCATCCTCCACCTTCACTACAATCCCAATCACTTTTCCATGCTTTCGGGTACAGTAGAACTCTACAGAAAGTTTTTGTTTTTAACGATTAGGCCCTAACCTGGCTGGAAACACGCTTAAACAAAAACGATTTCTGTAACAAATTATTATAATAAAAATGTCCGTTAACTAAATATTATCTGATTCTGATGTCCGTTAGTAAATATTTTCTGATTTCTGATTTATGATTTCTAAAATCGTTACTATAGCAAGTAATATCGCTGTCTGTAATGGATCACAGGCTTTACACCTCCAGGCGTCAGATGACTACTGTACAACAATGCTTAATAGTCATCCGTTTAAAATTAAACAGTTTTTTTACTACTTAAGGAATCCTAATAGCCGATACTTTGTCACATATTCTCGCCTCATTAAGTACGTAGGTTTATGACTGTAGTTATTTTATGTAAATAATATCTCAATGGGTTTCCTTGGACTAAAACTATAACCGTCGCCAGGAAAGCACAAAAACCACAAACTCTCTGCATGCTTTCCTGGTACAAATAAACTAAAAATACTACTTTGCATTTTGTGTCGCGAGAAACGTGGCGAAAGAATCACATTAGCATAATGCCATAAAATGGGCCAGTCCACACGTATGATATATTAAAATCACGTCGCCGGAACAATTAACAGAAACGAACCAGCGATCAAATAATAAAAAGTGCCTTTGTCATTACAAACAGTCCGCGAGGTTCTTAGAATAGCCATAACGCAACAATTGTAATTTGTTCGAGTTGCTATAACGAATGTATCGGTATTTGGAACGTAGAAGACCTAATATATTATAATTTAACTAATAATACATTTTAGTTTCAATAGGTACGAGTAGGTACTTTGTTTTATGCCGCAAACTTATGTCCTTTTTAGGGTTCCGTAGTCAAACTAGGAACCCTTATAATTTCGCCATGTCCATCCGTCCGTCCGTTCGCAGCCTAGCGCACAGAACAGTCTGTGCGCTACTGAGTACCTACTAGAAAGCTGTAATTTAGCATGAATATGTATATTAGTCACCCCAATAAAATGGTACAAAAAAAAGTAAAAAAAAAAAATTTAGGGTACCTTTCCTACACCTAACGTGGGCATGTTTTTTTTTTCTCGTTTACCCTAAAGTGTGGGGTGTCGTTGGATAGGCCTTTCAAAATTATAACGGGTTTGTAATACCAGTTTTTCGATTAAGTAATCCGTTTATGAAATATTAAACCCTAAAGCGCAAATTTTTGTTAGACTCAAGTGTCGTCCCCCCCCCCCCCCTACAGCCAAAACTACAAATACAAAAAATCTGAAAAAAAACTAAAATGAAAGAGCATGTAACGAATTTTAAAGGAAAACTATCACGACTAAGAAGACATCATTGGTTCTTGAGATACAGGCGATTGAAGTGTTTAAACCTACTAAAATCATCTAAGAAGGCACCATTGACTTTAAATAGAAAATTCGTTATTAGGTACTTGTCGATTTTTATGTTTGCAGTACTTGTCGGCTTCGAAACTCTACACTGAGCATGGTCTGACATGCTCTTGCCCGGTTTTTTACTAACTGTTAACCTCCATTTACTCGTGTACTTTCATTTATATCAAACCATACAAATAACCATGGCGCTTTAAAACTGATGAGTTTGCTACTGAGTAAAACACGGACAGACGATATAGTTTTGATAGTAGGATAACGATACTTTATATTTTAATAGGTATATATGTTGATCACAATCATACACAAATACGACTCTGGGATGCAACGTATCAACTCCGAATATCAGTATGCTTGTTTTTCTTTCATTAATTAGTTTCAATATATGTTTCCTTCGCATAATAATTCTCCAGCCATGTACGCTAAATTACAATTTGAATATACGTAACCATTCAATGCTACAAGGTGGTATATAATTTCAAAAACATACGCACGTACAATTAATACAAAATAAGTAGGCGGATGATTTGCGTAAATTTCCCACCTGTCAATCAGCGGTTAAACTATAAATGTACGTAATTGTTTAAATAGAATAATGTTTCATACGTCGAAGCAATCGACGTTGTGTGACCGGAACATTACAATTATCAAAAGTATTACTAGTACTTTATCCATGCGATTGCTCATGTGTGTGTAAACTTGTACAAATAAATAACAATCGCAACTTCAATCGTCATCGGACGTGTGTGCGTGAACTTTGCCATGGATCGTTGATGTGTTGGCTGTACAACTACACGTAAGCAGCGCATCCCTCCAGTAATTTTCCTTTATCTAGAGCGCTAGAGCATTCAACACAGTTTCCCGACTCCGGCGCAACAAAAGCAACGCATCACCTCCAACCTCCGATTGACAAACCCAATTTGAATAACAATCAATAAATTAATGTACACTCGTAATTTATTCATAAGCGGAGCCTGCGACACACCGGCGCGACGAGCGCTGAATCCAAATGAAATTTTATAAGAAACGCTCCTTTTCAACAACCCATTATGGCTAGAATATAATACTTTTCTTAACGTATCATCATTATCGGGCCGCATCACAATGCTTCTTTGAGCCGCGTGTCGTTAAAGTCGACTAATCTCTCTTTACACGTAAAAACGGACGGCACCGAATGAGTTTCTCGTGTTAGAATAATTAGTCTGCAATTGAAAGCGTGCTTTATTTCTACAGGACGGACAAAATGGACATGACACGGTTGGCCAACGGTAAAACACTTTCACGAATACAATGATCATTTGAAAGAATGATCCTGGCTGGCGCAAGCAACTCGATTATGTTTTAAGAATTTGAAAAGAAAATATTCAAATTGTGGCCGGAGCCATAAATAGCAGCTCGTTAATTACGGAGTGTAATCACATTTCGCCAAACGCGTTACGACACACATGTCCCATCCCTTCGCCGTTCTAAATTTAAATATTATTTAGGCGGGAGCGCGTTCCCTGTCGCATCGATAGAAAGGAATCGAAAGTAATTTATGATGCTTTGTCTGGGGTTACTTCTTAAATGAATAAGTATATAAGTGTACACTGTGTCTTGGGTATTATAATAACTATTCATTCTATTGATTTTTCATTCCCAGGGCTGGCCAGATAAATAATACATAATAAATATTCTAGAAACAAATGCAACATGAATTGCAGTTCTTAATTCAAAATGTGGAAATCTTGTATAATGTTCCGTCTAATATTAGCATCCGTTATAGAGAGATCACATCTTTTAAAGTATAAATCAAGCGTAATAACAGCTTAGAGTGTCAGCTACTGGTTGTGGTAAATTATAGTTCAGGTCCAGGGGAGCACATGCATCATTGTGGTAATAAGTGGGTCTAATGGGTGGAATGGCGGTCTTAGGCGTCAATGGGTGTCACACTTAATTGCTGGTTTGCAATTAGGAATGCGTTTTATAGTGGCATCTATTTATGTTCCGCTTTGGCATATTAATATATGTGGAGACATAATTTGGGTAATTATTAGTTCTACGTACTTAGTATTAGATGGGAGTGAATGGTATGGATTTAAAATATGGCAGTTTCGATTTACTTTAAGCCAGAGAGGAAATTAATAATGGTACTCCTTAACAAGTAGTAGACAGATATAACTATCAATTAAATCTCGCACATATTCATGTCATGGGCAATGGTATATAAATGTAAACCCGCCATTTACACTTTGTATTGTGCAATTAGGTTTATGAATTATATTTTACCTCTTAAATAATATTTACCATTTACTTAAATGAAGGGAAAATCTATTTATTCTTCATTAAACGGAGGTGTAAAGTTTATGCAACGGCCGGTATACACGACTTTTAAGGTTCTATTAGCTGATTGAGAAACCTCCTGATGGTTTGAGAAAGTTTCCTAATAAAGAGTTAATATAATCATCATAATAAGTGTCAACAAGTCTTGATCACGAGTGCTGACTGGTACATACTACATCGGCTTTACTTATGGTACTTGTCTTTCTCCTTGTAAGCTATTAGATGCATTGTCAATAAATTAGATATTACACTAAAGAAATAGTCTTTTTAAAATTATTAGGCCATCTATCAGATTTTTTAATTATCTCGTCAATTTCTTTAGATAAGCCAGTGAAAGTAAATAATTGTTAATTTGCTTCCTATCTCCAATATTCTGCTTAAACAGCCATACAAATATGCCAAAGAAATAAGACTAGCGATTACATGAAGGTAGCCAACAAAAAAATCTAATGGTTCGTATACTTAATTTAAAATATCAGAATGACTGCGCAGGAGCGGGCCGGGCTGCGTGCGCGCCGCGGGCGTTGCGTCCTTTGTGACTTTGCCAACGTGCTTGCCATTTCTACTAAATTATCAGTAAAGCTTTAACAATATTTGACCTAGACTCCCACCGTATACCATATTATTATTTTTAATCTTTTTAGTATTCCGTAGTCAACATTGAACCCTTTTAGTTTCGCCTTGTCCGACTGTCCGTCCGTCCGTCCGATCGCGTTTTAACTCATAGACTCTGTACTACTAAGATGTTACCTCGTATGTTCATAAGTTTTGAGACAAACTTTTTAGTTTATAAAATAAAGAAAATAATACTGGCACCTATTTTATATTCTTTTCAATTTTGAATTTGGAATGTTAGTGTGCTATTTGTATGTTTTGAAAATTCATTTCTTTTGTTTTTCTTGTGATGGAGGGAACGAAAGAATTGCGTGCGACTGTCATTTCACTACATATGGCGGGGAAAAAACCAATGGAAATTTTCCGTGACATAAAATGTTTTGGGGTAAGCCGCAACTTCGTATATTACACCATTAAACGCTACAAGGAGACTGATTCTTTGAAAGATCGACATAGGAGTGGTCGCCCGCGGTCTGTAAGGACGGCTGCTAACATCAAAATAATCAGAGAGCGACTTCGCCGAAATCCATGTCGCACCCAGAAAAAACTCGCTCTGCAGACTAAAATTTCGCGTATTTCAGTCAACAGAATATTGAAATACGATCTGAAAGTAAAGGCTTACAGCCGTAGAAAAGTTCATTTTCTAAATGATCGCCTTCGTAAATTACGTCGCGAACGTTGTCCGATGCTGCTTAAGAGACACGATGCGAAAAAGATACTCTTCACCGACGAAAAAATCTTTACGGTCGAAGAAAAGTTTAACCGGCAAAATAATAAAGTTTATGCCAAAAGCAGCAAAGATGTTCCTGCTACAGCACGAAATGTCTCGCGTGCCCATCATCCGGCGAGTGTGATGGTATGGTGGGGGGTTTCGTACGAAGGTGTCACTCCGCTCCATTTTTGCCAACAAGGTGTCAAGGTTAAAGCAAAAAATTATCAAAGTGACATTTTAGATACTGTAGTGAAACCCCTATCTAATACTTTATTTCACAACAAAGAATGGATTTTCCAGCAAGACTCAGCACCCGCACATAAGGCTAAAACGACTCAAGCTTGGTTAAGGGAAAATTTGCCGGGCTTCATCGCGGCGGAAGAATGGCCATCCTCCAGCCCTGATCTCAATCCACTGGACTATTCTTTGTGGACTGAATTGGAACTCAGGGCCTGCCAAAAGTCCCACCCAAACTTAGATTCTTTAAAGCGAGCCCTCATCAAAGCAGCGAAGGATATCCCACTGGAGAAGATTCGTGCCGCGATCGATGACTGGCCGGAACGACTAAAAGCTTGTATTAAAAATAGGGGTGGACATTTTGAATAGTAATTGCTTGTAGTTGTTAGTTAATGTCTAGTTACCATTATCTGTAAATTTTATAAATACAGCTTTATGCTTTAATTTTTTATGTAATATTTATTTCGTCTCAAAACTTATGAACACACGAGGTATTTGGAATGGTTATGCAACTTATGCATGTTAATTAGGCCGATGAACAAGTTAAATAAAATCTTTAAAGAAATACCGGATCGGGTGTTTCTTTTTTATTTGGGTTTCGTAGTCTAACTAGAAACCCTTATAGTTTCGCCATGTCCGTCCACCCATCCGTCTGCAGACTAGCTCAGAAACTCTTAGTACTAGAAAGCTGTAATTTGGCATGAATATACATATTAGTCACGCCAACAAAGTAAAAAAAAATTACTATACTTCCCTGTACACGTAACGTGGGGATGTATTTTTTTTTTCTCGTCAACCCCATAGTGTGGGGAGTCGTATGCCTTTCAAAAATATTGCGGGTTTGTCAAAAATACTTTTCAATTCAGGATCTGTTTATGAAATATTAAGCTTTAAAGCGCTAATTAAACAAAAAAAAAGTGAATTGTCCCCTCACCCCCTACAGCTAAAACTACAAATTCATACTCAAAATCAGAAAAAAAACCGAAATGAAAGCGCATAATATAACGAATTTATAAGGAAAACTACGAGTATCACGACTTAGTAGACATCATTGGTTCTTGAGATACAGGCGATTAAAGTGTTTATGCGAGTGCCTACTAAAATCACCTAAGAATTATATATTATGTTTCACGTTTGTCTTAAGACTCAGAGGTCCGCAAACTTTTTTGTCGCTTAGCCCACTCAGCAATTTTTTCGGTTTTCCGTTGATTCCCTGCTTACCAAATATTTAGTTTTAGTAATTCATTCATTTCAAACGTGGTTTTACCAGTTTAAAAGAGTCTAATTTCTAACTGTAGCGAATGTAGTGTAAAAAAAACACGTACTTTTGTATCTGTTATAGTTATATTAAACACTTAATATGCTTTTATTGTCAACGTTTGTCATCAATTTGGTTAAATTTAATCTCAAATCTCGTCGGTTAGTGATGTCCAGTCTGTTTCTTTTTTTTGGTAAGAACATAGAAAAGCATTTAAAAACTTTTCCGCGATATTCCATATTTCAGTAACAGGCAGGTCTCTTTGAAGTGTCATTTTCTGATATCCGTTTCTAAATATTTTAACTTTACTTTAAGTTCTTTGTTAGCACTTATTCTGATCAGTTCCTCTTGTATTAAGACATCCGTTTCTCGATTACCACCATATAGACTGCGTACCATAGTTAAAGCATCCTCAATCCTATTTTATAACCGAATAGACATTTAAATGTAGGTGTAGGTAGACGTCATCTTCCTGTCAGTTTATCTGTTACAAATAGGGAAACTGGGAAAATTCGAACGTCCAATGTTTTGCATCATTAGTTTAATTCTGGCAAGAAACTATGATGGACTTTGTTTGAATCAAATTTAGGCTATCACCTTGTAACTGCAAATTAATCTTAAAAATTTTACTTAGTAAATCAGTTAAATAGGTAATGTTTGGTTTTCACTTGTTTAAACTTGTTACTTACACGATTAAATAAAATATAGTCACCAATTTAATTACCAGGTAATTACCTTCTGTAATTAGGTCTAGTAGATAAAATAAACAGTACACTATAAAATCCCTACTTCGCCACTTACTAACATATAATTGCGAATATAAGTTTGTATTCAAAATCGTGCTAGTAAGCTGGTCTGTGGGTAACATTATCACGTAAAAACTAAGCAGATTTGACACAGAGGCTACAGTCTAAATTTAGCGCAGAAAGTATTTTGTACAAAATAATAACTGAGTCGCAATGAAAATTAATATAGATAGATATTTACAAGAAACTTTTAAATAATTAAGTAGGCACCTATTATTTGTGTATGCATATGGATTATTCTATTATTGGAAAGCCAAGATTAAAATTTAAGACTGCTTAAATCGGATTCACTATCGTGGACCCTCATATTTTTTTGCTACTCACATGGACCCCTTGCAGGTTGTCGCCCCCTGGGGGTCGATATAGACCACTTTTATGAATGACTCTAAATGTTATATCATTTCAGGTTTCTTTGGATCTCGTCGGTGTTGACATCTATTGAATGTACCTACAAAATGTAACTATTTATATTTTCCTAATGACATGCGACTTCAGTGTTTCGATTTAACTCAAATATACAAATCCATTAAATTGCGGTACAATTATTTTGCGTTTTTAGTAACTGAAAATTTGGTATACTCTCTAAGTAAAAGAGTTACTTAGATTTTGTACAATTTTAGGTAGCAACAGTTTAACGAGCTACATTTTTTTACTGAAAACCAAACAATATTACTAAGTTTTCATCAATATCCTAACCAACCGGGATATATATATAACTTAGAGTCTTAGACAATTCGGAGACAAAAAAAAAAGAGAGAGATGCGCTAAAATATCTGTTTATTTATAATTTACAAGCATTTTAACACGACTTATAATACATTTAATCACCATGCGTGTATTTGCGTGCATCACTGAATTCTTTTGTTGGACTTTGCGTGTCTAAATCGCACCCTCGGGCAAACGGTAGCTGAGATCGCAGGTCCAAATTACTACCTGCCAGTCCCACTGCAATCAAACCATAGATAGCAGCTACTCGATCCGACTCGATATCTCGATTATCTTAATCGTGGGAATCGATTATACCTCGGCGTTATAAAATCCATTTCTCTACAATGTACATTGTACGCTCGAGTTGACTACTTAGAAGTGTAGTTATTTATAAGGATGAGCTGCAATGTTGTTGTTCGCAAGCACATTGCATGCTCTAACGGTTACAAGTTATATAGACACTGAATAAATTACACACAAATTACTTTTTTCAACTAAAGTAAAAACTTATGAGAAAATTATCGAAATTAAAGAATTTTAGCGATTCAAGCGTTTAAACATTAAAGATACAAAGATAAAGAACATGATGAAACTCTCACGCCTATTTAGTTGAAAAGCGGTTTAGGTCTATAATCTTACAATTTACTAGTAAATGAGCCATATTCTAAGAATATTTAATGGTACGTCGCAGAATTAATGGCAGGTGGCTTGAATCTCGGCTATTCTAATTTTGAACGCGCGAATCAGACAACAGGTTTCCGTAAACTATAGAGGACATTAATATTGTAGAAATGCTGATACCAGATTATCGATTCTAACGGTTTTATCAATGGTAAACATTGATTACATGGAAGTGAAATCTATGGAACGTAATATTTTATAGATATTCAACACGAAGTTACTTTGTTTACATTGCGTCATTCTCGGTTGTTATATATATCGAACGACGAGTATAAGTACGTTTTTTATTTATCAAGAAATATTAACTATTGCTTTTACGTTCCAGTTTAAAGAACGTTTGATCCCCGGGTACTTGATTACGAATCGTAATAATTACGGGCCTTGATCCGCCTCACGCACTCTTGAGGTCGGTCGGCACTCGGCACACGCTACCCTCCTCTACTTACAGTAATGGGAGGCTCTTTTGTAATGAAAACATGTATAAAATCATCTGTATCATTGTTATATTGGCCTTCTTGGGTTTTTGAATATAAAATGGTCGTAACTTTCTTTTACACTACGTATATGCATGAAAAAAGCCTGCAAACGCATCTTCCCATTGTAGGACTAGTAAAATAAATATGAGACGAAATAAAAGCTTTTAAAAATGCTTGTTAAAGTAACGTTAAGTGAATTCAAGTACTCGAATAATTACGATTTTTATAGAGTGGCATTAGAAACCGATTATTAAGAACCGATTAGCGCAGTTACAGAACATTTCCAGTTTATAATATTGGATATTATTCGCATCATGCGGGGCGCGACCGGAGGAAATAATTAGAGGATTGCGGCCGGTCGTGCGATAACTAGTCTTAATGACGAGAAATCGCACTGGAGTGACGCCTCGCCGCCATGTTGAAATGAAGCGATGGCGGGAAAGCTTGCAATTAGTATAACCTACAAGTAGCTTACTCCTTGATCGCTAACTTAAGATTCGTGTTAAGCAACTACTTAGCGAATTCTAAACTCTTTATAGAAAAGTTCAGTTAACAGGCAGACCATAAACACGTTAGACAAACATTGTTTACCATCGAAAACAATGTTAACCGCCGCCTTTAGATACTTTCGTTGCAAGAGACATACATACATACATAACGTCACGCCTTCATTCCCAGACTGGGGTAGGCAGAGCTACAGAATACCAACAACTATAAACTTGTTGATATTTCTGTAACCACAATTTGCACAATCTGGCTAAGATGTTTAATAGTGTATTAGTGACAGGTTGCAAGCCCATTGCCTAACAGTACTACACGCCCTTATTCCCTTAGTCGCCTCTTACGACATCCACGGAAAGACATGGAGTGGCACTACTCTAACCCGGCAACCACACGGGATTACGTTGCAAGAGAGATTTCTAAAAACCCCATGTCGGAAGGAAAAATCAGCTAGGTAATAATAGTCATTATACTCATCACACTCAAAGTTCATCTAACAGTTTTTTAACAGACTTCAAAAAAGGAGGAGGTTATCAATTTGTTTTTTTTTTCTGTGTTTGTTACGCGGTTACTCCGACAATTGTGGGTTGATTTTGAAAAATTGCCACCAAGATGGTAATAAGGGGTCCGTTGGGAATAGAGCTAACTCTTTAAATATTATAGAAATTATATACGTGGACGACATAACAGTATTATTATGATCACTAAAAGTTATAAATAAAATAAATGTTTTAATAAACTATAACTTCAGGGGGGTTATCATGAGCTAGCTTTGCAGTTCTGTTTACGGTCAGCGTAAAGGACAGAGCTATGGCGGTTATATAGCTCTGTCCTTTTCTCTGAGCGTAAACAGAACTGCAAAGCTAGCTCATGATAACCCCCCAGATCATAGAAACAAGGGAGATATGTCATGGGTGCAAATTCATTCGTGACCCGGTGTCGCCACTTTTATAAATGTGTGCGGCTTACGCTTACACTCTATGGACTACTACAAAAACAACCTTCTCATAATTGGTTAAAATTTGGGAACTTAAAATGTCGTAACATAATTTTAATAGTAAGACAAAATTAAACTTTAAATATGTTATTTTAGCAAGGTCGAAAAATGCTGAAAAGTCGCGTTTTTTCCATCGTAGTTCAGCTACTCAACGTAAGGTGGCGCTTAAGTACTTAGCTGCCATCTAGCGACGAGTAATTGCCTTGCTATTCAGCGCTAGATGGTGCTAAGACAGTAATCTTTATGATCAGCGTCTTAAAGACTTCTATTACAGTGACATCGAGTGATTGTTTTTACGAGCAGTGTGCGCCATTTGAGTAAGAACGTGACCATATCTGTTTCAAAATATATCGACAACCATATAAAACTTGATGGGAACGTTAATATATTTGACGGTAGGATATATATATTTTTTTAATATCAGGGTAATAAAAAATAATGATTTAAACTTTTTACATTTATTAATGAGCCCGTGTGGTTACCGGGTTAGAATAGTGCCACTCCATGTCTTCCTGTGGATGATGTAAGAGGCGACTCAGGGAATAAGGGCTTTAGTATTGTTAGGCGATGGGCTTGCAACCTGTCATTAATATACTAGTAAACTTCTTGGCCTGATTGTGCAAAATGTGGTTACAGAATTATCAACAAGTATTTTTAGAGTAGTCTGCCTACCTCACCTCGGAATGAAGGCGTGATGTTACGTATATATGTATTTATTAATAGTAGAATAGAATAATAATATTATAGAATGTTAACAAGTTTAGGAATTTGCCTCATGTCATGTGTTCTTTATTAAAAACAAAAAATATCTGTGTACAATTCATTTCGATACGTTTAACAGTTTCCGAGGTATTGAATTTATACTTCGAAGCGTCGTAAGACATTAGGCGCCCAGCGCTCAGGGATTATGTATGACGTCATTTACTAGTAGCGGTGCGCGTTCCTAAACATTCAATAAGCTCACATCATGGCTGTTTCCTTTAACCGAAATAGGTAGCCAGTTGAGATTTTCCTCTGAATACTCTTACTATAAATTCTATCGAGCAAAATAATAAAATAAATAATAAAGCTAATTATTTGTCACTAATAAATGCTTGAATTTAAATCCCAAATGCCAGAAACTTGAAAATTCCATTCTTCAACAAATTTTAAAATTTTCTTCTTTAGGCTTCTTATTTAGGTGTTAAATTAAAATTTGATGATATTATATGCTCATGGTTTACTAATAAATCGGAAAAAACTGCTATATTTATGAAAATAATGACTTCGATGTGATATACAGACGGATAGACAGACAACATTATGTGTAATTCAATCAATGGATAAATCTGCAATACAGTTGAACAGAAACCAGATTTGAATAAGTATTCACAACCAAAATTAAGGAAATGCACTTATAGTGTAAACTTTATGTATGTACTTAGTCGTACGTGAAAATTTGTAAAAAATATTTTCCTTGTGTTTTATGCGTGTTATGACGATAAATAAGTTAAACTAATAAAACGTTTAATTGTATTGGTCGCTGTAGAACAAGCCATTTATCGATAGTCGATAGAAATCACGTCCACATCCTTACGCTCGGAAATCCATACAAACACTAATATTCATTTAAAAATAGAAATAATGCTTGAAAATTAACTTTACCGTTTGTATGTTATGCCCCTAGATTTTAAATTTACGTTTGCATTCTTATTTTTGCACACTCTAACGCTAAAATAGTCATTTTACAATTTAAACGGAGCTCGTGTATTGACAGCGATCGATGGGCGACTGAGGCGACGTTTGACGTGCCTTGAGCCGATATGTCCAGTTTGACCATATCGAGGCGTCACGAACCACGCCCCCATACCATATCTCCCTTGTTTCTATGATCTGAGACTATAACCGTCTCTAAGCAAAAAATAACTTCTTTTAAAATGATAGGTAATAAGTCAGTCCAACTGAAGTCGGCGTCCCACTATATTTTTAACCAATAGCCGAATTCAGTTGGACTGAAATATTACCTATCATTTAAAAAAAAAGGTATTTCTTGCTTTTTGAAGACGGTTTTTAGTTTATTAAAACATTTATTCTATTTCATAGAAACGTCCAACTGAAATTAAAAACCAATGCTAGCAAAAAATTTAAACTCCAAGCTAACAGTAAACTAGTGTCTCTGCTTAATGTCGTCTTTAGCCGATATGACTTTTTGTTCAACGAACGTTGATTGAACAATTAATCACGTCGATTACGCATGCGCCACTTCACTAGCGCCGCGTTTATAGAGGCTGCTACTTGAAAAGAACATTTAACGATTCAAAACCTTTTGTGAGGCTTTATTTCTTAATGCGCTTTTATTCTGTGCACTTAATTAATTATATTTAATGTGACCGGGGGTTTTTGTCGCGTTTGTTTGTATGTCATTAATTTGTTCTTTTGGTGCTTTATGCTCAGTGAATGAAAGTTGTGGCGGCGGTAGGATTAAAGGCGGGATTCGCAAAATGTTTTGTTCGGTTGCGGTGTAGGATTTAAATAATAACAAATTAATAAAAATGTGAGTCATATAGTGTTCTTGAAAACATTTATGTGTATACCTACAATACAGCGGGCTCAAAATTGTGCCCATGAGTGTATATCAGTGGGTAAATATTGAGTTGCTTGCCATAAGTAAGACTAACAAATTACTTGTAAGTTGGTTAGTCATAATTTATTACGTTACCAGCAATATAAAGAACATATTTTAAGATATTTTCAAATCTTTTCCTTCTTTTCTAGTTAACATTTCGCAAATTTCACAAGCGTTGATGACATTTGTATGAATGAAAATTAGGTACATATTTAAAAAACCTAATACTAAAATGTAAGCAGTAAGCCTTTGGTTCGAAATAGTTTTTGAACTCCACTACAAGAACTCCTATTAGAAAAATGGGTCTATATCGTCTGCGATAATTATTTTTAGACATAATGTGTTCTAAGTCTTAATCGCAAGTTATAACGTATTTTTTTAAGAAGCTGTTACTTATTCAGGATTTTTATAAATCAAATCTAACCTAACCTAACCTTGTCTACACATCAGACACTCGTATATAACAAATTATGAAAGGATAACGGTTTCAGCGATGTAAAAAATTATGACTACCAATAATTATGTCAACAGTGACAGTATGACCAAAAACACTATGGGAAACAACAGGCTCCCTTAAAAAATATGTGCATCCCTTAATACTAATCCAAATATTGTATTAAAATATGCGTACTTTATGCCAATGATAGCAAATACTGCCACCATATAATTGGCCCCAGGTGTTGCGGTGATTTACTCGTACTCGCCCGAGATCAAAGTGCGCACGCGTTTGATTTGTTTACAGTGCTCTCACTGTTGCCTCAGCAGCGATGGCGCGCTGGGTTGACTGCAGCTGTATCGAACGTTGTAATTAGTTTTTATGTCGCCGTAATGAATAGCTAAGTCAAATTTTGAGATTTCAGTAAAACTAGAATGTTATTATTATAAGGGACGTTTAAAAAAAAAGTATATAGTTAAGGGCTTTAATGAAAACAAAACTTAATTGATTCCTTTGTGTAACGAGAGTTACCCATGTAGTTTGTATGAATAACGAAAAGGACGAAATCTTGATTTTTGTTTTCATATAGCCTTTTAACTATGAACTTTTTTTTTTAAAACAACTTATTATGGGTCATATAATTTTAGTTTTTTTCAAAAGGAATGCTGAAACGAATATAATAATGTGAATTAATTTGTTACCTTTGAGTTATCTTGTTATCTTCTTGATATTGATTGATAAGAGCGATTTCCTGATTAAAGCAGGTGAATTTTCATAAATTCATGTATGTTTTGTATTATTTTCAAAATTGGAATAAATTTTCTTGGCCATCTTGAATAGGTACTGGAATCAGGTTCCCTCCACGACAAATATGTGGCGTTCACATTTTTAACCCAGTATCAACGCAATCAATACGCAATCAGTAGGGAAGATTGGGAATTTTATCGTACACTAGCGGCCCTCCAGCGGCTTCGCCCCGCTGCAAATTTCAGACTTTCCCGGTGGATTTTTCAATTATTTTTGCACCTTTTAAACCTTCCCTGGACTATGAAAAACATTTTAAAACCAAAATCAGCCAAATCGGCCCAGCCGTTCTCGAGTTTTAGCAAGACAAACGAACAGCAATTGATTTTTGTATACAGTATAGATGTAGATTAAGTACATTCACAATTTCTGTACATTCTTCCTGTATTCGTACTTTTTCATCACAGCGAATTTAACAGCTAGAGGTGCCAGTTAACGGAAAAAAACGCAGCGGGTAGCGCGCCGGCTGGATGCTCAACGCTACCTCCCTCGGTGCATAACACGTTTTGATACTTTATTACTTTTTAAACGACCTTTTAATTTAAGGCTGTGTATAAACTTGATTAGAATTAAATTAAGGGTTGTTGTTTATTCAACACAACAAGAATTATGTTTATTAATAAGTAAAAATAATATTATCAAATGTAAACTTAACATTATGCATTTATATATTATTTTCCGCTTTTTAATGGGTAATTGCAATAAATATTAGAAGGCTAATTAGGTTGACATCTATTGATGACTTATAGATTATTGCTGTTGTATATGTATCTATAGGCGAAAGAAATGCAGGTCAATTCCAAGCAGGTCGTGGTTGATGAACATTTAAATTTAATATAACAATGCTATAATTTACAGATATTGAAGCAAAAGGAAATATCTTGCACATGTAGTGATAACTTCCATATCAAATCCTTAAAGCAGTTGGGATACTAAAGTTATGGATTGCAGCAGCGTTAAATGCACATAATGCAAATGGTATTATTTATTACAAAATTTAAACTAGTGTGAGTCATTATTATAAACAAAACGAATACTTAGCGGTATACTCACAAATTCAGGTAACGGCCCGTTACCTGACTAATATGTGCGTAAACCGTTTCGTGTAGGTACGTTTTGCTGTATACAATTATTGTTTAAAAATATAATGCGATATGTTACTGCTGATATAGACCAGGGTTTCTCAAACCGGGGTACGCACACCCCACTTTCGACACTATTGTTTAATCCTATTTATTTCGCTACAATCATTTCCGCACATTTTCGAGACACCTTATCCATGTGATTCACTACGTGACACGCACGAATCGATTACAAGTCAAGGACGAAACTACAAAGGTGAGTTTTGCTTGCTTCACTGAATTCAACACCTTTGTGAATTTAAATACGACACAAATAATCCACATGTCACCTTAGAATAACGTGTTTAAATCATAGAATCCTCATCGTACTGTTTAAACAAATAAAAGCAAAGATCAAGACGATTAAAGCAAACTATACCGGACGAAATACCCCTTGGAACAACTCGGCGTGTGTGACGCTAAAACAATTAATATTTTATTTCTTATTGTCCGGACATAAATTTGACTATTGATTGACATGACCTCGTGTCAATAATTTTACGGGTTAACTTAATCTAAGGAATTCCTATCAACTTCACAAAAAATGCTTTTGCTCATTGTTGTCAAATAATTTATCTTTCTACGAACATTTGTAAAAAACATTATCCATTTATTTAAAAGTAATGTCGGTAATTACAGATCTCCAGAATTCATTTAAATCACAACCTCAAAGACGAGGTTGTTTATAGCTCACAGAAATATTAATAAATCGCATAAAGTAGATGTCTGAGTGCTCATCGCTTTACTAGTAGTTGTCACCATATTTTGAATTGGGTTATCCCAAAAAAAAATACCACTAGTTTTTAATTTTTTTTTCGATAAAATAGACTAATTGAAGACACTAATTTCACGGTTTTTGCATTTAAATCAATATATTAATTTATTTTAATTTTTAAAGAAAATGTTTTTATTACGTCACTACAAGCTGGTTTGTTTGAGAAATGCTTTAAAACTATTGAATTCGTTTGAGAGTACGCATTTCTGTCAGATCACGTAAAATGTCAATGTCAAGTCATGTCAATATAGGTAAACTAAAGAATTAAAAAAAAAATGGTATTGTGAACATTATATTCTTATACCTAAATCATACTTACATTAGAGCTTTAGCTCCACGTATTTCAGCTACGTTGTGATTGGAGCTGTCTCCCAAGTATGTCAATATCCTGACTATATCCACTTTGGGTAGATTAGTGGAATCAGCCCTTACAAAGTTTAATAAATGTACAGCGTTGGTCGTCATTATAAGCAAGAATATCGATATCCAAGATCTGGCGATGGTCAATATGTGTAGCAGGATCGTCAGATTCCGTAGAATTTGAAGCAATGTTGTTAAAATGCAGAAAATCAGAAAACGAGTAGTTATACGTTTCACACCAAACAAACCGAAATTTTATTTTTAGTTTGTTGAGTTTGACAATTTCACCCACAGACTAGCGTACGGGCGGAGGTTCCAAAACGGACTTGTATTTTAATCATACCATTTTTTTAAAGATCTGACCTTGTCATGTTTATATACAGTTAAAAATTGTCTTAATTTTAATAAGCGTTAAAATAAAACAGAAATAAATAAGACAAAATTCGATATACATTATTTATTTATTACTGCATTCCGGACTCATATTATATGCAGTACTATGGTTGATCACAGATTAGACACAACTTATCAATGAAGATCGTGACGTCACTAAATTACAGGTCAAATAATGTCAAATGATAAATTAGAAATAACTATTTAATACTAATTTTGTAAAATAATCTGATAACAGGGAATGGTTCTACAACCCTTTTTCTCGAAATGGTTTTTGAATCACTATACATTACAAAATTATGGGATAACCCAATTGCGATAAATAAAATAAGATCAAAATTACTGTTATCACCACCACATTGTAGCGATGAGAAATGTATTGACTTTTGATATTTCACACGCCAATTTTAAAATATAGAATTTAGTATCATTTAAAAGCACCTGACACTTACTCATATAGTCCGATTGACTGACATTTTTTTTCCATTTTGAGAAATTTCGATATGGTCACCATATAAAACAAATTCGATTTAACAAAAGTAAAGGTCACGTCTCCCTAAACATATAAAAATGTTTTGGGTAGATGTATAAATGAACGTAATATCACGATGCAAATAAATATTTTCTCTTGCCATGTCGAGCACTCGGACGTCCATCTTATTATGTATATGCAATGCATGTAATTTTTTGGAAAATCCAACGTCCCAGAATTGTCTAAGGAAGAACAAATAAAATCGACAACATCTACAAGATACTTATAAATCGCACGATTCAAATCGAGTAGGTACCTACCTATTTGTACATTTTCTACGAGTGAGAGATCTCAACGCGCTAGTGCGAGTCGGCGGCGCCTTTGTACCAACTAAATCAACAGCAATAGTTGGCCATACTTGTGCATCTGTCGGCAAATACTCTAATAACTTGGCTTTGACGCAATCCTGTGTGAATTTGTGATATCCACAACACCAGAACACGTCTGGGAGAATTGAGATCTAATTTAAATATTTACTTTTCTTGGATAGGTACCTAATATGCTTTAACGTGGTAAATACATGTTGATGTAGTTTTTGGTATATGTATTAAAAGACATATTTTTTTTCCTTTCCTCTCCAGGCTAATATAAAAATAATAAAGAAATCGTCTGGATACAATATTGTAGAAACAAAATCAAACGTAAACCTGGACACGCCCCTACCCATCACTAGCCATATCGAAAATATATTGGTTATCCTTACGTAAAAAATGGAGCAACAGATCGGCATTGTTTTTGGCACCCGTGATACTTGAAGAATATTTTTGTTATTAAGTTAGGCCAGCGTCCAAGAGACACCAATTCGCAAGTATAAGCTAGTAATAACTACAAAGTACATACCATAAATCGTACAGGTCGTAATGTTTTTTAACCAAATAGTAAATCGCAAACAAATAATGTTCTATAAAGTGCATAGAATAGGCGAGGCTATAAACGATGACTTCACTGACCGCGGTTAAGGCGCTACAGCCACAGACGAATACCGTTGCGGAATCGCTGCGATCGTAAACGACATCTACACAATGTTGAATAGGTAGCGTCGTAATGTTCCTTTTCTCAATGCGATAGCCCATAGATGATGACGTTAGGGAAAAGCTTGAGAATCGACGCCCTCCCATATTGAAAGTGTACAGGCTGATACAATATCACGTATAGGTATAATACAAGGTGTGTCTTAAACATAAGGCGTACTTTGGACATTGGCTTTGTCAGAGCTAAATACTGTCAATTGGTTTTCGTGTGGGTAATATCATTTGTTGTTGGTAACTTACACGTTTGGAAAGTTGGTCAAATTGGAGTTTTTGAACTCAGGTAGATAATACTTTTTCTTGATATAAATTAAACAAACTCGCAAGTGTCCACGACGAAAACAAAACAAAACGTACAAGAGTTAATTTGGCCACCTTTTCAAAGGAAAAATACACCTGCCCTGCCCAACAGTTCCTTGGCGCATCACTTTTATTTCCTAAAGCATTTTAGTACCGGGCGTACACCGAATAAAGCTGAGCCGTGGGGCGTCTTTTGGGCGCTCAGTTTGTTCGCTAGTTCCAAAAAAGGGTAGGTCAGCTTATAGTGTGTACGTTTAACAGTATGTTTTAGTGCTAGTAAATAATTAAAGCGGCTAATTTGATGCGCAGGAGGCTGCCCGGTGAATAGTTTATGTAGGGTTGGCGCAATTGGATGGAGCGTAATCAAGCTCAAAGGAATTTAGGGTAGTAAACAGTGTGTGAGAACCTGAGAACCCTTAAAATTTGTTTATTAGAAAATGTTTTTAGGGTTCCGTATGTATGTATGGGCCATCGGGATCCTATTACTGAGCCTACACCTACAATTAGTCCTACGTTTTAAGAGCTGCATCTTTATACACCAAAAGAGGCACCAAAACATTTTAGCTTGCATTTTTTTTTTGTACAAGAAATAAAAATGTTTATTCCAAGTTAAACAACTTGTTAATTAGTATAATCGGCTCACGTATTAATGGGCTATCGATAAAAGCGGTATCGGGTTCCGAGCGGGTTGTCTCAAGGGAATCCCCTCAAGTGCTAATGCGATCAGCGCGGTATCAAAATAGTACAAATCCTGACATTATTCAAATTTATATCACAAACACAAACTGCTAAGTAGGTAATAAGTTCCTGTCAAAAAAATATTTTTGGGACAATCTTTTGTTGCCAACTGTACTTTTTTTGCACCACCCCAATTGGTGATTGTAAAAATATCGTCATCTCTTAGATAACATAACATTGTATTATCATCAAGTTTACATTATGTGGTCCAAGATCCAAGATTTATATACATATGTACTTAACCCCTTAACGCATAGCATATCGAAAGTGAAACGCTGTCTTTAAAGTACATGTCAAAATTTGATTTTTGACAAAGCTACGAACCTTACTGCATAGTTATAAGTTTGAAATTTACTTAAAATGTATGATTGAAAATGAACTTTAAAGATATTGCATCGTTTTTTTTTCATTTTTATTTATTTATATTATAGTTCTAGTCATCAAACGGACCCAATTAAAAATACAAAATAAGCATGAAGCCACAAATATGGCTTCCTATGCAAAAAAGGATATACTAACAGTGCAAGTTAAATTACTTACAATTACAAAAAACTTTATTGCATTACATTACACATAATACGATGAACATGACAAATAATAACAAATACATGATGTTGAATCGGTAACCTATCACAAGTCCGAGAAACGTTAGCTCTCTGCTGTTTCGATTGTCCGAAATCTCATAGGTAAGAAAAACATTTTTAGTAGTCTAGTTAGAGTTAGGTTTGTTTTATAACAATTCAGGAAAGTTAGGTTTCAAAAAAAATATTTTCTGTGTTATGATAAATTAGACAGGCGAAACAGCGGGCAAACGTTTTTAGTATTTTAGATAGATTACCTGTTGAATTGGATCCAAACATTAAGCATTCATATAGTGTGACAACATAAGAGCTTCATTGTATAACGATTTTTCAAGATGATTTATATTTGCGTATATTTCAGGATAACTTCATCGAATCTATCATTTCATCCAGCACTATTTTCTGCTGAAACTATAATGTTTTCAGGGTATCTTAAACATTAACTACACAGGTAAGGTTAGGTTAGATGTTTAAGATAGCGTTCGATGAAATGAAATTCGATGAAACGATACATTCGATGAAAGGTGTTTCGATGAAATGATAGACACCCATATTTCAGTCTTGCAGACCTAAACCATAACACGGAGTCTACTCGCCTTAGCCTATCAGAGTGCCCACTACTGGGCAAACACCCAAGGCTTCTATAATGACAAATAATACAAAAAACGCCTTTAAAGATTTAACTTACTGAAATATATAAATTATCTTACAAAAACCTTCGACTGTCACAACGAATGACGATTTAGTTAGAAAATGGCCATGAAATATAAACCACAAAAAATCTTAAAACAATTTTAAAAAAATGATAAGCCATCTGCGAAACTTTTCAAGATGATATTTTTTGTAACGTTTATAAACAAAACCAAGAATTTTTCTAATATTTAACTTGTTAGCTTTACTGTGAACGTATATTCAGCCTCTTACTTTTTGATTCTACTATACAGGGTGTTTGGGGAACAGTGCAAAATTTCAGCGGTCATTCTTCACATTCGTAAAGTAATTTTATTGAACGAGTCTCTTAGAGTTTTAATTCTAAAGAGCCATGAAACCATAAAACTGAAAATACTTGAAACAAGTTATTTTATATGTGTGGCAGGGTAGAAAATCTAAAAAAAGTTTTGATTCGACTGGTTTAAATTGTGACTAAACTGCGTAAATACGAATAATCCCCTTGATATCAATGTAAGTCAACTTTAGCTTAAGTCTATCGGGTTACCCAAATCGATAAGGGCGACCGTCTTACTCCTAACTTAAGTAGGTTGAAGGATCTTATTACAATATTTCGTAGGCTTCTGATTAAACAATTTGATGACGTTAAAAAGTTATAGTTCTATGTATAATTAGTACTATACGCATTAAAAGTGAATTCTTAATGATTTCATTTTTCTTACTGATGTCAAATCATTAAGAATAGGTTAAAATGCAAAACGTATTATGAAAATTATACCTAAAGTAAATATCTCCAACGCCAAAAAGAAGAGAGAAAATATCACTTTATTGAGTTGATTTATTCATACGTATTTTTGTAAAGTTCGTCAGAAACAATGAAATGTACGGAACGAATGAACTATAGGGGAAAAGTTCATTATACGAACAGGTTACATTATATCTAAGTATCTAACTCCAACGGCTAGCATTACACAACATGAATTTTCTCGCCTATCTTAGTGTTTCTTTTGTTGTAAATAGAATATAAACTATAGAACTATAGAATATAATTATAGTTATAGAGGCATACACAAGTAGTGGGAAATAATATCAGGATACCAGCCCCCCAGGTCGTAGTGACCGTTGCAGACAACTGCTCAAGTTGATAGGTTTTTTACGTTGGAAATTACCCTTGTCTATCTAGTAATTTAATTTAACATCAACAAGGCTAATATTTCAAAATATATCTAGGCTGTTTAGGTGAACCTACACAAACGTAGTAGGGTCATACACACTCTTAAAAACAAAATTTGTCTCTCCTGTGGTCAATAGTTAAGAGCTTGTGTGCATATAAGTTATGTTTTTATATGATAGGTCTAAAGCAGTCCTGACGGCGTTCTAGCGGGAATGGGCTTAGCCAGAAAATTAGGCCTTGAAAAATATTACCTTTCGGTGTGTCCACAGGAAAGACGGTAACCTAAATCTGTGTATGACCCAGTACAGTCAGTTACCTAAGTATCAAAAGACCACTAGCTGTTGAAAGATTCGATACAATTTTTTATATGTGCAGCATATACCTTCAGAACACAAAGTTGAAGTATGTCATTTCCTCGTCAAAAAACACGTGTTTTGTCGCTGCCTCCTAGACCATAAGAATATAGTTCTTCTTCTTATACAGTACGATTAAAATAAACTGGACATTAGCCTCGCACTAATGACTTGCACATGCCTTTTCTTAAGCGCAATAAATGGCAGTTGATCCCACCAGTGGGCGGAGTGGGGATGATTGATCGGCCCAGCTCGGCTTAGCGACGTTTGGCCACGATTGCTCTGATGTCAAGAGTGTCGTGATTTTGTAGCTCTTGGATTATTAATGTGATCTCTTACCTTATGAGTAAGACGTTTTAAAACTCAAAGAGATATATACGTTTCTGTAGTAGGTAAAGAAGAATGATACTTATATACTTAATGAGTCGGTTGTATGCACGAGTTAAGTCAGAATAATATACTTTCTGCAGAAAAAAGTCAACTTTCTCATGCGTTCAGACGTCATCCTGTCAATGTTCATTATTATTAATCAGCGTTTCTGATTCGGCATTTTTACCGTCAAAAACCCTGTATTGGAAACGGAATCGATTTATTTTAATATATCATGCAAACGTCAATTAAAAGTGGTTGATACCGTCAATGGCGTGCCGCACGCAAAACTCCGACTTAAGTGAAATTCGCGCGAAATTGCCCGAAAGAAGCCGAAAACGCACGAATACGAAATTACTATCGATGGACCTCGTAAATGAAGCGAGATGTAAGATTTCTAGGAATCGCGATGATCTCTAAAAATAAATATACGCATTTATGTGGATGACAATTCTACAAACAATTGTAAGCACCTACAATTTATAGAATAAAACTATTCGGATATTATTTGATTTGAATAAAGCTTTGTCATATTTGGAATGAAAGAAACAATACAAGCACTAACCGGCGAGCTTAAGTGGACCTATCATTATCACACAGGTCAACGGAATTTTGACTCAAGCGGTTAGTGAAGCTAGATACATCTAAGGACCATAAGCACGCAGACTAAAAGCTGCGTCGATTCTGTCCAATGACAGCAATTTTAAACAACTGTAATAAATAATCAGAGACGCAAAAACACTAAATTAAATGAAATTGCAAATATCTCGAAACCCTTTTACACTTTTACCTCAGAAAAGATAATAGTACAAGCTTTTACTTGACCCATATAGTTTTAGTAGGGCTTACGAGTAGCCTCATCAATAAACAAATTAATATTGAAAAGTAGGACACCTGTACTTAAGACTTGTTTTATAGCCATAAAAGGGAAACGAGCTGACTGACCACCTGATGGTAAGCAGTCACCGCCGCCCATAAATATCAGCAATGCAACGGGCACAGCCAAGTCGTTGCCTTTCAGTGAATACTCTTTTTGAAAGTATTTTAAACCAAAAAATCTAGACTACCACACTCAACCCCTAAAGCATATTCCAATTCCCCCGTTTTAAACTTTACAAGTACTCGCCACACAGACGAGGGCGCGGCGCGGCGGCGTGACGCGCGCGTTTAATTAGGGCCAGTTGCACTGATCGCAATATCGGAACGCGATTATAATCTTCATATGACTTCAGGAAGACCCACCGCTGCCGCCGTGATACCGCGGGGTGGTGTCGGCTTACATAACTCTGTTTGTTATTTACACGCCGCCTGTAAGAACATCTGTTTATTGATTAAAATAATATTGAGTAAGTGAATGAATAAATTTAACGGTTTAGGATTGCGGTTGGTTTCCGCTGCGGTAGTTTCCATTTAAATGGCACTTTAGGAAAAGTGCTGTACATAAGTACATGAATTGAATACGTCACACGGGCAATTCACACGCTAAAATATATTTGGAGGAAGTTTTATTAATATTGTTTAACGTTTCCTTGACTGGGTTGCCAGTATTCTTGATTATCATATCAAATTCTACGGTAATTGAGTGTTTGGCGTTACATGTGTAAATGTTACAAAAAAAAGACAGTCATCGTAAGAAGTACATAACAAACAAAATGTTAATTTAAAGGTTATATTCATTCACGTGTACCTTACTCATCTTGTTCTCGGAATCAAGATGACATTTATTGTAACACCTGGCTATTACGCGCTGATCAACACAGTGAATAAATCAGTATTTGCCGACGGATTCAGACTCAAGGACTATCAAATAATTGATTACTCAGCCGGATATACCATAAATGCCAAGTTATCCATTCTAAATAATATTATAAACGTGAAAGTAACTCTGTCAGTCTGTCTGTTTGTTATGCTCTCACGGATAAACCGCTGAACGTTTTATATGTATTTAAGTATTTATTTCTCTATCTAAGTATGTTTATCGTTGTCTAGTACCCATAGTAAAAGCCTAGAGCTTAGTTTGGGACTAAGTCAATTTGTGTGACATTGCCCCGTGAAAAACAAAAAAACCAATTAGATGAAATTTTGCATGGAGACAGTTTGAGTCCTGGGGTAGGACATAGGTGGCTTTAAATCTCGAAAAATTGGACGGGTCCCGAGGGAATAGCGATACAAGACTTCTACGCGGACGGAGTAGCGGGAAACGACTAGTAGATAATCATATAGTAAAGAAATCAAATAAATGAAAGTTAAATTAAGATTATTTACTTAGTACATTTAAAAATTATTCAACTGGTGAGTAATCAGCAGTCAAGTAATCGGGCATTATAATATAATATAAAACAAAAACATTTTTACTAAATTTTTGTGAAGTTTTTGCAAATATTGTGATTTCTATTTTTATTTTAAATTATACTGTCGTATTACCGAAATGACTACAATAACGTACCTATGTTGCAAAACATTCTTTAAAAGTTACCTCGATGTGTTAACGTAATGACTAAATTAAAGTAAGACTCTGTAACAATCACACCGAAATACCAATAATAAGGAAATAACCAAGGAAAAGCTCCTAAAAGTCAGGCTAAGCCCTTGTTACATAATGCTGATGAAGTACGACGTTTGTGTGCACGCAAATCGGTATCAATAACTGCCTCAACCCTAAAAACACTAAATATCAGATCACGAAATGTTATTACAATGTATGGCATTCCTCCTATTGACTTGTTTCTTTGGGAATCCAAGGAGCCTTTCCACCAGAGTGTGCTATGCTACCAATCATATTCATTGGTCCACATAGCATACCACTAGTGGAAACTAGTAGCTTTTACATCCTCGCAGCAGAGTTGCATAGCACATCTCTGGTGGGAAGGACCCCCTGGGAACGCGAAGCTTACATTCTGTAAAATCCTGGAATTTAGAAATGAGATCGCCTAACGCTTGGAATTGCATCGCGCGCGACCCGCATGCTGTGTGCAGGAACCTTACTCGCAATAAAAACCATTTGATGCGTCTCTGCACATTGCAGTACACTTTACCCTCTCATTCAGCAACGTATACAGTGTAACAGCGACATAAATCGTATGTTAATAGAGATATGTTAATGCTTCAAGTTAACAGGGATTACAAGATTATAGCTTTCTAGAAACACCTCTGAGGTGTTCTCTACGCCGAACAACCATTCCACTTTGAACCGTGGCATCATACTTACATATTGTAAGTGCAGCTTCAATTATGCTTGGTTCAACTAACATAAAACCAGCGTGCGTTGAGCTCCAATTTCTAACTACTGCTAGGGACTTGGAGGTCTGAATAAGATGGCTCTTAGTGAATTTTAATGCTATGTTAGAAAATAGTACATCTGAACGCAAATAGAGTCACAGCGTTTCACCGGAGGGCTATTTGAATAACGTCAGAACTCGCCGCCCTCTCATTTGGATATTTTAGCGGCAGATTAGCTATTTTGCGGTTGATTTCTAATCACAGGCCCTGGTTTGTAATATGGCACATTTACATCGCTAAACTATGCCCATACAACTTCTAATACATGATTAATTATAAGCTCGATTACGTCTAAACATGGATGTTAGTTGTATGTTGCCAATTTAGGGAAAATATACTTTATGGAAGATATGTTAAAGTCACATAAACTATATTGCCTAAGCTATTAGAAAATACCTGAATTTAAGAAGCTTATATGATTATATACACAAACACTTTTTGATAGCTAGAGTAGAAAATATGATATTAAATAAAAATAAATAAATAAATATCACGGTACATTGTCACACAAATAGGCCTAGTCCTAGATTTGAACCCAGGACCGCTGGCTTCGGAGGCAGGGTCTCTCCTAACTAGGCTAACGTGTCAACACACACTACAACAACAACTTCGAGATTCACTTATATTTATCTCTCGCATTTTTTTGCAAATAATTTGTCGGTGTCAATTGAAATAGGCGAAGATGTAAGGGTACGGACCAAATAGCTGGACCATAGTTAAGCGTAGTTAACCATACAAACAACGAAAGTGAAAAAAGTTCCGTTGTGACACGAAAATTATCCCTACAAATGTATGGCTAATTTTCGTGTCACAATGGAAAAGTTTCATAGAAAATTTAATTGAGTGAGTTAGCGTGGCTAACTTTTTGGTCCTTACCCGTAAAGGAAACCAAACCAACCAAGACATTAAAGAAGAGTGAGGTCATTTTAATGATTTATATTGGTCACTACTTTCATATTAAATCAAGATAAAATAATATCACGGGACAATGTCACACAAATTGGCCTAGTCCCACCAACTAAGCTCTAGGCTTGTACTATGGTTAAATAGAGAAATAAATAATTAAATATATAGAAAACATCCAAGACTCCGGAACAAAATATTCGCGCTCATCACACAAATATCTGCCCTTTCCAGAATTTGAACCCAGGACTGCTGGCTTCGGAGGGAGGGTCACTCCTAACTAGGCCAGCGTGTCGTCTAAAATAACTACTCATTATATTTTTATTTAAATAAAAACAAAAATTTCGGATTTTTATGTGTCACACAGTACCTACGCCTTTATTTGTATATCTTTAGCCATTTCAAACCGACTGTAATTTCATATCAATACACTGATTCGGTCAGGCAGAAAAAGATATACAAATAAAAATATTTAGTTCAAAACACCGACACAAGGCAAACTATAAAAAAAAATCGAAAGCAACACCCCACAAATAAGTAGAAACTTCGGAATACTTCGGATCGCAGTCGCATTAAGTTATTTTTAATTATAACTTTATTAACAATGAAAACCGTTAACCAACATGTTAGTCGTTAATAATCAGCATTTCGTAATAGCAAAGCGATATAAACCAATAGAGAAGGTATTATAGTATAATTGCCTTTACAATATGCGGGTACCCGCGCCACAGCCCGCAAACTATCTGCCGCGTACCACTCTATAAACTTAAACGTCTCGCTCCTACATTTAATATGCAACTTTAGGGTTTACATATAAGGTGGCATTTTCTGTTGTTAATTTAAATAGATTGGTTGTTTTGGGTTGATAATGAAATTGTATTAAATTAATAGTTGATAGAAAAATGTCGTGAACGATAACGTTTGCTCAAGCATCGCTACGGGCTCGCTTGATACACGATGGTAAATTGCTAATGCGGTGAATTTTATGTTAAAACACACATTTACATACTACTTAGTTGATAATCTTACCGAGTGTACTACGAATATAATAAAAACAAGAAAGTTTACCTATTTGAAATGCTATGAAAATGTATGAAACTCTTTTAAATTGATTAAATGCCTGTTGTTTTAGCATGCAAATTTTAGTATATTATAAAATTGAAGTATATTAGTGATATCTAAGGTGAAGGTGACAGCAGGCAGTAACATTGTTTCCCTTTTCACACTGATTTATTATATTATTTTAGATTTTGTACACTTAATGAGAGAACGAAATAGATAATGTGTGCACATATTTGTTGTGTTTCATAGTTTTTGACATTTATAACTTAAGCATTCGGTTCCCAGCAATGAATCAAAATAAATAACCCTTTAAATTGCACCCGAGTGCAATCCATCATTTCTAACAATTGCAACTTGCGCTGTGTAACTAAATCCGAGTGGAGGCCAATTCGCCGTCATTCATTCGCGTCAAAATAACCTCATCCAAACCAGAATTCGGAGTGTAACTATAATAAATATTGCAATAAAACTTCTAGGTGCATAGATATTTTTTAGACGAAATAATCTCTCAGAGCAAAACCATGTGTCCTCTCTTAAATTTCCAAAACACAGACCTTATTCTTATATCCATAAAGACGATTTATAAGCAGATATTATTGCACATTTGTGCGAAAATCACTTTTCCGACGGTTGAGACTATTTTGAAACCATCTCATTCTCTATAATGTAGTTTTATAAGTAACCAGCGACCCGCCCTCGCTTCGCTCCGGATTAAAGTATTATACATACAAACCTTCCTCTCCAATTATTCTATCTATTAAAAAAAACCGCATCAAACTCCTTTGCGTAGTTTTAAAGATTTAAGCATACATAGGGATATAGGGACAGAAAAAGCGACTTTGTTTTATACTATGTAGTGATTAAAACGCACGAACTTCGTTGTTATTAAATTTTAATACACCGACACTCATTTCTTCGAATGTCGTTGTACCGAATTTCATTTCATCGACCTCTAATTTCTGCTGAGACCTTACATTTTAGGACATCTAAGCATGGGCATGTTTTCCTAACCTAACCTTAAAAAACTATATCTCCTGCGGGCTTATTATGGTCGTGTGTATCCATGTAGATAAAACATCTGTCACTTTCTGACTAGTACGCAAGTGTGAGGGTGACGAATGCTTTATCCACCGCGATAAAAGCGAATATAATGCGTGGAACCTGTCGATAAAATTATAATTCGGCAAAGTAAAACATTCTATGAAATTAGTGTCTGAGACTCAAGGGTAAACAGAGTCCCTATACATGCATTTGATAGCCAACCATGTAGCAAAACAGTAGATTTACCCCTTTTGCGATCACTGCTAAAAGAAAATTAAGGCAGTCAGGAAATGTATAAATCTTTTATAAAGAAACCTAGAACACTTCGTCACATCCATGCCAAAGTCGCGAATCTGCACTTCGATTCAAAATAAGAATAGCAGATTCGCTAGTTTACCAAGTGGCGGTTACGTCATTGTCTTTAGAAGTCAAAGTGCAGATTCGTGACTTTGGCATGGATGTGACGACTTGTTCATCATTATCATCATCAGCCGCAAGACGTCCACTGCTGGACAAGGGCTAACCCAAGGTTTTCCACAACGACCGGCCCTCTGCTGCTGTCATCCAGCGGTTTCCCGCGACCTTTACCGGATCGTCGGTCCACTAAAAGTTGTTACTTTGAATTAATTCTGAAAGTAATGTTTACATATTTTAAGGGCCCCATATACGGAACGATCCGTCGCTACGATCAATCTGAAACGATATCGTGACGATCCATATTTCGATGGAAATTTGAATGCGATATTGCCACACACCTCAATCCATTGTCCGATTTTAACGTCGCAACAACCGTCCCTCTGCTGCTGTCATCCAACGGTTTCCCGCGATCTTTATTTACCAGATCGTCGGTCCACCAAAAGGTGTTACTTTGAATTAATTCTGAAAGTAATGTTAACATATTTTAAGGGCCCCATATACGGAACGATCCGTCGCTACGATCAATCTGAAACGATATCGTGACGATCCATATTTCGATGGAAAATTGAATGCGATATTGCCACACACCTCAATCCATTGTCCGATTTTAACGTCGCAACGACGGGTCGTTACGAATTACCCCAGGTATGGCGGCCTTGAGCTTAGTTCTTGACCGGCAGTAAATAAACTAACTAGTCGTCGTCATCCAAAAAATAATATAAATCTTTCTCATTACATTCTTTTTGTTAATGGAACGGGCTATACTAACTGATGTTAGGCAGTCTCAATCTGTTCATTTCCTACTTAATATATGTATATTAAAGTTATCTTTACGTATTTATTTGCTAATTTTATCTTTATCTTCTGTCTATTTAATCGTTGTACATTTAGCCATCCGTTGTTTTTACTAACTCTCAATATCTCAAAGGGTAACTGGAAGAGATTCCTATATTATTAAAGGGATAAATTCCCCTTTGTACATACTTTTTGTGATTCTGTTTCTTTCTTTAGTTTGTTATTTTCTGTAAGTGCAATATAAATAGTTACATACATACATAGAAGTCTAGTTTATAAATATGTACCTTAATGATCACCAATACCATCATCGTCAACATGATAATATATCAACTTGGATTTAAAGCGCTATAAGGACATTATCATCAAACGACGACGACAATTTTTAGCCTAGTTGGTTGTGACCCTGCCTAGTTCATAAATGTGTACCTTAATGATCACTACCATCATCATCAACATGATCATTAATATATCAACTTGGATTTATAACACCATAAGGACATGGTGACAAAGGTGCTTTATCATGAAAGGAGTCGTCGTTTGACACAACCAACTAGACTAAAGATTGTCGAATCTTTAGCCTAGTTGGTTGTGACCCTGCCTACGAAGCTATCGGTGCTAGGTTAAATTTTCGGTATGGCCAAATATTTGTGAGATGAGCACGACTATTTGTTTGCGATTCTTGGATGTTATATGTATTTAAGTACGTATTTTTATCGAAACTAAGCTAGTTTCTGTAAGGTTGTCCCCTGATATTAATATCACTGTAAAAAAGTAAGTAAAATGTTTATCTAAATGACTTTACCTTTACAGTTTCAGAACGGTTGACGGATTGTGAATCACAGACGCGTCATAACGCCATAACATAAAGTATTATCAGTGGGCTCTTAACTCAGAGGCTCAACAGGAACAGGCGTTTTATTAATAGCTTACACTGTATTGTTACTGACAACACTGGGAGATAAGGGCCGACGTCACACCGTCGCGTAATGTTAAAGTCACCTTTGAGTTTCGAGTTGTCATCAGCGGCAAACTCGTTTTTAACCGAGTGACTCGTGGTTATGAGAGATTGAGACACAATTAAGATTAGACGATAATTATAAATTTCATCAACGATTAAACTAGCGATTAACGGTTGTCAAAATGAAAACTAAGAATTGATTAAGTCTATTTGTACGTTAATTAAAATTTGTAATTGAAATAATGAGTCCTGAAATAAATTATTTTTATGGAACAGTTTGAAATTAAATGGGAAATTAAGTGTTTTAAAACAACTGACTTATATGCATTTATAATATTCTGTGTCAATTGAAGTTAGCAAAGATGTAAACTAGTACTGTTTGACATATAACCTCAAATATTCACCAACCGTGTCTTTAATAAAAAATAAAGTGTAATTAACAGTTATTTTATCTTAAACTTACATATATACATAACATACCCAGACTTGTCGGTGATTCTGTAACCACATTTTGCACAATCAGGCGAAGAACTTAAACTTCTCTAAAACTTAATATGAAAATAATGATCTAGTGTATAAATCATTGCAAAGACCTCACTTGATAATCTTGAAAAGTACGTGATTATCGAGTAATCACGGTGAATTGGTTCGTTTGTTTTTCTTTACATATTTGCCAAGTTCAATTGACATAGACTTTAATTGTTAACATTGAAATACAGATAAATCGATAAATAAGCCAGGTAAATTAGACAAAAAGAATTCTCCTTATATGTAGTAATGATAATTAAAGGTAACCTATGATAACAACCGCATAGATACATCGCGGTGTGACGGTAGGTCCAACCTAACCCACGCAACCTTTCCTTTATAAATATTGAATGTCAATATGATTATTTACGACAGATATTGAATATAAATGAGAGATAAACGATCAAGTTCGATTCCCGACTAAAGATCACTGACAAAGATGCTTTTGTCGAGTCAGCCATTTTATTTGTATGCAAATCAAGACCACAAAGGAACATTCGCGCCATTATAAATTTATCGAAACACAAAAAGTTTAATCTATAAGTCGTCGTGAAGAAATCGGGCCGCACGCGCAGCTCAACCATATTTGATATAGATCAAGTGCCTATTGAATAGAAAAAAACACTTAAATGTTTCGAGGTGTGACTATAGAATTACTCTAAATCTTCCAAAATGACTGCGAGCGCGTGGTCAGGTAGTCGGTAACGCACCTGCCGAAAAGTTAACAGAGTATCATGTAAGGAACACCCATTATCCGTGGCGCTTCGCTATTATTCTCCTTTCCGACTGGCAGCGCAGGTAGGTAGCACACCTTACGCTTTGAGCGAAGTATCAACTGTCAAAACAAGTATAAATATAAATAATACTTTCATTCGTTTTGCAGCAATGAAGAATGTATAAACTATAAATAAGATAGCCAGGTTGGTCATCATTAATCCTCCTGATGAAACAATAATAACCTACTACAAATCATACCTAAGCAGTTAAAATAAACCGCCGCGGCCTGTCACTGTGTGTTGTCAACGCGAAAAAATAAATCCAGAAACCCGCCAATTATTTCAATTAATGAAACGTCGCGGCGTCGACAGGAAAAGGAAGCAGAACGTCCGTTCGTACGAATTCGAGAATATTCTAAGTTTAGTGATAGCAATGAGTGACAGCTAGGTTTGATTAATTAATTCGTAGTCCTCTATTCGCCCAGAGGGGATAATAAATCGTCCGTGCTCGCCTCCCGTGAGATGTCGCCGACGCACGAATAAATGATTGAGCCGCGAACATTATCGTCTAGACCGAAATAGACCCCTAACGATGTCTTATACAGGTGTGTATTAATTAAGTCGTCAGATCTTCTAAGATCGTGTTCCTTTCATAAACCTTTGCAGAGTTAATGAACGTATTTTGATATTGGGTCCACGCGAGCAAAAGCAAGCGTTTGTTTCTACGGCGAAATTAATCAACTAAAATGAGACTAAAATAAAAAAAAGCGGCCAAGTGCGAGTCGGACTCGCCCATGAAGGGTTCCGTAGCAGCAAGTAACATAATATAAAAGTTCGTTGTAGCTTTGATCAATGTTTTTATGACGTATTAAAAAAAAACTACTTACTAGATCTCGTTCAAACCAATTTTCGGTGGAAGTTTGCATGGTAATGTACATCATATATTATTTTTACATTTATCATTCCCTTATTTTAGAAGTTACGGGGGGGGGGACACACATTTTTCCACTTTGGAAGCGTCTCTCGCGCAAACTATTCAGTTTAGAAAAAAATTATAATAGAAACCTCAATATCATTTTTGAATACCTATCCATAGATACCCCACACGTATGAGTTTGATGAAAAAAAAATTTTTGAGTTTCAGTTCTAAGTATGGGGAACCCCAAAAATTTATTGTTTTTTTTCTATTTTTGTATGAAAATCTTAATGCGGTTCACCGAATACATCTACTTACCAAGTTTCCACAGTATAGCTCTTATAGTTACGGAATAAAGTGGCTGTGACATACGGACGGACAGACGGACAGACATGACGAATCTATAAGGGTTCCGTTTTTTGCCATTTGGCTACGGAACCCTAAAAATGGACGCCTAACAAATAAATGCGGGAGTTTTTTCTTCGTATTATGAATAGCGACACAAATGGTTCCGCTAAATAAACAATGCGAAGTTAAATTCTAGCCGACACAGATGGTGGGATCGCCGCCATCCTGCAATAAAGTTGAAACCGAATCGCGTCGCCAGAATTTAGGTTTAAAGTATAATTTAATAATCATAACGACGCCATATTGTTTAAGGCTTAGGGCGTGGAATGGCTCACATGGCTGTTTTGAAACTCATAATAATATTAAACTGAATTAAGCTATTTTTAAATTTATTTTTTGCAGAGTATTGATTTAAAATAAATCAAGTCTAAATCGCAGTTCCTGAAATCTATTACAGATCTTTGAATATAAATCTAATTGAAGTAAATAAAAGGCGAAGCCCTTTATGTGCGATGTGTCGACTCGTGCATGTTTGAAGATCTTTAATATCCTGTCTAACTTGTCTCGGTAAGTAAATACATTAATTACTTAGGTTATAGGGTGATCTGTACTTGAATTCTGAGGTTGAGTTACAAAATATATTAGTACTACTTATACTTACTTATACTTAGTTTATCGTTGTCTAGTACCCATAGTACAAGCCTAGAGCTTAGTTTGGGACTAGTTCAATTTGTGTGACATTGTCCTGTGATTTATTTATTTATATAAATCATAATATCTTAAACATGCATCACAAAGTATGACCTGGTACTTAGTTACGCATCATATAGAATTCGGTTTGGTTTTAACCCCAAAAAAACGAGTCGTAGCCTAGTTGGTAGACCCCGCCTACGAAGGGTTCAAATCCCGATAAGGGCAGATATTTGTGTAATGGCCTTGGATGTTTTCTACGTATTTAATTATTACGTATTTCTCCATATAAGTAAGTTTATCATATCACTATCTAGTACCTTTAGTATAAAACTAGAGCTTAATTTAGGACTAGGACAATTTGAGTGAGATTGTAATAAACTTAATATTACATATTACCTAATCTAACACCGTAACTGATCCACTGACGCACAGGGCAAACTGCTGTGTCTACTAAGATTCACTAAATTTTGTTGAAGTTCCTTAGACGTGTATAACGTAGATAACAACCGGAAAATTTACCTATGTCATAAATAGAGAACATGCATGAAAATCAGAATTGAGTTTCATTGCAATACGATTTAGGAGAAAATTTAAAAAAAACATATAAAATGCAATAGGTACGCTAAGTTTTGACCCGTTTAGTTCTATATAGAATCAAAACTAGTTAAAATGTTAAAACTTCTTTTAATGTTTAGATTGTTTTTTTCGGCATCGTGCGATGATTTTAATTCAACTATATTGTGTAATTTACGAAATAAATGCAAAATTATTTACAAGATCCTCATATTTTAAAAAACATGGAACAACAGCTGTGATGTCATTCCTGCCGTCGATTTTGTATAGAGTGCTTTTGCAGGGGGTATGAACTACATATGACTTTTTAAAACTTCATAATCTTATAAAAAAATACACGACAATGATTTCGCGTATACAGCTATTCCTCTCTTTCATAGCCCTTTTCAGAGAGCATAAGAAAAAAAAGAATGCATGTTCCTTATTGTTTGCCTAAGGGAATTAAATACTTACCCCCTTACTTATGAACGTGGAATAAGCTTGGAATAGTTTATGCCATGCTTTGTCCTTATCTGTAATTGTGACATTTGCATCTGACAGAAAGTGACAAAGCATGGCATAAACTATTCCAAGCTTATTTCACGTTCATAAGTAAGGGGGTAAGGTTTTAAAAGTTTGTAAGTATGAAAGTTCGTCAAAAAGAGGGATGGTTTAAGAGATGTTCCTGATAGAAAAAAGGTACTTATAAAAGCATACATACATACATAACATCACGCCTTCAATCCCAGAGTGGGGTAGGCAGAGCTACAGAAATATCAAGAACTCTAAAAAGACTTGTTTATAAATCTGTAACCACATTTTGCACGTTTAGGCCAAGAAGTTTACTAGTGTATTAGTGACAGGTTGCAAGCCCATTGCCTAACAATACTACACGCCCTTATTCCCTTAGTCGCCTCTTACGACATCCACGGGAAGACATGGAGTGGCACCTTATGCTTTGCCTTATTGCAACCACACGGGCATAAAAAAGCATAAGGTTGAAAAATCAACTTGACAAGTTTATCGCTGCTATCAGGTATGAAACGTTCATCCTTTGTTAGGTATATTCTCATGCCAATTTAAATAAAATAAAAAATAAAACGGCGTAAGTACTTATTGTTAGCGACCAACTTACCTGAAATAAAGAAGGAACTCATACAATTACTCATAAAAGACTGTCTCGTTTTTTTCGCTTGTGATAATATTTTAAGGGATTAATATCGAAGGTTTCTTTCTACCTGCTAAATGAAATACACCACGTGTTGACGTTGTAGGTAATCGGCTTGTTTCTTTTTTGCATCTGGGGTAATCCAAACCGCATGTTAAAGTTAATTTTAACAGTAATAATAAAGGACATGGTATTGGACACAAATTGATTTCATCTTAGGATCGTCTCGACGCGACACGAGTAATGAGGCTTAAATGACATTACAATCTACTTTTAGAAGCACTGAAATACCTACCCTAAATGGGTAGGTATTTGAAAAGAAGGCAGCTGCCTACAATACAGGTGCCGTTTAATATGCATAAAATCCTATAGCATAGTTTCATTAAACTACTTTCAAAAGCATAATAAACGTTTAGCATAAAAACAAATTGTATAATTTAATCAGTCATAAGTTCAAATAGGTAACTTATTTTATTTATCATAATTCATAATCAATCATTTTATTTTTTCAATCATTTTCTTCTTACTAGGTAGGTACGTAGGTACGTTAGGTTAGAACTGAGAAAAAATAATACTATTCAAAGGCGTTACAATTAGGTACTTATCTTGTTTTTAACCTACCTATGTATAGACCATTATGTTATAAGAGATTATGCATTTCGTTGTTATGCATTATAATTGTTATCTACATCATTGGTTTAAAATATAAATATGAAAATTATGCAATGCATTTCATGCAAAGTTAAAATTTTTGTAACTACCTATTAGTTGTTATGCCAATCATTACACACCCCTACAAATTGTGTAGCATCGTACCTACCGTGGTAGGCAGTGAAAACTGACAAAAAAGACAATTGTACAGTAAAGGTAAACCGAAGTCATTGAACCCGTGCATGTACCTTCCTACCTACTACTATTCCCAAAATAAATTACTTACCATAGTTTTTGTTTTGGTTTTAAGTAACCAAAACTACCTACTTATACATATTTAGAAACCACAACTTACCGGATTAAAAAACCTACGTACCTACAAACCTGTTAGTAATGATTGTTTAAATCATACCCACCTAGTTTATGTATAATTGATTTTTAGATAGATAGAACTTGGCTTATTTTTTTGATTCTAACAAGAAAATAGTTACGATTTAAAAAAAAGTAGGTACTTACATTGGAAAAACTGCGCATTTTTAATAAATGTAGGTAGGTACTTATTTCTCAATAAGTTTTTCCGATGACTTTTATGTAAATATTATGTTTAACAGTTAATAAGGTGCGCCGGTAACATTCAGTGAGTACCTACCTACCAACAAGCTTTATAACCTTGAGGTTACATCTAGTTAGCGGTAAAATAATCCAGAGGTAGTACCTAAGTCAACAACAGAGCTAACCTAAGCACTTTTAAAACATGTTTCCACAAAATGAATATTATTGTCACTGCGTAGATGTAGATAGGTACGTATGTCAGTGCTTAGATGCATGTAGGTAGATAGTTTACCGTTAGTTGGTGACGACCACCTGCTTGTCAGCAAACTAACCTATCATTACCTACCTTACTTGTAAATACTTATAAGAATTACCTACTCAATGTCATTTAATTTCAATAATATTATTAAATAAATAACTAAAATGTAGTAAAGTTCAATTAAATAACGTAGATAGGTAATAAAGCGAACTCGGAAAAATCATTAGGTCATTAATCATTGATTACAAGTTACAAAACCGTCTTTGTTTTCATTTAGGAAATGAAAAGAGCATGTTACAATATTGTAGGCAGTTTCTAATAAGAAAATTTTCGCACTTCAATAATTTTGTAGTGGCCCCAAATCAAAATCACGGCGCTAGTGCGCCACCACAATCAATACAAATCCTACAAAACGCAATACGGCCACATGCGATACTGCATATAAACTCCAGCTACAAAATTTCTCGGAATTAGTGCGAAAATTTTTTCACTGTGTAAACTTCCTATCTGCAAAATGAACTTGGCTTGTTTTCGGTAGTGCCCGGTTGCCATGACAGCGGACTCACCACGGGGCTGTCGTCTCCGAGGTCCGAGTCTCGATCGGCGTCGGCCATGGCATACGCCGGCACCGGCTCACGGTTCTTTACCCGAATCTTGGCGGTTTTCGGCACGGGGGGGGATAACGGCACGGCACGGCACGGGACGGCACGGCACGGCACGGCACAACACGGCACTCGCGGAGCGGACACGGGCGACGCCGCTGCGGTCGCGGGCAGGTATGAGCGCCCGGCGCGCCCGGCGCCCCCTACTTGCAAGCCCCGCCTTAAGGCGGCTGCGTCAGAGCGAATCGTACAGCGTCCTATCAAACTGATATTACACCAGCTCCGCCCGCTTCTCTTATATTGTTTTTATTCATAAATAATTGTGTTGATCGTGATAAACGGCAATGAAACCAGTTTAATGCGTTAATGGACTTCAATTGTTATTTTTTTCATTAAACTGCTATGGTGTCAAATTACCTATTCACGCGTAGTTGAGCGTAATTGTTTATGGTCAAATAGGAATAAGGAGGTCAAGAAAACATTTTTTAGTTAACCGTTGATCGATTATTATTAAAAAACACATTGAAATTCTTACCTTGGATTTATACACCTACCTACCTACGCGGGTTAGTTATTAATTTATTATGTACGATTGTGTTTGGCTAATAATTATAGTGGTAAATTGTTGTCATGTCATTTAATGATAAAATTAGTTGAGAAGCTAGGTACTAAATAAAATAATTTGTAGAAAATTTTAGTCATTAAACGATTAAATTATGCTTTTTTTTTAATAATTTAAGCAAATAAATCAATCCGACAAAGTCTAAGATTTATTGAGAATATTAATTGAGTTTTTACTACGTAGGTAGGTACGTATGTTAATTTAGACTAAAAACTTTTATCTTTTGTACTACCTATCACTTTAGATCTTTGTCTCTGAAAGTGGCTGACATAATATACCTAAATTAAATACTAGTTTCATAAGAGTTAATGTTTTTAAAGTCTTTGGCTTAAGGAAACGAGTGTAATCAAGCCAACATAAGTTTATCTGACCTAGTATGGGACCTCAGTAGAAACGAATGAAAATACATTAGGGTCGGATAGATAATCTTTTTTAACATTTTTTATTTTATCAAATGCACTTTAGTGTTCATACCTACTCACAACATATCTCTAAAAACTAAAAACGGTGTTTATGTCGCAGGCACCTAAATCCAATTAGTTTTAGCCCACTTTAGTCCTTTCCTATATGTAATGTCAAATGAATACTCTAAAGGTTAAAAACCTGCAAGTCGCGCCTCTATGGCCCGATATTTAAAAAGTTCTGTCATAAATTTCATGCTGACAAGCTGTTGTTGCCAATTGCCCTTTTTTCCAAGTCTTTTACTGCTTATCAAAACCAACCTAATCAGGCCAAACACGGCGGGTCTACTTTAAGTATAGCGAAGATCCTGTCACCACCTTCAGACTCCATCATCAGACCAGCTCGATGATGCCATGTTATCGTTTTGTCATAGAAATTACGTAGGGTTACCAAATTTCAGCTCAATCGGTCCCAGGGAAGTGGTCCCAATCTTCCTTGCAAGATTTGACCCGAACATACATTAATGGCAAACATTACAAGTTAATATAACCTAACCAAAAAAAAAAAAAAATCTGAGACATGCTTTTGTAGCCGACTGTACTTTTTTTGGCGTAGTCATCATTTGCTGATCAAGACGATTCTAACGAGCCCCAACACGACGGGTTTATCATGCGTAATTTACGAGTTCTTATGGGATTCTAAAGTGTCATTCTATGGAACTTGCTAACTATGTAAACAAGCCGCCATACTAAAATTGACATTAGATGTCAATTTCAATATATTGATTGTTTACATAGTTAGCAAGTTCCATAGAATTACAGTATACACGGTAATAGGGTCATACACAGATTTAGGTTACCGTCTTTCCTGTGGACACACCGAAAGTTAACGTTTATAAGGCCTAATTTTCTGGCTAAGCCCATACCCGCAAAAACGGCGTCAGGACTGCTTTAGACCTATCATATGAAAACATAACTTATATGCACACAAGCTCTTAACTATTGACCACAGGAGAGACAACTTTTGTTTTTAAGAGTGTGTATGACCCAATAACGATATCGTCTTTGACGTGTTTCCGTATTGTCAACGTTTTGATAACTCTTATTATGTCATTTAGAATAATGTCGACTGAGACATAAACGATTCGCGATATCGTTACAACACTTACAACGCAGTAGAATAGAAGCTCAGTGCAAGTTAAATAAAACCTTGTAATAAAAAGCCTTGTACTCGTAAAATAGGAATGCAGAGTGTTCCTATAGAGATGGAGATAGCTGTCTTGAAGAGAACTAGGGCCCTAGCCAAGATGCAAATGCTCCAAACGTTTTACTTTTCTATCGCTCAAAATGTATGGGATGACAGTCGACCTCGTGGTTTATCGAAACGCACGAGAATGTCATCCCATACATTTTGAGCGATAGAAAAGAAAAACGTTAGGAGCGTTTGCATCTTGGCTAGGGCCCTTAGACTCTTAAGAGTTGTACTTGTAACTGACCTGAAATGTTTTGATAAATAATTTAAACTAAATTCTAACATTTTATAAAGTTTAATTTAATTACTCCCTAACACCCCCACAATACCTACAAACAATCAAAACGTTAGGAGTATGATTGTGATGTTGAAGCAAAGAGGATTAACACCAAGTAAATACAGGCAAAAGTCAACCACGGCCTTTTCTTTCAGCAACGCCGTGGAAAATTGCTGTATAGGGTTAGGCACGAATCGAGCTACAAAATGAAAGTATTCGTCACTTAATATGAACACCCTTTGTAAAACTATAGGCCAAAAATAATAAATCCCCACGTTTTCATATTTTATTGTACCACTTTGTTGGCGTGACTAATATGTATATTCATGCCAAATTACAGCTTTCTAGTACTAAAAGTCTGTGCGCTAGGCTGTGAACGGACGGACGGACATGGTGAAACTATAAGGGTTCTTAGTTTGACTACGGAACCCTAAACACTCGCACTCATCACGAAAGTGTTTAAACTTACCGAGAATCGTACCAGGGAACGATGGCATTGCAAGCAGGTCACTACCAAATAAGCTTAACGTTTTACTAGAAAGCTATAATTTAGCAGGAATATAGGTAGGTACATATTACTCACGCCAACAAAGTGGTACAATAAAATATGAAAACGTGGGGATGTCGTTGGATAGGTCTTTCAAAAATATCGTGGGTTTGAGTAAACAATTTTTCGATTAAGGGATCCGTTTATGAAATATTAAGCTTTAAAGCGCTAATTTTTGTTAGACTCAAGTGTCCTCCCCCTTCACACCCTACAGCCAAAGATACTTATACTAAAAATCTTAAATGAAAGAGCATATAACGAATTTAAAAGGAAACCTATCACGACTAAATAGATATCATTGGTTCTTGAGATACAGGCGATTAAAGTTTTTATACCTACTAAAATCATCTAAGATGGCACCAAAAGACTTTTAATAGAAAATTAGTTATTACTTGTAGGGTGTTATGTTTGTAGTACCTACTTAACGGCTTCGGAACCCTACACTGAGCATGGTCCGACATGCTCTTGCCCGGTTTTGTTTCTAAGTTTTGAGAGATTCCTTTGTATTAAAGTTTGTATTTCTCTATTTATATAAGCCTGTTTATCGTTTCCTAGTACCATCTACATAGTATACCCATAATACAAACCAAGAAGAGCTTAATAGGGAACATGCATGAAAAACAAAATTGAGTTTCATTGATACGATTTACGAGGAAATGTAAAAAAAAAAAACATAAAATGCAATACAATAAGTTTTTACCAGTTTATTAAGATTTTATATAGAATCAACTGTTGAAATTTAAAAACTTCTTTTATTAAGTTTTTTTTGGCATTCTCATTTAATTCTCGTAATATTTGTATAAAATGATATTGGCTTAAACATAGTAATTTCTGAAATAAACGCATACTTATTTCTTTATATGGTCTATGTATTTTAAACATGGAACAACAGCTGTGACGTCATTCCTGTCGTCGATTTTGTATGGGGTGTTTTTGCAGGGGGTCTGAACTATGACTTTTTAAAGCTCTTACGAAAAAATAACATGACCATCAAATCAATCAAAAGATATTTCTGCTGAAACCCTGTTATTTTCAGGTTATCTTAAATATTTATTACGTAGGTTAGATTGGGTTAGACTTGTGACTATAACAAAATTTAAACTCCTGCGCCTAAAAAGCCTGTCTATGAATTAAAAATTTCGTCAAGTGATACTTTCTATGAAATGAGTGTCGGTGAAACAAATGTAAACCATATATTATCTGTGTGTCTGTCTATGGCACCGTAGCCCTCTAACGGATATACCGATTGCTCGCAGCTTTTGTTAAACTAGCAATATTCGTATGTGGTATGTGATTTGTCCGTTTTAAAATTTGCCAGACAATTTTGAACTAGTTCCTGTCAATGGAATGGGCTGAAATTTGGACCATATTACATGAACACTATAATATTATGGTATCAAAGAGCTGACCTGATGATGAAGTCGGAAGGTGGCGACAGGAACTCCGCTATACTTAAAGTAGACGATGCGCGTTGCCCTAGAAGGTAGTGACTTGCCTACGATGCGATAGTTACAAGACTCGAGCTAGTTCGGGACTAGGTCAACTGGTGTGAAATAGTTCTCTGATATTTATTTATTCATTACGTAGTTTCAATAGCAATTGATAAATGACTTAATAGTACAGCCGGCAAAAAAAGCTTGTACCAAAAGTTGAGGCAGAAACTTATTATAAAAAAAATCTCGTTTAATCGCTTTTCTCCGGATTCACCTCGATCCTCCAGAGCCTACACCAACGACCTAAGTCACTGCTGGCGTCCTGGAGGCGACGTTGTGGAACCGTGAGGTGGATAGAAGTCGTGTAGATGGCGATGTCATCAGCCAAAAGTGCATAATGAATATGCAGAACTCTTGGTATATCATTTGTGAACAACGAGAAGAGAATTGGGGAGAGAACAGAGCCCTGTGGGACTCCGGCTCTGATCGGATGGGAGAGCCGTTATCGGAGATTTTTATCTATTATATAGTCATAGTCAGAGTAACTCTCCCCCATCCCCTTCATCCTCACTGTATTCAGTTTATGGGTAGCGGTGCTCGCAAAGCGCCATGAAAACATATTTTTTGCTCTATTACCTGGCCTTTTTTTAAACGCACCTCCATTCATTCATGTATTTTTTTTCTAAGAGGGACCTCCGTAATTCATCTATCCAAACATTAACCTAGTGCTAGGCAGATCTCTGTCTCGCGCCAAGCTGCCTTGTCCTACCCAATATAGCTCTAATTTACTTGATTTTATGGCAGCCGAGTTAACAACAATAAACCATGTCAAAAGCAGTATTATTTACCGCGTAGAATAGAGGCTCAAGTCTGTCGTTGCCGTAACCTTGTCTGTTTTAAATTCGGTTAAAATTATGATTTAACCTGTCCTTTGCAAGGACACAAATTTGTGTCCCCCCTTTCTACCCTCATTCTCAAAAACTGTTACATTTTGCACAATCAGGCCAAACAGTTTACTAGTGTATTAGTGACAGGTTCCAAGCCCATCGCCTAACAAGCCTTTATTCCCTTCCTTAGTCGCCTCTTACGACATCCACGGGAGAACATGGAGTGGCACTGTTCTAACCCGGCAACCACACGGGCTATCTTCCCCGAAAATTTAATAAGGATAATTTATCACAAATTTAATTTCCAGGAAAAATCACAGGGACAGGTTACCCGTATATCACTCCATTACTTACTATGGCTTACAGACTAAAATGGTAACTGTTTAGCAATCATAGAACGAAAAGCTAATTGACGATTTCCTTCCAAATTCAAACTAAACCATCGGTTATTTTATTTTGACCATATCATTATGAAACCCTATTTTGTTAGTAGTATATGTACTTATTTAGTTCAGATTTCAGTATTGGAAGTTGGCAAATCTTTGACTTCGGTTTTGATTATGTTTGCTAATGGTACAAACATTAATAATATAAACCATATCGACGATGCACGTAAAATGTGAAAAACGCAAACTTATTATTGGACACAAAAGATTTTTTACAAAGAATATTACTTATTCACTTATGAGTATATGTAGATGATGTAGGTATGAAAAGGCTTGACACTTTGGAGCACTAAAATAGAGTCAAAAAGTGACGAACCTTTTATTCTGCGACTGTACAGAGACAAGGGATCTATTCCTTTTAGGTAACCTTAGAATGAATGACTCATAAAGTCAAGACGCAGGCACGAGGATAGCAAAATACCCCCATGGGAGAAAAACACGCTCAAAAACTAAGTATAGTAGGTATATAATTAGCGGATAAGCCGTGACCTTCTGATAGGGGGCACTTAGAACGTTCCGAAAAAGCTAAATTTATCTTAATAAAAGTTGTACTGATTTCGAAATATTTTTACTTTTTGCTCAGGTTGCAAATTGAGCTTTTTCGGAACGTCCTGAGTTCTCCCTAACAGCAGGTCTCAGATTATCCACTAATTACCTAATACCCTGTATAATCATACCGATGACGCGGTTAAGTTAGTTAATGGGTCTACCCTGTCTACCTATCCTGCGATACTTCACGCCAGTAGTGCAACACCGAACAGCGCTTCAGAACTCGAATCGCCGATGTGAGGGTGAAAATGGTATGCCTCTTAGCCCACACTGGAACGATAGGTTAAAGGATAAGTTAGGTAAAGATCTGGATTGGACCCTGCACCAGGTACTAAAATTAATGGTCTCCTCTCCTGTTCAGAAAGTAAGGATTTCCATATGTCATTTCATTACTCATTAGCGGCCTGAAAAAGGCATATAGTTCCCTAGAGTGAAAAGTAATTTTGAAAAAAGAATTGCTCAAACACTCAGCCATTATTGACTCTTTTTTAGACCATGGAAGAATCCCATACAGCTAAAAGATGACTGGGCTTTTTATTAAACTATATGGAAATTGTTACTTTTTACTACAAGGCATATAGGCGCACTCCCTAGCGCACTTACAGCCTAACATTTTGGGATGCACTTAATCACTTTCGTCCCTTGTGGTTAACAATTTACCACTCGTATTTATAATTCCGTTAGTTACGTAGCGAACCATAAAGATACCTACGTGTTCGCGACGCTGGTTTGTTTGCCCAAATTAGCTATACCTACCAACAATGCAGCTGGGGAAGTCCCTGCTGACTCGGCGTCAGTGACGTAACTATAGGCACAGAATAGATACAAGTAAAGAAGGCATACTGCTTTGATTTTTTCTTAGCCAAACTATTATGATTTATGGCCCTCTGACGTCGTCGACTCCAATGCAAGCCAAACGGAACGTTAAAGCTGTATACGAACGGTGAAAATGAATTGGCTCACTCGCCGCGTCGCCGATAGTGAGGGCTGTCAACGACTAAAAATAAAATAATAACGTATAGCCCTAATAATATCTTTGAGGTGTCTTTTTATTAATTTCCACAGAAACAATGCAACACACAAACAGACGAATGCGGCACGTTCACTTGCGAATCTTGCGATATATTTACGATTTACGTAAGCGTGTGCGCGCGAAGTAGCGTGCGATCCAATGCGCAGCGTGGCAGCCACTGAATAGTACCCGTCAGATGGGTAACCGACATGTACTTGTAACCATGAACGTAAATGGCGGAGTGAGCCGCGCCTGCTGTAGGGTGGCAGGGCTGGCAAAATGCCCCCGAACCAAGAGGGCCCTGGCTTGACATTTTTAACAAAATTTTGTAGCTATGGTCCCATCAAAAGAATTTGCCACATGCCTCAGATGGTATAGTTACACCACTGCTCGGCTTCGTCTGTAACTAATTCATTCTGACACCTCTAATTTACCACTAGCCCGCGACTCCATCCGCGTAGAGGTCGTTTATCGCGGTTCCCTCGGTAACTGTCCAATTTTCCGGGATAAAAGTAATCTAAAGGAATAAGATTCCAGTCATAGTTTATCCCGATCCGTTCAGCTGTTCTGGTGTGATTGAGTAAAGAAACAGCCACCCATCCAAACTTTTATTGTGTGCATTGTGTGTCCCGGTCCTGGACAAATTTTAAATTATAATTTCGCAATATCCACCGTCAGAGACTGGATACTACAAAGATGTAATTTGGCATAGTTCTTTATACATTGAAATTACGCCAAAACAGTGGTAAAATAAAATTTCGAAAACAAAACTTATTTTGGGTACCTCCGACGTACATGTTTTTTTTTAGACAAGGGCTGTTTAGTAATTATTGAACTCTGAAATTGCCATTTTCGCTACGACGTGTCCCCACCCCCAAAACTAAACCACAGGCAAAACTGCAAATACGATATGTCTGGAAAATAACTTAAAAGAGAGCAATACCTATAACGAATTTAGAAGGAGGACTATTACGACTAAGCAGACTTGAATGGTTCTGGAGAAACAGGCCACTAAAGTTTTTGGGCCCAATATAAATCGTATATCACAGCACCAAATTTAATATTTTACGTAGAAAATTAGTTCACGCCTGCTGTTTTTCGTTCGTGTTTTGTGTTCGTAGTAACGATGACGGAACCCTACATAGAGCATCTCCGACTTGGTCTTGCCCAGTTTTTTTCCTTAAGTACGTATACAAAATTTACAAACTAATAAACTCCAATTGCAGTTTAAAGTGTTTAAACTCCAGCAGTACGGACAGCGAGCAACAATTAATGCGGCCGGCAGATCCATCGGCTGTCGAACTGCACATCGCCACATTGAGTGGCGGAAGCCACGGGCGGCGGCGATAAGTGTTAAACATGGACTTTATTCAACTTGGTTTTAGCCCATCTTGCTGCTATATCGTTACCATATTGTTAAAGTTATAATAGCGGAGCTTCGGTGGTATAATGGCTTAGAGTATCGAGTTGTGATAGTAAAGTACCGTGTTCGAACCCCAACGTTTGTCAAGTTCCTACTGTACCAATGAGTTATTTTAGCTAATGTAGAAACTTGCGCATTCAAACAACTGGGCTGAGATTCTACATGGTAAAAAACGATTTGAAGCGTTTCCGTATTTTCAAGGTTTTGATAGCTCTTATGCACCTTACCGTAATGGCGGCCGAGTTAAAAACGATACTAAATAAAACACCTCAAACGCAATATCGTTAATGCAGTAAAGTAGAGGCCCTGAGTTGTAGAGTTGCCTATCTGTACAAGATAGTATAAGGTAAGACTTTAATGATACACTTACTGTCTTACTTTTGTATTACTTAGACTAAATCAAACTTTAAAACCTTTTTCATAAAACGTTTTAAAAGATTTTAAACCCATAAAAGTGAATATGTGCCAACAACGCATCTTAACTATTATTTGTCTTTGAGTACATACTGATGAGATTTTGTATTTGGACCAAACCCCATTAGCTTAGATATGACGTGGTTATGTATAAGCGCATGCCTATACAGACATACGCAATTATTACGCATAGAATTAGTGCCGTTAACGTGAACTAGATAACAGCACGTGTTAGTAACAGAAAAGTACAGAGTTACCAGTCTGGTTTTTAATTTTATTATTAAGATTGGCAGCTGTGTAAAATAGACTATAAACGGGATCCTATCATTTCATAATTAACGTTTCACAAATTATTCATTTCACAAACATATTTTTTGACAATCCGCGATTTTTTCCGAAACTGTAAATAATTCTGGATTTATTTCAGTAGTATTTTTTTTTGTGTAGAACCCTATAGGTTATGTTAGGTTAGTTTTATAAAAAATCCTGAAATATTTGTCGAAACAGAAACAAAAGCTCTGCTGGTTGGCAAATTAATAGGTTGCGAAACGATGCATTTGTCAAAGATTTGTCGGCGAAAAGGCAGAGCACTAAAAACACGCCGCATTTTGTTGACTTGCGCCAGCGCCTGAGTGATCGCTCCGGGCTGATTGATGAACCCCCTCCCCCCCTCGCCAGCCGGTGATACATGACCATAGACTATTACACCAACAATTAGACGCATACTCTACAATACAATAAAAGGCTAGACAGCAATGAAATTGTAAGTTGATAATTATCATGAGTTAAGTAATTATTTTTATTGTTTGTGTATTCTGTGTACAACTTTGTTTTTTTTTGGTTTGCGACACCCAAGATGCATTATGTGTTGCAACGGTTGACGTTCCTGCTGATTCTTTTTATGGTGTTTCTTGTATGAAAAGGAATAGATGCCGTAAAAAGTAAAAAAATATTGCTCTCCTGTCAAAATAAATGATATTTTTTGTCTCTAAAGTCCCCCACAAATGAACAGTTTACCTGCAGTCTCAAGATTGCCAGGCAACCTGTACTCCAAAAGCCTATAGAACACGCAAAGTGCTTCTGGCGATATTCAACCCTCAAAAGGAGAATGAAAATTAGAAATACAAATGTTTGTTTGCGAAAACACTGATAATAGGTACATGCATATTTATAAATAGTCGGAAATACAATTACTCTCATATGTTTTGTTACGATACTGCAAATTAAAATAAGGCATTTGTTTAATGGATCACCAACCAGATTAGGTAATAAATAACGGCCAAAAAATACCTTTCCTTACCAAAAATAGTAAATGACCACTAAAACTTTATAACCTATTTTAATATAAAATTGTATCTAATAATAGACCTTATTGAAGATAACCTATTAATAAATGACAGCCCCCGATATAATGGTAACCCCTTCCCCCTCTATCTTTTAAACGGCACAACCGATTTTCGTAAAAGTTAACTGAGAGAGAACCATCCCGATTAACTAGTTTTCGTTTTATCAGCATCTAAAACCTCTGGGCAATGAGCGAAAACTTCAACCGGCTTAAAATTACACTTTATTTGGTAATATGCCAACACTTTACTCATATAAGTAGAAATCCGTAGTAAGTAAAGTACTAGTGATTAATAGCGATCGCTAAGATTTGGTGGTCATTATTTAATTTGGTCTGCTGATACAATTTAAAGTGCTGGGGGGTTATTATGACATTGCTCTGCAGTTCATTTTACGGGGAGCGTAAAGGACAGAGCTATAGCAGTTAAGCTACCTATGTCATCATCAGGGCTCGGATTTATTATCGCACGGTAAGATGAAAGAAAATCATGGAGTCGATATTAAAATTGAAACTTTAGTCATATTCATACTCATACTCATTCATTTAAATAACACTAAAATATTACACTATAAATAAAAATGTTAAATGCCACGCCATGTTTATTATATTATGGACCAAATAATAATCAGTAATATGAACATTAATTAAGCTCCTATATAGTTTGTAATATCCATAGAGCATGTAGCTACAAGAATTAGTGTTTCAAAATCTTGATAAAGTAAATTATAATCTTGAGAAAGCGGCCTACCAGGTTGATAAAGGTCTATCATAACAATATAGTCTGTAAAACTAGATAATTAAGTTCAAATAGTTACAGCATGATTAATATAAAAGACGAAACTTAGAACATGAGTAAGTTTGAGTATAAATATGACTGGTTTCAATTTTAATATCGACTCCATAAATTTCTTTCATCTTGCCGTGCGATGAAAAATCCGAGCCCTGGTCATAATAACCCCCAGAGATCACTAAAATAATTAGGACTTACGAATTTTAAAAATAATAGCTCCTAATTTTGCTGGCTAAGATTTAGTAGTCGTTTACTAATCTGATCTGCAGAGGCAATTTACTTTAAAAAAAAAGATAATATGTAGTTGTTTATCAGTAAGTTTTGTGGTCCTTTTCTGAATTTGTCTCAAAGATATATCTGGGGTCCTAGTGAAAAAGGGTACAAGTCTTCTAAAGATTAAGTGAAAAAGGGTTTAAGTCTCGTATACTCCGCTTATGTATATACCCTTTTTTATTACGAGTTAAGTCGACTTACCCTTTTTCACCCGACCCGACCCTAGAATTATGGTGCTCATTGTATTTGTTACCTTTTATATTGGACCCTATCTTAATTGAAATATTTATAATAAAAGTATCAGATTGTCTCCTGATTATTTTTATACATAATATTAAAGGCTTCCATGACTGGCGGCCTGCCCTGATTGAAAAATATACCTTGGGTACCCTAAGGGTGCACTAAAACTGTTTTTTTTCAAATTCTACCCCCAGCGTAAAAGGAAAACAATACTTCGCATACAAAATTTTGTCGCGGGACTCCTTTAGTTAAACATGCTTTTGTTAGATACCTACTCGTAATATTAATATGTAAGAACTAGTTATCACTTCAAACGATTTCTTAATATTTTCATCTGTGACTATTCCATTTGGTTTTATCTGTCATGTTATTAAGTATCTAAAGGAACTCACTTATTAACTCGACGAACGAATTATTAACCGACGAGTTTAAGTTGTTTCGTCAGCGCGTACAAACAATATTTAAGATCTTGCATTGTCAGTTAGGTAGCTTAAAAGTCGTATGAGCTAGATCGCTCGGTCGACCGCTCTACAAGAAGCTGTTTTAAACACACCTCATTGTTTTTAACTCTGGGTGAGTAAAAAAACAATTATTATTGTCAAAGAAATAAAAGCTACAATAACGTTGATGATACGATAACATGTCAAAAGCCTTTAGGTTATACTTTTACTCTTCTAGCCCGGTAACAATCTTACATTTGAAGACAAAGTGGAATAAGCCCTTACTAAAGTATTAAATATAATTTAGTAAATGATTTATACTAACTGTGCCCTGACCGCGGACCATCGATAGATCACTAAGTAATCCAGCTGCCAAATTGATACCGCACACAAAACATAGATTGCGCTGTTAAATTACATCCAACTGTTTCGCTAGATGTCACTACGAAGGTTTACAACAAATATTGGCACGAGCGAGACACACTTTATAAGAATAGAAGCTAATAATTAATATTAGACTTTTGTCAATAAATATACTCTTACTTATAATTATTGACTCATTTAAAAGTAATTTTATGAAGTTATTTATAGCAAGCTGTTAAACAAAATATGTGCAGTGCACATACGTGGATGATCTTATTTGGATAAGATTATTCTTAATTACTTAAGTTTCAGTCAAGGATACAGTTCGTGGTCCAGTAACAGCCTACAATTTTAAATTATATCTCTCGGAAATACCAATCTCGGATAGTAAGAAATGCGATTCGAATGGTTTTTCAAAGCGTGAAGGCAAACTGCGTTGATGTTCGGGCACTAAAGTTTGGCCTTCACGATCGAAACAATGCGTCGTCTATGCTATGACCTTATAAGCTTAGACATTCAGACGCCTCTTGGAGTCTAGTCAAGAAGCTTAAGACACTGGATATTGCACGGCGAACAACGCCTTGAAGCCAAGAAAAGTGACCTTTATGACGTCGCTTATGTTCTTTGTCCCTTTCTTTAGGATGAAAAGAAAGGGACAGATAACATAAGCGACGTCATTCAAGGTCACTTTTCTTGGCTCCAATTCGTTGTTCGCCGTGCAATCTCCAGAGTCATATAATAAGCTTCTTGAGTCTAGTAGAAACGATTTGCGAAAGTCGATAAAATGTATATTTAAAGTCGTTAGAAAACAAACGATAGAAGCATTTACATCTTGCCTAGGCCTACTGCTTCTATAGCTTGTCAATAAAGCGTAGCATTCATCAATTACAATGACAACTTTAATTCTTAATAGGTACTACGAGTATAAGAGCCTTCTCACGCGCGACCGTGAACTAATTTAAGTATAGTAAAATAACTTAAAGTACAAAACAAAAATATCCTGAATCTTAAGCATCCTCATAAATTATTATATCAAATGCAGGACGTACGCGGACTTTAAACTGTTGAGCCGTCATAGAACCCTGTCATAACGAAATAATTAAGTAGACTAGTGATCCACCCTCGCTTCGCTTCGGTTTATGTGAGTTCTCCGTAAGACACATACATAAACCAGAATTTACTATATATAAACAAATTTCCGTGAAAAAAACAAATCCGAAAACCGCATCAAAATCCATTGCGCGGTTTAGGAGCTGTTAGCGGGTATACAGACAGACGGACGCGGCGACTTTGTTTTCTAGTATGTAAAGATATATCAAATCTAACTTATTCATTTGTTCTTCAATTTAAAATAACACAATTATAATTCGACAAACAACAGTAAAGACAGACAATCAATACACTAGTTTCAGTTACCCATATTAAAAAAGTTAAACTATCTGTTTAGAATCCACGCTTCATCTAAGTAATTAAAATAAGAACCATTACCCCTGAATGGCGGAGGCTCGGCGCTGCGCACTCAGCCCCTACCCTCGGGCACGATGATAAATTAACTATATTATTGAGCCCGAGACTCCGAGCGAAAATTAAATTAGTCAAACAAGTCCTTTATTGCCTTCTAGGACGATTTGCCTTTGAATTATAGAAAGTTTGACAACTCTGACATTTTTACACGTGTTTTGTACCGCAGTTTATGTTTCGCATTAACTAGTGAAGGAATTATTATTCATTATTTGCAGTAAGTCCGCGTGGGTCGTTCGGTGATAGCTTTCTGTGGCGTTTCGCGTTTGTGAAGCATTAATGTTCTCTCGTGGTTGTCGACGTACTTTGTAGATAACGCGCTAAAGGAGAAAAACAACGCGTTAGCACTGCGCCTGCGACGTGAACCTAACAGAAAGTTGCGCGCTTTTGTCCATTCAGATTTGTAATATGTATAATGTTTACTTATTTTTTTTGATAAGTGTATATATTATTATTATAAGTAAAGATCACTCTTAAGGCAGAATAAAACACTACTTACAATCTGAGCGCTCGTAGCCTACTACGCATACGCCTACTCAAGATTGTCGTACGGGCGCGTACTGTGAGAACATTATTATTTAAAAAAAATGTATTAGTATTTAAGCTAATATCTACCAAACTGAATTATATCGAACCCATTTTGTAAATCTATAAATGCTAACCCTTACTTCATATACATCCTTGAGTCGTGTAAGTTTGTCAGAAAACATATGAACGGGTCTTTACAGTCACCATTATGATAATAAAAAAATATCACCATTTACCAAAATGAAGGATAAGAACTTACTTATCCTTCATTTCCTAACTATTTTGAACTTTTTATTCAATTTTTAAATTATCTGAAACAAAGAGCTGTCTTTATTTATTATGAAAACTGGATTAATGACTTTAATGATTGTTGAGAAAGAAATACCGTGTATTACTAACTAGACTAACGGAGAAACAGGCATTCGGACAAGGTGAAAGTAGAGTTCCTAGTTGGAAAAGAAATATTACTGTACCTATTGTACCAAGGAACCATCAGGAGAAATCTATCCATTGACATACAAAATAGTAAATTTAAAGCTAGTTTTCTAAAAATTGGTGGTTCAGCGGGTCTATTTCGTATTTCATTAGGCCAAAATATTTTTGGTCAAATGTTTCATTTCCCAAATTTTAATTTGCCAACCCGCTTTGTTTTCTATTACCGTAAATATTTCAGCACTTTATAAAAGCTAACCTAACCTAACCCATAGGGTTCCACACGATGGTACAAAAAAAATGTGAAAAATTTATACAGGGTTTTAGGCAGGTCGTGTGCCAAATGAATACTATAGGCTAATTAACTCTCATCTTGCCCACGGTGTTTTTTTAAATTTATTTCGATATTTCCCAAAAGTTCACAGTTTTCTTTACATATCTTTTTTTTAATGTGTCGCACCAAAAAGGTATTTGTATTTTTTTTCTCTAATGTATGCTTATTCTATTAACACCTTATTTGCATTCCCATTATATAAAGATATGAGCCGACTAAGGAAAATTAGAAAATAAAATTCGTCAAGCTCAACTTTACGGCACAATTAAAAAAATAGGAGCGTCTCGGATCTGCCAATTTCACAAAAACTTCTCCGATTTATGACCTCTCTAACGGTATACCCACATGTCTAGAATCACTATGATTTTTTGTCAAAAGAATGGGTTCACCCTAAAATAGTGGTTTTCCAAAAGTTTACAGTTTAACTTTTGGGAAATATCGAAATATATATTTTTTTTTTATAAAAAAACACCGTGAGCAGGATGAGTGTTCATTAGCTTAAAGTGTGTTGCTCGTGACCCTACCTACCCGCCGTATTCATTTGACACATAACCTGCCTACTTAACACCCTGTACAACATTGGTTTGGCAAATTGAAATTTTGGGAAATGGTACATTTGACCAAAAATATATTATTTTGGCCAAACGGCAGGCTAACGGTTCAGCAAAAGTTCGGTGTCCAAATGTTGTCTTAATTATTAACTCATCATGTAGCCGCTCGCGTGGTGCCACCCCAAAACCACCTTTATACATTGTGAAAAAATAAAAAAAATACTCGCTGCAAAATCCAATTTTGGTCACTGTCTTTAAAGTTTTAAACAGCAAAACCGGCTGTTTTGATGTGCTGAGGTAACAATATCTTAGTCGACATGAAAAGTACCTAGTGTTTAACTCGGGTCAAAGTCACCGTTTATTTCACATTCGGAATATTGCCAAAATGTCTCGTGCGAATGTGTCGCGTGTGATGCCTTTCAACCTCTCAATGTAGGTACTATATTTCGCATAGATGGTTATAGTCATTGTAAATAGTCTCACACATTTTACCAGCAGCAGCAGCTGGTATGTAAAAGTATTAATTACTTAGTTTAAAATATCCTAAACTGCTCAAGAGAGACTATAAATTACCCTTACCATACCTATTACGCCTGATCACTACGATTAGCGTTATGCATCATATAAGTGCACACACCTTAGCGACTGCAGCTGGAAAACTGTCAGACTGCATGCACATGTGCATATGAATTTACACTCTTATGCTGCCTATTTATTTTGAGCAGCAGAATAAAACATCGTTTATAAATTACTAGCGACCCGCCCTCGCTTCGTCTCCGGATTAAAGTATTATTCATATAAACCTTCCTCTTCAATCACCGCATCAAAATCCGTTGCGTAGTTTTAAAGATTTAAGCATAGGTACATAGGGATATAGGGACAGAAAAAGCGACTTTGTTTTATACTATGTAGTGATGACAACCTCGATTAGCCTACGAAGCTAGCGGTCCCGCCGGGATTCGATTCCACAATTAAAAATTATATATATTTTTATCTGTAACTGATGTATGGTCTATTGCTAGATGTATTTTTGTTTTTTGCTGCCATCTATTGCTAATTGAGTGAAGTTCTAAATTAAAGTTAATAGTCAACAACACTGAGCAATCTTTAATGATAGACACGTGTACGTGTGAGTGCTTCGAATTGCTACCGCCATCTATATTGCGTATTTGTAACAAGTAGTATTTGTTACAGTTAGGTAAAGTAGGTTTGTTCAAGCGTTCTCAACAGTTCAAGCTTCTTCTTTTTGGCGGTTCCTTATAGATTTCGCCAATGTCTAGTGAGTGTGAGTAGGTATAATCAGTGAATAAAATATATCAACAGTGAGAACACAAATCAAAAGTAAAAGCCGGATATTATTCAATCGTCCATTGTCCTTCCCTGACGGTTTCCGAAACCCAGTTCAAGATCAAAAATAACAAATAAAAGACCAAAATTCATGTTTTATTGGCAAGTTGCGGTTGGAGAAGTCGGCGAAAAAGTTGTTTATTAAAAAACCAAGTATTTTATTTATTTTATTAATACACGAGATGGAGATCTTTTACGGTAGAAGTTAATAATAAAACCACAAACGACAAGTTCGTTTATTGTACATTTAACAAGAATGATAATTTTCCATTCCTCAAAACCTAATTCGTTCATTCGAATCTCGTTGTTGGCCAACAACGTGAAAATAAATGCTATTCGATCGTTTGCATTTACGTGTTAACACATCGATGCGTTTCGTCTCTTATTTAAGCAGGGAAAGGGATTAAGAACTGCCATATTATTATGAAATATCAAACCCTCCCAGTTTCCAGCAGTGAAAGAGAAGGACATATTTATCTAACTAACATAACCATGTCCCTTACACTGACTGTAATTTTGCAGGTTTTGACACTTCATAATGCAGCCACAAATCGGGTGACTAGGTGGGATGGTTTATGGGGACGTAACGATGGGTACGGTCTGTTCGCGCGGGTGCTCTACCCTCGGCGGTTCAACGTGCTTAGCCGGACCGGTCTTTGTGATGGGGATGATCCTTTCCCCAGCGGAAGCCTGTACTCTCTTCGGGGCTGTGATGGTGAGGACCCCGTCCGAGGATAGGGAGCTGACGAGGTCGGCGACCTCGTAGCCGGTGGGCAGGATGTACCGGCGGGTGAACTGGCGGGAGATGTAGCCGTGCTCGTCCTGTTTCTCCTCGTGCTTGCCCTCAACCAGAACGGAGTTGTTGCTGGCTTTAACTGTGATCTCTTCTGGCGTGAATTGTTGGACGTCAAGGATAACCTGGAAAAAGGCGAATTATTTTTAATGACACACAACTTTGAATACCATAAAAACGTGATTGCGTGTTAAACGCGGCCAATGTGCAAAGAAATTTTATAAGTCAATTTACCGGAGCAATGTAAATTGCCGGTTTAAATTAAACATAAAAATAACGGGTTCATGATTATGGCTAATGTTTAAAAATAATAATTGCAACAAGCAAATGAAGAACAACTCGGATAGCCCCAAGATTATAGGACTTTCCGTCAATGTATACTTAAGAGGGCACAAAAAAAAAACCATATAAAACGCGATAAACCTTTTCACCCCTTACACGTTGTCCGATTTTTACGGTTTTTGAATATGTTGTAGATATTATGAAAAACTACGTAATTTATAGAAAAGAAACAAAATAAAAAAAACAAAAATGGAAAACTTGTGAAAATCTGACTTGATTACCAATTAGAAACGTTATCGCCCGGAGCTGAATTTCACTCACCCGGTCACTTTACCGTCGTCCTCTTAATAATATAAAGCGAGAATGCAATTTTAGTAACTTTGTACCTATCCGACACCACGGACCCTATTCTATTAATTATTTGACTTTTCTAAGGTATGTACATTATTTCGGATGGACATAACATAAGCTATGTATTTTATTGTAAAACCTGAGCAAAGCACGGGCACATCGCTATAGTTAGTAATAAAAAACGTTACTGTCCTGTACTGAAACATTACTCTATTTGTAACCTTACCTCGAACTTTTCCTTAGTAAGGTTAATAGTAGACGAGGACTCCTGTCTCGTCAGGTTGGTCCTCCAGGGCCTGAAGTAGGAGTTTCTGAAGAGGGAGCTTGAGGGGAGCGTGGAGAGGGAGGAGAGCAGGTCGTCCCGGCGGAGGCCCACGCCGAAGTGCTGGTCCAGGAGGCGCGAGGGGCGCTCCCACTCATCCCACCAGTCGCGGAACATCATCGGGACCATAGACATCTGGAATTGCATCATTTTTTTTTAATGATTGATAGGTAAGACGAGAATCAAGCGAACTCGTAAATGGTGGATTATATAATCTTTGCAAATGCGACTGGCCGCCGTATTCAGATACATTTTAGAAACGAATAACTCGTTCTCTTTAAAAACTTTTGTATGAAAAATCGTCACTATACTAAAAAACGACTTAGGGCCGGTTGTTTGATCAGTAGTTAAACTAACTAATTATTAAAATCGTAAGTAATGGTTAAATCTCAAGGAAATGAGTCAAACTTAAGATTATTTCTTCGGATTTTTAACCATTAGTTCAGTTAACTACTGATCAAACAACTCAACCTTAATCGTAACCTGAGTCTGAGTGCGATTGGTAATCTGTACGTCTTTCTACTTTACGCACGAGTAATTTATCTACTTAGTAGGTACCTACGTACCATCAAGTGTTGTTGTTAAATAAAACATAAAATAAGACATAAAAAAAAAAAATACATAAACATAAAACAAAAGAAGGTCTTTTTCCGGCATTACGACAGCGAAATAGAACACGATCGGAAACAATGTAGTTTATGCAATTTCAAATATGTGTAAGTATATCTACAATTTGGTTATTTTTAGGGCACTTTGTTTATCACAATCACAACCCAACGATACAAACTCCTCGTAATTTGTATTTTAAACTAGCGGCCCGCCAGCGGCTTCACCCCGCTGCAAATTTCTGACTACTCCGGTGGATTTTTCAGTTTTTTTTTCTTACATAAAAACCTTCTCCTGACAGTAACAAACACAATAAAAAAAGAATTAGCGAAATCGGTTCAGCTGCTCTCGAGATTTGCGCTTAGCAACATATTCACCGATTCATTTTTATTATATAGTTAAATACAATAATGGATTAGCTACGTTGCTGATATGAGTTGCCAACGAACGCAGATGTTCCGAATAAAACCTAAGTTACTACTACGAACACGAGATACCTATTCTTAACCAATCTCAACAATACTGCAATAAAACCTAAACATTAAATACTAACGCACAGATAAAATAAGAGTTACTACACCAACGTGCGAACTACAATTGCAAACATATTTAATGTTACATCTATCTTGTGTTTATTTACTTGTTTATGTGATTTTAGGTTATTTGGCGGCATCTCAATCCGTTCTCAAACCGAACATGGTGTCCAAATCTTCCACACCCTGTGCAATAACATATGGCTCACGCGGCAATGGCCGAAAGAATGGGCCACACTGTTCTTATCCTCTTGCACAAGGAGGCTTGCAGTAATTACCGACTTATTGCTCTTATCCTCATGCAAGCAAGATTTTACTGCACGTACTGGACGAGCGTCTAAAGCCCTACTTATACTAAGAAATTGCTCCTGAACGGGCTAGTTTTGTTAAGGGGAGGGGAACCCGGGAGCAAATTTTGACAGTTCGACAAATTATAGAGAAAGCCAGAAAATTCAAAAAGCCCACAACACGCTTTGAGTGGCTGAAACTCTGGAAATAGCTGACGGCGATGGGTGTTTCAAAGCACCTGGTACACCTCTTGCGAAGACTGTATGAGGATGGCACAGTCTCAGTACGCGCAGATGATGTTGAATCCAATACTACCCCAGCGCCGGGGTCCATCGAGGGATGTATTATTTCTCCACTACTGTTCAATGTGTACACAGAGCTCTTAATGAGGATTGTATTTGAAGACTGGACAGATGGCATCTCGATCGGTGGCTTGAAGATCTCCAACCTACGATATGCAGATCATACCACTATCTTCGCCACCAAGATGCAACGCCGGCAAGATGGAACGCGTTAGCCTTGAGTTTGTACTTAAGATAAACCGGAATATAACACAAATGATAATTGTCGACCGCATGAACAACAATTCTCCAGAAACTACACAAATTGCTTTTTGTGATGTGGCGTAATACATTTATCTGGGAGCCTTAATTACGAACAACGGTGGATGTAGAGTGGAGAAGAAGAAGATAAACGCCCTAGAGAGGTGGTGCTGGAGGAGAATACTCGGAATATCGTGGACCGATATCAGTATCAACGTGTCTATACTTCGAGAACTCGGCATCAAGCAGCGTTTATCATCTTTGATACAGTCTCGTATTCTCACCTGTTTGGTCACGTATGCCACCGAGGGGAGGTGGCTATTGAGCGACTTGTGGTCCAGGGTAAGGTTGAAGGTACCAGGCCACGAGGAAGATCGCCTATGAGGTGGAGTGACCAGATAAAAGCTACAGTAAATGGCTACATGAATGCACGAGGAAGGCGGCTATCAGAGAAGAGTAGCGGCGGCGTATTGTGAAGCTTGCCACTAACACCTGGAGTGACAGCCACAACCGCTCTGTCAAGAGTGATACCCACAAAGAAGAAGAGGAAGAAGTTAAGGACTAACCATGGACTAACATTAAGAAACGGTAACTTTAACATGTGAGTAACGAAAATTAGTCGTACAGTCAAGGGCAAAAATATGTATACACTTTAGTACCTTGCCGCTTTAATCACTGTCACAATTTCATATGACAGCTTAAACATGACGTTAAATAGACAAGGTACTAAAGTGTATACATATTTTTGCACTTGACTGTACATAAGTGAGTAGTTTATTTTCGTTACTCACATGAAAATCAGCCTTTTATGCTCCCTTCGGTGCATTACCTACGTCCTACTTTATTATATTATAAGCATTCGAGAAGATGTACTAGTTGAGTACAAGGTTCACCATCGCTCATATGAGTAGAACTACTTGTACTATTCTATTATCTATACTACTAGCGACCCGCCAGCGGCTTCGCCCGCTGCAATTTTTTTTTCTAGGCAATTTCACATTTATAATTCTAAGATTATGTGGTAGAACTTAGCAATGCAGTGCCAGGGACACCGGATCTAGACGCGAAATTGCGTTCGGTTTCATGTGTTTTTTTTTAAATTGTATTATAAAGTCGCAAACGTGTGTGCGTCACAGATAATTTTAAGTTAGTTTTTAATCAGGGTCCCTCTGAAGATCAGCGGCTTGCCGAAGCAAATTGCTGAGAGGGATCCTGTTTATTTTTAGCGCCTGATTTGTTATTATTATTTTTTGTGTTATTCCGTGTGCGTTAAATATTCTATTCTATTCTATTCTATTCTATTGTATTCCAAAAAAAAAGTTTGTGTGTGAGTTATCAAGTTTGTTGAAACGTAGTGATGTATCAGCGTGCTAACTTTGCAATGTATAGGTACCGAATTGTCACCTGTCACGTGTCATTGTCAAGATGGTGAAATAGGGGACTGGTATCCCGTATTAACAGGTTCCCTGTCCCATGAAGCACATGTGCCTCATGCGTGGCTTTACTAATACTCACGTCCATGAGGCACATGTGCCTCATGGCCAGAGATAAAGATAATGCAGATTTATTTATTGTATATAAATAAACATATACACATATGTATACCTATCTGTCGATGACTATGACACAAAGTATCATAAAATACTTGAAAGCAATGACGTCTCCTATACGAAACAATACTAAATTAGATATTATTATTACTATGGGGACGTGTCGAAAGAACGCTGCACATTGCTTCGGGACAGGGAACCGGTTAAATAATCAAATACCTAATACTTATTATTATTAGTACTAAGTAAACAGAATGCTCTAGGCAGCGAGTAAAGAAATAAATAGCCGTAAACGCCGTGCAAAATGCAAGCATAAATCATAACATTGTCTACCATCCTCAACGCTCAAGATTCCGAAGCGCGCGTATTTTTAGTTGAAGAGATAAACAAATTTTGTTGATGAACGCAGCTTAGGGTTGGCACTTGTGTAAATTGTTAGTCGAAGTAGATTGTTAGTAGTTAAACTATCTATGCATAACATTTGAAGTTCGCTACTTTCCTAAGTAGCTGAGTCCTTCTTAAAAACAAAAGTTGTCTCTCCTGTGGTCAATAGTTAAGAGCTTGTGTGCATATAAGTTATGTTTTTATATGATAGTTCTAAAGCAGTCCTGACGGTGTTTTTGCGGGAATGGGCTTAGCCAGAAAATTAGGCCTTAAAAACGTTAACTTTCGGTATGTCCACAGGAAAGACGGTAACCTAAATCTGTGTATGACCTAGTTACAACTTTTCCAAGGAAGCTGGCGTGCGTTCGAGCTGGAGTTGGAAACTATACAAGACTGTGCAGCAAAGGCGAAAACATACTTATTAATGTTCATCAGCTACTTAAATAAATATCAGGGGACACTCTCACACAAATTCATCTCGTCCCTAACTAACCTTTAAGTTTGTAGTAATAGGATGTTACACATATAGAGAAATACATACTTAAATATAAGGAAAACATCCAAGACTCAGGAACAAATACTCGCGTTTATCACACAAATATCTGCATTCACCGGGATTTGAACTCGGTACCACCAAGTTCGTATACAGCCACTACCAACTAGGCTAACGTAACATGTCGTCAAGTTTGAGAGCTAATAGTAGGTATTATGTCAAAACTTTTGTGCAGCAAAATTAACAGCTCTTGTTTTTGTCAGCCATGTTAAGTATCGTTTGTTATCATCGAGTAGGTACAAGATAATGAATAATGAACTATTCTGTAAGTATGGAGGCCAGGCAGTAATGTTTTGCATGTCTAAGGCCCGTATTAATAAACTGATCTCGGTTTAAATGCCCGTCTCAAGATACGTTAAAAATGACAGTTTTCTATGGTATGACGTTTACTTTGACGTATCTTGAGATTGGCATTTAAACCGAGACGAGTTTATCAATACGGCTATAAGTGTACCAGCGCTTGAGATTGAGAGCAATAGCCGTAAAAAAACTCAAAGGTATTTTTAAAATAAATGTAATTTAATCCTTTTAAAGTTGCAAATTGAAAATATTGACAACCCTGTGGAAAAATAGAACCAAATGAATTGTTCTGGAACGATTCCACGAATGATTCACCTGGTTTCCGAACAGTTTTAGAGAGTGATGCAACTGAACTGAATATCTCGATGCGACGCGACACACTTTGTTAACAAGTGCCGTATCATCCACTAAATTTAGATATGCTTATTATAATTAATAATCATAAAACTATTTATCTACATCCATGGTATAACTTCCCTATAATATGTTCAGAAACGATAAGCAAATGACATACATTACTAAACATGTATCTGTGGTTGCATCATAATGTTTAAATTAAAGTGCAGGTAGCCGAAACTTTAATCACGTTCAAATTTCGAACATCTTCTTAGAACAATCCAGCAAACCTGCAGCACCCGCGCGCCCGCCCCCCACCTGCACCGCACCGCACTCATTTGTTTCGAACTCTCGAATAGTGCGTAGACCAGAAAATAAAGTTACTTGAAAATGTTTGCCGGATTGTACATATTGTAGAAAATTTACGATATGTATGTAGATAAAGTTATGTATGCGACTGTACGCATAATTAGGCATTAAAACACTCGTGTGATCTTATTATGAAACTCGCCTTCGGCTCGTTTCATAAAACCACACTCGTGCTTTAATGCCTCTCATTATGCACCAGCCACATAAATAACTATTATTATTCACGTCAGATGATATCGGTTCATATTTGGTTCGCAAAAAGAGCACTTCCGAATAATTAATTTAAAATCGAAAATAAATAACTTTTCTGCACTTATGGTTTACATTATGAGTGTTATGGTTATGACACAACACGACCTGACATCACCAAAACAAAAAATAAACACAAACTTGTTTCTAGCCAAAAATAATTGCAAATTTAAATTCAAAAATACCTTGGAGGAATGAGAAGTTCGTTGCAGGCGCACGCCGCAGTGTTCGCGAGACTACGTTGTCGACGTTTCAGTGGAGATTTAAATAGAATTTTCAGCTGCCCACGCTACTGAGTCACGGCGGGAACACACCTTGAACTTGCAAGAGATCGGGTGGCCATCATTTTCAAGAGATTTAGAATATCGAAAGGTCTTTCGCCTGAGATAGACAAATTTCGATTCGCCGCTTCCATTAAAATTACCCCTGAGGTCTATTTTATTAGGGGCAGATAGTCAACGATAATGGATATTATATCATTGTCACGCAATATAAAAGCTTAATCAAGCCCGGCGGTAAGTGTCTTGAATCTCTGTGAATGTTTTTTATATGATCTAACTAACGAGAAGCACAAAGTAGAAATGTTCGACCTACCTAAACGTTGTTTTGTTAGGAAGAGCACCTTCTGTCCTTGTACTTCTTTACATATCAATCTAAATGGGTTTGTTGGCAACACACCAACAATCTAACCCCGATAACTCAGGTTCGAGGGGTTCAAAGGGTTCGATAACGATTTGAATTTAATTAAAACAAAAATGAGGTTCAAAACAGAATTTAACACTTTATAAAATTATAACTAACAACTTTAAACAAAAAGGAACTCTACACACAAACAAACGACTTTAAGGTTCTGACTAATAACTGGTTCACAAATAACTCTACAAACGATAACTGGCTCAACAATAACAATAACTCTGCTCACAATAACTCCCACGATAACTCTGCTCAATAACTCCACGATAGCTCCACAAACGCTCCACAAATGCTCCACAATGCTCCACAATGCTCCACAATGCTCCACAATGCTCCACAATGCTCGAACTACAATTCCAAACTACGTGGTATTTATTCCTTTTAACGTAGGCTGAAATATTTACTACAATCACCAGGCGTCACCTTCGGCCTACCCCATTCAGAGGGCTTACATTTAATTTTACTTTCGGGTCGGCCAATCAGATCGCCTTCATTTCCGGCGTCCCAAACTTCCCTGGGGTTTTCCCCGCGGGCATCGTCGATAAAACTCGGTCTCTGATTGGCCGCCCGTTTTCCTAACTGATTTGGTAATGTTAAATTTTTCGTTATATAATGTTCTTAGATCGATCATAATATAAATTCCTTATGTTCTATTGTTGTGATTCTTTTTTTAATACTTCCGGCTCGAGGTCCTCGGCCCAGTAACTCGTCCTTTGTTCTCGTGGGAACTGGGTTAATGGGCTGAGGGTTCAATGACCGTGCTCGGCGGTCTATTGTAGCACTTTTTTTAATAGGTTTTTGGTTCCCGTTTCGTTGAGGGAGCACTTACAGGTTCGGGAGTAAATCTAGCCGCTTTTATGGGCTTCCTTACATCTTACTTATATATAAAAAATTTACTTTTCTAAATCTTAACCTAGTAATTCCTATTAAATACCAGTCACTAAAAAACAAATCAACAAACTTAAGATATTTACATGTTAAAACTTATATTCTAAGGGACTGTCGCTAACAGGGGGCTGTCGCTAACAGGGGCTGTCGCTAACATTATCCCCCCGTCAACATGTCATGTTGACCCGGGTTGCAAGGGGACGACAGCCATCTTCGTCGTCGGCCTTCGGAACACGCCTCCTCGGGTTCGGACGTCCGCGCTCCGCACGCCGCCGTCTGGTCCCGGGTAGGTCGCCTCGACGACTCCTCGCGGCCACACGTTCCGTGGTAGGGTGGGGTCAACTATGACCACATAGTCACCCACTTGAAGTTGCCGCTCGCCCGCCGCGGATGAGCGTCGCGGGGCAAGCGTCGGGAGATATTCCCGGACCCAGCGGGCCCAGAAATGGTCTGCGAGCGCCTGGCTGGCTCGCCAGGTGCGATGATCGGCTTCTTCACAGGGGCCAGTGAGTGGGACCCCCGTGGATCCTCCCAACAAAAAATGATTTGGGGTTAAGGCCTCCTCGTCGGTTGCCTCAACCGACACGTGTGTTAGGGGCCGAGCGTTCACAGTGTGCTCGGCCTCGGCAAGTAGGGTCTCAAGCACCTCCTCCTTAGGCGCCCTTGACGTCAGCGTTGCCGTCAGCGCCGTCTTGACGGAGCGCACCATCCGCTCCCAGGCGCCGCCCTGGTTCGGGGCTCCTGGCGGTATGAACCGCCACTCCATGTCGTGGTGCAGTCCGTGTTGCCGCATGGACGGCAGCCACTCCAGGTAGGCGGCGCGCAGCTCGGCATCCGCGCCCCGGAAGTTGGTTCCATTATCGCTGTACATTACTCGCGGCCACCCGCGCCGCGCGGCCATGCGCCTCAGCGCCATGATGGCCGAGCCGGTGGACAGCGAGTGCGCCAACTCCAAATGGACTGCGCGGGTGGTAAGGCACGTGAATAGCGCCACCCAGCGCTTCTCGTGCCGCCGCCCGATGGTCACTGTAAGTGGTCCAAAATAGTCCACCGCAGCATTAGTGAATGGGCGGTGGAATGGTTCGATCCGCACCAACGGTAGATCTCCCAGCGCGGGCACCCGAGGCCGCGCACGGCGCAAGATGCACAGGCGGCACGCGCTCGCCACCGCTCTTACTGTAGGTCGTAGATGTAGAATCCAGAATCGCTGTCTTAGATCATTTACCAACCTTTCGTTGTTTGCATGGGCGGACCGTTGGTGGGCTTGCAAAATTAATAATTTCACGTATGGATTGCGCCCATCCAATATTACTGGACGTTTATCATAAGTGCGCACCGGCGCGGCGTCAATCCGGCCGCGCATGCGCATCACTCCATCCTCGTCGAGACTCGGGTCGAGCCCATATAATCGGCTCTTTCTAGATATGGGCTCCCCTCTTGCGAGATTGCGTAGCTCCTCCGCGAAGTCCCGCCGTTGTGCATACTGATACCACAAGTGCTCCGCGCCCTTAATGTGGCGGAGCTTTAACGGTATGCGGCTCTTGTTTCTCACCATTTCAATGAATTGCAGTGCTCGTGCTGTTGTGCCGATCAGCCGATCGTAACTTGAAAAGCGTGTTATGTCCGGTAACGGCGCGCTTTCTAGTCGGGCTGTATGGCATGATCTCACCTCCTCTTCGTGGTCGTCTCGGGGGTTCGTTGCTGGTTCTTGCGGCCACTCTGCCTCGGGCCGTTGTAGATAAAGTGGGCCGGTGTACCACCGGTCGATGTCTCGTACTTGTCGCGCACTGTCAGCGCGAGTCGCGTCGTCGGCTGGGTTCTCTTTGGTGGGCACCCAGCGCCATTGCTCCACCGTTGTTAGTTCGGCTATGGTCGTCGGAGAGCTCCTCCGCCGGCTGGGATCGGTGCGCGCCTAGTTTCTCGCTGGATCGGTGGCACGGATGTCATTTTCTTGTTCGGCGCCCGTGCGTGTGAAAATTCTAACTCGGCGTCGCTCTCGTCAAGTAGGAACTCGGCTATCAACAGGAGTTCACTTTTGTCGTTTTTAAGATGCTCCTTTGCGTACGCGCACCAGCGCGAACGCAAGTGTGGGCTGAGTCGTTCGGTTATCTCTCTAATCAGCAGCGGGTTAGCTCCATAACTCCGCTTGTCCAAATTTACTAACGTCGACACAATGTTCATTATTTTGATCGCGAATATATTTAAATCAATTGCACTCGGACCGACAGGCGACATTCGTTTCAACTCTTCAATGGCTCGGTCTATGAGCAGATCTGTTCGCCCGAAGTTCTTTTGCAATATTCTGATCACCAAATCTGGGCTTGAAGTCGACGCTAGCAGGTGATGCACACACTGCCTTGCTTCGCCCTTCAGACTATGTCTAAGTCTGGCTACATTTTCAAAATCACTAAATTTGTATCTTACCGTTGACTCTCTATAGCTGTTTAAAAAGGTGAGCCACTCGTTCGCTTCCCCGGCGAAGGCGGGTAACTCGTAAAGCTGCCGCGACGGCGGTCGCATCATCGTTTCTAGATGGTCCCTGAGGCGATCGATGGCCCGACCCCTACTGACCGAGCGATCCCTTTGAGTAAAAGGGGTCGAAGCGTGCACCTCGTTCAGTCGCGTTCTTTGCGGTAGCGAGGCCTCTCGCGATCTCACCGTCGTTGGTGCGGCTCTCCCGGGTTGCTGGCTGTCAAGCCATTCGTCCACCCGTCTTGACGCCGCAATTGATCCTCCAGCCCGAGACCCTTCTACCTCAATTCTATCAATAGTAGCAGCGAGCCGCTTCTTGATAAGCTCCTGTTCCAACTGGAGCTCCTTGCGTTGCAACACCGCAATCTGCTCTGCTGCCTCGAGCTCCGCCTCTCTCTTTCTTACCTCCGTATTTGTCGTCGACGCTACGGATTTAGGCCCGTGTTCCGTGAACGCGACGCTGCGCTCCTTGCGCGGGCCTCTGGTCGTGAGTACACGGAACGGATGGCATCGATTCTGCGCGGGATAGTCCACCTCGCTTCGTCGGACGCCGTATATTTAAGTTCGACTCACCCCTGTCCTCCACCGGTGGTGATGCTGGCGAGTCATTGAGTGCATCCCTCTGACGCAGAGCCTCCGCCGCGGTTCGAGGGGGGTCCGCTCGATCCGCGGACGACCCCGGTGCGACATTACTCATGCGTAGAGCTTCCTGCTCGCGCATCTCCCGTTCCCGATGAAGGCGCTGTTCTTGAATAAATCGTCGTCTTTCGTCGTCGTCAGCACGGCCTCCGCCCTGACTTCTTGTAAGCACCATGGCTCCGCGGTGCTAAATCCGGCTCGAAGGACCATAAAATGTTGGCAACACACCAACAATCTAACCCCGATAACTCAGGTTCGAGGGGTTCAAAGGGTTCGATAACGATTTGAATTTAATTAAAACAAAAATGAGGTTCAAAACAGAATTTAACACTTTATAAAATTATAACTAACAACTTTAAACAAAAAGGAACTCTACACACAAACAAACGACTTTAAGGTTCTGACTAATAACTGGTTCACAAATAACTCTACAAACGATAACTGGCTCAACAATAACAATAACTCTGCTCACAATAACTCCCACGATAACTCTGCTCAATAACTCCACGATAGCTCCACAAACGCTCCACAAATGCTCCACAATGCTCCACAATGCTCCACAATGCTCCACAATGCTCCACAATGCTCGAACTACAATTCCAAACTACGTGGTATTTATTCCTTTTAACGTAGGCTGAAATATTTACTACAATCACCAGGCGTCACCTTCGGCCTACCCCATTCAGAGGGCTTACATTTAATTTTACTTTCGGGTCGGCCAATCAGATCGCCTTCATTTCCGGCGTCCCAAACTTCCCTGGGGTTTTCCCCGCGGGCATCGTCGATAAAACTCGGTCTCTGATTGGCCGCCCGTTTTCCTAACTGATTTGGTAATGTTAAATTTTTCGTTATATAATGTTCTTAGATCGATCATAATATAAATTCCTTATGTTCTATTGTTGTGATTCTTTTTTTAATACTTCCGGCTCGAGGTCCTCGGCCCAGTAACTCGTCCTTTGTTCTCGTGGGAACTGGGTTAATGGGCTGAGGGTTCAATGACCGTGCTCGGCGGTCTATTGTAGCACTTTTTTTAATAGGTTTTTGGTTCCCGTTTCGTTGAGGGAGCACTTACAGGTTCGGGAGTAAATCTAGCCGCTTTTATGGGCTTCCTTACATCCTACTTATATATAAAAAATTTACTTTTCTAAATCTTAACCTAGTAATTCCTATTAAATACCAGTCACTAAAAAACAAATCAACAAACTTAAGATATTTACATGTTAAAACTTATATTCTAAGGGACTGTCGCTAACAGGGGGCTGTCGCTAACAGGGGCTGTCGCTAACAGGGTTAGTAAGGGGAATTGGGAAATTATACCACATAGGTAAAATAATCTGTTGCTAGAAACCGACGTCCCGATTCTGGAAAAGGGAAACCTGCAATAAATAAATAAATAGCCCAGTTCACCAAATAGCCTTGGAGTGAACTACTGGCGCTTCGGACAATATCGACTATCATTGCGGAAAAGAAGCGCCGCAAGAAACTCCAGCAGAAAGATTTTTTTTCTATCTTAAAATACCATAGTACTTAAAAAACAAAAACCGCCTTCATAAATGCAAAAAATAACTTCTATTAAAATTGTAAGCACCTACCCAATAGGTGACTCCAACAACTAAAGTAAGCTTTTTTGTGAAAATTTTGTTCAGTTGGACTAACCTATTACTAGGAAGTTTTGCCTACAATTTTAAAAGAATTTGTTTTTTTGTGCTTTTGAAGGCGGCTTTTTAGTAAACTTCTTGGCCTGATCGTGCAAAATTTGGTTACAGAATTATAAACAAGTCTTTTTAGAGTTGTTGGTATTTCTGTAGCTCTGCCTACCCCACTCTGGGAATGAAGGCGTGATGTTATGTATGTATGTATGTATGAAGGCGGTTTTTTTTTGTTTTTTAAAACTTTTATTTTATTTTATTCTTTTTAGTGATCATAAAACGCTGTTCCGTAGTTCCACTTATTAGTTGATATGAAACTTTAAGTTTCAAGCGCGCCGGAAAGTCATAGTCATATTTCAACAAGTAAATATTCTTCATTGTAGTCGCTCAACTATCTTAATCGAGATATCTTATCGCCACCCTTGAAAAAGGTACCGTTGAGGAGTTCCGATAACCATCTCTGGTCTTCATCATCAGTTCCACTTCCCGAAGTTATAATTTCTGAATACAAATGCTAGACTTGTTACTAAAACTACTAAAATCGCTATATGTTTGCCTACAATATTTGAGGAGTTCCCTCAATTCCTCACTGATCCCTTCATCAGATTCAGAATTGGTGATAAACACCTCTTTTTTTTGAAGTCGGTGAAAAAGTGAGTTACATTACAAATTACAAGGTAATAAAGTAATAAATAATAATTATTAATACTTGCACAAATAAAATCATTACATATGTAAGATGTGTACCATTAAATTAAAAATAATGACTAGGAGAACAACTCAAGAAGGTCTCTACGTCAGGAACGATAACTAAAATAACTATCCGGAAAACAGATCCTTGCAAGCGTGAACCGACCGGACCCAACAGACAGCACCTTTCATGAGTATACGCGTATCTCAGCCATCGCCTCCCTTAACCATGCGCTCGGGAAGGTGGCGCCCGATCAACGATGCCGCCGTAAGCAAAGAATGAGCATGATATGCTCATGCTGCCGGTCCAAAAATAAATAATTAAATAAAGTAGGTATCAGGTAGGTAGTAGGTAGAGGTGTCCGGGTATATTGTCATTCAATTTCTAAAACTTCTCCGTCTACACATAACAAAATGATTGTCACCCTATAATTTATTAGCGATACAGTATTTTTATTTACTATCCTACGTAATAGTGATGCTGCTGAAAACCCATCAAGAGTCTTCTAGATAAACGTGGGCTCACACAAATGACAGAGAATCGGAGTCATAATGATTGTTTCAACGAAAATAATTGCAAGAATATTTATGTGGGTAGTGGTTCTAGCGACGTCCGATTGTGGTGATTTGTTTACTATAAGGATTCTACGTCAAGGAACGGAAAAAGTTTTCTCTGACTGTTAACAGTATTTAAATACAAACTACAAGAATAGCAAATGGAAATCGATCAATATATGTAATGTATTTGTGTTGTATACGAGTATAATTAAGTGGGTACGACAATTCCAAGTTTTTCCAAGCAGAAAGCCATGGTGGTGGTAAAGAAATACAAAAACTGAAAAGATATCCAAAATTTCAAGGTTTTTCAAGTGTTTAACAATGATCCGGAGGGATTTATAATGGAAATTTGTGATCGTCATAAAAAAAAAGCAGAAAAATGTCATTCAATGCAAGGCAAAGTGTACAATTATTCCAACTTTTAGTTCAGTCGTAGAGAAAGGTTGTAAAGCTTGTACTCGGAAAGAAAGGTTGGCCTGACCATATATCGTCAACTACCTCCTACTTTAAACGCTGCAATGAGGCTTTCGCCTTCACAAAGTTTAAACAGGATTTATTTTTTATTTTTAAGTTCCTTAGACCTCGAAGTCAACATTCATGTGCCACAAAATTATACAATTCAAGTAGCGGACTCAACCTACCGAAAGCGAACAAATAATTAATCACTATTTATTTTGTTATTTAAACTTTATAGCACAGTACAAAAAGTAAGTACAATTGGCGGACTTAATGCCTTAAGGCATACTCTAACAGTCAACCGCTAGGCCAAACGGATTTTTAAGGTGGGTGCAAACATTCAGCAAGAGCCATTAATTGTTTATTAAATTTTGATAAGCAAATAATATAACAATACAATACAATAATAAATAACTATATATATATTTACCAATATATATGTTTACAAATTAAATAAACATAAAATACATACACATATATACATCTAGTCGTATTTCGTACTAATTACGTAAATAATTAATAAAATATATTTATTTCCCCGCAGTTCCTTAGAAAAGCACTATGAAAGCACGACAGAAAGTGCAATTTATAAACTTCGTTTCGGCCCTCTATATGACTCGTCCATAAATCGCGTACTTTCTACCCTCGGTAACAATGTACTATTGTAAATAGCACCGATTTATAAGAAAAATGTTTCTAGTCGTAATGGGACTGAAACGCCTGAAAAAGTGAAATATCAATAGTCTTCAAAGGGGTTTATACTTTTCAATTCGTTTTACGTTAGGCAAGTGAAAACTATAAAAACAATATTTGGTTTACAACGGCCATCATCTTAATATTAACATTATCCTAATTTAACTATTAGCGACGCCACACAACATAATATTTAAGATGCTGGGCCGGACCAGTGTGTACGAGTAGATGTAGAGGATTTTGGCTAGTGTTGACCATTGACCCCATCGTACTACGATCATTACCAAATTAAAATTTCATCCATCGTGGTGGAGAATTAATTAGCTTATTTAACTTCACTAGCAGTGCTAAAAGTAGCAAATGTTACTAGCGCCGCGTCTCCTACTGGTATTTTAAGCAGTTATTTTTTTATTTACTACCCTAAACTCTATAAAGAAACTCAAACGAAACCGAGGGCCTCTTAATAGAAGTGTTTGGTCTCAATAAGGAAAATGACTATTGTGAAAAAATAGGGCAGCTAATTCGTCGAGAATGTTTTGTTTAGGTCAGAAATCTTTGATAGTAACAAAACGCATCTTTTTATTCTTAAATGTGAAAACAAAACGTCCTGTCACTCGTACTCAGCTGTCACTGTCAGTCCTGTTCTGAATTCCGATGTCTGTCAATTGGTAAAATGTTTATCTCTAAGAATTAGCCATAAAACGCTTGTATTCGTATAATATACAAAAACCAGAACCGAAAACGTTATCGCAACTGATAAACCGCCGCATTTCTAATAGAGAAAAGTCTGCTACCTGCCCATATGCACTGAGGTTATTTATAATCGCGTTGCACAATTTGGTAATTCGGCACGAATCGTTGAGCAGCTGAAGAAACGAAAGTGTGTAAAATGAACGCTTGATTGAGTTACGGACACTCCACTGATGTTCAATTTGGACTGTACAGGAAGCAGGAAGATAGTGCTGTGCTTGTGGCCGTAGTTTACCCGTGATGTTGTCGTGGATACAGCACCGATGGACCGGCGTCTGCCTGCTAGTGATGGCCCTAGGGGCCTTCATGTTGTTCATGTATGGGTTTTTCCCGTTGAAATATCAATCGGGAAAATTTGCGCACATGGATGATCTGCCTAACTTTATTGACGGTGTCAGGTAAACTTTAAAATATTTCTTTAACAGAAAGTTCATCAGAAGTTCATCAGTCATTTTAATTTGTCCCTATAGTATACAAAACGACTTTTTTTACATCATTTAAAAGTGGTTCTTAGTTTTTTTCTAATAGATATTCAAATTACAATTACTTACTAATCAACTTTATTTCAAATGGAAATTTAGGTATTTGAGTTTTAGTTTTCTTCTTATTAAATATGTAGATTAATTTAAGCATCTAGCACAAAATATTTTGTTTTTACTATAGTATTGATGGTGCAGCGGTGTACAACTCGGGTGAAAATACAGTAATCCTCATGGTCATAGATGGGCTGCGCTATGACTTCGTAACAGAGGAGTACATGCCGTACACGGGACAGCTGCTCAAGAACAAATCTGCATGTATCTATGTATCAGTGGCAGAGCCGCCAACCGTGACTATGCCCAGGATCAAGGTAAAACATAGCACCAAAAAATAATTTAAACATTAATCAAACAACTAAGTTTAAGATATAATGGACAAATCAGGTTGTGGATACGTGTATGCAAGCATGTATGAATCAACAACTGAAATTCCAACCATATTTAGGCTTTTACAATACCAAAGAAAAAGCTTTAATAAATGTATATTGAATTTACTGTGAATATCTTATAAATAATAATATGTGTAAAATATTTTCTAAATTTTATTATTGATTTATAGTTACTTCGTTCATGATCTTTTCCAGAATTTTGAATCACGAGCAAAAAAAATCCTTTTTATCTATTCTTATAACTGATTTGAAGATGATTAGTTTGTATAATAATAATTATTTGTTATGTTATGTACAGTCTCCAGAGCTAAAGAAGGAAAGGGCACAGTGGAGGCGCACAATAAACTTCTGGCGGGTGATATTTGCAAGTGTCACTTCTGTATTATTATACTGCTTTGGGTTTTATTGTTTTAAACCAAAGAAAATGCTTGAATAATGTATCAAAGTTATTATAGTTAAAATGGCTAATAGAAAACTTGTAAATATTAAAGTTTTTCCTTTGGTTTTGTGTTTAGAATTATGTCATGGTTTGTTTTGTATTGTAATTCTATTAACACTATGCTTGTAGTGGCTTATGCAGTATATGTGTATTTCAGTCAATATTTCCTTATACTATAGTATATAAGCAAAGAACAACAGAGACTTAAAACCAAGTCTATGCTACACTGGAAATGTCACAAACTACCTACACCATTGGAGCACCAGCCTTAGGATCAAAATTTTCCTTTGTTTTTATTTGGCATTGGCTTGACAAACAAACAATAAATCTGTAGCTCTGCCTACCCCACTGTGGGAATGAAGGCGTGCTGTTATGTATGTATGTAAGGGTAAATGAGTGTGATAAGATGGCATTCTTCTAAAAATGTTTCCTTCAGTATTATATTGCCAGTATGATGTTTCGCAACCTTCCCCAGCCAACAATTTGATCCAAGCTTGCACAATGTTTGTGATCATATTCCCTGGTCTTATGTTGAATTCCAAATGTGGCCATGTTATGCTTATTTCTTCACCTAAATGTATTTTCAATTGTTATTGTTAGATAAATATTTTCCAGATCTAAACAATCCGCACTTTATTTGCTTAATCCTTGCACCTACAGATGAATTATATAGTTGAACTTTGTTTTTAAACTCAGCCCATTCAAAACAGGTCCGCTACAACAGTGTTCACAAACAGCCATTCAAACTAATGTAATTTTATGTAGTGACTAATATAACGCTTAGAAAATGAGTTAAGTATTTTAACAACAAGGGTTGATTTAAAAAAAAATGCCCGCCAATAAAGCGTACACGATATTACGTATAGATTGATTCATTAGTCGGTCATAGGTTTGTTTCCTTTATGAACGTATAATCCATTCACTTGCAAAACCGGTTAGTTTTTGCACAACAATTGCATGCTTATTGCTAACCTGCTTTGATTGCTTCGTTATTGCTTTAATTCACGCATGCGTAGTTCACGTGATTGATCAACTAACAAGTAGGCGTCGATAGTACTTAACATATCTACTAGAATGCTTTTAACTATCGTAATATAAAGTATAAAATTGTTATTGGCTGTTGCATAAACCAGACGTGCGTACGAAACATGTAGGTACCTACATGACTTTTCTATGTCAAAAAATGACGTGAATGTTCGACTCAAGTTTCGAACTTCTGAAGTGATCGAAAGAGCACTACGACCTAAAGGCCTTTTTAAGACTTGACGTAGACAAGGGGCCGTTTTAATAAACAGATTTTAAGTGAGATGCCTGTCCCAAGACACATGAAAAATTTGAGACCCAAAGACATTTGATTTCTCAAGACTATAATCCTAAGACCTCAAATGCGTTGCCAACCCTGAGGACTAAGATGGAATGCCTCTATGCTAGTAATTTCACCGGTTGTCTTATCTCCACACCGGAACACAACAATGCGAACACTGTTGCTTGGCGGGTGGTTAATGGATAAGATGGTGGTAGCGATCCGGACTGACCCTGCACAGGGTACTACCACTCCTACCACCACTAAACATGTACATTTTTCTATGTTTTAACGCTAGTTTTTAATAATTATTGACATAATTGCTTGCTTAGCTCCCGTTGATCGGATGGACGTAACGCTGTGGAAATGCATTAACGCATACCACTTGGTTCCGGGGGGCCGCAAGGTATACCCACTTAAAAACAGCGATTCTCCCTACACGCATACCTTGAGTAGAATGGTGCCACGCACGCATTTTAGCGCTGGTCTACAAATGCTTTATGATTTATCTTTACTTTTTTGGTCGATTTTACTCGTACATACTGTACTGTGTTTATGCCATGTCTATACTCTGTAGATTAACCAACTTAAAACTATATATCTGTTATCTGATCTCGGTTGAGATTATTATGCGTTAGAATTTACAGTTTTTTAGGGTTCCGTACCCAAAGGGTAAACGGCTGTATCTCAAGAACCGCGATAGCTAGACAGTTGAAATTTTCTCAAATTACGTATTTCTGTTGCCGCTATAACAACAAATACTAAAAACAAAATAAAATATTTTTTTAAGGGGGCTCCCATACAACAAACGTGTTTTTTTTTGTCGTTTTTTGCTCGATATTAATAACGGCAACGGGTAGACACTTGAAATATTCACAGAATATTTAGTTGTATATTCACTTTAAGAATAAGTAATTAAATTAAATTAATATTTAAGGGGGCTCCCATACAATAAACGTGTTTTTTTTTGTCGTTTTTTGCTCGAACTTAATACAGACACCTTGGCTGTATAGATAATGGTACTGAACCCTTCGTGCGCGAGTGCGACTCGCACTTGGCCGGTTTTATGACTTGACGTCAAAATCCATTTATTAAAGCAATTTCGTGTATGGACGCTTACTTCATTTAATTTTCTGGTGCTCCAGGCGATGATGACGGGCAGTGTTTCTACGTTCGCGGATGTGGCGCTGAACTTCGGCGCCCCGGCGGTCCGCGGCGACAGCGTGCTGCGCGTGGCGGCCGACCGGGGCCGCCGCTCCGTCATGTACGGGGACGACACGTGGCTGCGGCTGTTCCCCGGGCTCTGGGCAGACTCTGACGGGACCACTTCGTTCTATGTCACGGATTACACGGAGGTGAATAATGGCCGTTTTAATAAACTCGTCTCAGTTTGAATACCCATCTCAAGATACGTCAAAGTAAACGTCAAATCATACAAAACTGTAATTTTTGACGTATCTTGAGATGGACATTTAAACTGGGATCAGTTTATTAATACGAGCCTTAGTCATTTATATTGGATCGTGAGAAAGCGACCCACGTTTTTCGCTACAGTGCGTGTATGAATAGCGATAGCGAGGCTCAGTATTATTCTAATTAAAGGTTTCTCACAAAATAAAAAAATTGGCCACATGAGGGCTCATTTCCACGTCGGTATAAAAATTATATGCAGTTAATCTACTAGCGCTTCGAGCAAGACCTTCGCGGAGAAGAAACGCTGCAAGAAACTCAACAGAAGTTAAATTTTCAATCTTAAAAAAAAAAACTTAAAAGTAAGTTACATTACAGGTTTATAAGTAATATTTATGAAAACTAACTTGAAATTTTAAAACCGTACGATTTTAAGTATTTGCATAGTATAAGAGCATCTTTCATTTTTCCAATTGTTTAACGCCTTTACTTGACTCAATTTACAGGTAGATTTAAACGTAACAAGACATCTAGACAAAGTGTTAACGCCCGACGAGAACAAGAAACCGTCATTCGACTTCCTGGTGTTGCATTACTTGGGTCTGGATCACATCGGGCATCTCGAGGGCGCGAGGAGTCCCAAGATCAAGCCGAAACTGAAAGAAATGGATGACGTCGTGAAGAAGATTTACTCCGCTATGGAGAAATGGGTAAGTAGGTTAGGGAATTACCTGTAAATATTTAAATTTACAAAAAAACAGTCCTATCGAGGGTAAGGGAATAAAGGAATGCTTATTTTGTGAATCTTTAAGAAAGTATAGTCACAACGGTAATACTATGACCAATATGTCCATTCCATCTTAGTCCTCAGGATTGGCAACGCATTTATCGAAAGTATGGATGGATGGTTGCTACTCTATCACACCAGAACGGCTGAACGGATCAAGATGGAATTTAGCAAAGAGATAGATCTGGAATAGGACATAGGCTGCTTTTTATCCCCAAAAATTGGACGGTCCCTGAGCGATAAACGACGCGAATGGAGTCGCGTGAAACAGTTATGAATATTTTCGACATTTAATTTCACATTGATTTATTCGTTATTTGTAAAATTATCTTATTCCAACAATCTCTGGATTTCTTTAATATGTATTTGAACAAAAGAAAAACCAAAACAATACAATGAATAATAATAAAAAGATGTCCAAAGGCGAGCTAATCCCTTTAAGGGATCTCTTCCAGCTAACCCTCATCATTCTCAACATAATCCTCAGCCACTATGATCTATTCGATTTACAAGTGCGGTCCAGTTATGTTAACCTTTTGGTCTCCACGGAGAGTCGATACACCAAGTGCTGACGCAAAAAATATGAAGCTTAGATCAACTGAAAAATTCCTTTGGCATGACTTACCAATTGAAACGTCAGATTGTCAAGATGTCACCCTTTCACACAACTTCCACTGGCTGCAGGACCGACCAGGGACTCTGTTCATCTGCGGCGACCACGGAATGCGCGACGCGGGTGGCCACGGCGGCGCCACGCCCGCCGAGATACTCGTGCCGCTCGTCGTCGCACGCACTGACTACACTTGCCCGCACACGTGAGTATGTTTGTGTGTTGTATTTAAACTAGTCTGTGTGTGTCTTGACTCATTTGACTGTGACTATTTTTATTTTATACTCCGTATAACAGGAATAATGCCTTTCATCTAAATGTTGCAATATAAAAAGCAATTTAAAAACAAAGAAATGATTGCTATTTTTTAAACATGAGGAGGTGCTATGTTTGGTTGTATGATGTTGTTCACGACACGCTAGCCTCGTTGTTAGTGACCCTGCCTTCGAAACTAGGGGTCCTGGGTTCAAATCCCGGTAAGGGCAGATATTTGTGTGATGAGCACGAATAGTTGCTCCTGAGTCTTGGATGGGAATTACCTGTAAATATTTGGATGTTTTCTATATATTTAAGTATATATTTCTCTACATAAGTAAGTTTATCGTTGTCTAGTACCTATAGTACAAGCCTAGAGCTTAGTTTGGGACTAGGTCAATTTGTGTGACATTGTCCTGTGATATTTTGTGATATTTATATTTATGTATGTTTTTTCTTTATCAATCATATCAAATAAATTATGTAGTGCCATAAATGATTGAAGATGAGTATGAGTATAGAGCAAGTTATAATATGAATTTCGACTTCATATCCCTCTGTAGTCTTACCGTGCTATGAAAACTCCGAACTCTAAATAATGGTGTTTGTACACGACAAAAAAATGCATTGAAGATGAATAAGTTTCCTTTTGCCAGCTCCATCTCTCTTTGGGTGTTAAGCGTAAGCATAAGCTCTGTAAAAGGAAATATATGAATACCTTATCAAATGGTATATAAGTATGTTGTGTAATTATGAGTTGTTTTTCCGTACCTCAAAAGGAAAAAACGGAACCCTTATATAGGATCACTTTGATGACCGTTCTCCTGTCTGACTGGGTGTCAAGAGCCTTTTTCTCAGGAACGCGTGTAGGGGAGGTATCAAGTTGAAATTAACATAAAATACTCATGGCTTCCAAGTCAACGCAATCCAAATATACGGCCGTTTGAGCCTAGAATCATGAAATTTGGCAAGAGGGAAGGTCCCATAATCCAAAAATCGCTAATTTGTTGTTCCATCACTAAATCAAACTTTTTTCAATTACAAATGTAGGTATGTGCAGTTGGTAAACTAATCGCGACCTATGTCGATGTATGATGACGACAGTATCTCAACGGCAAAGTCAAAGTTGGCCCCGCAATCATTTTTCTCATACTTACGAGTATGTACGGAACCCTCGGTGCGCGAGTCTGACTCACACTTGACCTCTATTTTTACAAGCTTTATATTAACTTGCATTTAAGTTTGTACGGGTGAAATCTTGGAAGGAAGATTAGAACCACAATAATATGCCACCATCGAGCTGGTCTGGTGATGAAGTCAGAAGGTGGCGACAGGATCTCCGCTACACTTAACGTAGACCCACCGAGTTTGAACTCGCTAGATTGGTCTTGAGAAATGGCAACAAAATCTTGTCACAAAAATGATTTTTTTGACAGAAACTTTTGTTTGTTCAGCCCTGAAAAGAGTCGAACAGTAGCGCAAGTGGACCTGGCGCCGTCGGTGGCATGGCTGCTGAACGCGCCGCCGCCCGGCGACAGCACGGGCCGCCTGCTGCCCGGCCTGCTGCCGCGCGACGCGCGCCAGCGCCTCTACCTGCTGCATCTCACCGCCAGGCACAACGCCAAGCAGTGCGCCGTCAACTCTGCTACTGACACAGGTATACAGTATACTCAACGCCACACTCAAAACACCACATCCTTACAAATCATAACCGTAACAGAGATTTTTGACGTAAATGAGTTATTAATATATTCAGAATCAGCGTAATGAGATCTTTAATGTCCAATAAGATTTTTTTTGTTTTATGTTACCATTACCGAGATTTCACTAAGCATAAACACAGTAACAGCCAATTTCCACCATTAGCTGCAAGACATAAACACCGTAACAGTCATTGCAGTGACCAAATTTGGCATGTTTGTTAAGTTATTGTTACTAAGGGTGAAGCCAGACAAGCGTAATTTGTTGAGTTGTGAGTCGCGAAATCTGCTACATTCGGTTTCATACAAAACTATTGTTTTGTTCACACGGCGACGCAAAATGAGTTGGATTTTTGTATAGACAGAAATTACGCGAACGAAATTACGCGACTCACAACTTAACAAATTACGCTCGTCTGGCATCACCCTAATACTAGTCATCAGCCACTTACGGTGGTTATGATTTGTGACAGACGAAAATTTTCTAGACCAATACAAGTCATAAGCGTCGTAACATCCTCAATTAATACTGATTGCGAGTTGCATTAACTAAATTTAACTACTCAATTAGTCATACAAACTGCCGTAACCGCAGCTGATACGGTTTTTATGGGAATGTGATAAAAATACTCCTAACGTCTCCAAGCCATAAACACCTTTTCGAGTTAAATTAGTACTAATAGTAATAATATAGGAAAAATAATAATGCAAAAATGAAGTTCAGGCTCGTTTAACAAAGTAATATACAATCATCAAATTTTTAATATCTGAGCTTCTATGATATAAAAAAGAACATCGGTAACCTAGGTCTCAGGAATCTGGCATGCTAAGTGACAATATTTTGAATACCAGGCAAGATCCAGACAATAAAAGACACAAACAAAACTATTACAATGCTATCTCTAAACACTTTAATTTTCTTTAAATTTTCGATTTTGTCACTATATTTTTCAATTAATTAGTGAATGGAAACGTTTTGTCTATGGGTACTTAACATTAGGTGGCCCGTATGTCATAACGAAAAACTATCAAGACCGTTACTTGCTCTTTAAAAAAAACTTAATTATACACGAACAAGTTCGAGCACACCCGTCTTTCAGGGTGACAGATGGGGGAGGTCCCTTACCCTGCTAACGCCCAGTGTACCTCATCGTCGTCCCAAGGACTGTAATTATAGCCGCGCTATTCTAAGAGGTCCGATCTGAGAGCTGTCAACGCAGCTCAAAATATAACCTCAAACATGCCTCATGCTGAGTTGACAGCTGTGTACTCGGGCCTTTAAGAATTTTGCGATTATAATCTGCTCAATTATTCAACAGAATTTTATAAACAATTCGAACGCGCTGAGAAGCAATTCGCGCACTACCTGGTGACGGGGCAGCAGACCGCCGCCAAAATCGCCAACGATTTCTATGAGGATTCACTCGACAAGATGACGGAGTATCTCTCGGAGGCCACCATCGGCTTCGATCTATTCTCTATTGGCGTCGCCATCGCGCTTCTTTATTGCGTAAGTATAGTAAATATTATTATGTTTACGATAGCATGTGTAGTAATTATAATGCTGCATTGAAGTGGTTGGCCTTTCTCTAATTTTTGGTTTGTCTGTCTGGGGGCCTGTGACCTGTGAAGTCAGACAAGCCAAAAATTTGATTATAGTTAAAGAGATTTTACATGATAATAATATATAAGATATTTAAGATAAATGATGACTGACACCCTACAACACCAGAGACGATAATACCTTTATTTAAAGTATTAAGAGGACTGTGATGCAAAAAAATCCATACAAAATACGATAACGTTTTTCTCTCCTTAAACGTTGTCCGGTTTTTACGATTTTTTAATATGTCGTAGATATAAAGAAAAACTTGGTCTGTACGTTTTTCTTTCCAAGAAAATGTTTATTTAAAAATCAAAAGCGGAAACGTACAGACCTAGTTTTTCATAATATATACAACATATTCAAAGATCGTGAAAATCGGATTAGATTTAGGGGGTGAGAAGCCCGGAGCTAAATTTGTATGATTTAGTTTTGACAGTGTCGCGATTTAAGCATCGCTTCACAATCCTCTTAATAAATAACTAAAGACTTCAATGTCGTTAGAATCGTTAAACCATTTAATCCGTGGAAAGAGCTATATCCAGGCAATGGACGTTATTCGGCTGAGCTGATGATACTGTAGCCAGCCTATTCCCTTACAGATCACCATAGCTCTGATCTGCATCACGCTCTACTCGCTGCAGCCGGAGCGCTCCCGCAAGCACAGCGCGCACCGCATGAGCCCCGCGAGCACGTGGGGCTCCGTGCTGGCCTTCCTCAGCGTCCAGGCCGTCACCACCGCCGCACTCATCATCGCCTGTTACATCACAGAAACTAAATGCCAACTCTGTTCCTTCAGCAGCACGTGGTTCGCGATCTTCATCCTCATATCTTTAGCGTTCTCCATGATGTACTGGATAACCAAAACCGGCATCGAGAAGATCAAGGACTTGTCGCTTTTACGCGATATGAATGGGATAGACTACTTATTGATTTTGGGCACGTTGTTCCACGCGTGGTCTTTCTTTGGGACTAGCTTTATTGAGGAAGAGCATATGACTTGGTATTTTCTCTGGAATACCCTGATGTTTTTCGTGCTGGTGCGAACGCTGGTGGTCGTGGTGATGTATATGGGACGGCTGCTAAGCGGTGCTACCGCTGTGCAGGAGAAACCGGAGTTGCAACAAAGAATGAGTGCCGTTGGGATCGGAATTGTGCCTAAGTGGGTGCTGCTCATTGCGTTGCATAGGTAAATTTTTTTTTTTTTTTATCTGTGCTGGTTCGTTTATCCTTACACTTTTGAAATCCCTTCCTTTTTATTCTAAAAAGTTGAAATTTTAAAATCATTTCCTTGCAAAAAAATTTATCTTCATGACAAGTTTCAAGTTTGTACCTTCGTACTTTTGGAATGTTTTGTATAATTTATTCTTAGTTAGCAGAAAAAAAACAGCAAATGAAATTATGTCCTATATTTTAGGTACTTACGAACGATGAACCAAACGGGAGACAGGTGGCTGTTCCTGCCTGATACGGCGGATTGGCTGAACGCTCCTGAAAACGCGTTTTACCTTCAAGCTCACCTTGTTGTAGGTAAGGTACTGATTGGAGGCGTAGAAAGCTGGTAGCTTATTTAATAGGCGTAGGACGTCTGTTCTATGTCTTAGATCTTGCTCGTTCGTCGCCCACTTCGACGCAGTTATACCAAGGCTGTAGGTACCTATTGTCGCATAACATCTTCGAGCGCATTTAAAATCGCACTTATTAACAATGGTCATATGGTTAGTTTTAACTCAAGTCTTGACGCTTTATAATTAACATTCCAGGAACCATCTTAACCCTAGCAATATGCCTGTACAACCTTCGATACACCAACAACCTCGCGCACCTACACACTATCTTCACGGTCGCCGCCGTCGTCTCCATTCTCTGCTACCGCGTCGCCACCAATACCCTGGATTCACCCTTCTCGGACATACAAACCTGGGACACCGTCTACATAGTGAATGTCTTCTGGGGCATTATGATAACTCAGGTCGTATTCGAGGTCTTCACCTACGTAGGCGTCTTTAGAAACTGCGGCGTAGATATCAGCACGCGAGACAAACTTAGCAGCAAAAGATTCGACTACAACAAACCCAAAGCCAAATCCGAGGATTATTTCTACGAGCCGATGATCGAAGAGCCGTGGAATATAGAAGATGTCAAGTTGAATCTAGCTCGTTCGATGTCGCACCTTATGCTTAATGACATGATGTTGATAACCGCTCTGCTGATGCGACCGCATAACGTCATTATGGTGCCGAGCGTTTACGTTACGTGCGTGTTGACGTCCAAGTGTATGGATCATAAGCTGCTGGATTCCAGATCGGGGAGGAACACGGAGGTCGTGGATATCTTGAGCAGAACTCTGGTTCATATTTGGATTGGGTGCCTGTTCTTCTTTTACCAGGTATGTATTTCTAAGAGCCGTAGGTATTAATAAACTGATTTTCGCTGAGATGCTCATCTAAAAGACGAAGATGACGTTCAATTTTCTTAGATGGTAAACTTTTAGAGTTGTGTGGGATGGGCTGATTGATGTCGTAACTTTTCACTGCACGGCGCTGATGATCTGACCAGGTCAGATCATATCAGCCCTCCGCATTATGGTCGCCTTGATCACGGTGGATAAATTATCCGTCACTCTCGAACGTACCCATTGGTCAGAAAGAGACAGAGACTATCCATATTTATCCACGTCTATAAAAAATAGTAAGTTCGGTGGATATTGGCAACATTATCTAGACGCAGGATAATGTTTCTAAAGTCGCCGTCAATGGAACTTGTGAACAATGTAAACAAATAAGTACTGTTTGACACATAAGCTCAAATATTCACCAAGCGTGTTTATATTAAAACTAACGTATAATTAAAACTTATTTAATCTTAAACTTAATAGGAAAATAATGATCTGGTGTATAAATCATTGCAAAGACCTCACTTGATATTTAAAAGTACGACATTATCGAGCACTCATCTTTTGCAAGTTCTATTGGCGGCGGCTTTAACCTGTGGGTCTGTATGAGGTCCTTTGTGAGTATCCCCGAACCCGCAACTCTTTAAGGTATTGGGTTATTACCCAACAATACCCTACTCTATTGAGTGGTGTGGTGTTCCAGGGTAACTCGAACAGCCTGGCGTCGGTGGACCTGAGCGCGGGCTACGTGGGGCTGCGCGAGTACTGCCCGGCGCGCGTGGCGCTGCGCATGGGGCTGCACGCGTACGCCGGGCCCGCGCTCGCCGGCGCCGCGCTCTTCTGCCGGCTGGCGGCCGACGCGGACACCTGGAACCAGTAACTCACTATTTTAGTGCTGGGCCTCTATTCTACTGCGTTATAACGATATTGCGTTTGACGTGTTATAGAATCGTTAAGAGGGCACCGAGCGTCCAGTGGCGCCCTCATTACTTGTATTGTGTTTTCTAATAAAGTAAAATATTATCTTTTAATCTTAGTGCTTTACTGTTGTACAAATTAATACGCAATATATAGCATACATGACACAGTTTAATAAACTTTAACCATCGTGCAGTCAACTTAACGGAAAAAGGTGGCCACTTTTTGCCGTTAAGTTGCTCACTCACAGTTCAATTGTTGTTATGTCATATTCTCTATAAATTGTGTATTCATTTGTACAACAGTAAAGATCTCTTCGATTTTAATATAATGCTTTAGTTTATTAGAAAACACAATAAAATTAATGAGGGCGCCATTGGACTCTTAATGTCACAGTCGACATTATTGTAAATAACATAAGAGTTATCATAACGTTGACAATACGGAAACACGTCAAATACGATATCGTTATTGTCGTGTTTCGTGAGAGGCCTTGTTCGATACTGGAAATTTTGGAATAGCGATATTGAGTTTTCAATGTCGGACCTTTACAATTTGAACGTTGGTATATTATATGCAACAATACCAGAAGTTGGTAACCGACCTTCACTAGTTGGAAAAACACTTGATGACGAAGGATATATATTTTGCGATAGTGTAGTCACTGTAGTGAATCCTGTACGAACGGTTTCCCCGACTGTGTCAGAAGGAACACAATATGTTTAGGAATTGACTTGATACAGATGAACAAACTGAGCTTGTTTTATAACTATATCTGCCGAGAATATGACGAAGTTAGGCTCTTACCATACCTGCGGGCCAATTATGGTCGTGTTTATCGGTGTGAATATAAAATCTGTCACTCTCTGACCAGTATGTAAGTGCGAGAGTGACGGTTGCTTTATTCACCGCGATAAAGGTGACCATAATAGGCCCGCTGAGCATTTAAGAAGGATTATTCGATACGTATAAATGTGAGCTTATGGGGTTGTATCTATAAAAAGGAGTGGGTAAGGACCAAAAAGTTGGACACGCTAACTCAAGCAATAAAATTTTCTATGAAACTTCCGTAGCGTGACGATAAATTAGCCATATTGTATGGATACTTTTCGTCGCTCAACTGAACTTTTTTCGCCTTCGTTGTTTGTATGGCTATGCTTAACCGTGGTCCACCTTTTTGGTCCTCACCCACACCTTTTTATAGATATAGTCCAGTCATGTTAGGGTAGCGTCAGCGTGTATGTAATTTTACCTTTTCTTACAGGTATTTACAATCTATATGGCGAGCCGCAAACATCTTCACTCTTCAGAGGGTGTACACGCTGGCCGTCTACGGCGTGGTGGCGGCTGTTTTCCGCCATCACCTGTTCGTATGGACTGTGTTCTCGCCCAAGCTCCTCTACGACTTTGTGGCGACAGTGTTTACTATACAAGCGCTATGGACCATAGCTAATATAGTGTGGTTCACGCACATCACGAGTTGGTTAGCGCAAGCGGTCACTTATAAAACGAGGCTGTGATACGAGTTTGGCAAGCGTGTTTCATTAGGCAACTGCGCTTGTGGCAGTTGTATTAGAAGACGCGTGCGTACGCCATGTTTTTGCCTGTCAATGGTGTTATAAAAAGTGGTCTCTCTTTAGTAATGGGCCAAAAATGAATTGCTTGTCCTGTTTTTAACCTCTTAACCGCCCCAGTCATCTAGTCGTGACAGCCAATGACAAGACTCATTCGCCAATGTCATCTATACGTGACCAACATTCAACTCGAAACAAAACCTTCTACGATGGCATTAAAGTTCCTATTATCTACTAGACGGTTTGTTCCGTGGCCTCCACAGCACGTTACTTCGTTTGTTTTGTGGCGGTGAGCAGTTAAGAAACATAGAAGCCTTTCGCAGAAATCCTATGGTAAATTAGTTAGACGTGACGTGTGCTGTCATTATGACAAGGTTCTATGGTGGCTCGATGATTTAAGACAGCGACAGGCAGTTCGGTTCCCCGGAGGGTTCTAATCCTATCCATTCCAAAGACAAAAGCAATGGGACGTTTGTTAGCTACCTATTAAAAATAAATGACTCTTTGTAAAAAGACTAACGTGAACTTATAAGTATTAAATAATTATAGAAGTGTAACTTTGGTACAACTTTCTTGTGTGTGATTTAGACTGCTGTATTACTTCGTCCAAATGTTTTATAAGTGGCCATTATGACTGTGAATTGACGTTTGTTTGTGAAGTTGTGATGTATTTTTATTTGTATTGTAAAGAACTAGTACTAGGATTTAATATTTCCAAGATATTCCACATTCCAAATTCACTGACGTGTCTCCACCGTCAGCCACCATGATGGCCGGGTCCTTCATGGTCTACTTTAGCCGGCGACGGAACACTGACGTGGCATAACAGGAGTCATGAACAAAATGACCAGGGCCTCTATTCAACTGCGTTATAACGATATCGTGTTTGACGTGTTTTAGAATCGTTTATGTCACTGTCCCCATTATTGTAAATGACATAAGAGTTATGAAAAAGTTGACAATACGGAAACACGTCAAATACGATATCGTTATTACCGTGTAGAATCCTAGCCCTGTTATAAGATTTTAAGGTGCCCGTAACGGTATATCGCGTAGAAATTGTAATATGGATATGCCAATAACCCCGCGATATTTCAAAATAAAAATTTTGGGGAAGGCCTTTGTTTAGCAGTGGACGTCTTCCGCCTGATAATGATGATGATAATAAAAACAATTGTAACAAAAAAAAAAATCTGAAAATAATGTTGTACGTTTAAGGGTTAAAATAATATCATCTAAAATGGTTAAAGTAATATTTTAAAAACCCCAGAATATTACAAACATTTTCTTCACATGTTTGTTTGTTTCACTGTATCTGTAGTTAACAGATTGCAAGGTAAAAAACCAAATCCAGTTTAGCATTTGCTGAAGTTTGAAGACCCTGATGATGAAGTCTGGCGGCGCCTCCGCCGTCAGAGCCCTTGCTCTCCGCTGTATTTAACGTAGACCCATCGAGTTTGGGCTCGTTAGATTGCTCTCCATAAGCAGCTGATGACCGTACAAAAAGTTAAAGCAGCAATAAAACCTATTTCACATACAGTGGTGGTCACATAATTACAGACACTGGAAGCATATTAAAATAATTAAGATTTGTCTGTATATTTTTTATCAGCCCGCTATTGTAACTTGCTACACAATTAATAAAATATTTGTGTTGTTATTGTGTAATGTTAAAGCGAAACATTAACAACAAAACTTGTCTTTTATTTGGTAAAACTTAATTGTAAGCAGTGTAAATCAAAGATAAGATTAGTAAGATCTGGCCATATAATTAAAGACACTCCATTTGCTTACAAGAAATAAATAAAAAAGAGTTATTATTGAAAATATCTTATTACATACGATTTCTAACATGTTTTTAGATACATTCCGATACGAATTAATATTTGGTCGCATGTCCTTTTGCAGCAATAACAGCACGACATCTCTTGGCCATGGAAGCGATCAATTTTGTACAAGCTTGAACCGGAATTTGCTCCCATGCTTCTGTAAAAGCTGTGTAAAGTTGATCGACGTTTGATGTACGCTTTGTCGCGACTGTCTTCTTCACCTGGTACCACAAGTTTTCGATCGGATTTAAATCCGGACTGTACGGGGGCCAACCCAAAACTGTCACAAACTGGTTCCTTAAGAAGTCTTTTACTACTTTTGCAGTGTGTTTTGGGTCATTATCTTGTTGAAACGTCCAAATGACCGGTAAATTTTGCTCGGCATAGGGTAGCATGGTTTCTTCTAAAATATTTTTGTACTGGTATTTATCCATATTGCCTTCTATCTTCCTGACTGGTCCGACACCGAGTCCTGAAAAACAGCCCCACACTTTGATATTTCCGCCTCCATGTTTCACTACTTTCTTGGTGTACTTTGGATCCATTTCTTTGTTCGGGGGGCGTCTAACATATTGTTTTCCGTCAGAATTAATCATATTAATTTTTGTTTCATCCGAAAACAGTACATTTTTCCACTCTCGTTCAGTCCAGTGTTCATATGTTTTAGCAAAGGCTAACCTTGCCTTAACATTTTGCTTTTTCAAAAGTGGCACCTTCCGAGACACTCTCCCGTGCAAGTTTGCCTCACATAGTCTTCGTCTAATTGTTCTAGCAGATACACCCGTCGACCCTCCAGAGCCAAATAACTCGGAACGTATCAGTTCTGATCCTTTGAACGGTTCTTTTTTTGCTAACAACACCATCCTAGAGTCTTCCCGTGGAGTAGTTTTCCTAGGTCTCGGTTTTCTGGGTACGTTTTCAGTCGTGTTGAACTTCTTGAAATGTTTTATAGCATTCATAACCATGTCCTTAGAACAGTTCAAATGGTTTGAGATTTTTCTGTATGACCAACCTTTGTTATGAAAGTTCAAAATAATCTTTCTCGTGGACGAATCGCAACTTTTGTTTTTTCCCATATTGATTCGTTTAAAACGTATTAATTTTAATGAAAAAAGTTAAATTTTATGAGTTATGTTGACGTTTCATGCAAATACGCGGCAAAACAAAGAAAGACAGAATGTAGCCTTTTTTTCTTTTCTTAAATTCAGAACACAGCGTTCACTGTCTTTAATTAGCTGGCCAGCTAGAAGTACGTTAAAAAAGTTTGTGTTACATTCCGATAATGAGCAGTGTCTAAACTACTAAGCAACACAACCTTTTTTGTCTCTCATTTTAAGAATACAACGTCATATGTATGATTTAGTAACAAATACATTATATTTAATACCTACTTTGGCAATTTGTAGTACCATAATCAAGTTTATTGTGATCAATTAGGGGGTGTCTTTAATTATGTGTCCACCACTGTATAGTCCCTTTACTATCTCAACATCGTATCGTATCTAATTGATTAGTAGGAAAAGCACTCGTGTTCCAAGAAGAATACAGACTACTTTTCCATCAAACTATTCAATCAGATACGAGGTTAAGAAGGTAAACCGACTATATTTCTTTTACGATGGTGTAGGTCAGTTACCATTATCAATCTATGGTAAATAAACCATTTATTTACCATAGATTGATAATGGTATGGTGTTTCAAATGTACAATACTAAATGGAAAGGACTGTTCCTACTTTTTCGCACCCTCAGTCCCACTAGTTCGCACTCACTGTTGAGGGTTTTTACTAGTGAGAATTTATTTCCCATCTGTTTACCAGAAAATAACCACTAGTTCTCAGTGCCAACAAAAGGGTGCGGACCAGTGAGAATAGTCCAAGGGAAACAATTTTTTTTTAACAACGTTTATTAGTGTTTAAATTAACAATGTTTTTTATATTTTTTTAAGTTTTTTTCTTACACATAGGCCATTACAGACCCAATACCAAACCATTGTCCTAGGTTAAAATAAATCTAATTTACTTTACATTATCACGTTTGCTAGACATTTTGACTTTATACCAAAATAATTGTTATAAACGTTTGAAGGATAATTAAGGCGATAGTTATTCACGAAACCTTTGACATTAATATAATATAGACGCTTAAGATACCTACTAAATTCTTAAGTTTCTTGTGTAACGGCCTTTGTTTGATCAGTAGTTAAACTGATTGTTAAAAATCGTAATGTGTAAAAGAAAAAGATTAAGTTTCGAACTTTAACCATTAGTTAATTTAACTAGAGATCAAACAACTCGGCCTCAGTAAATTAAATTTTAGAAGCGCCTAGAACTCGAGAATCTTGTTTGAATTATTATATCATCTTTATAATTAATTAATTAATTAATTAACAACAACCAATCAGTTGAAATATATTTAACCAAACCTTTTTTCTTGTAAGTTTTTTATTTATTGCTACGATGTGCTCAGAAACATCTAGTCATTGTATTCGTTCTACCCCTTCTTATAAATCCATCAGCGCAATATACCGCCCGGTCTTGCTAAAAATACTGTGTATATTTTGTGTATCAACAAAAATCTAGATATCCATGATGAAATATTTTATTACTACAATAAATATAAAATGCAGAATTTAAAGCACCAATTTGAAATAAAATTAATTTAAAGAAATGACGTTTCATTATCATTTTGTGGCTACGGAAGTTTCTTATGGAATGCAATTAACTGCCCTTACGCTAATAAAGTAGATATCGAAAAATATTGCTTTAATGTTTTATCTGCTTTGATCAATATAGATATTTATTCTTATAATATTAGTTTAGTCCTAGTGGAGGCGCTACGTTTCATCTTAAAACCCGTCGGAACTAATCCAATGATAACCTCCAATTTGGCACTACACCGACAAAAACAAATCCTCGGTGATAGCGCAAAACCGCGTATCTACCAAACCAAATAAGGTGTAATGCTTAACTTCACTTTAATATGTTCCTATTTTTGCACCGTATTCAATTTGTTAGATACGCGTTATCGCACACCGATGAAACATAGATACAAAATATATACATATTGAAATTTAAACGTAAATGCACAACGCGTAGAACAATTAGTGTGCGTTTCCACTCGATAAGGTGGAAATAACGATCTGCGTGCGAGACGCTGTGCGTGTTGTACAAACGAAGACACTGTTAACTGACCACCCATAATTAATAATAATTGCGATAAGGTTTATGTTCGATTGTAAATGTACAGTTAACTGTGTCTTCGATTGTACAATGTGATTGGTAGTTGTCACGTTTAGTGGAAACGCACCCTTACAGGTAAGTTAGAGTGACCCCTCTGACCGCATCCCTTAATCGAAACTAACCTAACCTTACCACCCATTTTTACATAAAGTACAATAGTCTACACTAAGTGCTTACTCACTTATCCGGGTTCACATAACGTAACGGTAAGCTAAAGATTTTTGATAGATGTAACAAATCAGTATATAAATAGGCAATGTAAATATTTGCAATCTTTTATCTTAAGTAGCGTAGACGAATTGAAAACAAGCTCGATAAGCGGTGTCGCTGCCCTAAAAGCGTAGATCGGCGGCATCGAGAAAATGATATGAACTGTATGTGGCCGACGCACCCTCCCATCCAATGCCAGCACTGGAATCTCGTTTCTCTAAAACAAAACAACACAGAAATGAGCCAAAGACCACTTTAAATATATGGGCGGAAGTTTTGGTTAGGCATTTGGTTGCGCGTTCGTGCACAATAAATATCGTCAATTTATTTTATCATGTTAGCAGAAAAGAGTCTTTAAGCATAAAATCCAGAGAAAGTTTCAAATTGTTTTATTCTTAACTTGAGTGCTTGGTCCATAACCTAAGCTAACCCTCATTTTCAAAATATCGAAAAACTTCGTTTTTCTGTCTCCCAAAAGTTAAATTAAGATAAAGGATAAATTCTTGCCCTAAATACCGAAATACTTGTTTAATACGGGTTTTCCCCCAGATTTAGGGGGTAAATAAGTGAGATGGGATTTTTTTAGGGGTGTGCAATTTTTAGGGACTATTTGACTCTTTAATATATTTTTTAATTGATAATATTAATATTTAATCCATCCAATGTTAAATTTATTCAATGTCAACATGTATGATTTCAAAAAATCAGAACCTTCAGATGAAGACGAAATATTTAATGTATTAAATAACTTATAATAAAAAGACTTTTGAAACATATTACAGCATATTATTTCTAAATCATTATGAATTTATATTTATACTAGCGACCCGGCAGCGGCTTCACCCGCTGCAATTTTTTTTTTTACATATCTTATGGGTATGAAAAATAGATGTTGGCCGATTCCCAGACCTACCCGATATACACACAAATTTTATTAAAATCGGTCCAGCCGTTTCGGAGGAGTTCAATAACGTACACCGTGACACGAGAATTTTATATATTAGATATTTTTTTGGGGGACAACTCAATAAACAAGGCGATTTTAGGGGGTTTTGACACAAACTTTAGGGATAAATATTTTTGAGAGTTGGTAACTCTGATGGAGAATAATAACAGTCAAATTCGCACGTTTCCTCTGTTTGAACGCCGGCAAATTACGTCATCGGATATTCGTGGCACTGGGAGGCGATTTTTGACTTCCGAGTGCTCGAAATCACAGTCGAGTGATAGAAAATATTAGCACACAAAAATATGTTACGATTATTTTCGCATGAACCCATCATCCCGTATTTTAGAAAGCCCTCACTCGAAAGCTAGTGATTGGCTTAATATATTCACGTGTTTTGAACTGAAGTTTATTCAGACGACTTTTACAGCAATCAATTATCGTTTTTTCATATCTTTTAGACGTCAAAACGATTGGTGAATATCGTCATCTTACTTACTCAAACTCATATCTGCATATTTTTTTTGCGGTTGGTAATTTCATTTTCGTTCAGAAATACTTAAGAGGCAATAAGTTTACCAACGGCAAACAAAATATGCAGATATGAGTTTGAGTAAGTAAGACGACGATATGCGACATTCTAAGCCTCTTAGAATATCGCATATTCAGGTCGATTAATCATAATAAAATAACAAGAACATAAAGTATTTCATACATTCGTTGCAAATGGAAATTGTCTATCGTGTTTCGCATTAAAATTTGTAGAAGTAAAGTATTTCAACTGTAAAATCACGAAAATTAGCGAAATCGGCAAAATTTCGTACACGGCCTCTTAACGCTTGCAAAATATCGGTTGTTTATGTGATTCTGCAAAAAATATGTATAGGCAAGGCGGTGGTACGGTGAAGGTACTGACCGCTCAGTGCGCTGCGATCTTGTACCGGTAGACCAGCACGCTGGCCACGCCCACTAGCAGGCTCAGTAGCAGGGAGCCCCACATGAGCATCTGAAACAATGCAGGATGCAAGTGTCATTGTGATACGTCAGGTAATGTATTTAAAAATATAAACGAATTAAATCTTCACATTAATATGACAATGTTTATTCAATGTTAAAAACAACCCGTTTAATCTAAGATTAATGCTTTTTTAATTAGACATGTTAAATAAGGTAGATGTCCGAGTGCTCGTCGGTGTACTAGTCTTTGTTTCCATACTTTGAATTGCGATAAATAAAATAAGTAATAAACAACTCACTTTAGCGATGAGAAATGTGTTGACTTTTGATATTTCACACGCTAATTTAAAATATAAAACATACTTTCAATTGAAAGCACCTGACCTGGCATTTACTCATACACTCCGAATTACTTATTTTTTTTAATTTTGAGAATATTCTATATGGTCACCATATTTATCAAATTCGATTTAACCAAAGTAAAGGTCAGTTCTCCTAAAACACATGAAAATGTTTTGGGTAGATGTATAAATGAGCTTAATATCACGACGCAAATAAATATTTTCTCTTGACATGTCGAACGCTCGGACGTCCACCTTATCTATCTATAACTAACATATAAAAAGTCAATTATTCCATCGATTGCAGGATTATAAGTCTTCTCCATATTAAGATTAAGTCTCGATATCGCAAAATTAGCTACGTAATCCTAGTTATAGCTAAGCCACCTATATACTGTAATTCTATGGAACTTGCTAACTATGTAAACAAACAATATATTGAAATTGACATCTAATGTCAATTTTAGTATGGCGGCTTGTTTACATAGTTAGCAAGTTCCATAGAATGACACTTTAGACCAATGTGTTTCACCTATCTACAGGGTGGCTCAGTTAGATCGGTCAGTACTTATAGGAAAGTCTGAAACTATAAGACATACGAAGATCTGTTTTTAGGAACCATGTCATTTATCGATTTCAATAATAATTGAGTCTGCTTACAAACATTTATAAAAATCTGTACTCAGCTCGGAAATCACATGATCACATAATCGATATTTAAATAGAAACGCTATTTCTATTTAGATATCGATTATGTAGGTCTTAAGCAGCAAATACTACTTTGAAACATGGTATTTAAAATTTATAGAATGCTTGTTTTTATATCCTTTAATTTATTTTATTAGGTGTTTGAAATGACTTGCATTTTTTTTCAACACAACGTTGAAGTCGTTTAGGAAATAAAAACAATGCATTTTATAAATTTTCGACCTCATGTTTCATAGTAACATTTGCTGCTTAAGACCTACACCATCGATATTTAAAAAGAAATAGTTTCGAGTTTTTATTTAAAAAAAACGTTCGCCTTCGCTTCCCGAGTTGAGACCAGGTTTTTTTAATGTATGAATGCAACTACTTTTGTTTTTACAACCGATGACATGGTTCTTAAGAACGGAATTCCGTATGTTTTAGTTTCAGACTTCCTCATACTGACTGATGTAAATAAGTCATTCTGTATAATCATATGCGTGTTTATCTTATCTTATCTTACAGATGGTTTCGTTTCAGATACACTTCGACCTTTTGAGGATCTTTTGTGCAATTACCCCTCTTACGATGTTTTTCCTTCACCGTAAGAGCATCGGGTCTAAGTTAGAAAAACTCATTGGTACATGGTGGCCGCGGGGGTTCGAACTCAGTACCTTCCGATCACGAGTCGACTCCCTAAGCCAATAGGTCACCGACGCTCTCGTATGCGTGTTTAGAGCTGGGTACGAATTTGAGCGGCTCGGATACACGTCCAAATTACGTGAGGCACTCGCACCGAGGTGCCTTTGAGCACGATCAAGACACACAGCGCGTGAGCGCGTACGAATTTGAGCAAAATAGGCGAGCCGAGCGTGCCTCAAGCCGAGGCTGCTCTAATTCGTACCCACCTTAGAATTCGGCGTGTAGTTTAGAAAAGATGCATGTGATGTGTGTGACCTTAGCTTTGGATGGTTTCTTGTGGGGGTCGGCGGCGGGGCGCGGCCGCGTGCCCAGCATGCGCTCGGCGAGGCGGCGCTCTTGCGAGCGGTCGCGCGTGGCGGCCAGCTCGCAGCGCCGCAGCTCGCGCCGCGCGCCGCCGTCCTCGGGCGCCGCCGCCGCCGCCGCGCGCGCCGCCGCGAGCGCCTCGCCGTTGCGCCCCATCGCCGACAGTATGCGGGACTTGCGGTACAGGGCCTTCGCGTTCTGGGGCTGGCATGTCAGAACTCTACTCACTGCCTGAAAACAACAAACAACTATCACGATACAGACAAATACTATATAAACATAGACAGGTGAACAACGAGCGATCTTATCGCTGATTAGAACAACCTTAGAAGGGAAGACGCCTGGTGCAGATTAATTGCAAACAATGACAAGAAACTATGTTAGTTACAAAACTTATAAATATACGCATCCCTAACTAATAAATAAATCATCAAATATATACTTATACAAATATATACTAATACATCAACATCAGGGGAAGAATAAAAAAAGCAGCTTCAATTACCTCTTTTACAAGAACATAGTGAATTACATTCTGAATCTTATTATTAAAACGCAGTAATTAACCCTGGAGATGGTCTTCGTCGACATAACGAAAAGACAGACATCATCAGTAAAGGGCGGACAATGAATGCAATATGGTGACGAAAGCATAAGATGGATAACGCTTATGTATAAAAATGTATCCAGATATTTGTAGTCATATCCATATTACGTATATTGTTTGATATGATTTGGACCTAATTTGCATCCGTTGTCCGCCCATGAACCATCAGGAATATTCATGAAACCAAAGGACCAAAAAACATCCATAAATTTTAAAGTGATACTAAACACAATAATTTACTAAAAACAACTAATATATGGGTCTTTTTTGGTCCTTTAGACTGAATCACGACCTATAAAAAATATAGTAGCTGGCTAGTTTGAACATTGGTTAATTAGAAACCAAACACAACAATTGGTTAAGTATTTTCAAAATTACTCGCTGGTATAAGGAGTTATATTTGAAAGCAGCAAATACCAGGCCCAGGGGGGTTATTATGAGCTAGCTTTGCAGTTCATTTTACGGTGAGCGTAAAGGACAGAGCTATGGCAGTTATATAGCTCTGTCCTTTTCTCTGAGCGTAAACAGAACTGCATAGTTATGTTATAATAACCCCCCAGGTCCTCAACAATTCAAAATTTGACGAGTTTTCTTTTTGTCATGTATTATTTGTGTTTATGTATTATAAATAATTTATCGTGTAAGTGTTTTGGTGTTATTTCATGTAACCTTGCATTGTATTTAAATGAATAAATGAAATAACTCTGTCCAAAGGCGGAAGGAAATATACCAAAGTAACAAGCTGTCAAATTTATTTTAACGATACCTAAATTATTAAGGTCCATGCAGCCGTTTTCAGTGTGTATAAATACGTAAGATTAAGTAGTGCATTGCATCCACTTAGAGCTGGATATGTCCTAATTCTATCATCACACTAAAGTCTTAACGAACCTGTAACGCGGCCTCATACACGCCAGCCTTCAGCTGCGCCGCCGCCATGTTGTTGTGAACGCGCAGTCGCTCCTCCAGCAGCGCCTGCAGGTCGCCCGAGGTGGGCGCCAGGTCCCCGGACGGCGTGGGCTCGGAGATGCCGCCCTCGCTCTCGTCCAACACGTCCAGCGCGCGGCGGTACAGCTGCACAGCTAGCTGGGCCTCCCCGCGCCCGTACCACCAGTTGCCGCGGGCGCGTCGGCGAATCCTGAAATACACTCAAATTCGTGCAGCAGTTCAATCATGACGTTAAAGTAAGAACGACCGTACATTATAAGTATAGTCAACCACAAAAGTTTTCTATCAAAAAAAAACGAAATGACGAAAATTTACTCATAGATGCGAGCGTGAATTTCGGAAATTATAATCTTCCGTCATCGAGGCGAAGTAAAAAAATCCGATGCGATCCTAAACCGAATTTTAATCACTATATTCACAATGTATCGTATGAAACATTTTGGAGACATCTTTTACACTGCTCATGCTCTTGATATATTTTTTTAGAGCCGTTCAAAGGCCCGTACCCGTTCGTAGGCGGGTAGGCTTGATTGTCCGTACGTAAGCTACTGCTGCCAGCTTCAATTACATCCAAACTTGTTTGTATGTTTATAAATTATTGTTTTGTGAGTTCCTACTAACACTATTTTTAAGAATTATTGTATTGTATAACTAACACAGTGATCCCAAGTTGATTGAAATAAAATTATTGATTGATTGATTGAAAGGCGGGACACATTTTTTTTTATGTTGCCTTCAAACATAGAAGTTGTCTCCTTCTGCATTAGAGTGATGGATCGAGAATGAATTTCAGCGTGTTGAAATTGTACATGTGTGAAATAAAAAGAATACTCGAGATTTAATAGCCACTCGATCTATCCCAATCTCTTGTCATGTCATAATAGCTTATTTTAGTCTCTTGGTAAACAATCAACTTTTTTTTTAATATCCTCTACAGATATCTGAAATTGATTGTAGAATACATCAAACCTAGATACCTAGACCTAACAATTCTGAAAATGGGTAGGTATTTTTATCTATGACAGAGCCTAATTAGAAGACAGGTATAAGACTAGAAGAATTCAGTTCAATTAAATTATAAATTTGATTTAAGCTAACTCATAAAAATGAGCACTTTGTCAATAATTTAACAGTAAAAATTGCAACACTAGTAGGTATATAAGTTATATGATGAAAATGTGTTTCTGTGAATAACTAACACAAACAGTACCAGATAAGGAAAACCTTGATCTAGAACACTATCTAATTATGTGGCTGTTTCCGTTTCGTGAGCCATGTGCCAAATATAAAAAGGAAGTGAATTGTATCTGTGTATGAATGCTTGCTCGTTTACCTCCTCTAGCATAAAAAAGAATAGAAAAAAATGTTATTTTTAAACTTAATTGACAACATAGTTTTTTTTTTAGAGGTATTTCTCATAAGCATCCAATTTTATTTCATTCTTTTTAATCATTATTTACAGAGAAAAAACAATATTAATAGTATCAGTGTTTGCTACTCCCGCTTTCGGGTAGTGGTCGACATGACGTCATTTAGTTTGTAACCGCGTTTTGTTTTATAGCTGTGACGTAGACAATCAAGATCATGTGGCGTTTAAGCTCTTAAACCATTAGCAGAAGTTTGTTTATTTATTTCATTAGCAAACAATGAATAAAAAAACTGCTTTTGAAACAAACCTGTAAGCATGAATTGTTCAGAAAACCTATAAAAAAATTACAATTGTCAATTAGTATCAAAACAAAATAGTGAAGCTATTTAACTTACGTTGTCTACAAGACTAATACAATGTAACTACTAATCAGAATTTGTGTTAAACAGAGCAGAAACTACTACTTAATTTTAGATTGCGGCATGATCCATCAATTTAATCAAGTTGACACGTTAAAATCGTGAGAGATACATTTGACGTTACCCTTGAGATGATTGAACCAAAATAAACAAATACGATGACGTCATAAGCGTGACATGGCAATTTTTGTTACAAATTGCATTTCTCCTACAAAATTGTGTTAAACTCGTATAATCACGGGTGTGTGTGGGAGTTAGTATGTTTGTTACGGCTGCATAGATTTGGATGCATATAGCTGAAACTCAGAATGGAGATTCTAGCTTTTTAAAAGCTAAAAATAGTACAAGTATCAATAAAGTAACATACCCAATTTCCATCCTCTCAGCAATAGGTAAGGTTTCATGTTCTGGCTCCTCTGTCCAATCATGGAGTTCTAAACGAGCCTCAAGCCATGTTTCAGGCCCTATTACTGGTCCTTCATAATTAACCTGTGTAGTTTCACCTATTAATCCCTGGTTTTCACCAGGCTTCAGACCCGTATCCCCATAAGCAAACCGTGGGGCTATTTGTAATAAACATGCTTCACCCTTGTACATAAGCGTTAAAGCTAAGTCCAATCCTTGTAGGATCTAGAAATGAGAACAAACAAATATTATACAAGAGCTAATAATATTTACTTAATTAGGGAAATTCGATGTTTGCTAATTAAGTCAAGCCAAGGCACATATTAGATCACTAAGCAAGTCAGCCTTTTGATGTTTTGAATTGTGCAAATAGTATTTACATAAATAAATAAACAAATCTGCCATTTCAGTAAAATCATATACACATTTTAACACATTCAGCTACAACCGATAAGTCAGGATGGAGATCTGAGCACTTGGGGTTGAATGTGTTAATTATAATCTACACTACTATTATGAAGAGGAAAAATTTGTATATTTGTATGATTGTAACAAAAAAACAGGACCAATTTCAATAATTCTTTGAGTGTTACATTTTAGAATGCGATATTCTTGTAGGCAACTGCTAGTTATACATATCCTGATGATATTTTTAACACATTAATTACTGGGAACCTACCATTTTATAAATAGCAATGCTGCGCAGGTTGGAATTAAGCTTAACTAAACTAAATGTTAGTATATTATGATAATGATGATGACAGCATGGTCAGCATTCAATAAACCAGTCACTCTTGTTTCAAGATAACATCAAACGTCTGATAAGGATAAGATAATATAATTTTCAGTGTGTTCTTTTGCTTAATGTAAGACATTATTTTAGAGTAAGAAGTTATCATAATGTTAATTTGGCAAAATATTTCAGGTCTATGAATATGAATCTACAAATCATAACACAAATTAAGCTTTACTTACAAACCATTGTAATCCTAACTATGAAATACTTATTATGTATGGCACTCTCCCCTCCAGCTATCAATTGATTACATAGAAATGCAAATAATGAATTTAAAATGATTGTTTTTGTTAAATATAAAATAATCGTAAATAATTGGGGAACTCTATTAATTTAATGTCAATATCATTTCTTACCTCATTATCACCCAAGTAAATCTTAACATGGTCCCTCTTTTCAAATGTGTGACCATTACCATCTTTGATTTTAAGATCATAGCTAATCCGGCAAATATCACTTCTGTGTGGCCTCTGATCCTCTGATTCATCTCCAGGTTTTAATATCTGTAGTTTCATAAATAAGTGCTATTATTAAAAAACTTTACATAAATACCCAAGAACGTGACTACATTATTCACAAAGTAGAGATAAATAATTGTACATAATTCATTTATAAAATGCAAATGAATTCACAGTTATATGACGTATCTAACCTTTTTAAGTAGGGCACCTGATCCTAACACATCCTGCCACTCGTCTGCTTTACTCTCCGGAGACTTGTCCGTCTCCGCGGCCGCAGCCTCGGCTAACTTCGCCTCATCGATCTCATGCGCCGCAGCTGTCGCCAGGTCCTCGAAGGAACTGCTCTCTGATTGATTCACCAAGCCATTCTCTTCTTCGCTCATCTTAAAAATAGCACAATCTACGCACTTCTTCGTACACGTAGTGTTTATCAATACGAATCAAGAGTAAAAAATATCACGTAAATCATCGGGATTAAATAAATTAAAACGGAGGTTAAGAAATACCCACCTTTTCGTGCGATTCACAAAGCAGATTAAGTAAAAATATGCTGTTCCAAAATATGACAAATCAGGTTTTTGGATATCGTGAACAAAAAAGTTGGAAATTTGAAGTGGATGTCGTCTGTCTGAGATTGTATTGTGATACGAATGATTTTGCACATCTGTATTATGATTACAAATTTATAAATACCGTATTGAAATCATTCACTTTATGTAAATTCTAAGTTGAAAACATGGTAGCCAACATAGCGTATAAAACCTAATGAACATATAGATTAGAAGAAGATATAAAGATAATGAATTTTCATTTAATTTCTAGTGTTCCCACAGATTGTAAAGGTGTGCCGGTTTACTAAACTAAGGTATATCGCAGTAACGGATAAAAATGCCATTTTTTCTATTTTGCCTAAAATTTTTAGGCAGTTTTAATAGTAAAAGACGAAAAGACGCTTCACCGATGTCCGCACTATCTGTCAGTGTCAATTTTATGTGTCAGTTGTGTCACTCTTTCTCTTTCAGTAAAACTGGGAATTCGCAGATTTCCTTTAATCGATTTCCACTATTTTCGGTACAGCATTTTGCTTATATTCTTTGTTCTAGGCGCTTATAATTATGCAGAAATATGAGAAGCTCGAGAAAATCGGAGAGGGAACCTATGGTACTGTTTTTAAAGCCAAAAACAAGGAAACGCACGAGATAGTTGCTCTGAAACGAGTTAGGTTAGACGACGACGATGAAGGAGTACCATCATCGGCTCTTCGAGAAATATGCCTACTTAAAGAGTTGAAGCACAAAAATATAGTTAGACTCTACGACGTCCTCCACAGCGAGAAGAAATTAACTCTAGTATTTGAACACTGTGACCAGGATCTGAAAAAATATTTCGACAGTCTAAATGGAGAGATTGATCTCGATGTAGTAAAATCATTTATGTACCAGCTTTTGCGGGGACTAGCTTTCTGTCACAGCCACAACGTATTGCACAGAGACCTGAAGCCTCAGAACTTATTAATTAATAAAAATGGGGAACTGAAATTGGCAGATTTTGGTCTAGCCCGAGCATTTGGGATTCCTGTAAAGTGTTACTCGGCGGAGGTGGTGACGTTGTGGTACCGGCCGCCGGATGTGTTATTCGGGGCCAAGCTCTACACCACCAGCATAGACATGTGGTCAGCAGGTTGTATATTTGCAGAGTTGGCTAACTCTGGGAGACCACTGTTTCCTGGCTCTGATGTTGATGATCAACTTAAGAGAATCTTCAAATTACTTGGTAAGCGTCTTTTGAGCATATTGCAACTTAAATGATAACTTTGATAGAATTTAAATTAATGCTACTAATACTGAATGTTGTTCTTTTTAACCCCTTACCGCATAGCATATTGAAAGTGAAATGCTATCTTTAAAATACCTTTCCAAGTTTGAATTTTGACAAAGCTACAATTCTTACTGCATAAATTATAAGTTTGAAATTTACTTAAAATGTATGTTTGAAAATTTACTTTAAAGATATTGCATTGTTTTTCTTATTTTTTTGATTAATTATACTTCAGATCATCAAAAGGACCCATTGAAAATAAAATAATGTAAAACATGCGTGAAGCTATAATATATGGCTTCCTATGCGATAAGGGGTTAAATAAAATGTTAACTGTCTGAAGGAAAATTTTGCCAATTTGTAGCAAGTAAAAATATACAAATAGTTCATAGTGAATATTAATAATACAGGGTGACTTCAAATTGGTAATACAAAATCAATGTTTTACACACATTTCCCCTAAACTTAGCCCTTCAATTAAGTCTCATACTTTTAAAATAATCACAAGTATTTTTTTTTAATTTTTAAATTATCCCATTTTTGTTGGCTTAACATGGTTATCCTACCATAATAATTAACAAAGAAGTTTAAAGAATTTCAAATGAACACTTTCCTCTTTGGTTATCCGTCACCTGTCACAATTTATGAAGAAAACATGTTTTGATTAGTAATTGTCACTTATCAAAGAAAATAAGATTGTATTGTAAATGTAGTGTAACCACACTTTGGGACTTTAATTATTTGTTTTGTTCGAAAATTAGCATTAATTAAATACAGTTAATTTTAACAAAGGGGTTAATGTATTATAATGTGTGGCATTAACTAAGCCACACAGTATAATAATCTAGCCTAATCAAGTGTTTTGTATTACCAATTTGAAGTCACCCTGTATATTAATAACTATTAATAATTACATATAAACTTAATAGTGCCAATATTTGTTTGTTTCTAGGCACTCCCAATGAAGACACTTGGCCGGGAGTAACCCAGCTACCCGACTACAAACCTCTCCCAATTTATCAACCGAGCCTGGGCCTGGCTCAAGTAGTCCCACGGCTACCCGCACGAGGACGCGATCTGCTGGCCCGTCTCCTTACATGCAACCCTGCTCTCAGAATGCCTGCAGATGATGCCATGGCCCATGCCTACTTCCATGACCTTAACCCGTCAGTCAAGAATGACAGATGTTAACAATCAATACATCCATACAAATGTACCTCTGAGTTATTAGTATCCAATAAGACAGAGGTACAAGAGTGTTGTGATGATTAAACAAAGAATTAAAGAGACTGTAGTGGTGGTTGGACTGGTATTCTAGGATGTCTATGTGATGCCAAGAGGCTTGTAGTTTGTGAAATGAAGCCCAGTGAGTGAGTGAGTGTTGTAGGGACAGTTTTGATCTCAATGAATTTGATGTTAGGTGTATGTACCAAACTAGTGCAAATAGGAATTTTACATTTATTGTATCTTTACCCATACATACTATAATATACTTTAAGTAAATACAAGTTTGTACATATTAAATGAAACTAATTTAATACTAATAATTTTTAAATATTAATGCTAAACTATAACATTAAGGTGGACATCTTACTGTTGTGAGGTAAAATGGCGGTGGGTTGGTCATTGTAATTATGAAAATTGTTGTTACCATAAGCTGGGTACGAATCTGAGCGGCTCAGCCTGAGGCATGCTCGCCCCTCGCGGCGAGCTGTTTGCGAAACAAATTGTTGCACAAAAATATTCGCAGGTGAGGCAGCGTGCTCGCCGCAAGCCGGCATTTCAAAATGGCGTCGGACACGATGACGGCCGCGGCTGTGTTTATCATAATTCATTAAATTATTAACCAAAAGAAAAAATCGCCTTGGTGGTGGAACGTCTGAGCAACTTTATCAAATTTGCGTACAAATGTGTCAGAACTTGTCGTTCTGCCCGCGGCACGCTCGGATACACGTCCAAATTACGCGAGGCACGCACACTGAGGCGCCTTTAGCACGGTCATAAAACCGACGTTCGACGGCTCGCCGCGCACCGATCGCTCGCGCACAGCGCGTGAGCGAGTACGAATTTGAGCAAAATAGGTGAGCCTTGCGTGCCTCCACCTGAGGCTGCTCTAATTCGTACCTACCTATAGTTTTACTTAATTGGTTGGCTGGTATCTTATCTATAAAATAAAACATTCTGTACATTATAAGATATTTAAAACCCTTGACTGACATTTCTTGTTGTAGCTGTTTTCATTTGGATTAATAATAACATTAATAACTTGTGCAATAAATTGTTGTAACATGATACAGTCCATTTCAATATATTATTTCTTACTATCCCGCGTTATATCCAGTTCAGAACGCAAAATATCACTGACAAAGTCACTTAACTCTTCACTTAATTCCTCTAGTCGAGTATTTGATGTGATAGAAGTCTTGTAACTTGAAGAAGATTCCATACATTCTGAGGACATTGAAGAGATGCCAGTTAACTCTGACATTTGTGCTTTGGTGATGCTAGATTGACCTGCTTTTTCAAATGATGATGCAGTGGCTTCACTTGATTTACATGTTTGTTCTGAAATTTCAGCTGATTTTGACATGGCTACACTAGATGTACCAAAAGATTGTGCTAACATGTCTGAAGTATTTTTAGAAGCTTGCTCTTGAGACTTCACTTGTTCCTTTTCATTCTTTTCCTTTTTTAACTCTCTTTTGATTTCAGTGCTCTCTGAAGCAGCCTCTCGTAGTAGCTCTGGTTTTAATAATAAACAACAGTGGTCTTCCTTTAGCATTATTTGGGTATTCTTTGTAGCAGCATCGACTCTCTTACATTCATCTCTGACTTGTGGACTTGTGTCACTCTTAACTTTGATATTTTCCTGTTTTGCGGGACAGGATTTGGATAATTGAATAGGTACATTTTTTTCGACTACCTTCAATTCATGTGCAGACTTTTTGGCTGATACTGTAAGAACACCGTCTGAAGACAGATTTGACTCAACATCTTCTGGTTTGCAATCGTTTGGTAAGGCGTATCGTCTCGTGAACTGTCTCGCGATAAATCCATGTTCGTCTTTCCTCTCTTCGTGTTTCCCTTCGACTAAAAGTTCGTTGTTTACCACTTTTACACTTATTTCGTTGGGCTGAAAATGTTGAACATCTAATACTACTTTGAAACAGTCTTTGCTGTTGTCTATTGTTGATCCGAAGTCCTTAACATCGCCCTGCATGCACCATTTCCACGGTCTGTAGTAGTTCGTGTTGTAGGTATTGTAAATAGGGAAGAAGAAATCGTTTGGAGTAATACACATGCCGAAGCTCTGGTCAATCAGTCGGGCGGGACACAATGACGGTGGCAGTGACATGGTACGGTCGTGATGAACGCAACTTCTGACGGCGGGTAAGCTTGAAACTGTACTAGGGACGACAACGTTGTGTTAGACGCTTTTAAACCCTGGCCCTACTTGTTTGTTTCTAATTTCGCTATGGTTGTCTCTCACGTCACCGTCGCGTAAGAAATAAAAGGAATTAATAGGTATTGCTATAATATTCTTGTATATTTAATAAATCTCGTTAGATTTAGATGAGTGAAGAAGAGTTTACTTAATTAAGTATACGCACATCAGAGAAAACTTACACAAATGTAAGAGATAAGCTAAAACTATAAATTAGTTTTAACACTCTGATATTTGCCGCCAAAGCGCCACTTTCCCCAATGGTTGACAGGTAGAGAATGCATTACGGCTTTAAGTTAGTCTTTTGTATACAGGGTGTCTCAAAAATCGACGTCAAGCCGGATATAGGTGATAGGGCAGCTCATAAGCTATTGATTTAACCCCCGTGTATGCTTAGCGATTTTTAGTACTTCCGGAGTCATTTTAATCGGAATTTCATTTAACCCCCATGGGTTAAATGGATAGCTTATGAGCTGCCCTATCTGTTTCCGGCTTAACGTCGATCTTTTTTGGGACACCCGGTAGGTAGTTTAGTTGCGTACTTACCTACATACGTACCTATATTTGCCGGACCAGGGTTCTCAATTTCAGAAACTGCTTATTTTTCAAGCTTTTTTAGGAAACGTTTTTCCAATCGATGAAGATGTGGTCTAACACTTTATTTGACGTTGCGCGATTGCTTAAATGAATGCAAAATTTCAAGTACTGGCGAGCGTCGTGGATTGAAAGCAATTTAAAGAGAATACGAGTCTTTAAAAATGCATACTTACATACATAACATCACGCCTTCATTTCCAGAGTGGGGTAGGCAGAGCTACAGAAATACCAACACCACTAAAAAGACTTGTTGACAATTCCGTAACCTCATTTTGCACAATCAGGCGCAATACACTGGTAAATATCTGAGCAAGATTGTGCAAAATGTGGTTAATCTTTAAAGATAAAGATAAAAAAGGTAAAGGTTGTTTATTCAGTAAGTAGGCTTTGGGCGCTTTACGTTTCAAAAATCCTCAAATTAAATTTGTCTTCAATAAGCTTGTATGCATTGTCGTTAACACAGCAGCGGTGAGAAATATTATAGGTAGGTACTTACTGATAAAAATAGTAAAAGTCGTGTTTCGTCCAGAAGAAAGAGGTGACTGACGAACATTAAAGTCCTTTACCACTTTTAAACCTTAATGTTAAATGAATAACGTTTTTTTTTTAATACAAATTTTATGTGGGTCATACACAGATTTAGGTTAGCGTCTTTCCTGTGGACACGCTGGAAGTTAACGTTTTTAAGGCCAAGACCATTTCCACATAAACGGCGTCAGGACTGCTTTAGATATCATATAAAAAGATAACTTAGATGCACACAAGCTTTTCATCATCATCATCATCATCATCATATCAGCCGAAAGACGTCCACTGCTGGACATAGGCCTCCCCCAAGGCTCTCCATTCAGACCGGTCCTGTGCTTTTCGCATCCACCGCGTTCCCGCGATTTTTACAAGGTCGTCGCTCCATCTTGTTGGAGGCCTACCTACAGCTCGTCTCCCGGTCCGTGGACGCCACTCAAGAACCTTCTGACTCCATCGGTCATCAGTCCTGCGAGCAATGTGCCCCGCCCACTGCCACTTAAGTTTAGCTATTCTTCGGGCTATGTCGGTAACCTTAGTTCTACTGCGGATATCATCATTTCTGATTCTATCACGCAGAGAAACCCCGAGCATGGCTCTCTCTATAGCCCTCTGAGTGACTTTGAGCTTCCTTATAAGGCCCATTGTTAGCGCCCACGTCTCAGATCCGTAAGTCATCACTGGCAACACACACTGGTCAAAGACTTTTGACTTCAAACACTGCGGTAATTTGGACGAAAAGATGCTGCGAAGCTTCCCGAACGCTGCCCAGCCGAGTCGGATTCGACGAGTGACCTCTTTCTCAAAGTTGGACTTACCTAACTGGACCGTTTGTCCCAGGTAAACATAGTCGTCAACAACTTCGAGCGCAGAGCCTCCGACCATCACGGGAGTTGTCGCGACATGGACATTGGACATGACTTTCGTCTTGTCCATGTTCATTCTCAGGCCAACTTGGTCGGAAACTCTACTGAGGTCAGCGAGCATTGCACTGAGTTCCTCCATGGTCTCAGTCATGACTACGATATCGTCAGCAAATCGAAGGTGAGTGATGTACTCGCCATTGATGTTGATGCTCGTCCTTTCCAGTCCAGAACCTTAAAAGCATCTTCCAATGCAGCGGTGAACAGCTTCGGAGAGATCACATCTCCTTGTCTGACTCCCCGCTGCAGAGGAATAGGCTTCGTGCTCTGGTCCTGTAGTCGGACGGACATAGTGGCGTTTTCGTACAGACACTTCAACACTTCGATAATATCGGTAGTCAACTTGGCACCGCTGGAGAGACTGCAGCACAGCCCAGGTCTTGATCGAATCGAAGGCTTTCTCGTAGTCCACAAATGCAAGGCAAAGGGGGAGGTTATACTCTTCGGTCTTCTGTATAACCTGCCGCAACGCATGTATGTGGTCTACGGTACTATAGCCTTTTCGGAAACCGGCTTGTTCAGGAGGCTGGAAATCGTCAAACCTGCGCGCGAGACGATTTGTGATGACCCTCGAAAACAACTTGTAAACATGGCTCAGAAGTGAGATGGGTCTATAATTCTTCAGCAAGGTTTTATCACCTTTCTTGAAGAAGAGAACCACCACACCTCTGTTCCATGCTTTCGGCGTTCTCCCTTCGTGGAGAACGGAACTGAACAGCGTCTGGAGACCCCTAAGGATGGGTTTACCACCCGCCTTCAGGAGTTCAGCTGTAATTCCATCCTCACCTGGGGCTTTGCCATTCTTAAGCTGTTTGAGGGCCATACTAATCTCGTATAGGCTGACGTCGGGGAGATCTTCGGTATAGTGTCGGGTTAATCTAGCCCTCGGGTCTTTAGCTAGATTTTCGACGGGTGTTCGGTTTGTCGTGTACAGCTGTCCATAAAACTTCTCAACTTCCGCCAATAGCTCAGGTTTGGATGAAATGACTCTGCCGTCGTCGGTCTTCAGCTTCATCAATTGGCTTTGGCCAACAGACAGATACTTAGAGCCCCTGTTACGCTCAATAGCCTTTTCAATACTTTTAGTATTGAATCGGCGTACATCACGCTTCAGAGACTTCGAGATCTGTCTGTTGAATTGCCGATAGCGACAAGCGTCACCAGAGGACTGCAGAATCATCTCGCGCCTCACCTCCATGAGCCTAAGGGTGGATTCCGAGAGCTTCTTGATCTTTGTACGGCGGATCTTAAAAAACTTAGACCCGACCGTTTGGACAGCTTCCACAAACCCGTCGTTGTAATCGTCCACGTCGCTACCTAGGCACTCGAAACGGTTTTGAAATTCGAGCTGAAAGCATTCGGGGTTTTGGAGCTGAGCGGGTGCCGGGCGGAGCGTAGACTTTATCAGTCTAGACCTTTCAAGCTTGAACTGGATATTCAATGAGCCTCGCACCATACGGTGATCACTCCCGGTTTTAACCGCACTGATCACGGAGACATCATTGAATATGTGCTTTTTCGTCGACATGATAAAGTCTATCTCATTCCTCGTTACACCATCAGGGCTCATCCAGGTCCACTTCCTATGCTCACGTTTTCTGAAGAAGGGGTTCATCATATAGAGTCCCTCCTTCTCCATAAAACTGGCCAGTAGGTGGCCGCGGTGATTCCTATGCCCCACTCCAAAATTCCCCACTCTCTGCTCTTCACCATCTCGTTTGCCCAGCTTTGCGTTGAAGTCCCCCATAACAACCGTGAAGTGAGTTTTGGAGCTATGCATGGCTCTGGAAACATCCTCATACATAGCCTCCACCTCATCGTCGGAGTGCGTTGAGGTCGGAGCATATACCTGTATGACCTTCAACGAATATCGTTGGGTCATTCTGAGCACAAGGCACGCTACTCTGCTCGACACGCTCTCGATCTTCACCACGTTGTTCACGAGGGACTTGTGGACGATAAACCCGATACCTCCCTGGGACTGGTGGTCGCCCTCCCGGAAATAGAGCAAGTTACCGGACTCCAGGGTTGTCATGTCCTCCCCCTCTCTACGGACTTCTGACAACCCTATGATTCCCCATCGTAACCTGCTCAATTCCTCCTCCAGTTCCAGCAACTTTTCGTCGGTCCGCAATGTTCGGCAGTTGTATGTTGCCAGGGCCAAAGGTCGTCGTTTCTGGTAGCCGGGTCTCTGCCGGAGATTACCTAAAGCACCCCCTGCCCCGCCGTTACCATGGCCGCTACCGGAGCCAGGAATAGCGGGGCCGCCGGGGACTAGGGGTCTGGGCTGTTGTTGTACATTCATGTTTTGATCTAGAACCGTTTGGGGGGAAAAATGCCGTAGTCGCCACGCTTGGCAGGCGGGTTGGCGACCGCAGTCATACCATGTAGTCCGCAGAGGACGCTGCTGCCCATCCTCCGGTTTATCCCTTAGTCGCTTCCTACGACACCCACGGGAAGAGAGGGGGTGGTGCTATTCTCGACCGGCACCACACAAGCTTTTGACCACAGGAAAGACAACTTTGGTTTTAAGTGTCTATGACCCATGTACCTAGTCCATATGCGCATAAGGCCGTTCTCCTTTTTACCGCAGGTGTCGATATCTTTCAATATCTTTCAAATGGGCTGACTCGACCCTATAGCGGTAGATAGTGGTTAATTGAGCCCGCGGGCTGAGTTGACCCTATAGCCATAGACAGTGGTTAAATGTGCCCGCGGTCTGAGATGACCGAGTCGTGGTCAACTGAACCCGCAGGCTGTGGCGTGTGGGCCGAGTTGCCCCCGAAGGAGTTATAATATTCGAATCCCAACGTACTCCATGTTTCTAGATTTCCTTAGTTTAGTTGTAGTGTAGTCTAGATTACATTAGGTGTTTTTAGGGTTCCGTAGTCAAACTAGGAATCCTTGTAATAGTTTCGCCTTGTCCGTCCGTCCGTCCGCAGCCTAGTGCAAAGACTATTAGTACTAGAAATCTGCAATTTGGCATGAATATGCATATTAGTCACGCCAACAAAGTGGTACAATAAAAAGTAAAAAAAAAATTTTTTTAAGCGTACCTCCTCTACACGTAACGTGGAGATGTATTTTTTTTTCGTCTACCCTATAATGTGGGGTGTCGTTGGATAGGTCTTTCAAAAGTATTATGGGTTTGTAAAAACAGTTTGTTTAATTAAGTGATCCGTTTATGAAATATTAGTTTTTAATGCACTCATTTTTGTGTTTAGTGTCGTCGTCGTCCCCCGCCCCCACTACAGCCAAAACTACAAATACTAAAAATCTAAAAAAAAAACTTTAGAGCATATAACCAATTTTAAAGGAAAACTAACACGACTAAGTAGACATCATTGGCTCTAGAGATACAGGCGATTAAAGTGTCTATACCTACTAAAATCATCGACGACGGCACCAATTGACTTTAAATAGAAAATTAGTGATTACTTGATGATTTTTTTATGTTTGTAGTACTTAACGGATTGGGAACTCTTGCCCGCGTTTTATTGTTAACCGTTGCTATTTCGAAGACGGAAAAATATCCTGTGAAAATAAATGAACGTGCTTAACCTTTTCGCCAATGACGGATATTTCCGTCATGGTTGAAAGCGCAAAATAGATCTGAGTAGCTATGAGGAAAAGTGGACATTCGCTCGGCTCTGGTTTTGTATTTGACATAGCGTTGAAAAGGGTGAACTCAGTTAAGTGTTTTACGAATTGTTTGATACTTTTGTCAACCCTAACAGGCATCAATAGTGATTGACGATTGCACTTTCCAATAGCTATTTTAACAGTGACATTAACGCGCGTATAAATAAACACCCGGTCCTCTGTGACCGAAATATCGAGTTACTGATATCAGACACATGATAATAGACTCCTAAGAACAGTCATTTACACGAATTATTTGCGTTATTTTCACATGCCCTCATTACTTCATTTCATTAGAATGTTGTTCAATAATTATTCTTACTTTCCAGATAAGTACCTCTACAGTCAAAAAAACTGGCCAAGTGCATGTCGGACCACCCACAGTGAAGGGTTCCGTAGCTGGGATGAACGTTCATGGTTAATTTTTTTTTTTTTTTTTTATTACAATCTCAAAAACTACACAGCGCACCGTGTTCAAAACAATTTTGGTTGGAAGTATTTAATATGTTCTACTACTGTAATTTTTATTAGAATGTTCTATTTAACAGTTCAAAAGCTACCCACCGGACAGAATTTTTACGACTTTAGAAGCGTATATCTCGCCAACTTACGTAAAAAAGTCACTTAAAAACCTCCGTATCATTTTGGAAGCCCTATCTAAAATACCCCACACGCTGACGTAACTCAAAAAAAATTTTCGTCCCCTAGTTATATGTATGGAGTGCCACCCCTAAATATATTTTTATTTAAATTTTACTACATCATTGTATAGCGGTTCATAGAATACATCTATCCTCCAAATTTCATTGTATAGTGCCAATAGGCCTGAGTTAAATGGCTATGACTTACAGACGGACAGACGGATATGACGAAATTATAAGGGTTCCGCTTTTGCCATTCGGCTCCGGAACCCTAAAAATTAATTTCCGGGCCACTATGAAACTATGTCTAAGTGACGTAATCAATAAATTCCTAACAACCTCAGATTACGATTGACTTATCGCGTTAACCATCATTAAACTATACCCACTACTTTCGCATATTACACTGTTATCAACAAGCAATATGTTTCTAATTACATTTCAATTAGTCTTAAGTATTGTAATCATCAAATCTTTAATTTGCCTCTGCCTCTCTACGCCTATAGTTTTAGAACTCGTACGCGCGCACTGGTCGGTCAAACTAGGACCATCACAGGCAAAGACCACAAAGAAGAGCAGTTTAAGAACTCGGCTTTTTAAATTCCAAATGTTCTTCCTGGCATAATGATCCTCTTCGTAAGGCCCACTATAGTACAAACAGGAAGATGTTTGAATTTGTATCTACTAGCAATGAAATAAAGTTCAATTGCGTTTGCTCTATAATGCCGTTTTCAATGTTTAAATAAAGAAAAAATTACTTTATTCCCATTATCATGTAGTCTAAATTAAATTGCCTTAATTATGTACATATTACATAATACATACTCTGTGTGGTTGCCGGGTTAGAATAGTGCCACTCCACGTCTTCCCGTGGATGTCGTAAGAGGCGACTAAGGGAATAAAGGCTTGTAGTACTGTTAGGCGATGGGCTTGCAACCTGTCACTAATACACTGGTAAACATCTTGGCCTGCTTGTGCAAAATGAGGTTACAAAATTATCAACAAGTCTATTTAGAGTTGTTGGTATTTCTGTAGCTCTGCCTGCCCCTCTCTAGGAATGAAGGTGTGATGGTATGTAATTATGTACATTCTATTGCACATTAGGCCTTACGAGGTTAAGTCAGTATACTAATGGTCAAAAAAAAGAAACTAAAATCAAATCCATTTTTATTGTTGAATGAGGATTACATATTTAATTAGTTATAATGATAAATCTTAAAGAAGTGTGGTCCAACATACACAGCCATCTGTAAACTAAGTTTTGCCTTTCTAGAAGAGAGATAAAAGGGGGAATCTCTTAAGTGAAATACATAATTAATTCCTTAATTACATAGTTAAGGACTTAATTGAGACAAAATTAACTTTCTTTCAACAAAAGTTAGTCATACAATCATATGGTTAATTTTCGTCACACTATGAAGAATTAAATACTTTTTAATTAAGCTTTTAACAATGTACAATACTTTTGAAATTCACCCATAATAAAAATGTTTATAATACATATTCCGTTATTCCATTAAGAGTTCAGCAAACCCTGGATGTTGAGTTGCTCAATTATACACATACAAGAAAATAAAAGTAATTAATACATAGGTATGAATGAAAAATATTTTTATTAATCTATTAGTTGGTGATAGTGCAAAACTGTGTAACTACTAAATTGAATAAGGAGCAAAATACACCTTACGGAGGTACTTGGTAAGGTGCATTTTGCTCCTTATTAAATTTGTTAGTTATGCAGTATCGCTCTATCACAGACGTATTGCCTCAATATTTTTACTATTAACATTCAATTACTCTACAACATTTCCATCTCTGCCCTCTTCCGTTTTCTGTGGTTTGCGACCATGTTGGCTGTGGTAAGGGGACAGTCTCCTCGTTGAAGCCAGGTCAAAAGTGCATTCTCAGTAGCAGCTGCAGTTGCTGCCCGTCTTCGCTCACTAGCTGATAGGGGCTGTATGGAGCCAATAGAATCACTTGACACACTAGCCGACATCAACATCCGGAATCTTTGTCTGAAAGTCTAAAAATTAAAATTTTAACTGTGGCCTGTTTCTCTTAACTTACTATACTCACTAAAATATGTATGTTTAAGTGCTTAATTTTAGTTTAGTATGTAATAAGGCTCCGTAAAGTCTACTAAGTGTTCTATTAAGTGTTTCTTTTAAATTGTGTACCTACTACTGGGTCCTGTAACACAGGGTTTTCTGGCTCAGGATCCAGGACTAAAGATAAATTTGTATTTACCAACTTTGCCAATGAATATTTTAATATTTTTTTTCATATTTACAATATGAGCCCATGCATTAACCCGTCGGAACCCAGTGACATCAATAGATGTCATACCCTTAAATACTAATTTTGAACTTTGTTGATTGACAAAATGTTAATGATTCAATTAAAATGTCTCACGGGTTCCGAAAAGTTAATCAATACTAGTCAAGTTGTAGAAAACTGCACAGCTCACTGTGTAGAGAAATATTATTAATCAGGTAAAAACTATTGGAATCATTTAGTCAGAACAACAGAAAAAGTAGGGTGGGTTAAACTTACATTTATCAAAGTTGATTTTACTTCTCCCTTTATATCATGTTTGGCAACGTAACATCCTAGTTCATAGAAATGTTGCCCCAGTTTATGCATATCAACTGTACACGCATCCGCGTTGAGAATTTCCCTGTAAGCATCCTTGTATATTTTGGGCAAATCAACAGTTAACAATGGTGGTCTTCTTGAATTTAGAGCCTCTGCCAGCCACAGAGGTACATCTAGGCTTGAACCAGCTTTAAGGTCATCTTCAGCCGCTGACGGATCCAAAAACCCTAAAAAAGAGCCATATCAAAATACCGGTATTCTGAATGTAAACAAGTTTGGCATTTGTTGGTATTTTAATTTAAATACACCAACCCATTTTTGGCAAATCATGTAGAAATTTGCAAGGCACTTTTTCGTTTGTAACTAAGATATCTGAAATGGATAGGTACGAATTATCCATTTCTAATGCTATGCTACCTACTCAAAAAAAACACAAATTATCACGTAACACGTAAAAATAACCTAAACAGCGACTTCTCTCCTGCTTCTTCTTCTTCTCTTTTAATGGCAGCCACAGGGCTTGTGCCGACTTCTCTCCTGCCTGCCTGAATTCCTGATTTTCCCGCCCATAATAATGAATGACAATGACATGACAGATAGTCTACAGCAAATCAAAGATCAATTTATACTTCTTATTCTGTGGTCGACAGATTATACAAAAATAAGTAAAGTGGTAATTCACTTTTTGATATGCGTGTGGGTGCTTGCTGTATCGCAATTTGCATGTGACAACAGTGACAAATTAATGTCCGACGTACACGATTCGAGTCATTCACTGCGTACGGTATACTATTGATATATCTATCTCTCTAATACAATAAAACGTCCCTAAAACATGACAGAATCGGTAATAAATTATGTTTAAGTCGGTAGGTCTCTGCATAATTCTCAATCAAAAAGCTTATTTACCGCTTCTCGCTCTGAATTTATTTAATCTGAGATATTCTAAGAATATGAGGTCGTGTGGGCACCGTAGAAAAATCTTACAATTTGTGGGTGGAACTAGCATATTCTTCGACAAACCATACCCTGATAATTTGTATGTCTGTGGACATACACTTTAATCTGTGCAACAACCGGAGCGGCGGCGGCGGAAGAGTGTCAAGCAAAACGAAGCGAAGCTACAGAATTCTGCTTAAAGTGATGAATTTGCTAATCATATTTGTAACCATGTTTAGTAATTTTCTTTCCCATGTGCATACATAAATATTTTGTAAAGATTCATGTGTTGCTAATGCTTAGTTTACCTTTGTGATTCAAATATTTTCAAGAGGCAGGAGTAGCGTTGTTCAAAATGTCAGGGTAAGTTGTTTTAGCTTGTTTTTTATTTATACTAATACAATTTATTTCGGTCTTATATACACCTTTGGTGCTAAATTAACTTCCGCAAATGTTTCAATTCAAAGTTCAGTCAGTTACTACTGTGATCCCGATATTGCCATGTATGTAAATCTATACTACCTACATACCTACAGGTTTTGCAAAAAATCTAGGGTGGCTAGTTTTCATCTAGTTAGCGATGTGCCAGCTTTGGAGGATCTAAAGTGATGACATGTCAATACAAAATGTTTTTCTTTTTAGATCTAACATATGCTTTATTTATAGTTCTGATTAAGCATTAGTATTATTCTGATATGAAAAATTTTAATGATGAAAGTACGGATTTTGCTAATTTTCGTCGGCATAAGTTATTTTGGTTTTCAACCATGTGTCTGATTTTCAACCAATGTTTAAATGAGATGAGCAAAAGTAAAAAAGGAAAATAACTTTGGTAACAATAGCGTTTCTTTGTAATGTATGTTTTTTTTTAAATTACCTTGCAACATGAGTAATTTAAAGTCAAGATGTAAATTTTTACTTGCCGTCTGAGAACTAGTGTAATACTCAAGGAATAAATAGTTTTATTAGCGAAAAGTAGTTCCATATTTTGGGGATTTTCATTGCCCATATATTAAAATATTTTATTAGGTAGGTACCCCACATTGTATCAGGTTAGGTTAGACTTATGACTATCACAAAATAATGACCCGCATATAGAAAAACCTCTTAGTGCAATGAAAATACTGCAAAGAGATACATTCTATGAAATTATCAACAAAACAAGGGTAAACCACCCCAGCCAGAGTAATAAAAAAGAAGATATTAATAAGTTTTGTTTCAATATTTGATGAATACTGCGTAAAACATGTAATAAATTCATATGAATTGTTTCAGAAAATCTTACACAGTGAGGGAAATGAAGACGATAGTGGAGTACCTGGTGGAGAACAGGGCATACAATGAGATTAGAGGTAGAAAGATGTGGATGGACTTTGCGAATTCTCAGGTTAGTAGAAAATTCTGATGCTTTTACTGTAAATTGTGGAAAGTTAAGACATCTATCTAATTATATATAATAGTAACGTGACTGACTCACTGGCAGACAACACACAGGTGAAACCACTGGACCTAGGGACTTGAAATTTAAAGGATATATTCCTTAGATATTCTAGGGGTGCACTATGAAGGAACTTAAATAGGGGGAGTAGTGGGTAACTAATTCTACACGTACATAGTTGTGGGTGTCCTCTAGTTGTTAGTTAAAGTATTATTAAAAATATGTATATGCTTTTCAAACACCTACCCACTGACTTAAAAAATGAGTACAGTGACGAAACATTCAAGCGCCGATTAAAAGACTTTTTGTTGGATAATGCATTTTACTCTGTAAGTGAATTTATTGACGCAAATTTCTCGACTTAAAATACCTATACTTTTGAGATTGTTATATTATTAGTATTATTACCATTTTGACATTTAACTTTGACCTGTTTTATTATTATTATTTGTATGATTATAATCTTTAATTCTCTCGCTTGCATAATTTACATTTTGTTTTGTGTTTTTGACGATCATAATATGAATTCTTTAAAATTGACATGTGCATGAACAATATAACTGTAACTTGTATTATGAAATAAATAAATCTAAATCTAAATAATCTCTACTGTAATAAATTCTCTGACTTTTCCATACAAACCAGTTTATACAGCCCTTATTGAACTCTGAAGTGGGCTGACCAATTTCATATGACAAACAAATTCAATATCAACTGGCATTGACTGTTCAACGATTCTCAAAAGTTTTAGTGCAGCCCCTATACAGCATAACTACCAAAGCAAATAAGGTGTAATATTGTAGATATATGTATATGTAGAACCTGCGATTTAAATTTTGCACAATTAATTTTGAAGGCGAAGTACCTAAAATCTTTAAGATAGCTCATTTAATAATAATAACTTTTTTTTTTTAATTACTTTACTGCGGGTTTTTATAAGCTTACCTAAACCGGAAATCAAACCACCTAAAAATACATAAAATAAACATGAGAATGATAATAAGCGATAGGAACAAGTGTTTCAATTAAACTGTTTCCACTCAATGTATGGTTGTTGTAATGTATATGTTATTGAACATTACAATTTTTTAATAGGTATGATCACTCAAACCAATATTATGTTTTATGGGACTAATGATTTAGGCTTTCCATTATTATGACTAGCTGACCCAGCTAATGTTGTTCTGCCTTATAAATACACTCGGCGTCAAAAATATCGCCCCTCCTCGGAAAATAATTACAACCGACTTTAAACCCTATTTGATCAAGGACAACAATATGATTGTTAGGTATCATTTGAAAGGTAATAAAGTGTTTTTTTAGGAAAATTTAAAAAAAAAGGATTTTTCCTTGGGGTCAAAAATTAAAGGAAATGACATTGCGTACAGTTGAAAAATGTTTATTCAAGTTTAAATTTACAACAATAAATGGATAATAAAATTTTACAAAAAGTGCCTAAAATTAACTTAAAACCTAGTGTTACCCCCCCTTGCCCTTATCACTGCCTCTAAACGGTCTTTCATTGATCGCACCAACTTTACGATGTCCTCTTGTGGAATGTTGCCCCATTCTTCAATGACTGCGTCCTGAAGATCTTGCAGGGTCGTAGGGGCGGCATCTCGTGACCGAACCCTTCGCTCAGGACTCCTGGCTGGCCACGGCAAAACGGGAATCCCGACCTCCTCCAGATAATCCCGAACAATTAATGCAGTGTGGGAGCGAGCGTTGTCGTGCATTAATGTGAACCCAGAGCCGACGTAACCCGCATATGGCATCACATGCTCTTCCAGGATCTCGGCAATGTATCGGCGAGCATTCAGGGACCCTTGGCCGCGAGTGCCTCCAGTCCTGGAGACGCAGACAAGGTCGGTTTTGCCGTCTATAGACATGCCCCCCCAGAACATGCAAGAGCCACCTCCGTAGCCCACTGTCTCTTCAATACAGGCTTGAGCAAATCGTTCGCCCGACCTTCTGTAGACTCTGGCCCGCCTGTCGTTGCAATAAAGACAGACTCTCGTCTCATCGGTAAAGAGAACCTGCCTCCATTGCTCAAACGTCCAATCGACGTGGTCGCGGGCAAATTGCAAGCGATCTCTGCGATGCTGTGCGGTCAACATTGGGCCTGTAGCAGCCCTGTGAGCCACGATATCCTTCTCCCGCAGTCTTCTTCTAACCGTAGAGATGCTAACTGATCTTGTCCGAGCTTCTCTGAGGCGTTGTTGCACCTCAACAGCACTAGCGAAGCGATTGCGTAGAGATGATGTCACGATGAAGCGATCATCTCTTTCGGATGTGCAGCGTCGCCGACCAGCCCCACGTCTTCTGATGTGGCCCCCAGTCTCCTGGAACCGCTGAAATACTCGGCGGACAGCATGACGGCTTAAATTGAGTTGCCGAGCGACATCACACTGCCGAACTCCTGCTTGCAGTAGTTCGACATCACACTGCCGAACTCCTGCTTGCAGTAGTGCAACCACTTGAGCTGATTCAGCAGCGGTGGTCTCCATGTTCGAGGGTTGTTTTCTTGCTTGAGTTCCTTAGATGTGTTCTCTTCGACGTCTGGATAGTGAATAATTGACATTTGACCTTGTACAGGCATTTTATACCCCTGGAAAAGGGCACAACTCGCGACCCTTCAAACGAGTATTTGTGCACTTTTTTTTCGAAACGCTCTGATTCACAAGCCATTACGTTTTGTTTAAATTAAACATTATTAATTTAAAACACATTAAACGTGATTTTAATTGATACTAATATTAATTATGTAACGTAATTTCCCCTCTTGATTTAGTTACCTTAAACGCAAGATGCCAATAAAGGCGTTATACCTAAACATGACTTTTGCCTTAAACGAGGGATGCCTATGAAGCAGTATGCCTGAAATGTAAAATTTACTAAGAAGCAGATTGCCTAATGTCGATGCCTACTAAGCAGGATGCCTAAATGGTTCAATGCCTAAATGGTAATATGCGTGCAAAGCAAAATGTCTAAGTGGTTAAATGCCTACACATCAAAATGCCTAAGTGGTTAATGCCTACAAAGCAAATAACACCAAAACTACCCCCCTCTCCCTGCAACGCCCAAAAGGGTTGAACCAAAAACTAGAGCCATCATTGTCCACTACATCGGGGCTATGATACCTGCCTTCTTCGCCGTTATTCTCTTCTTCGCTAACAATTTTCCAGTCTATGCACATATTAAACATACCAATCTCAATTCACATTTCAGTCATACTGCTTCTTTGGTATCTCTCGTTTAGTCCAATCAGCCTTTTAAGTCATTCTGTATTTAGAGCAAACTGCTATACAGGTAATTTAAATTTAGGCAATCTGCTTCTTAGTCAATTTTACATTTCAGGCATGCTGCTTCATAGGCATCCCTCGTTTAGGTCAAACAGCTTTTTTGGCAATTTCATGTTTAGGTATAACGCCTTCATTGGCATCTTGCGTTTAAGGTAACTCGATCAAGAGGGATAATTTCGCTAAGGTCTAGATTAGCTTGAATCTGATTTTCGCGGAGGGGCGATATTTTTGACGCCGAGTGTATATACAAAAATACTAAAATCACGATTATATTAAAAAATGGGGGGGCGGGGGTTTCAGACCTACTGAATATACACACAAAATTTCACCAGAATCGGTCTAGCCGTTTTGTAGGAGTTTTGTTACAAATACTGACACGAAAATTTTATATACTCGATTTAAAATGTATACATATGTATGTATGTACTTGTAATAATATTTATTAAATTTTATAATAAATTCCTTTTGAACTTTTTGCATTGTTTCTGTGTTAAACAAATTAATAAATGTATTTTAGTACATTACTGCACGGGCCGGGAAATGGCCGTTGCGGGACGAGTATAAGTTAAAACATCCGCCCTACCCTGCCGGGGCTTGTATAGTGCTTTTCTCCAACAATGCGAGAAATATAAAAAAAATGCTTAAATTTATATGTTAAGTACAGCACAAAAATTACTATTAAAAAAAACATTGCCGCCATCGGCATTGATATCCCTTACAATGCCATTTAAATTCCAAATAAAATCACATTTTTTTGATCTAATAATCTAATTTAAATAATAACATTAATTACGCGCTCAAGTTAAATCGGCCATTTATTTTATATATGAATACCATATGTTTAAGAAATAGTAAAATAATTTGATACTTTTTAAATACGCGGTAACGGCGTTCGTAAATGTTAACATTTTTAGTAACATTTAAAAAATAAAAAAAACTCTGAAGAACTTTAATTGTATGAGTATTTGGCTGTTTGGACTTTGTTACCCTAGTAGAAATATCGTTTTAAAAAGTAAAAATTGCAGTATGGAATGAAATTTCATGCCTGTTTCGGGGCCGCAGTAATTGGTAAATAACAACTTTTTTTTTATTTGGCCTGGAATGCAGACCTTCACGGGCTGTTTTAACAATACTAATGTTAACGTTTCCTAGCATTTAGGAGAAAACATCCATTCGATACACGAGAATAATAACGTTTTTATTCTTCTATTGTTTATAGTCACTATATTGTTGAAAAAGCTGGAGGAGGCCTACACCCAGAGAGGGGTCCAAATCTTTGGCAACTAACTACAATTAACTAAACTAAGAAAATACTTATAATACTAACAACTCGGAATTTTGTAAATATGGAAAAATTTGTAACACCTGTATTTGGAATTATAAAGGCTTTATTATTATTATATTGTTGAAGATTCTGATTGGGATTCCATTTGCACATTTTCCAGGTTACAACCAGGACTTGGCAAAGCCTCAAAGAAACATTCCTGAAGCGCATATTACCAGACATTACAAACCCTTACTACAAGTTAAACATTGAGCAGATCAATAGCTTCCAACGAGGGTAATTATTTAAATTATGTTCTTAATATTTTATTAATAACACAGCAAACATATCTATCTTGGTTTTGTTTCTTTTCAGTATTGATCTCACACATAAAGATAAAAACAAACTGGAATTTACATCTGCAGATGAAGAACTTAATAAAGGTAAAAGCAACAAAGTCATTATTAATAATGTTTTAGCACAATTTAGTCCTACAATTTGATTCTTTTCAACAGATGTGAAAGGTGACAATGAGCAGCCAAGCACAAGCAAATCTAATGATGGGGAAAATGGCACAGGTGAGGATACAACATGTTCAAAAATTGTACACAACAGAGCATCCACTGAGACTCTTGTTCTTGGAAACTGCTATGAGTCTGCTCAAGACATCCAGAGAGATTTAGAACAAAGCACTGATGGAGAACAAGCAAATGATGATGCAATATCTGACTCCAAGTCTGCTGCTAAGTCTGTTAGGGATTTTATAGTTTATTCTGAACCTTTAACACCTATGTTGCAAGAAGTCCTAGATGATTTTGCTACAGATGAAAGTTCGGACAAGGAACGTCCTATGGAAATAGATGAGGGTTATATGGCTCAAGAAAAAAGCTTAGGTTCTCCGGAAGTTCAATCTCAAAGTATTCTTAATACAAGAGCAATAGCGAGTGAAGTTGCAGTTGAAATTACAAGTGATTGTAGAGGTGAAATTGAAGAAAAATCAAATAATAATATTGAGAATCAGCAGGTTACAGAGATTCAAGAAGGAACTGTAATAAATAATGAAGAAAATACTCATTCACAATTAAAAGATGTCATGGATTGGGTTGATGAAGCACTTGCATTAAATGTGGAGTGTAAATTAAATACCAAAACTGTAGAAAGCCAAGAAAAGATAACAAGTTCTAATGGAAATTCTAGTGCAATGACAGATTCATTACTTCCTAACAACCAAGAGGCGATAACTTTGAAATCGCCTGTAATATCAACACCTGTTCAGGAGGAGGCTTCAAACAAAAGGAAACATTCCAATTCCGTAGAAAAAGATGAAACCTCCAAGAAAATTCACATTGATACTGACCAAACAACTGTTACCACAGGATCAATAAATGAAAAAGAACAGGATGAAAATCAAACTAATAGTGTTCATGAGAGTAATAAAATTGAATCTCCAAAAAAGAAACGTAATTTGACTTTGAATATAAGTAAAGATTCTAACATTCAAACTGAACCAACAAAATTGAATAGAGAAAAAATATCTAGTCATGATGAAGTGACTACAATTCACAGCCAAAATTCAGATGACAGTGAAAATAATAACCCATCCTCATCACAGGTTGTAAATCCATGCTTGAAGAGTGTCAGTTTGTATGCTGAACAATTTTCTTCAGCAAAATTTAGTGATTCAGATACAATTAATAAAGAGGGTGAAACCAAACCCAAACATATCAAAATCCAAGAAGAAAAGTCTGTTACAGGTAATACTGAATCAGAAGTGATTATTCTAAAATCAGACTCTCAGACACAATCAGAAAGTGAAAATTTAAAAAAGCATACTCTGTCATCTGCCAAAGTGCAGAAAGCACAAAAGTTAGCTAGCCTATTTGGATTTAATAATGGTAAGTGAATAATTGGTAGGTGTTCCACCATCCCAAGGGCTAAAAGGTATTAACCTAGTGCTGTGAAATTATTCTCATTACTGCTTATGGTCACTGGTATCCCGCATGGATAGGGCTTCGCACAGTTGGTGTCAGGCTTCAGGAAGCGCCAGTAGGCAGGCGCGCCGCACTCTGCGATTACGTTCTCCGTTACAAGTAGATGCCGGGCGCCCCGCCGGCGGGGTCTATTCAGTGGCTGCCACGCACTGCCTCGTAGCAAAAGCGTGATGCCTGGCGTTTTTTGCATTTTCGTCGCAAGTAAACGTACCGCATTTGTAATTTTGTATAGTTATTGATATTGTGTGTAATGTGTGTATTTAGTAATTGTGTATACTGTTATTGTGTGTAATTGTGTCTTCTATCACTAATATAAATAAGTACTTTAGTTTGTGTAATCAAATCAATCATCAATGTATATGTATAATGTTACTAATATAAATCTCATTTATGTCCAAAAATACAAAATTAGATTTATATCGTCAACATTGATACTAATAATTAAGACAACAATAACACAAATAATTGAGGCAACCTTATTAAGCAAAGCAACTAATAAATGGTCACTTATCTGAATATCAAATAACCTTGCAGCTAGCATCTAGACTGTAATACCAGCGCCACCACGCACAAGTAGTATCTCTATTTTTATTCTATTTGTTACATTGCAAGTTAACGTAACGCATTCGTCGCGTTATTTCAATATGTTAAAAAAATGCAACAAGACTGCATTACAGTAGATTACAGCAACGCTAATAAAATATGGTAGTTTAGTATAATTCAATTAATAACGTGAGATAAAGTGAGATTTATTATTTTAAAGGGGAATAAGAATATACTGCCCTCCATAGTGAGATAAGCATCTACCTAAAAGCATCTACCTAAAGGTTAAATAAGGTACTTAAGAGTTTTTAAAGATGTATCTGTTGGTGATCCTTAATAAATAAATTAATAGTGAATGCAAGAAATAAATACGCAATACGTTATTTTTTTATTTCTACTCGTTGAAAACCCGGCGATGCGGCAAGTGGACATGCATTTCCCCTGTTGGTGCACAGCTCTAAGGTTCCATTTAACTCGCGCTGGAAGTCAACGACCTTGGGAGGCCATAAATCATAATATCATGCTTAGGCTTATAAAATTTCAGCTTTCTTATTTTCCTAAAGTCTTCTGTACTTGTACTATTTATTACCTACCCTCAGCCACAGGTAAGTATGTACGGAACCCTAAAAACGAATTTGGGCTAGCCACGCTAATTATAAATAGTGATTTAATACTCGATGTGTAGTCTATGAATTTTATGAATGCGTGTTGTGTCAAACCTGCAGCTTAGAAGACCTTAAAAAGATCCCACGAAAAACATTTTCATGTAAAATGTTGCCCTAACTTCACAAAATATGTGGCATGGCCGTTTCGTTCGTTCGTATCGTTTAGAAAACGAATGAACAGTGATTTTTTTTCACCTTATGACTAAGGTTTAGAGTTGGTGAAGTTAGGGCTTGTAGAGTTAGGGAGTTTAGAGTTAGAAGCTTGGTTCTATATAGATCTGATAACTTTGTGACAGTGCGAGCCATATGATGTCGCCTTGCCAACATTATACACGAAAGTGTTTTTGGTGGGATTTCACTTCTTTTTGTAAGTTATGTGGACAAAAGCAATAAAAACTGGTCACTATAGAAAGTTTAAGACCCGTTTTCTTTGCTTCTGAGTATATTTTGTCATTTATTTTTTCAAGTTTTCGAATGTTTTTTGTGTACTAAATACTAGCTTACATACCTAATTTCAGCTTTCTAGGACTTCAGGAAGTAAGAATTTTGATGATCATCAGTCTGTGAGTCAGTGACGAAATCAGGGGTTTTTAGATATCAATATAATCTAAAGTATAAAAGCCATGCAATTAAAACTTTATAATTTTAATAAGTTCACTATTGAATTATCCCGAGAATTTTGTTTATCTGGTACAATCCAAACCCAAGTTATGAGGGTTCAAAAAAACGACAAACCGCTTCGAGAAAAAGTAGAAAATACCCTTACGCTTTGCTTGGCTCGTCTTGGCGGGGGCACGACCGTGCCCCCAGATTATTTATTGGTCATATTGATGTTACAGTACTCCCAGCTTAATAGCTTTCCGCTGGCTATACATGTATACGCGAAATAATTGTCGTAATTTTTTTTCATAACATGAAGTTTTAAAGTCTTAGTTTAGACCCCCTGCAGTAACAGTAGTAACACTATACAAAATCGACGACAGGAATGACGTCACAGCTGTTGTTCCATTTTTAAAATATAAGGACCTTGTAATTTATTTCGTAATTAACTATATTTAAGCCAATACCGTTGAATTAAAAGATTACGTAAATAAAATGAGGAGGCTGAAAAAAACAGTCTAAACATTAAAAGAGATTTTAAAATTCTAGCAAGTTTTGATTCTATCTAAAATCTTAATAAACGGGTAAAAACTTAGTGTATTGCGTTTTATATGCTTTTTTATATTTTCACCTAAATGGCATCAATGAAACTCAATTCTGACTTTCATGCATGTTCTCTTTTGCAGATTTTTTTATTTTTATATTCATGTTTTAAGTATTTATGTTGACGATCTCAATGTAATTTCGTATTTTTGACATGGAATTTAATTTATATTGTTACATTACTTTTAAATAAATAAACTAAGCTAACTATTAAATAACTGGTGGTACGGTAGTAAGACATTGATTGTTTGGTTAATAACTTACTCCTTACAGGTACAGGCGCAAAGAAAAGGACTAGACAAAGGAGAGCTATCTCAAGCAGACGGTAATCTTTGAGTATTATAGCTGAACCACTTCAACCTTTCCTTACCCGTTTCCTTTTCCGTGCACAAATAGATTACAATTGTGGGTGCGTCGTTTTCGTTGTGAGTCAGACAAGGGAAACAAACCAGGCAACCCTAATGTGAAATACCTGACTTGTTGCATTTTATTCAAGCCATTAAAACAAATAGTGTATTTTTTTAAACCGTAGCTTCCAAACTGTTGGACCGATTTGAACGCGTTTTTTTAAAGAAAGCTTGTTATCATGAAATCCTTTAAGGAGCGCTTACACGAGCAATAATTCTAAAAACTAAAAACCGTCAAAAGCAAGAAATAACTATTAAAATTATTAGTAAATAGGTCAGTCCAAATGAATTCGGCTTTTGGTTATAAATATTGTGGGACGCCGACTTCAGTTGACTACCTATCATTTGAAAAGAAGTTATTTCTTGCATCAAAGTATAACATCTCAAACAAAAAAAAACAAATCGGTCCAGCGGTCTTTAGGTAATCAGGAAACATGCGTAATAAAAAATCCCGACGAATTGAGAACGGACTCCTTTTTCTGATGTCTGTTAAAAATTAGAGTTAGACAGCTATATTTTACGACTATAAATTTCCGTTAAAAGTTGCCCGTGTAAGCGCACCCTTAGGTAGGTTATATGAAATTAGGATATTAATATTATATTGGGAGTTTTTATAGTTATATTAGGTTTGTATTTAATGTTGTTTCAGCTATAAACAATCCGACTCGAGTGAATGGACATCCGCAAGCGAGAGCGAGTATGTCTCCCCGCCTAGAGGCCGTCGCAAGAAATACAGTGCAAAGTATTTGTAAGCTCATCTTAACCTAAATAATCTCAAACGCACAACATTTATTTTACAACACACAAATAAGAAGGGATGAAATAGTAGGACATTTATTTATGTTAACGCGGCCAATGTACGCGTAGCACGCATATCGAGTCGCCTTTGAGCACGATCAAAAGACCGGCTCGACGGCTCGCCGCGCGCCGTTCGCCCGCTGCTCGCGCACAGCGCGTGAGCGCGTACGTATTTGAGCAAAATAGGTGAGCCGTGCGTGCCTCTGCCCGAGGCTGCTCTAATTCGTACCCACCGTAACAGGCAGACAGAAAGACTCACTTTCGCATTTATATTAGTACTAGCGACCCGCCCTCGCGTCGCTCCGGACTAAAGTATTATACATATAAACCTTCCTCTTCAATCACTCTATCTATTAAAAAAATCCGTTGCGTAGTTTTAAAGATTTAAGCATACATAGGGATATAGGGACAGAAAAAGCGACTTTGTTTTATACTATGTAGTGATGGATGGCTCAGGCGAGTTTAAAGAACAAAATGACACAAGAAATTTGTGAATAAGTTCTAGTGACAGTAATCGAAAATTGTCATAAAGTTATTCTAAAATTTAGCTATTCTCATAACATGCTCCCTCGAAACCCCTCGAGCCCCGTCGAAAAAAATATCTAGAGAAATGCAATATGGATGCATGTTTTGTTTTTCATTCTGATTAAAAACTCAGATACATTTCAAAAGGGGTCCGTCGCTAAAAAAGTTTGTGAACCGTTTGTCTAAATAAATGTTTCACGACCGCACTCGGACTCAGTTCAACGACGGTTAAGTCGTTCCTTGGACACGATTTTTCATGCACAAGTTTGAAATAATAATGAGTTAATTGTGTCTAAAATGTCTCTGAGTACGGCGTTAGGTAACCTTCTAAATGTTACAGAAAGCCGCGGTCCTCGAGAGTGATGTCACTGGAGGAGGAAGGCGGCCTTTTTGTCATGCTGGGCAAGAAAATATACCCACTGGTCAAAGATGGGAAGATCGCTAAGAACTACCTATCCTACTTGCCTGAAAGTAAGCTCACTGTTAAACTAAATTGGGTCCCAGTGGCTAAATATCGAATGACAGTTTATGTCTGATTTGTTTAATAACTAAATAAATGTTTCAGTTTATTATTTTTTGCAGGTGACCCCGACAACGAAGATTCTTGGAAGTCCAAATATGTTGAGGAAAAGAAAAGAAATGCTGAGTTGGAAAAGTAAATACTGTTGAAACAAAGGCTTGAACAGCGTTTTTTAAATTGAACAAGAAAGACACTAAACGCAACGCGTTGCTATGTGTACACATTTCAAAAATATCTAAGGATCAAGAATATCCCTAAATTATGTTGATATTTTGCAATGTACTGTGTTGCAATACATTGCTTCTATATATATAAGAATTAATCTCTATTTCCCTTGGTCACGGCATCACGCAACGGCTGGACCGATTTCGCTATTTTTTTTGTTGTGTTCGTTATCGGGAAAGTCATAAATTTGCAGCGGGGCGAAGTAGCTGACGGGTATAGCTAGTTTGCAATAAAATTTGGCGCCACTGCGGATTAAAAACACTAAAACATTTATAAATTAGGGGTATTGTGATTTTAAATGTTAATTTTAATCTTTTTCGTCTTGACAGAGTTATTGAGCAGTCTAAATTAAAACTCACAACGGAGAGTAATGCTAATACTATCAAGGGTAAAACAAGTCCCACCGCAATTACCCCACCGTAAGCATCTATTCCATCTTATAAGCCAACATTTACTTTAAAATGCAAGTAAAGCATGTTTTTATGCTTACTTCCTCGTGGTCCTACTAATTTGTCCTACTAGTCAAAAAGTGAACCTAGATTTGATCACTAAATAGTAATTATGGTTGTAAAAGTAGGTAGGTTAGGTTCGTTAGGTATCTTCAGATGCCCGAAGGGCAAAACCACCTAGAAGTAGGAGCCCCGCCTTGGGCGGGGCTCCGTCGAAAGTCAGTAGGACAAAAATAGTAGGACCACGAGGAAGCGGCCGTTTTTATTATTAAAAAGCCTTAGTGGTGGTTAGCAAAGAAACTGACTGTTAATGAGATATATGCACTAAACTCTATTTTTACAAAACAATAAGGAAATGTATCTGTTTGCAGTATCTTAAATTCGCGACCATCTTCGTCGGAAAAATCTGTTACAAAAGTCTGTCCTGTTGGTATGTATATAAAAATTAAATGGTTTTAGATAGTAAATATCTAATTTTAACGAACAACATATATTGTATTTTTTTTTAAGGTAACGACGGAAGTAATCCGAGAGAGAGTATGTCTATTGAAAGGCAAACCCCAGATAAAACCGTCAAGGTTAAAATCAGCAAATTTGACCAAGTAAGCTTGAGATTACTTTTTATATGTAACACTAGGGTCGCAGACGAGACAAACACTATAATAACCTCGTTAAGCCATACTAAAATACAGCTGGATTGTCATGTATGGAAATTTGAATCTACCAGCAACCTGATAAAGTTCAGTTACGTTTGATCTAAAATGCCATTTTCAAGAAATGTATATTGGGTGATTATCGTCGATAGTGTGACCATCTTATTCACTTTTGGCCATTCCGGATCATGACCGCAAAATCACCCAGTATATGTATATATTTTTATTATAAAATCTTTAGTTAAAACTTACAGTCATGCTACACGTATTAACTGTTAAAAAAAGAGATTCACAAAAGCAAAACAACAATAACAAGCTTATAACAAGTATTATATGATATGGTATGTGACACTTTCTTGAGCTTGGGGTGATAATGGTCTCCAGATATCGGTTGGCCGATCAATAGTAACGCTGCTCCGAGGTATGAAAGATGTCCAGATACTCATGCGGGCTCCTGATGATTGTGTTGATCTCTAGTCGACTACGAACATAAGCATTAAATAAGACCGTGATAGCACTACGACTACTGAATGACTTTGACTGCCGAATGACATGACAAAGCCCAGACATCTCCTTGCAGTATTACAGTTCACGATGATATCACTATTAAATGAAAGCTATGCCGAGATCACGAACTGAAGAGACGCGCGATAAACATTCGCCCACCAATGCATAATCGTGAACAACGGGCTGCCGAGCTTCGGGTATATGACATGATAGTGCATTTATCTTTATTAAGGGACAATTTATTTTTGTCACACCATGCACACAGCATGTCAATATCCTCTTGAAGTTTGAGGCTGTCAACTTTCAGTGAGGCAGTTCACATAAATTAATATTGTACTCATTAAAATATAGGATAAACTTAACCGCGGTAATAATGTATCTCCTATGGCACACTGGGTCTCACAAGGATAAGTCTCGGGACTTGTACACCGTATCAAAAACAATAGTCGACTCGCGCCAATGTCGGGTAAGAACGTAAACTCTACGTTTCGGTTACTTACGTAGGCATATTTTGCGCTGTCAACCGTGACGGATTGATCCGTTGTCGGCGGTGATCCTGTGGTGCAGATATCTATATATTTATCAATGGCGTTAAAAGGATTAAATGCCAGGTGCGATTATTATCTATTTTATTAGAAAGTAAGCGAAAGGCTGAATATAGCTATTAGCTATAACCCTAACCAATTATATTAAGTACGTTGCCTGCCAAACTTTCATAAAATAACCAAACAGTTGCGACCGCTGACATGCACTCAATCTATGAAGGTTACCATTTTTAGGATGCCATAGTCAATAAGGAACCATTCCGTAGTCAACAAAATGTCTGAACGCGTTTCTGACGAGTACTGCCCACCTAGTCGAGTTCAGAATCATCCAATTAACGATTTTATACAGTTTTGGCCGCATAACAATGGACACCTTTACCAATAGAGTCGACTTCAGTTTATATGGCAACTGTACATTATGACTTGATTCGCAGGAAGTACAACTAGAAGGGCACTGGCAACACATAAACCCGATGCTGGCGCAAGTGGTTTCCATATTCAAAGAGCCCACGAGGAAACCGTCCATAGAGAATATCCCCTGCTTGGAGTTGTCCAGTGGGAACACCACTCCCAGCGTTACAGCGGCAGGTAAACCTCATAACATCATTCATTACTTACTCTTATTATTAATGCAAAAGTATTTGTGTGTCTTCCACGGCTCCTGCCTACCACTTTAAGGGCAAATATTTGTGTTATAACCACGCTTTCGAGTGTTGGTTGTTTCCTATGTATTTAAGTATTGATTTCTCTATATAAATATGTTCATCGTTGTCAAGTACATTTTTTAGCCTGGAGCTTACTAGGTTAATGGGTGAATCAACTTTTAAAGTCCTCCTTTTCTACACGCTAATAAAAACTTACTAGAATATGTGAGATTGATAACGGTTTACACATAATCAGATTTTCGGATTTCACTATTAATAATCATAAACCATTTCTATAATTTTGTAAAAACATGGTAACGGAGTGGAAAATGCACGTTTTTCATACAAAACCCGGGGACAACGTCGCCCCCTGCGCACTGTGGGAGCGCGTAGAACAACCGGTCGGACATGCGAGTGCGCGACAGTAAACTGTTTATTGCAGATAAACTGCTATTATTATGGCCTCTAAATTATAACGAAATGCTAGTATAGTGCATTTTTAGCAACATATTAATAGGGGAAAAGAATAGTCTTCCGATTATATAGCAAAAAAAAAAAAAAAAAAAAACGCAAGATTTTTGTCAGTATTTTATTCTGGTCGCATGCAAACATCCCTTGATAAGTTTTTTATTGGTCCTGTGCTTAGGATTCACTTAAAAATGCATATTTCTTTATTACGCCTACAATTTAAAATTATATCATCTAAAGAGATTGCTATTAAATTACACAAGGCGCACTGTCGAAATAGTAAATAATTATTGTAGATATTGTTGTTATTTATAAGAAAAGAAGGTCATATTTTCATCATTTCTCCGTTATGGTTATGATATAAAAAATTACAAAAGGTTACTCATACTCTATAATTTGGGTTTCGGTTTCACTGATGAGTGGCTGCGCTTCGATCAACAGTTTTTTTTTCGTTGTCCTTTTAATGTTACTGGAGATAACCGGATCAGACCGTAAAAGTAATGCATGTATCAGATCAGTATTGCAAGCAATCCTAGATATTTTGCGTGTGTGGTGAAGTCTCACATATCGAAATATTTTATGATTGCATTCTTGTGCATCTTCCGATAATGCACCTATTGGCAGGATTGCGTTGTGTTTTATAATGTCTGCTCCATGAATTAATATTTTATGGATGGTAACGGGCATATAGTACCATCCATACAATTGCACGTATAACTCCGCAGTTTCACGTGTATAAAAACGAAACGAATCTACATTTATCGCGAGTCCTGAAGCTATGACTTGTAGTATTATGTAAAATCTTTTTAAAAGATCTACCTTTAGACCCGTTATATCCGCACTAATCTGGAAGTTTGCGAAAAATCTCCGAGCAGTGTTGCCATCATTTGTGTTTCCCACGCCTTGCTTAACCATATCTATTAACAACCCCAATCTTCTTTTGAATTCATCTTGTATGTTGCGTTTTGATTGCTCTCTGACATTCTTATTTTCTCCTCTTGCTGACCAAGATTTGAATGATAAATTGTATGCTATATGTAACATACATTCAAAGCTCCTAATCCACGCATGTAAAGAGGACATGCCGAATTCAAAACAGTCTTGATTTGGTTCACGATTATAAGCTACATCGATGTCGTTCATAGCTTTTGGAGTAGCACCGCAAATAAAGCATTTCATGGCTGATGATGTATCTGTTATATCATTGCAAATTTTTGTATCAACCATCGTTAGTAACATTTTATAATTCACAACGACATTTTTGAAAACATATGGACGTAATTGCCTTATTTCTTCATTTAATTCTGCAGTGGTCTTCTTTGTTAAATTTTTGTTTTCTTTTTCGAACCGAAAAGATATTGGTCGACAATAACGAGAGGATGATGGTGTAGGATTCTTCCAAATGGATTCAGATAAATCTTCATTATTGAGTTGAAGGGGAACGAGGCTACAAACAAATACAGATGAATCATCGTGTAGAGGGTCTGAACTCTTTTGCTTGTAAACAGACTGAGAAGAGGCTCCATCGCATCCCCATTTTAGAACCAAGACAAGATTATATTCTTTGGTATTGTCAAATTTTAAAGGTCGCATTATTCTTTCTATTGTTTTATCCAGTAAACATTGCAAATTAATACTAACATAATTTTCAGCTACAGTTATTGCTTCAGGTACTGGACACAACTCTTTCTTCAGTTTTTGAATTTGAGCATAAGCAGGAAATAATCCGGGAGCAATATTATTAACAGATAATCGCAATTGCGAGTACTGCTCTCTAGTTAGGTCAGAGTTCACATACAAGCTAAGTGCATCGTCGTCAGATAAGGATTTAGACTCGTCCGTGTTATTTAAGAGTTTTTCGCAAAATTCCTTAACTTTTGTAATGTGTGCCGGGTGAATCAGAATCAGAATCAGAATAATCTTTATTCAAGTAGGTTTACAAATAATAAACTCTTTTGAAACGTCATAGTAGCGACTTAGCCTAAATTGACTGCAGGTTCAAATCGCGACCGATCAGAGAAGAACCTGTAAGAAACTCTGTCGGATGTCTTTTTTTTTTTTTCGACGTTCGCAACCTTTTGTCGTAAGGACTAAACATTTTATTACAAGCAATTCAGTCCCAAGCATTGTTATCATTAATATAGTCTTTAATACAATAATATGCTTTAGAAATTAGTTTACGCTTAACGTAACTCTTAAATTTATTTACTGATAGTTCAGTAACATTACTTGGGAGCTTATTATAGAACCTAATACAATTACCAATAAAAGAGTTTTTTATTTTATGGAGCCGCGTGAAGGGCACTGCGAGCTTATATTTATTTCTGGTATTAACATTATGTATGTCACAGTTCTTTCTAAATTTAGCGATGTTTTTATGAACATAAATAATGTTTTCATAAATGTATTGACTGTGCATGGTCAATATATTAATTTCTTTAAACTTATCTCTAAGCGAGTCTCTCTGGCCCATCTTGTAGACAGCACGAATAGCCCTCTTCTGCAGAACAAAGATGCTATTTACATCAGCAGCACTACCCCACAGTAAAATACCATATGACATAATACTATGGAAGTAACTAAAATAAACTAATCGAGCGGTATCTAAGTCTATTAATTGCCGAATCTTATTAACTGCAAAAACTGCTGAACTGAGTCTACCCGCCAATCCAGCAAGATGAGGACCCCATTGGAGCTTGGAGTCTAACGTTATACCAAGAAACACTGTATCATTAACTAGGTCTAGTTTGTCATTTTTAATAGTTACAGTAGTTTGACTATTTTTCACATTAGTAGTCATGAACTTTATACATTTCGTCTTTTTTTCATTCAGTAATAAATTATTAACACTAAACCAATCGACTACTTTTGATATAGCATTGTTTACATCGACATTAAACTGCTGTTGTCGTTTAACTTTGAACACAAGTGACGTATCATCAGCAAACAATACTATATCATGGTTGTCCTTTATAAGGTAAGGTAAGTCATTTATGTAGATGAGGAATAAAAATGGACCCAATATTGAGCCCTGTGGTACGCCCATTGAGACCAATGACCCAGGTGATCGTACTCCATTCACGTCTACCCTTTGTATTCTCCCGTATAAGTACGTTTTTATTAAGTTTAGCGCAGTACCTCTAACTCCATAGTGGTGTAGTTTCCTGATCAATGTGTCATGGTTAACGCAATCGAAGGCCTTGGACAAATCACAAAAAATACCTAAAGCATCCTGTGACCCTTCCCAGGCATTAAAAATGTTTTTAATCAACTCAACACCAGCTTCGGTTGTCGAGCGACCCCGAGTAAAACCAAATTGTTTATTGTGTAATAAATTATTATACCGAAAATGTTCCGCTAACTGTGACAAAATCAATTTCTCAAATATTTTACTGAAAGTGGGTAGTATGGATATTGGTCTAAAATTTGTGGGGTCAAAAGTACTACCCGTTTTGAATAATGGAATTATCTTACTATGTTTCATAAGATCAGGAAACTCACCACAATCAACACAGTGATTAAATACGACCATTAAGTCAGATGCTATGACTTCAATTAAGGATTTGAGTACATGGACCGACACTCCCCAAAGGTCACTGGTTTTCTTTATATTGATTGAGTTGAATGCCTTAATTACATCCAAGGCAGTAACGCGCTTGAATTCAAAGTATATACTGCATTCAGGCACGTTATCTTCTAAAAGTACAATGGCAGACGCAGGCGAAGAGTTCAAGCACTTAGTCGTGGACACTGGTATATCGGTAAAAAACTTTTCAAATTCAATTGCGATATCTGGATTGGAATCTATTATTTTACCATCTACTTTTAAACGATAGTCGTTAATGTTCTTTTTTCGGCGACCTGTTTCTTCATTAATTATTTTCCAGGTCGTTTTAATAACATCAGAACTATTCAAGATTTTGTTACTTAAAAAATTTCGCTTAGTTATACGGCAGTCTATCTTGAATTGCTTAGAATACTGTTTGACATGTTCCTTAAACTCCTCACTCGCGTTATACCTCCGTTCCTCATATAGTTGATACAGTAGTCTTCTACGCTTATGTAAGTCCGCAGTAGCCCAGTCACTGAAAACCTTTGCACCACCAACCACAACCGATTTGGATGTAAATACTGCGTTAAATTGTTTCATGAATGTGTGAAAGAATGAGTTGTACATGTCATTGGGTCCCTTATCAGTTGTTAGAAAGGGCAAATTATGCACTAGGTTATGTCTCATTCTTTCCACACGGTCTGCAGTTACTGGCACAAAAGTAATTTCTTTTTTTGGAATATTATTCGATACGGACTTGAATTTAATTAATTGACCCAAATGATCCGATTCCAGGTTGCTGATCACACTCTTACCAATAGGAATTATATCAGTAAAAATGTTATCAATACACGTGGCGCTAGTGTTAGTAACTCTAGTTGGCTCCATAAAAGTATGTGTCAGGCCGAAAGATTTGAAAAGATTTATTAATCTTTTGGTTAGTGGACTGTTTTCTAAAATATTTACATTAAAATCTCCACATATAATTGTTTTTTTTCTCGAATAAGATAATTTTATTAGAACAGTTTCCATAATCTTCTCAAAAATTTCGAAATTGCCTAATGGTGGCCTATATACACATACAACTATGAATTGCTCTAACTCTATTGCAGCGAGTTCTAATATTCGTTCAACAGATAAGGACACAATGTCCTTACGGTCTTTAAATTTTAATTTATTGTTTAATATGATTAACGACCCGCCATGTATCGAGCTATTTCTTGTAAATAAACTGCCGACCTGGTGGTTGATAAAATTAAACATAGCTTCGTTACTAGTTAGCCAGTGTTCCGTTATACATAAAATATCAATGCTATTACTATTAAGAAATAACTCGACTTGCAGGTCTTTACTCCTTATACATTGAATATTCTGGTGAACCAGAGTGATATAATTAGATACTTTGCTGCTAAATTTGTCCTTATATTTATAACAAATTTGGTTGCCAGGGTTGAGCTCCTCTGTTGTCTTGTGATTTAATTTAAATGATTGATAGTAATTGGAACATGTTCCAAAAACCTGTCAGGTTGCTGAATAGCAGCAGGAGCCAAATTCTTGGCTGAAATGTCAAAAAAATAGGATAGCGACATAGCTATCTGTTTCTTAAAATAATTAGGCAGGTAAAATTTACCTTTTGTTAAAATATAATAATTGCTAACATAATTGTTAGAGTCAATAATGTCAATTTTTTTATTATATGTACACATGTTATAAAGTGTCACATTTAAATTATGTCTTATGTCATTTTCCAACTGTGACAACTGTTTACAATAAGGGAATGTAAACAATATGATTTTTTTCACACTAAGGCTATTCAAAGTTTCAAAAAAATTAATTAGTTTATTTTTGTTTACATTCCCTCTATTTCCTACAAGAATAAGCAAAGTCGTGTCTATATCAATATAGCTGTCCTCTAAAATTTTATTTTGGATATTTTCCAAGCTGCTTAGAGGTAAACAGTTGCTGATCACACTATGTCCCTTAGTGTATGAGTTCAATAATGAGCCCATATTGCTACCAATCTCATCGCAGTACATTATTATGTCAGGTTTGGATGTCAAATTGGTATTACTATTATTATTTAAGTTTTTATGAAAGGAACACTTCTCATCATATTCCTTTTGTGTAGGGACACTGACACACAAACTCTGCTTCAGTCCACCGGGGGCTGGACAGTCACTCTTGTGTTGACAGACACATGTGTGGTCGTCCTCCAGTGACTGAACTAACTCTAAATTATAGTTGAGCTGCCCTATTAGATCATCCATTCCTAAAGAATACTCATCTATAATTTTATTTGAATTTTCCTGCATATTGTGCAATTTTTGTAACGACTCCTCTAAATCCTGAATTTTTAATTGTAACATTTGTGTGTCATTGTCATACTTTAACTTATTATTTTCTAACATAGTGGTATATAAAAATAATTTATCAACTAACTTTACATTTATTTTACTTAGTATACATTTTCTATAATACAGTTTATTTTGCTTTAACAACCTTCGGGTTTTCCTTATATATCTGTTTATTTTAATATATTTTTTTAGTTTATTCCTGCTAAAATTACTTAACCTTGTTGTAGTGGACGTCTCATTAGTTAAGTCTATAGTAACAACAGGAAGGTCAATTGAAGCAGTAACAAACTGCGGGTCATTCTCTACCAATTCATGAAATAATGACTGTGTGTGTACCTCTGCAGTGTCTTGCCTGGCCTCCTGAAGCTCGTAGATCTGTTCATGGGCAATATGCAGCGCTCTCTCCAGGGAGTCAACGTCCTTCAGGGCCTGCTCGTACAGAGTGGTACACTCAGTGAACTTATCTACTGTATGTTGAAGCTCGACCCGTTCCAAGTTCACATCATTATACTTATTTTCAAGTAGAGAGAGTTCCTTTTTTAACCTATCCCTACTGTTTAGAATCTGGATTACTTCTTTCTCATTGTCCTCTCTCTCACTGAGTAATTGAGCACACAATTCCTTGGATTTTTTTAGTTCTAATAACGTTATTTGAAGCTTGTCAGTTTGTTGCTGACGCGCAGCTACAGCAGCTGCCCTTCGAGTCATCATTTTTACAAAGTTTTAGTATAATTAAAGTGGTAAAAACAAGAAATTGTATGCCAAAGGAATGCAAGTTACTTACGTGAATATAGTAACGTAGATCAATGTCCACATTTCAGCTCATTATATAATGTCAACCAACGGCTACCACACAGCAGTATTTATAGTAAATAGTGCTTGGGCAAGCCGACAAATATGAAATGTAGACATCGAGTTCAAATTTATAACCAATAACGGTTACCGAATTGAAATGTTTCGGAACACTATTAGACGTCACTATAGCACTTGAAATAAATCACTAAGCTAAAACTTAACTTATAAACTGTCTGCTTAACAACAGAGAAGCTCACATTAACAATAAATATCATTAAAATATAAATATTTTATAGGGACCTAGTGAAATCAGCTGCTTATCCTTTGACAGCCAGTGTTGCCATACCTGAATGAAGGCGTGTTTGAATGAAGTCAAAGATAAATTTAGCATGTGTGTGTCTGATACTTTTTGATGCTACGTAGTTTAGCTCATCTATGGGGAGGGATCTTACAGATTCAGTTCTCCTTCTCTTTTGACGATCACTCAATGTATTAAAATATGCTTTAGAGGATGTCGATGTCGATGGAAGCAAAGTCGGAGGCTTAGTGTTAATAACATGAGACCAGTCTATTTGTAAATCAAGCCAACTGCCACATGTAGATAGAAACAAATCTTCTTTCCAACATTTGTCTTTCCGTTTATTCTTCACGGTATACAGAAATTTCCTTATTTTACCGTTTATAGCACTGCAATAAAGTAAGCAAATTGTTTAGTATTCAATACAAAAAAATATACGTTTTAGTAACATTAAACAATACTTACGATTTAATTTCCGAAGAGATGGTATTTGGAAATACAGCCATCACTTTTTCTACAGCAATACTATGATCTCGCAGATCATGTTTAAGCAGATTATATAAATCACGATTTGTTTTTAGTTTTTCCATTATATTCCGATTATAACAACACGCACAACGATTGACGACGGCTTAGTGTGAAGACATTTTTAATTTTGCGGGTATACTGAAATTACTTGCACTATAAGTTTTGAAGTGCCAGGTACAAATTATAATATTTGCCGTTAATTTATTTATTTATTTGTAAAAATCAAGGAGTTAATTCATGCGCTCGGTTGACACAAAAAACGTAATATTTAATGTATAAATAAATATTTACCGATTCTTCGATGTTAGAACTGCATTTCTATTCGGCTGCCTGCCTTAGCAGATTAAAGAAACAAATTGCTATTTCTTTTAAATAGGCGCTTTCGAAAAATGACCTCCAATTGCAAATATCTCTAAAATTCGGCTAAGTTCGGGTAAGGTTAAAATGCAGCGTATTAAAATTATCTTTAACTTATAACTTGTAATACTTAGTATCTTGGAATTGCTTGGCACATTTTTTATAATCATGACTTTCTAGTTTAATTTTACATGAATGATAAAACAGCAATTATAATTAATTATAATATGAAACACCTAGATATTATTTGTTGTGGCGATACTTAAACATATATTCTTTGTAATAAAATCAAAAAAAGGACCTCAACTACTACACAACAGTTAAAATAGTACCTAGAAGTATAGTCGAGTTTTACGGGTTTATCGGATAGTGATGTTTGTTCGAGTACTATTCACCAACAAGGCAAATAAGTGAAAAAATAATAATAAGACATGATGGTCTAAGCGTTAAAGTTTACAAAAAAGTCATTTAACAGCAAGAAAGTGAAACATTTTATTTTCAAGCATGTCCGACCGTTTGTTCTACGCGCTCCCACAGTGCTGCGTTACCTGATATATGGGTGTAAATCATAGAAGAATTTTTAAAATTGTCAGCTAGAAAGTAAGTTTAATTGTCTGATTTATTCAATATATTGACCACATCAAAAAAAAAATTGCATTCTATCAAATTAAGGTGACATAGTGAGACATGTCGAAAATTGGGGAGTACCTTAAAAGTTGATTCACCCTAATAAGTTTAAGATTGACCCCTGCTGAAAAATGCTGTGAACTTACATGAATAAATAATAGACTAAATAACCTACAGAGAATATGACGCCATGAGTCGTATTCTCAATATCATAATATAGGAACACGATATTTAAACATTACCACAATTAAGCTTTTTTTACAGTGGTCCAGGACAAAATCGATAAAATAGAATCGGACATTTTTAAAGAAATAGAACAAAAACATGAACTAGAGAAGGAAGATGATCAGGCAGGCAAACAAGAGGAAAAGGAAACAAAAGTCACTTTAAGGTAAAGAATTCTGTTTTTTACACATTTTGGGGTAAGTGAGTATATACAGGTAAATACGGGGGATCGAAAAACCCAACTTCGAGCCACAAGTACGTATAATTTCTATTTTATACCTGACTTCGCGAAGGCAAAATAAGGATACTGAGGATGTGTTTAAGAGGGATTACTACTGGAGTGCAACCACGAGTGTGCGAAGTACTATTGTGCGACATCTCTAATGAACGACAGTGCAGTTGTGCGAAGAGAAAATGTGCGAAATACTATTGTGCAACACTTCTAATGAACGACTGTGCAGTTGTGCGAATTGATAGTGTGCGACGTATCACTGTGCGACAATACAAATGAACGACAATACATAAGTGCGAAGTAATATTGTGTGACATGTCACTGTGCGACAATAAAATTGTACGACAGTTCGTTTGTTCGACGTTGCAGTGTGTGACATGTCACTGTGCGGCAATACTATTGTACGACATTACCTATGTGCGACGTTACAGTGTACGACAAAAAAAAAATTAAGACAAAGTAGAAACAAGGCCCACGGCCTCTTTTCTTCTCGGTAAAAGCATATTGTTTTTGTCATAATTTTACTATCGTATCGACAAAGTTATATTATTTACTTGACAGAATAATGGCGGCCGTATTAAAAATATTACATTAAGATAAAAGCAATATTGTTTAACCAAGTAGAAGAGAAGCCGTGATTATGAAATTCGACACTGTCCAAAAAGAACTGTGTAGGCAAGAGGATATTTCAAAACGGTATACGTAGTATCCGATCCCCTATCCGATCTTAAATCTAAATGCTATAAACAGGCACTTCTTTTACAAGTATATTTGTCTAAAGGTACTAATTAGGTGTTTCACATTGGAATATGAAACATAGTAGCGTCGCACAATCGTCAAATCTTACGCACATTCAGCACAACTGATACTCCGCATACGTGAAGTGTCGCACAGTTGTACGTCGCATAATCATACTTCACACGAATGATACTTCGCACAAATGAAGTATCGCAAAGTCGTACATCGTATAATCATACTTCGCACAAATGTTACTCCGCACAAATGAAGTGTCGCGTAATCGTACATCGCATAATCGTACTTTGCACTAGTGATACTCCGCACAAATGAAGTGTCGCACAATCGTACATCGCATAATCGTACCTCGCACAAATGATACTTCGCACAAACGTGTGTCGCACTCTTAGTAATAATCCCTGTTTAAGAGCGTTCTATAAAAAAATATAAATTACTTATTTCGTTTAAATTTCACATGTTTACATTGTGCACTTCACTAAGTCGAAAATCAGTTACCAACTGGTTTGGTCCTAATTTTCATAATATGATGATTTTTCTGAAACCGTTGCAACTTTCCAAGGCTGAGATTCTACACAGTAAAAACGATATTGCCTTTGTCGTGTTTCCGAGCTGACACGGTTTTGATAGCTCTTATTTACTTGACAGTAATAGCGGTCGAGTTAAAAACAATACTAGAACATGCATAACTCTGCACTTGCCAATCTTAATATAACTTTTATATTGTTACTGAAAATGCTACACAGGAATATTACGTAAGAAATTACATGATAAGGTACAGGTGGGTAATTCCGAATGATTTTTGCACTAGTTGATAAGGTGCATGTCGACGCTTGAATGGCAAAATGGGATAAGCGACATTTTTTGTGATATTGAGTTACATATATCGTTCAAATCAGAATAATCTGCTGATTTGATAGATATATGTAACACAATATCAAAAAAAATGTCGCTTATCCCATTTCACCTTTCAAGCGTCGATGTGTTTTCATGAACCAGTCAGTATCGCTAGGTTTTTAGACGCCAACAGGGAATTATTTACATACTGGATAGCTTAGCCCAACATTCCATTGCAGAAATTTTTACCCGATCAGGAATCTGTGGTACTCAAACTTTTTTTTTTTTTTATAAAGTGATAAATCCAACCCAGATAGTCCAAGTCATGGCTTAGAACGTGAGATAATCTAAAACAGCTTGCTAAGCCATGTTTGTCTTGTCTATACTTACAACCTTACCGAAACCTGATCCTATTCTAGGAAGAAACGAGGAAGACCTAAACAAGATGATACACCACGAAGCCCCGCTAAGAAAAGTAAAGAATTCATCAAGCCGGAGGGCAAACAGCTGGAAGTTGCGGACAACACTCCGAATGTCTTGACGGAGAAAAGGATTCGGACGCCGAGGAAACTGCTAGATAGTAAGACAGTTTACATTCATTTAATAGACATTATTTTTGAAAAACCTGGTCAAGCGCGAGTCGGAGTCACGGGGACGATTCCGTACTGCCCGAGTCACACTCGGCCGGTTATTATTTTTTGTTGTTTTTCTTTTGGGCTGCAATGTAATGAAAACAAATTTGACTGTTGTGTTGTATGGGTTATGTGTTCTCTAATTTAAAATATCCGTACACCTAAAATTTCGAACGTGAAACTCGATTCTTGTTAGAATAGAAGCGGATAAAAAAATTAAGGATTGTAACTTTGATAAACGTTTATTTTAAAACACTGCCACAATTTTTTTCTTCTTTCTAATTCAAAGCTCACATTATATCCACCTGATATTTCCAGATGCGACCATACCTGCTCAGAGAATGAATACTAGGAAATCATCTGTCACAAAGGTAACTGAGGATCCAGTTGAAGACGAAGACGTGTTATACAGATTCCCTTCGCCCCTGCCAGAGAAGAGGGGCAGAAAATCAAAGACAAATAAAACAAACAATTCAAATGAACCCACTGAGAAGTAAGTAGTTTTATCTGGAGCTATATTATTTTACAAAATGCTGTACAATTTTCTATTGAAATACTTTATTTTCATTGATTATATTTTACTTTACCAAATTATGTCTAAAGTATGGTAAAGATAAGGTAAAACAAGACTGGTATTAACACGCCTACGGCGGAGCCCAAAAGGAGGGTAATGTTTTATTAGCATTTTAAATGTTTTAACATATTCGAGATTCGTATGTTTTCTGTATCAAAAAAATCTTACCTTCTATTTTTAGGAGTATTATCAATGGCGTAGCTAGGCGTGGGCGAAGCGGCCCCTTGCCCTCGGCCTCTGACTAAAGAGGGCCTCGCGAGAGATCCCTTATGGGTGACTTAAGACCATGAACTCTGAATAGTACGAAAAGGACCTTGCTGATGCGACTTCGCCCACGTCTAGATTAGTCCACGCTACGCCACTGAGTATTATGTATATACTTACGGATTATTTTATGCATTTATCAATCATATTACGGCAAATTCTTATCATAATAAACTTTACATTCAATCGAGTAACTTCTCAGCAATGCATCTAATGCATCATGAATCTAATAGATTTTATGACTATATACATTTTGATTAAAAAAACATTACTTAATTAGCATTGCAATATGAAGTACATTGATAAATAATATTTCTCTTATACGTAGGTAGTACAATGCCAATAAGTCTTTTGTAAAGTATATTGTAGTGTGCCGTGAAACGGGCCACATTTTCATTGATACGTTAGCGTTAAGAATGGAAGCAGGTGTGTCTGATCAATAAACACTTGTCAAAGTAACCGTGTATCATTTGCTGTAATCTTAAGTTGTTGTGCATTTACTTGGATCAAAACATTGAGCGTGCGCTGTTCTTAATCAAATATGGCGAATGATTAGGTTAAGAGGCCACATGTGCTGTTACGCCCTCACAAGTATCCAAAGGGATGGCCATAGAATGGGAACTAAAGGCATAGAAGCGATAAAATAAAAAGCAACATGCTTCTGCTTACTGTCTTATTGGGATTCAGTGTGCCAAAAAGAGACAGTTCTATAAGCTAAAATATCATGGTCGTACACTGTTGCATATTATACCGGGTGTACAATCCAAATGGGTCAGTATGGAGAAGTCGGAAACTATGAGAGATAGCGAGATCTGTTCTTAGGAAACATGACGTCGATTTTAGATTTAATAATAATTACATTCAAACTTTTTTATTAACTCTCATACATAACCGGGAATCGAACCTGGTCAAAATCAATGTGTATAAATTCTGCAAGTCGCAAGAAGCACAACAAAATTGAAATATTAAAAATATATATTAAATATATCATATTTTTATTTTTATTATTATTAAATCTAAAATCGACGTCATGGTTCCTAAGAACAGATCTCGCTATCTCTCATAGTTTCCGACTTCACCATACTGACCCATTTGGATTGTACACCCGGTATGATCTACGACCATAGTGTCCAGTTGGTGTCGTTGTATACCAGTTTACACGAGTTGACAGCACCTTGGTGTGTACGGCTCGTTTTAAGGCTCCTTCTATGCCTTTAGTTCTTATTCTAAGTCGATGGCTTTATGTGCTTCGCAAATAACGTAATATTGAGGTTGTTTGATTGCAGCGTTGAATTCAACCGTTTACTATAAAATAAAATTTACTCAATTAGATTTTAAAAGAGAAATAAGAAGTTATAAGTACCTACTCAAATTGTATATCAAAAAAAAAAAATGTTTATTACATAAAAATAAAACTACAAGGTGAAGCAGCTGCTCTGGGGACTGAGCTAGGATGCCCTGTGTTACAGGCCCCAAAACATGGTAAAGTTTTGAAGATTCAACCGAAAACTTGCTAAAAAGGTGTCATGTTTGAAAAACACAACTATCGTGGTTTTTGTTTCTAATCAAGTTTAACATACCCAAAGTACAGACACTCGGCGTTATGGTTACTGAGATTCATCGCGGAACACTACCGACTAGCATTATGTGGCCTCCCAATGTGTACTATTACTCTCCTTAATTATTAATAGAGTACCGGACTTGTATTCTTTAAACTTTTAATATAAATTGATGGAAAGAAGGAAATACGTTTTCTCCGATATGCTAATGTAATAAGAGCATATCTTAACGTTGACAATACGATAACACGTCAAGGGCAAATTTTGTTTTGCCCTGAAGAATAGAAGCCCAGGATAAGTATAGATCAAACATTAATTTAGGCATTCGTACAGTTATCGCTTTATCACGACACTATATAATTATCTGATATGACCTATCGGGTACCCTATTTTTACGTACGTGGGGGTAGGTAACTGATAGAAATGCTAGAACACACCGATAATTAAGAGCTAGACTTTATTAACACACTCACTTAATCGTACAAACAAGTATCGCACAATAAACTTAGATGATCGCTCGGTTCACACGTTCGCATTGTTCGCTCTCCAAGTAAGAAATTAATGACGCCGCCGCGCGACTCCCCTTTTGTACTTCCAATCCCCGAATGTTCCAGAATGCCTTCTCGAATGACCGATCAACCTTGACCAGCCGGGGACGTTCTAGATAGTTCAATAATGGAAGTTTCTACTCATTGCGGCTTTTTATTACATACAATAGCGACGGCCTTGGCCTTGAACTCGATTGAACCCGTTAACGGGTAAAATTACTAGCATAGAGGCATTTCATCTTGGTCGTCAGGGTTGGCAACGCATTTGAGGTCTTAGGATTATAGTCTTGAGAATTCAAATGTCTATGGGTCTCAGATTCCACTTACCATCAGGTGGCCTGAGTGCTCGTGTGCCTTCTCCTTATCATGAAAAAAAACAATTGGGACGTCCTTGACTTGACGCCTCAATACTAATCTACCTACCTAACTAACCATACCCACTCGTAACACATTATACAGGGAGCTGCAAAAACATTCACCATAGCTCATGGGGTGCTATTTTTTAACAGTTTAAATCGCTGCATAAATGATTATATAAGAACAACCCTGTGCTAATTCTTACTAACATTGTAAATGTGAACGAAGTTGCAGACAAAACCTAGTACATTATGAAATTGACCTTTTGAACGCCACGGTCGGCTGAAACTTTACGTGCCCCTGCCTGATGCCAACGACGTCATGCCGCAGCCGCGCCGATAGTAAACGAATGAAGTGTACTGAGCGCTCGGCATCCATTTGCGGGTTTTGGCGTTCAAAAGGTTAAAACACTTTCATGCCATTATTCATAACAAAATAAACACTGCTACGGCTTACTCAATTATTAATGACAGGTTACTTATAATTTTTCTGCTCTCTCTTCTTCCTGATACATCTCGAATAGTGCCATTTTAGTGTTTTTGTTTTATAATGTACTAGCTTATCTTCTCTCGCAGCACTTCATCTCGGCATTAGTATCCTCTTCGAAAACGCAGGATTATTGACATGTAAAAGTGTCGTTACTGAATAACCATCTTTTATCTTCTTATCCGGAAACAAAGCTATTTGAAGTTTTCTTTTTGTTTTGTTTGTTTTTTCTGTTAGCATTGTTGGCTATTGACGCGGGTTGCCCTAGGAAAATGTAACCTCATTTTTTTATAGAAAATATTGGAACACCGGTAAGTTCATGAGTTCATGACAATACACGATTTGTTTTGCAGCATTACGTGAATGTTTTATTCGCATCACATTAATTCTTAGTGTACCGATGAATGGCTCGAGAGTAGAGGTTATTTTATTTTAGTTCTGGTACTTGAGCTATCGTGAGTCAGTTTTTTGTCTGTGTTCGAAGTCTCCTCGGCATAAGTGGTATCAAAATGGCAAAGTAAAATAAATCACCTGTTTGAAATGATCGGCGCCATCTTAGTTCTCGGCTCGGCCTGAGGCTCATTGCCATGGCTTGTTGCCTCATGCTGTTCCAGTATTGTACTGAGAGGCCGCCGTTTTGCTGTCTGCTATGTGTGGCGAGGCTGCCTCTATTCCTTACACAACTTTTTTTAATGGGTTTGCTCTTGACTAGCTCTCATGGCGGCTGGCGTACAAGTTGTTCTTAGGTTGTTGCCACATCTCGCGTAGGTAGGTATATTGAGAACTACAAAAACAGTGAAAATGTCAGCTGCCGTAAAGCCGGAAATCCAAAGCGGCGCATGCTACGCATGCACACGTGTGGGTATAAATTCGCTTCGTATCAAGATGCATGTAGATACTCCTACACCACACGCACGAAATGACGTCAATGACACGCATAGAACGATTGATCCACGTGGCAAACGTGTGTAGCGTGTGTGCGTAGCTTGCGCCGCAGCGGAATACCGGCATAAAGTTGTTTGGGTATGCGTTAAATTTTACTTTATTTTGTTGCTTTAAGAATCACCCTCTCGCTGTATCCTCCAAACCTGAAGCCATTTGAATTTTTATCCTTTTGAACGCCATGGTCGGCTGTTACTTTACGTGCCCCAGACGAGTACGTATCTTAATATATAAAGTTCAAAATATAATGGGTCATAAATACATAATGGTCATAATATAACTATAATGGTTTTATTTTTGAAACCGTAAAGTTTTCAGGATTGTTATAAAACAAACCTTACCTAACCTAATGGGTTCTATGTAACGACATTTTAGAAAAACCTGAAAAGTTTACGGTTTCACAAATAAAACCATTATATATTATGACCCATTATGTATTTTGAACTTTATATATTATGATACCTTCCCGCCCCAGACGCTAATGACGTCATATGCCGCAACCGTGCTGATAGAGAACGTATGAAGCGTACTGAATTCTCGGCGTCCCTGGCATGAAAATCCTTTGTGATTGATGAAATAATTTAACGGCTTTGGCGTTCAAATGGTTACACTTATTTTGGTTTAAGTAGATAGCTTGTTACTGCTAATTGTTTGTGAACCTGCTTCCATTAACTATCACGCATATACAGTATGCATCAAATGAACTCGAAATATGTCAATTGGTTTTTACCCTTTAACATACACTGTATAACAAATGCTTGAGAAATCTTACACTAGAACTCTGGACAATATCCCACCAAACTTTACAGGTCTTTGGATTTGTTTCTCGTAGTGTGCTCCAAAGTTTTGTGGCATAGGGCCCAGTTCTTGTTTGAATGTGTTTCATTCTACCTGTTCTATCCTTGCACTTTTAATAACATGTCCTAAGCTTCTGCTTTTACCTGCATGGCTGTTTGTGTTAAGCGAGTTCTCTTTTGCCCATACAGCTTGAAACCTATCAGGTCACCAGAAAACTCTCACCACTCGGTGACCAGCAGCCAAGGCTACCAAGACTCCGACACCAGTCCCTTTCACATAGGCCTTAGGAAAAAACGCAGGTTAAGCGTGTCCGCCATTAAAGGAAGAAAGTTACAACGAAAACATAGAAGTAAATCCTATCCACTATTAACGCATTGCGAATCGAGCAATTCATCCTTCAACATCTCTGTCAATGCGGTAACACGTGAATCTACTGTAAATTCAGAAGTATACAGAACAGAGTCGTATCAGCTCTTCATGCCGCGTACTAAGACTATTATGCAGAGATTGGCGAAAATAAATGAGATAACTGCTCACGATAGTGACCTGAATGTTACCGTAAGAAAACGCAATAATAGTAATGAAGAAATAAACTTGCAAGCTACTAAAAGTGATGTTGCTAGCTCCAGCAACCTATCTTTGCCTGCGTCTCCAGAATTATCAATAGTTGAAGACTTATCAATCTCCAAAAGAGCGCTAGCAGCGATTAAAGCGTTCCCGACAGTTAATGAAACTCAAATTAACACTGCTATGAATATGTTTGACAATAAATACCTCATGTCTCAAGTAGACGTGTCTATGCCCCTCATGGCCCAAGAATGCGGACTTAAAGAAAGTTATAGGAAGCATTTGGTGTCTGCCCTGAATACTTTATCCGAACTTGGAGATGTGCCCAATTCTGCTGGTCGGAATTTGCCTACACTCGATTGTAGTGCTTTAAAAGTCTCGTCGTTTTCGGAAAAGATCCTAAGGGAGTTTGGTGCGTCAAATGTTGAAGAGTCGCCTTCAGACTCGCTGGACAGGAGGCTAGAGCAGCTTCTATTAGAGAGTGTTAAAAAACCTTGTCATATTCAAAGTCAGGACAGGATGGAAGTGGATACACAGGTGAAGAAAAGGAAGGGTTCTAGGAGACGATGTTCGACCCCGAATAAAAAGACTACCGTTCAAAAGAAATCAAAGGTTCCCACTGTAGGACCTTTAGTAGAAGAGCAGAGTAAAGCCCGCCACGCCCGCACAGGCAGGCGGTCGTGCCCGCCATCGATCAATATCGTATACTACGAGAACGACGCCCCTGATAACTTGCAGATCAACATACGTGATCAAAAAGTTGACGTCACGACAGTGACCAAGCGCAAAAGTATTAAAAAGGACGTCATTAAGGTCAAAATATTAAGACCCAAAGACAAACCTGGACAGAAAATGAAATCCTACACAAAAGTGCACAATGTGTCCCGGACCACAAGGAACATAGAATGTGATAACGAGTCGGGGGTATTCCTTCAAGGGTTTGATGATAGTGCAGATCTCATACACAACCACTCTGAAACGTGTCTCCATGTCAAAGACTGTTTGGAAAACAGTATAGAAATCATAGAAACGGAATCCAGGTCTATCATATCTCTGAATTCTAATTCCTCACATGGAGAAGGAAGGGAACATTTCAAAGTGAATTTAATAAATGACGAGAAAGAAACACCTGAGCTATTTTGTAACAATGCTCAGTTTGCATTAAATTTGTGTGATGGTAAGTGTCTTTTAGTTTACTTTGTTTTTTTTTTTATAGTTTGATCTTAGCCATCTGGAGGCGCTATAAAGCTAGAGTGGTATGTGTGTGTGTGTGTGTATTTAATTATCCTAAGTAAGTTGGAGTAACCGTAGAGTAGCTAAGACGTGATTTGTCCTAATCAGTCATTGTGACATTTGAATTTGACAGATAAGTACTAAGCATCGCTTACTCCACGTTTCTTAATAAGGGCATAGATGTTTGAGTTGTATTATCTCTCTTGTCTTTGTTGGTCAGTGTCAAATCTGTACTGTTTTGGTGATGCAAAATTACAATGATTTTTTATATTTCATCACATTTTATATAACAGATATTTAGAGATTGTGGCATTAAGCATGTTGTTTGATAGTGCCTTAAAATGTATCTTGGCAGCTAGAGCAACGGCGGTGAAGAGTCCCGAGAGCGGCAACACGTGTTATTTCACTCCTGTTATGAGCCAAGCCAACAGTTTCCTGACCGAAGACTTGACAGACGAAGAGCCTTTGAGGCCACAATCCCGCGCCTCAAAATGGTATCTCGTTAGTGAGGAAGAGACCAATTACGATACGATCCCGGATAGTAACAACTTTGTCCCTAACTTTATGAGCAATCTCAAACAGCTGTTCCCCGTAGCTTGCGCTATCCCCGATCTCTCCACTATCTCAGAAAAGTCAGAAAGAAATGACAATCACAAACCAAGATTTGACGACCAAGACGCCACGGATTTCAATTCACAGAACGTTTTTGGAAATTAATTATTTATTATTGAATTTGAAATAGATTTAATTTCAATTTAGAATATTATGCCATTGTTTATTCAATTTTCTCTGGTTAAAATGTTATTTAATTATTAATTATTGTTATGTTTAAGGTCATGGAGCCTAAATATAAACATGAAAGTATGTATTTTCGTTTCTTACCCGCCAACTTAATCATGTGACTTTTACTTAAATACATCAAGCCATAGCTGCAAACGCTATAAGAGCGCGTTCTCAATTAAAAAGCTTTCTCAAAGCGCGGTGGGGGCGTTTTAGTATGGGAACCCGCCGCCTCCGCTCAGTAGATTAGAGGTTCTTGATGTTCATTAGATTTATACTACTTTATACTTAAATGTATCATGCTAAAACCGCCGTGCTTTAGAGGCGTAGCTAGGGTACCGAAGGTTAACAAAAAAACTGGGTCCATAAGAGTGAGTATCCAACAGAGCTGTGCGACCTGTTTAGTTTTTTAAGATGTTCTGTATTGTCTGTATAACCGAGTCTACTTTAGTAAGTAAATAAGTACCTATACCAAGATCATGGACGGATGAAATAAGTTGTAATTATCGAAATGACCAACAAAAGGGACTCAAAATATGAATACTGAATCAAAAATAGAACTCCAGAAATGCAAAATATGTTACTTACAGCAAATAACTGAAAAAAAATATTAAAGCGTTGATGTAATTAACGAATAGTCTGTATGATTTTGGTGTTCACGTAATGTAATATAGCCAAGCCTCCGATAAATCTATAACTTTGTCCCTTTCCTTTGATTGCGTGATAGAATGTTAGGGTTCCCAAAAAAAGGGCGCTGTTCGGAAAATAAATTTTGGCTACTTGAACCGATAAAAAAAACAGTTAATAGATTTCTACGCCAGAAGCTTTTGAGATTGCACGGCGAACAACGCATTTAAACAAAGAAAAGTGTGAGAACCTTGAATGAAGTCACTTATGTTTTTTGTTCCTTTCTTTAGGATGAAAAGAAAGGGACAAAAAACAAGCGACGTCATCCAAGGTCCCTTTTCTCGGTCGCATCGCATGCATCCGCAAGGGATCGCGTACCTTCATAAATTGCTTCTAAGACTAGCTGTTGGTTTTTTTTGCTTTACGATCGCGTGCGGATCGCTTATGTAGTACTGCGTAATAGAATGTATTTAGTTCTTATTCTATGCTATATTGTTTATCAAGGTAATATTGCACGTAGTTTCATCTGTAACCACGTCGAACTTTTGCTGTCAAGGATCACAGTAAAAGTGAGTTTCAGAAATTTCGTATTTTGTACGAAGCTTCTATGCTCTAGGTTGGACTGTGAGGGGCTGGTTTAATGAATGGTATGGTATGGTATGGTATGATTGTTTCTGTCATGTCAAGTTTGACGTGTCCTATCCACCTTCTAAGTTCTAATCTGTGCTATCCACTATTGATATAAGTTTGGTTTCGTACGCGCATAATCCGATAGCGTTGATTTTATTTAACAGTATTATTAACTTGTTAAAATGTAATCTCTTCAAAATGCCGCGTATAACGCCTATGAGGATAACTGTTAGGGATTGTTTTATTTTAGTATTGTTAGTTGTTTTTAATACAATCCACATAACAGATATGGGTTCGTATCTGCTAAAGTTCTCTTGTATTTTTTTAATATTTTCGATAACCTTATCAATTATCATTTACTTACAATTACAGCGAATAATAACAATATGGAGCACCCGTTTTCTAGTAAAGAAAATAAAATAAAAGACACAAGCGACAAAGGACTGAGTTTTAGTGCCAACGATGAGTATCTGAAGTCCTGTCCAACTTCACATCAAGGAAACATAACCGAGTGTTCGGCGCTACAGTACCCTTGCATAGAATGTAACGGGAGCATCGATTGTCGATATGGAAGCCAATACAATTACTCTTGTCATGTGAAGTCTCAAGTATCTTGTAATGTTAGTTTTCAACTATGACTGTCATTGTGCTTAATATGGTATTGTTTTCCAAACATTTTGGTAATAGGTATCCATATTGCAGGGTTTGAAAACGTTTGATAGGACAGCAATGTGCCGGTTCTGCTACCAGACTGATAAATGGGAACACCGCTGTGAACAGAAAGCTAATTGTAACTCCTTGGCATCTCCACTCAAGTTTTATGCGTAAGTACCTACTTATACTAAACTATGTATAATAAACTCAACATGAAGACCGACACTAAATTTGATGTAGTGTAAGCAGTAACAACAGTATAATACTAAGGCAAGTTTAGTCACAGATAACTTAAAAGTTAACCACTCAATATTACTTTATAAACACCAACAAAAAATCTGAGATGGTTTTCGGAAACCTGTCAAATAGCTTATTAAGATTATGAACAATCACCCCTCCTCAATATCACAATTTGATAAATGCAGAGAAGATGGCTGATTGAAAGATATCCAGCTTTTAGTTTTTATTTATTCTGTTTACTGATTTACATTGGCAACTAAACTTGACAAGGTGTCACTGTAAGCAGGGACACCAGTGTTACACTGTGGCAAGTTTAGTCATAGATCACTTAAGTTTATGAACAATCTCCCTTACACAATATTTGATTTTCGTTTTAGGACAAATTGCACAGTATCAGATGATATAATCTGCCTGGGGAAGAGAAGGTTTTTGAAGAAGATTCGCTGTTCATGGACTGGGGGGACTCGTTGGGGCACTGCCCTCATTCTGGCCCTAACACTAGGAGGGTTTGGGGCTGACCGATTCTACCTAGGCCACTGGCAAGAAGGCATTGGAAAACTTTTCAGTTTTGGAGGTTTAGGTGTCTGGACCCTTGTTGACGCTTTACTTATCGGTATTCACCATTTGGGCCCTGCTGATGGTTCAGTATATATTTAAAGAATTAAAAATTAAAGAATTTCAGAGTGTGAATGTACATATTCAATGTTTAACCTCTCATATGCCATCCATATTTTTTGTATTTTTTTTGGTAAAATAGTACCAAAAAGTACCAGTGTATGGAATCAATATCTGAAAAGTCTGAAACTCTGTATATTTTTGCGGATGAAAGGTAAGCAGGTGGTCAAAAAAGTACCAAGTTATAGTCTCTTCTGATTATGATATGGTCCATAAAATTAAACTTAAAAAAATATAAAAAGATATCAAAATTTTGAGCATGGATCTGTGATTAAGCCTCCGATGTGTTAACCCCTCGTATGCTTTGGCACAGATCTGTGCTCAAAATTTGGATATCTTTTTGTATTTTTTTTAAATTTTTAAGCTTAATTTATGAACTATATCGTAATCAGAAGAGACTAGAACTTGGTACTTTTTTTACCTCCCGCATACGAGGGGTTAATGGACTTAGTGTAATTTTATTTATTAAAATAATAAATCTTGTAAATCAATGTACTTTATTTTTAACCATTTAACCATTAACAAGACAAATATCTTAAGGCCTTTAATCATAATTAGTTTATGATAACTGCAGTTTTACTGTCCAAAAATATCTCTTATAAACAAAATAACTTCAAGCATAATGCTGGTATATCAAATCAACAAGCTCATGTTTTCTCAACCCATTTAAAGCTTTACTATTTTTAGTAGAGCTCAAAAGGATTTTTAAATCTTTAACTGTATATTTATTTACTTCTTTATTAGCAATTCTATGCATCAACAAAGCATTTTGTTCGTCTGGATCAAGTTCCTCCATTTTCTGTTTCTTCCCTCCAGCTTCTGCACCGGTTGTGCCTCCTCTTTTTTGTGCCGTTGGGCCAAAAGGACCAAATATTTCTTCAAATAAATCATCTTGTAAATCTTTAAACTTATTAGGATCAGGTTTTGTTGTATCAATAAAGGGTTCTACATCATCATCCTCTAAAGCAATAGCTTCCACAGCTCTGATCTGAGATTGTGTTTTTGGATTTTCAAATGAGTTTGAATCATAGTCAAACTTAAGACTGTTCAAAATATCTGTCAAGAGAGATTTTTGGGCATTGGATACATTTTGTGGTTCATCTTCATCATCTTCAACAACTGGTACTTCTCGTACATTCTCAACAAAAGGCAGTTGAATAACATCAAATCCTATATCAACATCTTGACCCAAAGGTGAAGTACATGGAGACAGTGCAACAATCTTCGTACGAGCATTAATCCTTGTGCATAAAACACAGATTGCCACCATAGACATCTCCAGGCATGCCTTATGCATTGCTTTAAAAGCTATTGTAGAGCCTTCAATAACACTTTCATTTGGAAATAAGAAGTGGCAGGGTTTCAAAAACCATTTTTCTTTGCAAAGTATTTTGGAAGGTTTGAATCCAAGTAATTTCATCATTGGAGGACCAAATGGATTTTTTAAAGTTTTCATTTCATTATCAGTGAATTCTACTCTTTCCCCTTGGTAATCTTGATAGTACAGTAGTTCCGACTTCAATAGTGGTGTTTGTGTTGTGCCATCATCTTCTACATCCATAGGTTCACCAGCATCTAGTTTCTGTGAAACTTTAACAGCTTTGGTAAAACTAGTAACAACTGCATTGTCCTCACGGTTTATATCTGTTTTCTTTTGGCCATAACTTTGACTTTTGATCAAGTTATAGACACCAACCCCTATTTCAAGTCCTTCGCTAATCTGCAAGCTTAACTTAGAAACGGCAAGATGTCTGTCAGTCTGCTGGTGCATCAAATATGCAATCTTTTTATGGTCCCAAACAGTTTTAGGAATGATAGCTTCCTTACCTTTACTTGCCTCAAACAAAAAGTTTTCATAGAACTTATCTATTTTATAATCTGATTCAGATATATTCAACAACTTGACATGAATGTTGGAATCTAACAAGTCGTCAACTCTCTTTATAGAAGGTTTTTGATCTGTTTGTATGGGAGGAGTGTCAAGTCTTGATAACAGCAACACAGTGCGTGAAGAAAGTTGCTTCTTGCAGTTCGCAAACATTTTACTGCAGTGCCAAAGCGCATCAGACATTTTGAATTCCTTAGACTGTTTGAATAATGAGATATTTAATTCACGAATTTTCTTAAAGTCTGCTAATGACGGGGTACTCAGGGGGCATATATCAACGACGCTTTGTATCCCAAAAGCTGAGGAATTTGAATCTTCTGTCCCGTACAAGCAAATGCCTATATGATTTGAGTTAGCCAATCTCAGGTTTTGCCGAACTAACAGACTTGTCGCTGCAAGTGCGATTTCCGCTGTCCCGTGGTTTGAAGGATCGTAGACGTTGATAAGCACTATACAACCTGGTACACCCTTCCATGACGAAGTATTTTCCATCTCTTCGTCTGAATCCATAGTTAATAGTAACGGAATAACTCGGTCACAAATTTAGCACTTTTCTAACAAATTTTGTTTGTGTTCGTAGTTTTGGTGCCAACTCCCACAGAGCGAACAACGACATGACATGACTCGTAAATACTCGCAATCACAGATTAGAAGGTATGCCTAAAGACTCGCAATGCTGCCTGCGCCTGCCTGCCTCCCGCCAGCCCCGCCGCCGCGACACCAAAGCCGTCAGACAAATGTCAAAAATGGCAGTTAGGATTTTTCACAAGAACGTTTTTTTATGAATCTGGAACAGCTTTCGACCTTTCCCACGACGAAAGTCGAAAGGTGTGGAGTCCATAGCCCATGTCGTGGGAAAAGTCGAAAGCTGTTCCAGATTCATAAAAATCCGTTATATCGAGTATTTACTGTCCAATAAGGCAGTAATTGCAGTCCTAAATTACTTATACCAAAAATTCAAATTTTACTGACGACTGACTGATACTTACTCATTTTACTGGCGGCATTTTATTTCATACAACCAAGAAAAGGAAAGGGATACTTTAACCCCTTGAACGCCAAGAACACCTCAAGGCGTCGTGTATTATCGTGCCTACCACGCCATCGACGCTTATAGTTGTCACAGATGTAGTGACAAGTAGACCCGAGTTTTTGTGACGTAAGGTTGAAATTAGCTGTGGTTTGCAGCTGTCATTGCCGTGTGAGGACGACTTTTGTGTCGATATTAGGTGGAGGGAAGATGGCCGATTGAAAAATGTCCGGCTTTTGATTTTGATTTATTCTGTTTACTGTTTTACTCAACTCACTTGACATTGGCGAAATCACTGCGTACATCGCGGTGGACCGCCATTAATAAAAAAGAAGAAGAAGAAGACTTTTGTGTCAAGTCAATGGCGACGAAAAGGTTAACGGAGATTGTGAAACAGGCCCTATTTTTTAAACCTTGCCTAGAGCCTTTTAGTAGAGTAGGTTTTCTTCGTAGCAAGATTGTAGCACTTCAATAAGTTTCAAAAATATCCTTACTAATTATTTTACTAATATTATAAATGCGACAGTGTGTTTGTTTGTTTGCATGTTGGTTCCGTCTTCAAATTGGTTTTGAAGCCGCGGCACACTCGGTCTTTTAATAGGTACTTGTACTTGGTTGGTATTTGGTATATTCCAAATAAGACTTGAATTTGCCGGTATTTTGTGACACAACTTGTCAGACATGCTGTTGTGATAGTACCTATATAAATCATTTCCTCTTAGTTGTAATGTTATTTTAGGAAATATAAGCATATACGCTAGGTTAGGTCGTGGGCAGACCACGAGTCGGCGAGTGACCTAAACTATATCACTACATAGTATAAAACAAAGTCGTTTTTTCTGTCCCTATATCCCTTTGCATGCTTAAATCTTTAAAACGACGCAACGGATTTTGATGCGGTTTTTTTAAATAGATAGAGTGATTGAAGAGGAAGGTTTATATGTATAATACTTTAATCCGGAGCGAAGCGAGGGCGAGTCGCTAGTATACTTATATTTATATTACGGTATATTATTATTCGGTTTGTTAGGACATTTCTGCCATATTAATAAGTTTCAAAATTATGTATGCGAACGATTTACAAATCGTTACGAATTTTTAAACAATCTGAATTCCAAATCTCCTCTTCAAACTTTACTTACTTTACCCACGCTTTAGTATTACGCGTTAATTTTTTTTACCCAGTTGCCCATGAAGTAGGGTAGGTATAGGTGAAAAACTGAAGACGTGTTTTAGAATCGTTTATGTCACAGTCGCCATAATTGTAAATGACATAAGAGTTATGAAAACGTTGACAATACGGAAACACGTCAAAGATGATATCGTTATTACCGTGTAGAATCCCAGCCCTGATGTGTTACAACAACATACAACAGGTCATTTACTTAAGTTTTTACCTATATTCTTTTTGAGGGTTCTGTATCAAATACTGGAAAACGGTACCTTTATAATCGCTCCGTTTGTGGCTCAAGACCTCTTCTCTGATATGGCTGAAGTGATCGGGCTCAATTTTGTAACGATCTACATAATATATAAAAAAAACAGGGATACAAACGAAACCAACACAATATTCATATTTTAAAGTTGTAATATAGTTTTTAGTGGTTCAAATATGGTCCCATTGCGATAAAACATGAGTAACCGAATATCATTTTAAATTAGCGAAGCTTGACTGTATTAACTATTTTCACACGCTTCCCATACTTACAGCTCAAACCCCTGAACCTAGGACTTGAAATTTGGAATTAAAATTCATTGGGTACCCTAGGAGTACAGTCAGCATCAAAAGTAGCTAAGCAGGATAACATACTCAAAATGATCTAGACACGAAGACTTATTCTCTTGACAATAGAGTCGAGAGCAGATCATTGAGAGCTCTTCGGTTGCGTAGCTTCTCTGGTGCTGACTGTACACTAGGAGCATAGAATAAGAACTAAAGGCATAGAAGGAGCCTTAAAACGAAAATTTCAAATCTATACCTCTCTCGAAAATTTCAATATAAATGTTCAATAATTAAAAAAAGGAATTAGCAAAGAGTACAGTTCTTGCTAGAACTAGCCGTAGGTACCACACTAAGGTGTTGTCAACTTGTGTAACCTGGTCTCTAACGACACCAACCGGACACCATGGTCATAGATTTTATATGCAACAATGTGCGACAGCAACCAGTGTACCACTATGATATTTTAACCTATAGATCTATCACTTTTTGGCACACCGAATCCCAATAGGTAAGACTGCATATCAGCTATCTGTTGTATCTTGCCTTTTATTTTATCGCTCCTTCTATGCCTTTAGTTCATATTCTATGACTACAAGAAAGGATTTTTCTAAAATCTACCCCAATGGGAAGAAATTGGGGGAGTAGCTGGAAACGAATTCCACGCATAAGTATAAAGGCGCGGGTGGCGTCTAGTATTATATGTAAATAAGACCGGTGCAGAACCCCAAGGCCGAAAAACTGTTCGAGTCCGACTCGTGCTTCCCCAGTTTTTCGATTTTATCAATACCAAGACATTAACAAATTGTATGCGACGGTACTTAGATGAACGGTAGAATCGCAGTGTCGGTAGTAATTAATTAGCTCCGGCGATCAAGTTATTATATGCACGCGATCTTTTCAAATTGCATGCCTTTTGTTTCCAGAAAGCGCGAGAGAGGCGAATGATGGGTATTACAAGGTTGACGTGGAGTGTAATTAGTGTGTCAGGGAGGCACCGGGTGGCCACGGTCGTAGAGCCGGCGCGGCGGAGGCGGCGGCGGCGGCGAGCGTGCGCAGTGCGGGCGGCGCGCAGGGCTGCGCGATCCGTCATTCGTTCGCGGGCCCACGCCGCGGCGCCACCTCGCAGCCTCTCGCCCCCGGTTGAGATTGACAGCGCGCCCGGCGCTCGGCGGCTTATTGCGCTCGTCCAGCTCGTCCCTCCCGTGCAGTACGCGCGTGGCGCTGCAGCGCTATCCTCGCCAGCAGCCGGAGCACGCGTGCGCGAGCAAGCGCGTGCGCGGCGCGGCGCCCCCTGCGCGCGACGACGGGCCGCGAGCATGCGAGGAGCACGGCTCTGCCGCGCGTAGCGAGCCAGGCCGTGCGCGCCATAGCCATGGGCTGCGCCTCGTCCGCCGAGGAGCGCGCTGCCATTGCGCGCAGCAAGCTCATCGAGAAGAACCTCAAGGAAGATGGCGTCCAGGCCGCGAAGGACATCAAGCTGCTGCTTCTTGGTTGGTCCCTTGCTGTCCCTCTCTAACTGCTCGGTGCGCGCGCACGTCCTACTCTATTGACTGCGCCGCCGGCACGTCCGACTTTTCAGGGACGCACAATGACGTTGTATTTACAATAATGGCCCATTATCCACTTCCAAAAAAAGGATAATGTGCACCTTAACGCGGGCAATCGATCATTGCAGTTACCCGTAGAACACTAAAGCTTAAACTGATTAACTAACCAACTAGATAATTTCGCATTTTCATACATGTAACTTCGCTTTACTTGTGAAAAAGAGAAACGGATCTAATTTCGATTTTCGAGAGTCAGTAGCATCAAATAAATCTGAGCGAACAATGTCACAACAATAATTATCGACACAATCCAAATCTTTACTTTACACCTGGATTACAAATTTTTAGAACTAATCTGCGATGCATTTGGAAGCCGATTGTACCTACATCTATTGAACCCTAATAAAGGTAAAAGTTCTTAATCGTTAAGCCACACAATATTTGCCGATCGACGATTGAGGAAGGTAATATTATAAGCAATATCGTAATCTTGACTGTCTGTGCAGTAGTAGGAAGCGTCAAGGCACGTTAACCACATCAACAGGTTATTAATTTATTGATCCTCTGAAGAAGCTCAGGTGTCAACCTCAAGCGAGGCACACGATTGCTTCCACTCCGTACCGCGATGCGCAAAACATGACGAAAAATCCGGGCAAGAGCATGTCGGACCATGCTCAGTGTAGGATTCCCAAGCCGTTAAGTACTAGAGTACTACAAACATAAAATCAACAAGTTATCAATAATTTTCTATTTAAAGTCAATCGGTGCCGTCTTAGATGATTTTAGTAGGTATAAACACTTTAATCGCCTGTATCTCAAGAAGCAATGATGTCTACTTAGTCGTCATAATTTTCCTTTAAAATTCGATATATGCTCATTTACCTAATTAAGTTCTTTTCCAGATTTTTTTTATTTGTAGTTTTGGCTGTAGGAGGGGGGAACACTTGACTCTAACAAAAATTAGCGCTTTAAAGCTTTATATTTCATAAACAGATCACTGAATCAAAAACTTGTATTCACACACCTGTAAAAAAAATATTTGCTTCACAGTCCTCTTAAGCCCAGGAAAAATATGAATACCTATTGTATAATTAACCCATAAAGTTATTAATTTTAATTAACTCGTCAAACATATCCTGTACTATTATTACTTAGCAAAATTAGTATCTACATATACTTGTATTTGTAATCTCGTTCTGGAAAACGCCTCTATCGACTTTTTTGAAATTTGCAATAATTATAATTTATAAGCTATAGCTTTCACGGGCGATCAATCTGTCAAGAGGTAATAGAGAAAATCCTAAAAAATAAATGTTAAGAAAACACAATAAACCGTCTGCCTAAAGCAAGAAATAAATTCTTTAAAATGGTAGTTAAAAGTTCAGTCCAATTGGACTGAACAATTATTCAATTGAATTCGGCATTCGGTTAAAATATTGTAGGACGCCGACTTCAGTTGGACTAAAGAATATTATTATTATTATTACCAACCATTTTAAAGAAGTTATTTCTTGCTATTTGAAGTTTTTTTTTCAATTTCGTTTATTTCATACCTTTTTGTGATAATATACTGTTCTTTCGTCCCACTTCTCAATTAATAAGAAACAAGCACCGTCGCAGAAAATTCATAGTCATATGTTTAAACCATACGAACGTGCTTCGTCATAGTCGCTCAACTATCTTTATCGAGATATCTTATCGCCACCCTTGAAATAGGTACCTTTGAGGAGTTCCGGTGGCTATCAGTGGTTTTCATCATCAGTTCGACTTCACCAAATGATACTTTTTGAATGCTTAAGCTAGACTTGTCATTGAAAATACTAAAATCGCTACATGTATTCCTATAATATTTGAGGAGTTCCCTCGATTTCTCCAAGATCCCACCATCAATCTTGACGTGCTAAAAATGGGTCAAACTAAAAAGCATAAATTCAAGCGAAAAAAAAAACATATCGGTCCAGGGGGCAATTTTTGAAGCTCACTGGGCCCACCTTTTGGATTTTATGTGTTAAACGCGTTATGGTATCAAATCTTAAAGGTGGGCCCGCTCGTAGATTAAATCGCTGCACTAATTGATATCAAAGTTAGTCAATTTTCGTCGGTGAGCTTTAAAAATTGGGGAAAATACATAAGAAAAAAAAAAAAAAAACCCTCAAAGGAATGATAATTTACTAGACTAAAAACAATGTAAAAAATAGGCCAAGGTTCTCACGAGTCACCAAAAGTAGAGATGTCTAAAATAATGCCACGTTTGGCACGGATTTTTGACAGTTAAGACTTATTTAGTGCCACTTTTCTATACAGTATGTCACAATGTTAGTAGCGTCATAAGCATACCCCGGGGTTTTCGGTGCGGGATCATATATTTTTTTTAGTTCTATCATTATCTTATTTTACAGGGGGGGTCACACATTTCAACACTTTGGAAGTGTCTCTCGCGTAAACTGTTCAGTTTAAAAAAAAATGATGTTAGTAACCTCAATATCATTTTTGAAGACCTATCCATAGATTCCCCACACGTATGGGTTTGATGAAAAAAAAAATTGAGTTTCAGTTCTAAGTATGGGGAACCCCCAAAATTTGTTTTTTTTTTCTATTTTTGTGTGAAATCTTAATGCGGTTCTCAGAATATATCTACTTACCAAGTTTCAACAGTGTAGTTCTTATAGTTTCGGAAAAAAGTGACTGTGACATACGGACGGACAGACAGACAGACATGACGAATCTATAAGGGTTCCGTTTTTGCCATTTGGCTACGGAACCCTAAAAAGCATCTATTACGACTGCTGACGTAGAAAGATCGTTCAGTTTTTTGAAATGGATATTTACAGCTAGACGCCGAAGCTTAACTGTTCCAAATATAGAAAAAATATTAATCGTTTATTCTGAAATTCGTGTCAACTACTAACTGACGGCAGGTAATTAATAAACATATTTTTACTATTATCTTTAGTTTAAATAAAATTGTATAGTTTGTTTAAAATTCGCAGGAAGGTATTTATTAATTAGGCACAATATGGTATTTTATCAGAATAACCTATCAGTTTATCTCTACTCTTTCTCAAGTTATTCCCGCACCGAAAACCCCGGGGTTTGATCATAAGTCATAGGCAAATCATAACTATCATAAGACAGTAGATACATCACGTTAATTTAAAAAACCGGGCAAGAGCATTTCGGGCTATGCTCAGTGTAGGGTTCCGAAGCCATTAAGTACTACAAACATAAAAATCAACAAGTACTAACTAATTTTCTATTTAAAGTCTATTGGTGCCGTCTTTGATGACTTTAGTAGGTATAAACACTTTAATCGCCTGTATCTCAAGAACCAATGATGTCTACTTAGTATTTGTAGTTTTGGCTATAGGGGGGGGACACTTGAGTCTAACAAAAATCTGCTCATTATAACTTAATATTTCATAAACGGATTACTTAATCAGAAAACTTTTTTAACAAACTACCTAAGTAATAATATTTTTAAAAGATCTATCCAACGACACCCCATACTATAAGGGTAGACAAGAAAAAAAAATACATCCCCACGTTACGTATAGGGCGAGGTACAGTAAAAAAATGCAGCATACCAAGTGTAACAGGGTACGTCACGCGATGACATTATTGTGCATGGCTGGTTAACTAGTGTCTACTAGAACCTGGATAAGTAAATTGATTGTGTGTATTTTGATTTACATAATAAATTTAAAAACTTTTACGAAAAAAAATAAACAAGTATATTGACACTGACAGGTATTACCGGTAATGGTTTTTATGGGTAAAGTATCAAATAGAGGTATTGTTGTCAGTTGGCTAAACCGATCATGTACTCGAATACCGGTATTGATTATACCGCTAATCAGAGCTTTAGCGGTAAAAATAGTGAAATGCAATTATAACCGGTTATACCTCATTTTAAACCGGTACTCAGAATACCGGCAACGATCCCTGATATGATCTGTAATCTAAATATATATGAAAATGCTTTATGGCAAGGGTACGGTAATAGGTACAGGATCTTCATGGCAAGTTTTTTTATTATATCGTATTCGTATCTGGCTGAAATGAGAAGAGCCTTAACGGGTGCACCATAATGTAATTTATTATTAGATGACTTTGATTTGGGAGGTAATTTTCGTGTAAGTTTCGTGAGGCTATTATCATTTAGCGTACCCTCGGGCTCTATGCTCTATTCAACCACTGACAGTTTTTAGGGATTCCTACTATGACAGGGTAGTTATATATTAATCAATATAGAACCATTTCGACGACATCGACAGAATCAAGAGTTATACGATATTTAAGACCATAATGTTAACTTGCCACTTTACTAAGCATCTTTGAACTAACACGAAAAAGGCATTGCTCGAGAGAAGCTAGGTAGGTATACTAACTGCAGTCTTTCTAATAGTGACAACTATTTGCAGTTAACAAGATAATATATGTATTCATTTGTTGAACCCTGAAGCAATAAGCAGCGCTCGAGTTTGTGTGATGTGGTCATTGCGGCAGAGTTCTACGGTGTGCACTTAGGTACCTCGCGTCCCGTAAAAAGAAATGCTGATTTTGCTTGCGCACATTTGACTGTAGACTCTATTAGTATTGACTTATGTAATAAGATACAAGTATGCCAGCGACTTTTTAGGTGACGCGAGGTTTATGCGAATACATAAAGGGGCACCGTTGTGAGCCCTTCAAGTCGATCGAGTACGGCCGTTTTCCTTGATACGTGCCTATATCGAAACATTGAGGGTTATCTCTGTTATCTTAAATGTTAAAAACCTTCCCCTGCCTGCCAATGATTGAGTTCGAGAGATCAACTTTACTACTTAAATAATTATCACGTCAAGTCACTCACCAGCTCGCTGCCGTGAGTTTTCAGAAGCAGGTCAAGGGTAGATTAAGAGCACGATTCTTCTGGGCACCTGTAAGAAAGCGGTCTAGTTTGCCAGTGAAGACTTGCGGCAGAGACGTAATCGCGGAGCATGCCTCAGCCTCATATCATAAGTGTTACGGTCACTCAAAAAGCAATAGAGAGCGCTATGTTTTTATTTTTATAGTAAGGTCTACAAACTAGATGATACACTGTGCTTAAGTAATAGGTATTGGATAGCTAATACAACTAACATTTTGTGTACATCCTAAAATAGTCGACACATCATGCTTAAATAGAAAAACAGTACTTAACTTAAATAATAATACATACATACATAATATCACGCCTTCATTCCCAGAGTGGGGTAGGCAGAGCTACAGAAATACCAACAACTCTAAAAAGACTTGTTGATAATTCTGTAACCACATTTCGCACAATCAGGCCAAGAAGTTTACTAGTGTATTAGTGACAGGTTGCAAGCCCATCGCCTAACAATACTACAAGCCCTTATTCCCTGAGTCGCCTCTTACGACATCCACGGGAAGACATGGACTGGCACTATTCTAACCCGGCAACCACACGGGCAAAATAATAATAATAATTACCTAATTAAATATGGGTTAATTTCTACAGTATAAGAATGTAACAAAAATACAAAATATAATGTTATGTGCGAAGAAGAAGCTGACACTTTTGTTTTCGCTTTACTTTAACTGAGGATAAGGAACAGAGAAATATATCTAAATTAGATTTGACACTACTATATGAAGCAATCATTCTATGCAGATGCGCATGCTTGCCTATGTTGGTACGACAGTGAGAATGCTTAGACTTTCCTTGAGACAGCGAAATAATAATGAGGTCATCAAATCCGTAGAAGATTCATAAGTTCATAACTCTTTAAGTTGTCAGCAGGCGCCGGGAAACCGCTCGAGAACCGGAGAGTTCTCGAATGGATGCGTACCGGAAGACGCTGTGGGTGGGTCATCCGAAGTTTGTGTTTATTGCCCCGAAATATCTCCAGGTCCAGTCGTTCTTGGCTGCGTGTTTATATGAAATTGGCAACATGATTCAGTTTATAGTTTTATATGCACAAACTACCTACTGCTTAATAAGATAGTTGCCCCTTGAGAATTTTATAGTTTCCCCTGTCACCACTTTGTGGCCAAGCTCCTAAGCACAAATTACACCTAGGCATAGGCACCTTATATCGTATTGTGGTACTTATTTAATAATAAAGATAAAGAGTTTTGTATTGAATTATCTATGCATATTATTAGCAGAGGCCCGTTTCACGAAGCTACAAGTTACAAATTACAAGCGATAGATTTGTAACTTGTAGCTTCGTGAAGCCACAGGTACTTATAATTTATTGTTTGATTTTTTTTAGTATTATGTTGAGGATTCTATCTGAAACAGATACTTCAGAGATTTAAATGTTATATATCCGGCATACCTACTTTAGTAGTTAGTACCTTCGAAAATGTAATGCAACTTATTTCTTATGAATTGATACTTACCTTTAGGTACTTGGCAGAATTTCATTTGCCCGAATTTCATCTGCCATAATGTTATTTCTTATAATTTCTTATGCCATAGTCATTGTTTACCATATTTTTCAAATGTCAGAATCTTTGTTTCCAATAATATTTATTTCTTCTTCTTCTTTTTTAATTAATGGCGGTCCACACAGTGTCGCCAATGTCAAGTGAATAGAGTAAATCAGTAAACAGAATAAATCAAAATCAAAAGCCGGACATCTTTCAATCGGCCATCTTTCCTCCCCGAAGGTTATCGGAAGCCAATATTTATTTCAATAATTTCATTTTTCATAAACATCATAATCCATAATTATCACATGACATAATGTCATTTGCCATCCATGTAATATATAACGCTTAGGCTACGTTCCGAATCACGCTTAAAGCGCTCAGAGCGCTCACCAACGATCACGGCGATTTCAAGAAATGTCATGACGTCATTGATGACGTCATGGATGGCGCTCAAGGTGCTTAGCTTACACCTCCAGGCATGGGCACCGTGAGCACAAACGTCAAGTAGACGTTTTGAAAAATCACGCAACGTTTACGGTAAAGCTTCATACATGTTTGTTACCTCACCTGGGGGGCAATTTTTGAAGCTCACCGACGTATAATGACTAACTTTAAAATCAATTTGTGCAGTGATTTAATCTACGATAGCGCCGTTATGACACGAAATCCAAAAAGGAGAGCCCGCTCGTAGATAACGCTGCACAAATTTATTTTAAAGTTGGTCAGCTTTCGTCAGTAAGTTTAAAAAGTCGCACCCCTGGCTTGACTTATATCATCTCATCCATCGGCGACACAATAATTTCAGACTTTCGGTTTAGTCTGGAATACGTCAAGAAGCTTATAATTATGACACGTGTCACATAAAATTTTCTTGGAATACGTACTACTACATATTGTAATAACCTACCTATTCTGGGTTAAAGGGTTGGGGGCAGGCCTCGTTAGGGACGAGACGAGTGAAGCGGGAGGAGTGTTAGGCCCCCCACAGACCTACAAAATGTTTTCGCAATCGTATTTTTGTACAATCTGATTGAAACAGGTTCTGCCCCTACACGTGTCAATTGATTGGGTCAATCATCAATCAATATGATCTATGGTCTATGATCTATTAAAAACTAAAACTGAGTTATCAGGCTCAACGTTACGGAACAACAGCTACATTGAGATACCTATTATGAAAGATGTCTGATGAACAAGGATTTGGCTGTTGCAAGTGCGCTGATAATTTAATTTAGGAAGAAATAATAAAACGGTAAATTGAGCAATCACTACTACAGACAGCACAATCACACGTGATGGCACAAAGAAAATTCAACTCTGTGACTCTGTCAAAGTTTTGAAATGATTGCGCAAACTTCAATCATAGCCATAGACGATCAAAAAGTTTGGGCAATCAGTGTGATTGCACAAATAAATTGATCGTCTGTGGGGCGCCTTAGGAAGAACTGCGACACTACTGCCTAAATCGTTGTTTTTTTTAATAATACTATACTACTATTATAATTCGGGAAGAAACGCTATTTAATATGGCGTTTAAATTTTCTATTAAATAATATTATTACACTTAATAATATGGAAAACAATATGTATGGTATTTGTATCATTATAGCATCAAACTTTCGGGAAAACAAGAGTATGTCAAATAACTTTTCTAATAAACGAAACATTCGGGCAAATGAAATTCGGGCAAATGACGATTCTAGCACATGTATGACTGTCGGTCAAACCATCGAGTCGTTGACTCCCGTCTGAGAATTAAAGTATTTTTATATTTTGTGGCGGTAGGCGCTGCATGATAAAACTGTTAGAATAAGGCCGGCACCATACCTATAAAGCTACAAATTACAAATTGCAAGCGGAAGTCTCTTTCTTACTCCTTTTGCTAGAAAGGGAGTTCCGCTTGTAATTTGTAACTTGTAGCTTTATAAAACAGGGTCCAGGAATAACTTACAGGTGTAATGCCGGCCTAACGCACTTTTGTTCAAACAGTTTTTATGAATATGTTTGTAGTGGGTCAATATCTTAAACATAATTTAATACCGTTGTTTTATTTTTATATATAATATAATTAGATAATGGCGTCAAATTATCTTTTTCTGAATTTTAGTTACAATTATTACAATATTCCATTGTTTTTAAACGCAATCACAGGCGCATTGCTCTACTAGAGCAGAAGTCATGCTGTTTCATTTCAAGTCGAATTTACTTTCACGCATGTGTGAGCGAGCCCAAACGAAGAGAACCGAACGCACCCGAACGTCAGTCGAGCGGGGCGCGGTCGCCGTCACGGAGCGGAGCTAGCTTGTCATCCGGCCGCCATTATCTCATATTTTAAACGGATTCGTATTCAATTAAAGTTCGGCTTGCCGTTACGCGTTTTCTGTTTCGGTAGTATCGTAGACTAAAGACAATCACGGTGGTGTTAAGTTCGTTGGTTCAGAGTGTGCACGATTAGGATTGAGAGTGATAAGTGTTGAGTTAGGTTACTGTGTTGGATATCGTTGAGAGGACTGTAGTTATCGGCTCATAGTGTCTCCGGTGGGGCCGGAGTGGCAGGCGGCGTGCGGAGCGCATGCAGAGGAAGCGGTGAGAGCGCGCCCGGCTCGGGGGGCCGGCGGCCAGCGCCAGCGAGAGAACAGCTGCCGACATGGGATGCGCCCAGTCGGCCGAGGAGCGAGCGGCGGCCGCTCGCAGTAGGCAAATTGAAAGGAATCTAAAGGAAGATGGCATCCAGGCTTCGAAGGATATCAAGCTGCTTTTGTTAGGTACATAAAGCTCTTATTCGTTTAGAGGCACATGGCCGCACCCATGAACTTGCGGCGACCGCGACGCCGAGTTATGATTTACGTATCGGCTGCTCCGTTATGTAAATGAAATCTCGAAAAGTTCGCAACCCTGTCCCGTTTCAGTGATATTAATGTTCTCTTAACAAGAGTATGGTTCTACAGACTGGCAGCTTTCTCTTGAGACTCATCAATATGCTGGTATGCATGTGTGTTTGTTCCGTATGAAAACGAAAGTGCTTACTGACTGTTTAGAAGAGGCTCAGCTAATGGGTTTTCCTGAAACATTAACCATATGCAATGCTGCTAAAAGTGTATAAAGTAGTTCTTATTATCAGTAGGTAAATCTTCCTGTAGTCTTCCTATTATATGTACACATATAATATACATGTAAAGTGTGATCAGATGAAAGACCAAATAATTATCTATAAGTCTTTTTCTATATAACAACATCATATAAATAGGCTTATACTATGTTCACTATATGGATGGTATAAAATTCGAGATTAGATTGGTAAAATTGAGTAAATCAATAGTAAAAAAATCACTGTCAATTACAGTAATGATGTTAGAAATTTGCAGCTTTGTTAATTGCTTAGATGAATCATAACTGATGGGTTTAAACAATCAATTGTTCAATTTGTACTTGCATGTTAATATTAAAAATCTCAATTGTTACTAGTGAATATTCAGAGTATCCTAATTTTCAATGCTCATAATGAGCATCTTTTATAGCAAAACTTAAAATTGAACTGAAAATACTTATTAACTGAAGTGCTTGTAATCTTCTACAGTGTCATCATATATTATTCTTTAGGTTGCATTATGTTGACTTAACATCTCAGTCATAGTTAGGTTGATCTAGGATGATTCCTGTGACAACTTGTATAAACAGTAAACACATAATGATGCTTGTTTCTTTGACTTTTCATAAATTTTACAACACTTGTACATACCTTGGTAAAATGTTCAGTAATATGAGTGATTAATCAACTCCTTTCATTATTGATGGCTTGCTTGTGAGTATACTAAGTATTAGAAATAAATAAAAAAATCATAGTGATCATCCTACATTAAGTGAAATATTGTGACCTTTTAAAAAGTAGGTACATCCACAAATAAGACAGTAATCTTGAATAATTAGAATCAAGGGTGTTCTATCATTGAGATAACATTAAATTTATATTATTTTATTAAAACAAATTCACAGCCTTACAATGAAAGTTCATTCAGACATAGTTACTAATCATAACTTTTATTTTTTTAACAAAAGCTTAAAAAACTTAATAATTTGCTATAGTAGGTATAGTTAAATTGCCTACTTATATTATTGAATGACCACAATCACTAATAATAATCAACCATAATTTTGAATTTATTTTTGTTTATGTATCCACTGTTTTTTATGACATCTTTGATAGCCAAAAGTTAAAAATTACATCTAGCAATTAATTTTGAAAATAATAAAGTCATAGTAGAATCTCTCAAACAACAATCTCCCCATATTGTTTATTATGAAGAATTAATGACTGACATTATTATAGAATCGAAAACAAGTGCCTCTATATTCTTATGTACTCTTCAATGGTACACCGTACACACATAGCTACAGCTCTCTCATTAATTTTCATTTCAACCTTATTCCTTTCATAATTTTTCTGATCCCACCCATAGTGCTCATCATCACATCCAATGTGCTAAGTGAATAGACTAGAATAGGTAACACTAGTATCACTTTTTCCTAGTGTTGGACATGCAACCTTTTTCATATTTGCTTGCCCTTATGATAGTCCCTAAAAGGCCAACTATAATATGCTGTTTGTTGTTCTGTGCCTACCTACGGCAACTTAAGGTGCAGTTAGATCAAAAAATTGTTACAAACAAATTGAATAGGTGCCAAAAACAGCTGTTAAATTGCTCTGACTCTAATTTTGTGTGACAAATTATGATGACAATACTAAAAGTAGCTTGTGTAAGTGCACCTTTACTTTAGCATCGTCACCCGAGCCCTCCAATGGCCTATAGTACCTGACCTATAGATTCTCTTAACTCTGTGGTATACTTGTATAAATACCTACTATACTGGTAATGCAGGAGTCAAAGGTTTTCATTTATCAAAACTGTTTTTTTATGTTTCTATTCTTTTTATTTTTAATGGGCTAACCCAACTTTTTTGATTTAGGTTTATTTATTTTATAATATAAATTACAATTGGGTAGTTCTACCATCATTTCAACCGCTTTGACTTTGGTGTCGCATTTTTAACCATTTCCCTGTACGAGTAGGATAACCATTTTCGGTTATTTTGAAGAATGCCTGGACTCCTAGAAAATAACTGAAAATGGTTATCCTACTTGTACAGGGAAATGGTTAAAAATGCGACACCGAAGTCAAAACGGTTGAAACGCTGGTAGAAGTACCCAATTACATCACATACATTACATTTAGAAGAATTCATTAGGTATATAAAGACCAATCTAAATGTTATATTCGAATTTGTTTTTGCCCATTTTGCTTCTATAACATAATCATACTCATACTCATTTATTTATAACTAGCTGTTTCTCGAGACTTAACCCGCGTAGAAGGTTTTTTTCGCTATTCCCTCAGGAACCGTCAAATTTTTCGGAATAAAAAGTACCCAATGTCCTGCCCAGGACTCAAACTATCTCCATACCAAATTTTATTGAGATCAGTTAAGCAGTTTATCCTTGAAAGCGTAACAGACAGACAGACAGAGTTACTTTCACATTTATAATTATCAGTATGGATATTAAATATTACATATCAAGATATTACCTACTTTAACCCCTCGTATGCGGGAGGTCAAAAAAGTACCAAGTTCTAGTCTCTTCTGATTACAATATAGTCCATAAAAGTAAACTTAAAAAAAATACAAAAAGATATCCAAATTTTGAGCCCGGATTCTTGCCTAAGTATACAAGGTTAATACAATGTCTGGTTACCCATATGCACTAAACAACACAATATTAAAAGTATAAAAAAGTCAGTGGGTAGAATTATTATAATAGTAAAATTCATTTATGTTATGGAATGCCTGGGCCCTGTTTTATAAAGCTACAAGCTGCAAATTACAAGCAGAACGCTCTTTCTAGCAAAAGGAGTTAGAGACTTCTGCTTGTAATTAGTAATTTGTAGCTTTATGAAACAGGGCCCTGGTTTTACAGCAATTTTTAAATTGAGTCCCTAACCCAATTAGTAGTATGCAATTTATGTAACTAGGGATACCATTGAGAACCTTAGGGCCTTTTGGTTGATTTGGCGAGCGTCAATTGTTTAATAAATATAGGTACCTACCGGGTCATAGAAGTCAACTTGAAAAAGTAGTGTACAAAGAATAGTTGATTGAGATCAGTGTTACAAATATATTGTTGATGGTGTAATAGCTCCTTAAGGGCTACTATAACATCAAAAATGATTTTTTTATAGCAGCAAAATAGTTTTAACTTTATAATATTCCTTTTTCCCCGTGTGGTTGCCGGGTTAGAATAGTGCCACTCCATGTCTTCCCATGGATGTCGTGAGAGGCGACTAAGGGAATCAAGGCTTGGTTCTGGTAGGCGATTGGCTTGCAACCTGTCACTAATACACTGGTAAACATCTTAGGTTGACTGTGCAAAATGTGGTTACAGAATTATCAACAAGTTTAGAGTTGTTGGTATTCTATAGCTCTGCCTACCCCACTCTGGGAATGAAGGCGTGACGTTATGTATGTATGTAAATTCCTTTAAAATATTTAAATGACGCATTTACCCTTTTAGTTGCCCCACCTTAGGTAGTTTCTAAGAAAATTCCCAAAAACAACAGTGTTAGTACAAAGTTAAACCCTTAAATACCTACCCCATCCTCACAATTATCCTTTAATTTAAAGTGGTACCTCCTCATAATTCAAGACTATTTAGTTTAAGGACCGTATCATTAATAACTGAAACAAATAAAATGGTGTCTTCTGTATAAATATTTTTTTGTAATAAAAAGTTATTACAAAAAGAAACTTCAACAACGCGATTCTTAGATCTTCAAAGTGAATCACAAAAGCTACTTTTAGTTATTTGATCCCATTTGCCAGTTTTCTTACTACCTTTTGATACTCTTCATTAACCCTTGGAAATTAAGTCTTTGAAAGTTTTTTGGGTATGGATCCAGTATTTTTTTAATTGGTCTATGTTATCTGTAGGTTTAGCTTGTTTTCGTAGCTTTGCCTTTATCAGAACCACCTTTATCAGGGCCTGATCTCAGGGCGATTCGGGGGATTAAATGATTTCACGACAAATTCGACATTATTCTCTCGATACCAGGAGGGCTAGCACAAGTTGTCCGCGACTTGTTTGTCGCTCAGATCTTCTCTTTCTATCTAGTCTGTAGCTATAGAGACGCACTGAACGACACGCAAGAAAATACAACTTGTGCTAGCCGTTCAGTTCAACACATGGCGAGCGACACGCAGCTAAATCGGGCCAGAATAATGTACAACCCTTGTGCTTTCGAATGAGTGGTAGTACCCGCTTTTGAAGACATTCCGAAAAACGGAGACGTTATCATGCCGCATTGACAAATCGCTTGCCAAAACCATCACTATTTCCCAAATTTTACGCAAACTATGATTTGTCGTCCTTAGAGACCTTCGTACCTCTCATAACGGTGTAAAACTGCTCTCCGGGTAGGGTTTTATAGCCAAGTTTGACATAGGTTTCATCCTCTATTATAATATAATATATGGTTAATTAATAGTTAAAATTTGGTCGTACAAGTTCCGAACCCGAGTATTGACAGAAGACTCCTGGGTTTTGTTGCGTTTAGGCTTATTTTGCTTTTTATATGTTACTAGCAAATTACGCTCCTTGGCACGCTGAACCATTGCAATAGAAGTTCCTACATGTTTTCGCACAATCCCGAATCGGTATTTCTTTTTTTTTTGGGAAAAATGTTCTGATATATTTTTGTCCAAATTAGGACATGAAGGGCCTCGTTTTCTACCTCGACCAGGTAAATATTTTAAAGTATTATTCATACCAAACCTTTTTATGCCCTGCCTCTGAAGCAATCTTTCTTATAGTCAGTCATACCTGATTCTTTACAGTATTTATTTGGACACAATTGAGAGTCGTTTTTTCTCTAAGAGACCCTTCATCTTGTTTCTATAATTAACGATACGGTCCATAAACTATATTCTAATGAGTATTTTTCTTTTATTGGTTTCAAAATAAAAAAAATGCATTTAAGAGCAAAGGACATTGAACTTTATTTACTTGCTTGTAGATACCAATTCCCGCTCACAAAAACTCTAATAATACACTGTTCCGTAGTCTCACTTATCAGTTAATATTAAACTTTAAGTTTCAAGCGCGCCGCAAGCAACGCCGCCGGAAAGTCATAGTTATATTTCAACAAGTAAATATTCTTCGTTGTAGTCGCTCAACTATCTTAATCGAGATATCTTATCGCCACCCTTGAAATGGGTACCGTTGAGAAGTTCCGATGGCCATCTGTGGTCTTCATCATCAGTTCCACTTCCCCATGTGATACTTTCTGAATGCAAATGCATTTTTTTTACTAAAAATACTAAAAAATCGCTTTAATTAAAAAAAGTATATGCTTGCCTACAATATTTGAAGAGTTCCCTCAATTCCTCACTGATCCCCTCATCAGATTCAGATTTGTTGACAATGGGACCACCTCGGAAGTATACTCTATAAAAAAAAAACAAATCGGTCCACATTTAACGGAGTAATCGGTGAACACACATAAAGAAAATAAAAATCTACAATGGAACGTATAACCTCCTCCTTTTTTTGAAGTCTGTTAAAAATATACCTACCTTGATAAAGGAAAAACATGACATGTGACCTCTTGTATGGTACCTGCTTATGCATTCATAATAATAAAATCATTAACAGTAACTAAATATCTGCAAATCATTACAAAAAAAAAAAAACTTAGTATTTTATCATGACATTGGATTCAAAAAAGTTATTTTTTTCATGGCTCGTGATTTTGATTAATAACAGTAGTCTCACCTTCCTATGAAGTCTGGAGAATGGGACGAAATCATTAAATGTTATATTATATTACATTATAGGCAGATATCACTTCATCTATCCGTCTGTTTGTTAAGAGCGGTATAAACGTTTTACTCGATTTTAATGATTTGGCATGGGGATGGAATGAGACAAAGGATATTTTTACATCTTGGGAAATTTTATATTTCCCGAGGAAACAGCGATAAGGGAGATCTACGCGATAGAAGTCGCGGGCAAAACTAAATACATAATAACAAAATCATTTCAAACCAAAATTGCACAATTTCCAAACAACGATAAACTGATTCTATTCAGATGTTTCAGATAATGTAAGTAGGTTGCTGGCAAAAGTAACAAATGACATGTTAAAGTACCTGCAGACGTGCGTTAGCTAGCTTACCTTGAGCAGTTTTTATCATCCATTCTCGTTTATTGCATAATCACAGGCATATTTTGACCAAACATAGATATGAAGCATGTAAGGTAGGTAGTTGTTCCATTTAGTGCCATTTACAGTAAGTACTGAGAGACACACGTGAGGCGGCGCGATATCTCGCTTGGTGGAACTTAATTGATGCGTCACGTTTTGCCGTGACCATTGCCGGTACGTGCCGATCTGGCCATGGAAGGTGTCGCCTTATTCATCAGCCTCTTAGCTTTAATTAGACACTGATTTATTGCCTTTACGTACTTTACGTCATAAATTAAGCCTAAAACATACCTACTGAAGAACATAGCGATAGCTGCAGAAATAAAGATAAGATTTCTGATCTTATGAGCATGAAATTTGCTGACTTTATTGTCGCTATTTATCTACTAGCAAGCTTAAAAAAAATGCGGCAACAAAGTTTAAGAAGAGCGATTTTTTCATGACATTAACACTAATTGCCTATCTTTTCATTGATGAATGCAGTTTTGTATATTTATTTAAGTCGATCTTACTTAGGCAGGTACATCGTGTGTGGTGCAGACAGAACTATGCACAGGTTCACAGTTCTATAAAGCTCTAAAATTGGCATAGGTTGATAATAGCCAACTAGGTGGTCGTAAAAATACTTCAGCCATTCGTAACCTTTACCTGTTGGGCGCTGTTTGCCTACGTTAAGTAAACTGATTGTAAGAGCGGCATTCGTTTTTAGACAGGTTCTAGTAAAATATTTTATAAAGTGGCGGTTTGGGGCGTGCACGCGACTCTGCGATGCTATCGCGATGATAGGATAGCATGATAGCTCGCGCGGCTCGCGCCGGTGTCGACTATCCGAGTTGCTGACGAGCGCGCTGCTCGATCCGATCGCTCCGCGCCGTGGGAACCACTCGCAGATAATGGAAACGCCTAAAAGGAAACTTTCCAGATTCATCATTGAGATTACGAACAACATGTCATTGTCTCCAAAACTTAACTTGCCGACTTCATCATTTTTGGTACGACTATGACTGATAGCCGTACTCTACTAACTGTGGGAATCTTAATATATACAAAAGAATAAGCTTGTGTAATCTCCTTTATATACCTACCTGGGTATATCTATTTCCCGCTCGAATAAAACATTTCATGATTTTAACAACTTCAGAAGACTTCAGGCGTAAATAGGACAGGTAGTTTGCAGACACGCGATTTCCACCGGTTTTTTATTGTGATGTTTTATAAATGATAATAAAAGAGGTGTTTCTGTAGGAACTTTTTATATTGAGCCGACACGACCCGTCACCGAAATCGCGACATGTCGTCCATTCTTGTCGCATTGTGACTACTGCGTTGCGTCAAAATCTTGTTGCTCATGTTTAATTTGCTCTGATGAATGACCAGGAATGATTCTGTTAGCATGAGCTGTTAAATGAAATCAGGAGGCAAGTTGTAGGTGATATGTGTATCTGAGGGTCAGAGATCGGCCATTCGCTGCCGACTGGCGCGGCAATTGAAGACAACTGGGGTCACGATGCCTGGACCTGTATTCGACAAGGTCCGATTTGCGACTCCCACGTTTCATCACCTTAATTACGATTTGCTCTTAATAGAGCACTTAAAGTTACTTTTCAATGTTAACTAGGTACCTACCTATGTGTGGTGGATTTTGTTCAAAAAGTGTCGCTTTTTTGTATCTGAATTATAATAATAATAATTATTATTGTATTGGAGGGTTTAAAAAAAGTATAGGTGGGTACATAGTGAAGAACTAAAATCAAGAAACGGTAGGTTTACTATTTCAGCATGACAATTAATTAGGTACCTGTAGGTACTGACTTCTATAGACAAATGGTGTACCTACCTACCTATCTAAGACAAAATTCTGTAGCAAGTGAAACCATAGTATTTCCTGCTTTAATCTGCTTCGTTTATTGAATTTGAGGTAGCTACCGCCTTTTGGCGTAGGAGGCCATGAGGACGGTATATAAATATATGACTAACTAGCTGTTACCCGCGACTTCGTACGCGTCGAAGTCGTTTATCGTTTGTCTATCCCCTCAGGAACCGTCCATTTTTTTGGGATACGATGTACCCTATGTCCCCGGGACTGAAACTATCTCCATGCCAAATTTAATCTAAATCGGTTCAGAGCATTATCCGCGATAGCGTAAATAACAGACAGACAGAGTTACCTTCACATTTGTAATACCTAAGTATATTGAATACAAAACGGACACATTCCAAAATCATTTACTCTTGCATTGAAAATCTTATACGAACAGCTTATAATTTTAAATTCAACACAGACGGATTTTGGAATGTGGCGGTTTTGTATTCAATGAACGTAGGTAGGACCTAGTATAGATTTTCGTGACGCATTGGTAAAGTTATCGTTTCTCAATTTTAGTCTTATATGTATGTACTCTTTTTTTGAAAACCGCCCTTATACAATTCCTTTTATTATACATAGATGTAGGTAGTAGGGAATGCAATCTCGCGAGATTTTATACCTAGCCGAGATCTCGCAAGACTGGCTTTATGGTCTCGCGCGATCTCAGCTAGGTCTAAAATTACGAGATTTATGAGCTCTGGATTGCATTCCCTAGTAGGTAGCAAAGAAACCGAACAACCACATATAACTACCTACCTAGTTAACATTGAACAGTAACACTAAGTGCACTAATTTATTAATTGAGCAGCGAGAGCACCCATTGTCATTAGGTCAGTCGTCCATTATAATTTTCAAGTTGCATCTTAAGTAGGTAAATTTTATGTTGTGATAGGTATGTTTTAATTATTCTATGGCCTTAAGCGTTAGCCACTATTGCTCCATTATACACACTGCTTAAATAAACCATTGTTAAATTCTTACACTAGATTTTCCTAGAATTAAGATTAGTTACCCTAGGTACCTACTAAATTTCACCCTCGGAATGGAGATGTACCAAAAAATATTAAAGTCACGTGCTTGCAAAATAACTTGTCGAAATATCACATTTAAAAAACTGACAGATTAATGTTTGTGCCTATTTCTCGAAATGGTATTTGAATGACCATACCTACATTGTAATAATATGGTTCATCCGAGCCACGCATTTGCAATAATTACATACATACATAACATCACGCCTTCATTTCCAGAGTGGGGTAGGCAGAGCTACAGAAATTCCAACAACTCTAAAAAGACTTGTTGATAATTCTGTAACCACATTTTGCACAATCAGGCCAAGAAGTTTACTAGTGTATTTGCGACAGGTTGCAAGCCCATCGCCTAACAATATTACAAGCCTTTATTCCCTGAGTCGCCTCAATAATAGCAAATAATTAGCGGTATTTATTTACAATATCCGTTTTGAAATGAGCACTTTAGTCTGTTATTAGAAAATTTTGCATGTTCTCAATCTTACGGCCTCGGGTCGCGGATCTCTGATCCCGCGCGCGTTTATTTATTTATTTCCCCGCTATTTTTAACCGACCACCGAGACATGCATAATGTGAACTGTTACAGTTTACATTCGTACGGTAATTTACTGGTTTTATATCATTGCTGGTTTTATTGCAGCCGCTGATGCTCGTTGAACCCGACTCGGATCAGATCTAAAGTGGTGTTTCATAAGTTTGATGGAGCTGTAATCCTCTTGCACAATAAAATCTCTTGCATTGAGTTTCAATTTATATCTACCGTCCAGAGATGACGAACTTTTTTTAGTATACATTTCATACCTACATTTTGTCTAATCAGTGAAAAAGAGAGAAAGAAAGGATTAATGTATATTCAGACATCTAACTACAATAGGTATTTATAGACAATTTTTTTTTTTATGTAACTTAATAATATAAAATATAGCTGCACCACATTCTTCATATTAATAAAATCATTTCTACGGTTAACTGCCTGACTCCGATAGAAATGGTAAATAATTAAATGATCTGTTTTGTTCAATTAACTGGCATTAACGAATGCAAATGTGTGTGAATAGATAATTATATAATTATGATAATTAATAACAGCTGATACTATTTCAGTGTTTGTATTGCAAACATTATACCTATTACGGATATTAATTAATGGCGTTGTTTGTTTCAGGTGCCGGCGAGTCGGGCAAAAGTACTATAGTCAAACAAATGAAGTAAGTATATATTAAATCAAATCTATGACCTTTATTAGCTTTTCTACTTTTTATGCTGTCTTTTGGTTGAAACTACGTTTGATACAAACATGATAAATTAACTAGCTTATAACTATGTATGTCAATCACTGTGTGATAGATTTCACAAAGCTCCGCTTCTCGAGTCTTCTCTTGTCCAATTCTCTTCGACCCTATTTATTCAGCAAACACTTTTTACCAAAAAATCTGTTGCAAAATCACTACTCCCTCGCTTTCTGTAATTATTAGACATGAGCTCAAACATACCTACGCATTTAAATTAAAAGTTAGGATTACCATCATAAAATTCACTATGTGTATTGAACTCCATGTCAAAATTCTTTATCACGTGTGTATCAGCTTAGTTTCGTCGGGAGATTTTATGACCGATCATCTATTGTGTCTATTCAATTGCTCAACCGTAGGATCTTTTGTCGAGTAGAGATGTCTAATTTCTCAATTTAAGCTCCGCTCGAAACTGGCGTACCTACTCCACATTGAGAGTTCAACAAGAGCATTCGTTGCACTGCCCACTTGGAATTTGATTGCAATAGGAATCGTTAGCTTCTGATTCAAGAATATTATTATCTTTTCCTAATTTTAACGTAAAATAGCAGCGTTTTCTAACATTATTCTATACAGTAACTGTACTGTACCTGTAGTATTGTTAACGCCTTCAACACCGAACACTGATATACACATCATTGATTGCCCGCTATCTCTGCTATCTTTATGTAAGACTTGTCAACAACCTTTTAACATTTCGCCGATAACACTTATCGGTGGTATCAAAGCAAGTTGTAATGTTTATCACAATCCATAGCATCTGTATTGTTTCTTCGGTAAGATTGATTGTTACGGTTTATTTTGCCAATTTCGAGGTTGCTTGTTCTGTAATGAAGATGAATTAGGTGTGATGGCATCACAGCTTGTCTCGCGTTATAACTATGACGGAGTTATTGACGTCATCGGCGACGATGGACGGAGACCCGGATGCGAGCCTGCAGCAGCCGAGTGACGTGTTCAACCTACTGTTGACAATAGCTCCAAGGCGTCGGTTCGCTTTATACTTTCATGTGAACGGCGGCTTGCTCACTGAGAGGAAAGATATTAAGGTCCATCGTAGCGACGGTGTTGCCGTCGCTACGATGACGAATGAACTGGTATTCGTGACTCAGTCGTGTCTCTCAACTTCTCATTAAATAGAATGACAAGTCATAAGGTCATTCCAAATATTGTAATTAGTTTAATGAACTTGATTCTTATCCGATACAAACATAACATTCGTTAGCCAAATATGTAGCTTGAATAAATTTTGCGATGCGTCTTGCGTGATGCGAAAACAAATGTTATGGTAAATTTGCAATCTTTTTCGCGAGCTGTTTACATGACTTTATCATGTTGGCTGCGTATTTTCGAATGGCGCATTCGTCGCATAGTTTGAGTTTCCATTGTTTGTATTCTTGAAGCGTGTTCGAATAACAATTGCTTGTGAGAAACGGTTATTAAGGACGGGTGCCGCTCGCCGTGACGTCAGCCCATTGTCGAAGGATATCCACTGCTCCATAGGCCATGTAGGCTAGCAGCTACTGGTGTGTTGTGTGACAGCGGAACGGTTATTGTTTTCGATTCACAGCCCTAGTTGCTTGTATTACTCTACTGAACAAAGGTTAGGTATAAGTATTAGTAATTATTTTTCAGAAAGTTCATACTAAAGCATTAATTTCCGTAACTACGTATGCTTCTTCTACGTATTATTCTTTTGAAAATTGATTAAGTACTCCTGTTTGGTAATCTATACTAATATTATAAATGTGAAAGCAACTCTGTCTGTCTGTCTGTCTGTCTGTCTGTCTGTCTGTCTGTCTGTCTGTCTGTCTGTCTCTCTGTCTGTCTGTCTGTTACACTTTCACGGATAAACCGCTGAACCGATTTAGATGAAATTTATATTTTGAGTCCCAGGGAAGGACATAGGGAACTTTTTATCCCGAGAAATTGGACAGTTCCTGAGAAAATAGCGATAAACGACTTCTACGCGGACGGCGTCGAAGGACATAGCTATATGTTATAAAGGTAGCTAAACTGGGAAAAGGTTACTGTAGATTGTAGCAAGTCAATTAAGTGAAATAGAAGTCTGCCTCCCCCTCTGGGAAACAGGCGTGACTGTATGTATGTATGTTTGATATAATTCTATGGAAATAGATTTTAAGGAATGTCCGTAAAACGATCCTATAATAGATCTCCGTGAGAAAGACAGGCGGAGAAATGTTTTAGCGTGATAAAACTTGGCAGAGCTTTCGTTACCGTCTCGAATGTTGCTCAAAAATCGTTCCCATTCAGCCAGCGAAAGCAGTTCTAATTTACATCAAAGTGTTTTTGTATTGCAGGGATAGGTGTGATGCCACTCAACTCAATACTATTCTAATTATAAATAATTGATTTTTATATTTAATAGGTACCTATTATCCTTCTGGAAACTCTGTCCCACCAGAAATATGTTCATACAAAGGTAGAAAAGTTCATGTTTCTCATGTTGTTTCGTTTTTCAACAGAATTATCCACGAAAGTGGCTTTACGAATGAAGACTTCAAACAGTATCGGCCGGTGGTGTACAGTAACACAATCCAGTCGCTGGTCGCCATCTTGCGTGCCATGCCGAACCTGGGCATCACCTATGGCAATAAGGATCGAGAGGTAAGGGTCACGCATTCTAATTCTTCGTAATTTTTAATTCTACGATCGTTAAGTTTCGTAGAATATAATCTCACCTAAAATAATGTAAAAGGCCAAGTTATCATGTGCAATCAAAAGTTGCAATATTAAAAAAAACCGGCCAAGTGCGTCTCGGACTTCGCACATTTGGGTCTGAAATCTGATTTATCAATATATTGGTTTTTGTTTGTAAAATATACGTAATAGTAAACATTATCACCAATTTTCCATTATCAACAAAATTTTGTAAGAAAAGCTTACTTTGTTAGCTTATTCTTTCTTTGTTTTCCAATAAAACAAAATGTACAGTATTTATTTACTGGATGAGCTCTAAACAACGATACCCCACTCGATGGGGTAGGTTTTTTTTTTCGCTCCCCCTTTAGCTGTATGTGAGTAATGTGAGTCTCCCTCTAAAACTTTTAAAGTCATAGATTTAAGTAATATTTACGCAAATCACGTTGCTAGCTGAACTGGGAATATAGTTGTGCGGCTCTGAAACAGGGCCTGAATGGGTTCGAGTACTTCGATACACACTGCGGTATTTAACTTGTGGACCCACTGCCGTGTGTCTACATTTGTCTTGGTCTTCTGTTTCGGTTACAGGGTTACGTATCTTGCTTAGGACTGCTACTGACTGATAGGAACGAGTGTAATAATAAAGTCCAACTCTTTCGTATTTCATGATGAACAACCATTGATATCTAATACTACATTTATACCTATGTTTTAGGTTCGTTTTTAGATCTTAATGTTCTGGCGTAGACACGTCGGATATACGTCGGAGACAGTTTGGTTATAAACAAACTATTCTGTTGTTGTGATTGTTTCACGCGATAATCCACGAAATATAGTTTCATTGTGTTGATATGTAACATCAAAACGTCGTAAAATCTCGTATCTATTCTAATACGTTGCTAATAAAATCACAGTTCGTTTCCTTTCACGCGTCATTGATTGCCACAAATAATTTCCTGTCCACAAAAATGTAGTTAAAACACTTTCTCCGAAGCATCGGAAGTCGGAACCAGTGCGTAGTCGCTTGGACGTTAAACTGCGTACATTACGTTGGTGTATTCTATTAATATCGATCGACAGTAAAAATATAATCTGGATCACAAACGACTCGATCTGAGTACTTACCATACTCACGAGGTTGCGCCCAGTTTCCGCTTGCCACATGTACATTTTGATTGCAAACTGAGTTGGCTAGTCAGCCTATCCGCTCAAATCACACTTATTTATTTTGATCTTAATATAGTTTGTTTAGTGTTTCATCAGCTTTCTTTCAAATACGATTTACACTAGGGGATTCAAATATCAGGTGCAGTTTTTATCCTGGTTGCTTTTATTAACAGATTCCTAGTGAATGCTCTGTGGTATTATATGTTGAATGATATTCCATAAGTTTATACTATAAGTCATGCTTGGTATCCGCTATCTAGGCTACATGTGCTGTGTACTTATGGATAATTTTAAAAATACGTTTGTTGGGGGCGAAAGTAGAACAAATAAACAAAACTACTTTTGGTTTATCGACTTTTAGGTTGGCTGAATAATATCTATCTGTACATATAATATACACATACACCGACATACAACACGCATACGAAAGCGCTGTGCCCACACTACGGTAGGTACCTTAGCTGCAATAAGAACAGATTTTCGAAATTAAGGAAGGAATTCTAGTAATTCTACGTATGAAGTCGCTAGTGTTCTTTATTGCACAATAAGATCCATTACTACCCGTATTCAAAGTAACAGAAATCGATAAATCATAGTCTGCTTTGTAGCGCTTTCTGGCTCGTAAGATCAATAGTAAAGTATTTATTCATGAGTGCGGCTCGCCGGCCGACCGCTGCACCACGGCGGCGGCATAATGCATTGTTGGTTGGACATTCGATTGCATTCGATGCCCTCTGCATGTTTTCAATATTCATGGATACAGTTTCATATTTTATCGAAAACTGTTCTACAGTCTTTGGCTTACCTTTTCCGCGTGACAGGAAGGAAGTTATCACCTTATAAAAGTTAGTTGATCAGTATCGCTTTAAAACATCTTTTAACTCGATGTTTAACCGTCTTCGTGACTTGATAACATAACGTCATTCTAACTAGCATCAGCCATCTGACTGTCTCATTTCCGCAGAGCAATTTTATCACTTAGTGTATTTATTTTATATCTATGGTAACGTTTTAAACATTTTTGGATGCCAAAGTTTTTGTTATGTCATGTTTTTTTTAAGGGGGAGCCTTTGCATCAATAAACTTTTTATATCTTAAGTTATCTTTGCTGTACGAAACCTCTCTTGTAAAGTTGGTATTGTTAATAAAAACCGGCCATTGGTATTGTTAATAGTCGGATTCGCTCACGAAGGTTTCCGTACAATTCTTGTATGAAGGCCCCTTTATTTATTTATTTTAATTTTTCTTTATTTTTAATTGGGGCAACAGAAATAAAAACTTTAAAAAAAATCTCTACCTGTTACGGGTCATGAGATACAGCCGACTTACAGACGGACGGACGGACAGCTGCGTAGGCTTAATAACAAGGACTAACAGGCCCCGTTGGTAACCTTTGGGTAAGGAACCCTAAAAAGTGTCGATTTGCCCTTTGAATGGCCGTTTTTACCTGGCCGTTTACATCAGTCGGCTCAAATGGCTCGTGGTAGCTTATCTCCCCATCGTTCATGTCCTGAGTGATGCGCGTCACTTTGCGTCACCGCACCGGCGTTATGCAATCGCTGACATCCTAAAAACAAAGCCCTGATTTACTTCTCAGTTACAAAGTGAATTTATTTACGCAAGTTCTTAGCTAGAATCAATAATTTACAAGGGAGAGTGTTAAGTTTTTGTATTTACAGCTCCCATGAAAGCCTGTCTCCCCTTTGTTCTTACTTGTGAATAGCAATGTCAATCTAACCCTTCAAAACGTACTCTGTTATCTATGGGCTGCGATAGCGCCGAGTGACGGCTCCGTCCGCGTTTAAACAGCCCGCTAATGACAACTCGGAGCACTGGCCTACTCTGTTACACGTTACTCATTTTGGCATTCAAAACACACCACATATAGATAACATCTGGTTTATCCTATTCTTGAACGTAATACCTGGGTACCTAGTGAGAATTATAATTATGTAGCAAGAAAGAAGCCAATCATCATGATGCGACACTTAAATCCGTTTTTATATACCCGGAAAAACTTAATGCGTGATTGCGTTTACGTTATCTTATAACCTACTTAAATAAATTACATAGTCCATAATATCTGTAGAAAAATCATTCTTTCACTTTGTTTAGTATATTATGGTTAATCTTCATTTCCTTTTTTTTATGTTGTAACTAGCGACCCGCCGCATCAAAATCCGTTGCGTAGTTTTAAAGATTTAAGCATACATAGGGATATAGGGACAGAAAAAGCGACTTTTTTATACTATGTAGTGATGTAACCTTCACCTCTGTGTTCAAAATAAGTCATGCTTGTTGCCAACGCTGGTGTCGCAAGTATAAACATGCGAGGTCCCTACATACATAGGGTAAAGTCTCTCATAAAATGTTATTTAGATTGGCGGTAAGTATAAACGGGAAGTGTGAATAAAAGTGCAGTATGTGGGTTTCAGAAGGGAGGGAGGGCGGGTGTGGGTCGTTGGGTGCGGACTGAGGGTTGTGAATGACGCCGGGCTCCGGGCGGACGGCGGCGCATGCGCGACACCGCTCCGAGCCGGAGCCACCCGTCATAATTACAAACATATCTCACAAAATCCCTCTGCAACCGGAGAACACGACACAACACTCTGATTATTTGTCTTCCAGCACACGATTTTGCGCCGCATTGCCGCAGTATTAACTCGATTTGTCGTCATGATAACTTCGAGATTACGAAAAAGAAATACGGGACCCTGGTCGCGGTCCCAATCTGCTTTCGTTTAGTCACAAGTGAAATTGCGTAACGAAATAGAACGGTTCGAGGCGTGTTCACTAAAATGCTAATCGTATTAGCGTAGTTCTCGAGAGATGTGCATTTCTTCACGAACGCCTGTTGCCTTAATTCAACCAGAGTTTTGATTATGTACGGCTTATCTTTATTTTATTGGGTTAATAATATTGTAATCAGACATAGTAAGCCACAATGCTAACCTTGAGGGGGGTCGGCTATAGGCTCTTAATATCTCTAACCTATTAAAACGTCCGTATACCTGACGCCAGATTTTGTCGCAGATGATAACTTTATGGTATTACGTGTACCGATAAATTATATAAACTGTTCTTATTGTAGCAACTTGCGGCTCGACCATCATCCGCATAAGGTTAAAGTTGAAGAATAAAATATTTATGTTAGTCTGCAGTAGTTTAAAACTTATAAATACTAGGTACCCGAGTTTATACATGACTATAATATATGATTCCTTTGCTAGGACGCCTCCTAAACTATAATGAAATATGCTAGATTTGCATCGATTATTGCACACAATGAATTAACTTTTTTTTTGCAATGATCTACAAGAGTTTTCTATGTTTAATTGTTTTAGTAAAAGCGTATTTTCAATTTAAACTTTACTTCAAGGATGCGACCATAGATAGCTCTCTTTTATTACAGCCGAACTCTTCGAGGCCACCAACACCTCATTTGTCGAAACATTTAAGAGAAAAAAAGGTTTAAATTGCATGTTTTATAACCTTTTCACTTTGCCGTAATTGTATAAAATGTTATAATAAGTAATTCAATATTTTTTGATATAAAAACGTATAGTTGTCAAGCAGGTCGCCATTCAAACATGCATTTAATAAAAAAAAACAGATTGCTTTTTCTATTTCAAAGCATGACTGTTAAGCCTTACCTTACCCAATGTGAAAAAGGATTTAACAAACAATGATTTTATAATATTACTGAAGAAGTCCTTTATCGCTATTCCCAACCGCCTAATTTTTTGGAATAAAAAGTACCTACCCTATGTCTTCTTTAAACTATCTCCATACCAGATTTTTTCTAAATCGGTTCGGTGGTTTATCCGTGAAAGCGTAACAAACAGACAAACGGATAGACAGAGTAACTTACACATTTATAATATTAGTATAAATTTAGGATAAGTAATTGAGGTAAGGTAGGATAGGGTAGTAGTATAAGGCTCTCCAAGCTTCTCTTCTAAGTAGTAGTACAATTCAGTGTAAGATACAAAGCAGTAGTATTGGGAACTCTCTAATGGATAGACGAATATGATATTTTCTTATTTAGTACCAGTACCTAATGCTAGTGCATTGTCTGCTCTAGTCGTTATCTCGAATTAGCAGGCTCTCGTACTGAGTGAATACCGTACAAAATGGATGCGATATCGAGTTCCTAGAACTGAATGTAGGTACCTACTAGGGCTTTGGATCTGTACCGTACACGCTGTAGACCGCCTACAGTACGATATAAATGTATACGCAACCTTTACGCTGAAGATAGGCAACGAGAGACTCTTCCCTAAGTTTTTGCTTTGTTTGCAGAGCGACGGCAAGATGGTGTTCGACGTGATCCAGCGGATGGAGGATACGGAGCCGTTCAGCGAGGAACTGCTCGCAGCCATGAAGCGGCTCTGGGCCGACGCCGGCGTCCAAGAGTGCTTCGGCCGCTCCAACGAGTACCAGCTCAACGACTCAGCCAAATAGTAAGCTACCTAATTATCACAGTTTATTAGTCAGCAAGAAATAGTATCACGTCCCTGCACTAGGTTCAATCCACGACGGCGCGCCCCACTGATTAGACGTACGTATATTGAGGCAAAACTACAAAGTCAAGTAAAGTGGCGTGAAGTTTCTTCGGGGTTTTGCGTCTTAATTTTACATTTTTCAAAATAACAAATGGCATCTTACTTAAAGCGTAGTGAACGCTGGAAATCAATTGAGGTTGTCTTTCTAATAATATTGATAAATAAACAAGAGTATCTCCTAGCGGCTTATCAGCTTTTAATGAAGCGGTGAATCATCGATCCGATAAACTAACTAATGTAGTTCTACTATACATTTGCGGGGTGCGCTATACCGCCTATATCTACAATTCTACACTCGTGTATGCCCATCGCATCGCTGTGTTGTACTCGCTCAGCTGCAAGCTTACTCGTGTGGGAAGTATCGATTTTATTTATAAGCTTGTTGCAACCACTGTAGGTAAATGGAGTTTACTAATTATGTGCTTTATTATTTAACTTGGGGCGAACTTTCAATTTCTACTACGTACATTTCATTTCATTCACATTTTAACTAGAATTTATTAGGTGATATACAATTGCAGTTCCCTTATTATTTATTAATTACATTTAAATCTAACTAGATTTTAATTCTATCGCGGTACGAACTTTATTATTATTTATATAATCACAACAAGGTTTACATTTTTGTTATATACAAAACGTAGGTATACTCAAAGTCGGGAGTTTCTCCGTGAGTTCAAAATCCTCGGTTTTGAATAATTCTTCGAGCGGCCTTGACCCAACTAGAGGCTTAGGTTTTCCTCGGAGTGAGAGTGAATTGAAGCGGTTCGTTAGGCACATACGTCGGTGTCACGCTGTACGTCAGCTCTCCGTAGCGCCACGAAACATTATACCGATGAAAGGTCTGAAAAAAAACACTATATATATATATATTTCCGTTCAAAACAAACGGATGATATACTACCTGTATATTATCCGTTTGTTCATCAATCATGAAATTATTTACCTTTGCCAGCAACAGCTGTAATTCTGCTTCGGCAAATCTTTTCCCAATACACATCCGCCGACCGAAACCGAACGGCAGAGATGCGAAAGGATGTATCCCTATTTCTTTCTGCTTGCGCCACACGCTCGAAGCGTGTGCGTGTTCGCACTTGATCGATTCTTTTTCTTCTTCAAAATTCGATATAACTGGTTCAGATCGATTAAAGGGACACTTGCTGATGCTTTCCGAAGGGTTTGTGAATTTGTCCACGACGTCATCTCTCAGCCACCGCTCAGGAACGTATTTTTCAGGCGATGGGAAGTATCGTTCTTCGTTCGATAGAATATAATGCGGGAAAACTACGTGACACTGAAAAAGTAGATAGTTATTTTTTTTTAGTAATTTGAATGAGTGTAGCGTAATCTGCTCTCGGACGCCAAAGTCTACTTAGGGCACAGCGCTACAATAAATTAGCAGTACTTTAGTTATTTGACCAAATCAAGGATCATTTACATGTCGGGAATTTATACTTTAAATCTACCATCACTTGGAACGCGTAGAAACGTAATATTTCCAGCGTCCCAACCGTTCCGCGCTTATTTTATTACCTTACTGCCCCTGATCATGGCAAAATGTTTAAAAAATTGAGCCGCAATTATATAAAACCGTACTGGCTCAAACCATTACAGTTTGTTGGAAGAAGTTCTTATCGTTAATGAAAAATAGGGTAACGAAAACTCGCAAACCGAGACAAAAGCGTGTGACTGCGAAACTCTTTTTAAAGGAGAATGTTATACTTGGATTTTGTTAATACAAAGTTTCTTATTAACACTAATAAGGGTTGTTTATTTTTGCAATTCTCACAGAAGAAAGCTTCTTAATAGCCTTTCTAATGTCTTCCGGATGAAGAAATTCAACTTACCCCTTTAGGGACTTCATATCCAGAAATAACGGCATCAGACTGAATACAGCGCCCATTTCCTAATATCACTGGTTTCATTCTGAAAATTAAAAATGTTTTTTTTGATCTTGTTAATGTTTTTGTAAAACAAGGAAAAATATTTATAATCACAAGATAGAATGAGTCAAAAGGTTGATGGAGCATATTACTCATTTTGAGAGGATAAATGTTCCATCTTGCTGGATATATTAGTCATAGGAATGTGAATTGTTTTAGTTATAGTATAGTGGACTGATAATGATTGTTGTCAAACATTACGCGTGAAAGAGTAGCAAATTTATGATTATAACTTCAGAATTAGACGGAATAGTTTGACAGAGAAAATTGCCAGTTTAGAAATTTTATTTAAATAAGTTGAAGCGTTATTTATATATTAAGTATTGACTCTACCTACATGGTCTGTCCAGGGCTGTGCTATACTTTGCAATACTGCGGTGTATTACTATCGGAAATGTCAGATTACTTAAAGATTATGCTTATTTCAAATTGTTTTAATATAAATTACAGTAACCAATTGGTAAATAAATACCTAAGTATATTTAGTAGGTAAGTATTGCCAATCATTAACGCGTTTAAAAAATCGATACTAAACACAATACCTATATCAATAATGTTAATGTTGACACCATTATGCATTTTCAGTTGTTAATCTGGTCTGTCGTAAGTAATATGGGGTTTCTTATACCTACTTAGTCCTTAATAGGACTATTTATTGGAACACTTCTTATGAGTTTTTATATCTATTCTTGATCTACTTATGTAAGTAATTATTGTTTAAATTTAGCAGATAGAAGTTATTTGTTACTTTGTTTGTTATTCAATTTTAGTTTTAATAGCGGTAATGAGGATGAAGAAGAGTTGGTTTCCCAATGTAAATATATCTGGTTTTGCCACCCTTCCGGTGATTTGTGAGCCATTTATAGACACGAGGATTGTATTTGTGCTACTATTACTACTACTATCTATTGCTAGTTCCTCGCTAAATGGCTGCTTTTTGATTTTTGCAAAAATCCATGGGATTCCAATATTTATTCAAACATTTTCCATTTCATGGGGTACCATGATACTCAGCTACATAGTGGTTGCGTAAGCTTCATGCTTGCCTCGTTACACGTACAAACATAAGGGAGCAATGGTGCTAAATCAAATTAGCGAAACGGTTTGCAAAACATTCCGGGAAAGGGCGTTGTTATTTGAACACACAGTACAAAGCTATTGCATCTAATTTGATATTTCTAACAGTTCTCTATTGAACAGTTTCGTTAAAAAACATGACATGTGTTCTGTGCATGAAACATAAGATGGGCCGTGTAAGGTGTCTCCGACCATCACTGGCCGACTCGCGTTACTAAAACCAAGAAAACCATATCCTTGCTCCATACAGTGTTAACCCCTACAATTGTACAAAGCAAAAGTAGAGCTCCTTTAATAGCGTGTGCTAAAAGCTAATAGGTTGGAATGATCTAATGTGCTTTTCGTATTAATCTGCCTTTGAATGCCTACGGGGTATGAGAAGTGACGCGAATGTAGGTCGCTAAGACCGCAACGCGTCCGGAAACATGAATATATGTGTGCCTTATTCGTCATGCTTTACATACGACTGCAATACGACCTTTACTCTTGCGCTAACCTATCTCAAAAATACACATCTGTTTACCTTTTTGCATTTCTTAGGCAATTTGCAAAACCAAAACACGTAGGTGATATTTGTGACTTAAGGTAAACGGTTGACGCAAATTTATTTTTATCAATTTTCCGATACTGAATTTACCCTTTCGTGTTTTTGTCGTTGGAGTTTATTCCAATCATAATAAGATCGATAGCTCAATAAAATTATCTTGTGGTGCGTTTTTGTCAAATAAATGTTGTGATTTGAGTGAGTGAGTTTAAAGCCCCAACAAAATAGGTCGTAGAAGCTCCGTTTACCTTCTCAGGCCGGATTTTGGAATTCGAAAACGCGACAGGGATGAAACATGATATGAAGTAAAATTCTGGATGTCTCAGAAACATTCATTATGGAAATATATCACACAAATTAAAGTCATGAAAGTTACTACGGGTAATAAAATAAGTGTAATAACAATCGGAAATATCGGTTTGCGAAGGTCGGTACTGGGTCGATGTTTGCCTGCGACATCGCCACTGCGTTAGCGTTACTCTTTAATGTAAATATTATGCAAACTGCTGCCTTATGCCTGTCGAGATAATCACACCCGGCACACAGGGGCGGTGTAAAGAGGCCCATGTATATCGAAATGACAGAACAAACTTACCCCTTTGTGTTAGCGCGGTACGCTATGATAATTCATGTGCCGTGTAGAGGCGGGGTTTTCCCATTGGGTTTTCCGTGGAAAAAGTTATTCGTGCGCACACATAATTATAAGGGATTCGAACGTAACTGTTAATAATTTGTTTAGAATTTGCGGTTTGCTATGGGCTCATGGCCAAAACAAAACAATTTCAAAACTTACCGAAGAGCTTCTTTAATACAAGCGCGGAGGTACGGCAGTCTATCTAACTCTTTGCTTGTGAGAACTCTGCCTTCTGGCAAATTGGTGTCCAATTCAATCTGAAGTCTCTTCTGTGCTCTCTCGTTGTTCGCCAGCAGGTATATAGTGCTAGCGGCCGCCGCTGCCGTTGTATCCACGCCGACAAGAAGCAAATCCAATGCCAGTATTGTTGCTACCTTCCCGCCTGATTTCTCCGCTATCTGAGCACACACGCCTTTATCAGTCAGTCTCTTTAAACAGAGTGCTCTAAAAGCGTCTAGCGCTTCAATATATGTTTTGTAAGCAGGAGTAGAGTACAATCTCCATAATGGAGCGGAGAGTTCCAGTACAGGGACGCTGTGGAAAAACCCGTGAATACATCGTATTATTTCTTTTGCTTCCTGGTCGTTGTCGCTGAGACATCCCAGTCTTGTGCCTAAAGCCCATGCTCCCACCGCTGAAAAAACATGACATGTTAAAAAAGAGGATTTTTGAGAAACAGGTTAAATAAATAAAATAATCACTTTTTTCGAAGTCTGTTAAAACCTTTCGGTAGTATAGTTACGACCCGTTTGTTAACAACTGTAATGGTTATACGTACACTCGAGGGCCCATTTGTACAACTCGCTGAGAAAATCTTTAGGCAGCTCCCGATTGCCATCCACAATGCGTTCCATTCTAAAAGAATAAAACACTTAGTAAATTGCATATTTGTATACGTAAAGTAAACCTTGTGTAAATAATGTTTCCTGTAAAATATGATTATCAAAATATAATTGTTGTAAACAGACCGAAAATCTCAAGTTAAATAACGCACGCAGAGGTTACTCATACGAAACGTTGCTTTTTCATTGAATGAGATTTGTTGTGAACCGCAGTGAGTCATATACAGAGTGCTTAACACAAATGCGCAGACGCCAATGCTTACGGGATGTGGTCATTAAACTGAGATTATACAAGACGGCCAGCCTAGACCATACGTGTACTTTATATGTACAATGTACATACAATGCTCAAATATGCATCTTATGTTTTACTACATTGAAGTCAATGCCCCAGGGACAACATAATGAGATCCGGAGCGTGGAAGTGTGCATACCGCGAAACTATTGAACTAGTTATTGTTTTACCGAATAAATGAGGCGACTAAACAGTTCAACAGGTTACTTCACTTATGTAATTTGTTTTCTTGTTCTGGTGTACTAGAAATTACTTGAACCGTTAAAATTGAGTGAGGTGTTAGTATTGTAAAAACATCCACGCTAAACCGGTTAAGTAGTCAGATAATAATATCAAAGCGCTTGGCAGTGCGCCGGCGAAGTCCTAGGAGATAATCATACTCAAATAACTTTAAACTAAGAGGCGCAGTTTTTCGGTTTGAAGTTAAACCACCTTGTATTGAAATTCAATCAAAAGCTTTCTCAGCTGTGCTCTACTTCTCTCACCTATTGTCTCAGCTACTCCTCTCTCTCCTTTGTCCTCGAACGTGCAGAAAATCATATAGCACCCATGCACTATTCTCAATTTGCAATAATATGATAATCGCAGGTGTATTAAACTCATTATCATCTCTATGATATAGTATGTAAACTGTATAGAATCTTATGAAATTGATGAATGTTTAAAAATGTTGGGAATAAAGAACTTTTAAAATTTATTAAAAAAAAGTGGTGTCTGTGAGGTTCTTGTGATATTTATTGTTCACAAACTATGGGTATACTCGTATTTTTACCGGAATATGTATAAGTTTCAAAAAGAACTTGGCCTAAACATAACCACAAGTCGCACCGTAACTTTATATGTATAAGGTATAATGTAACCGCATATTGTGTCAGGTATCTGCCAAAATCATTATTCACAATCAATTAACTTACGTGACTTGTTATTGTTACATATTTTCTCGTGAGCATACTAAAGACATATTGTCTACATTGAATGCTGAAACGTTTGGGGATTTGATTCCTACTTGAGTTGGGCCACGCGCAGTGTAGGGTCCGTTTATAAATTGATCGAATATTAGTCGTTAACTTAACGCCTACTTCGCTATGATACTTTTCCTTTTAACTTCGGTGCTTGAGTGTACTGAAAATTACTACTTTAATATTTCGCAAATGGATCCCTGAAACAAAACTGCGTGGGGCTCACACAATGAATGAGACGATTGAAAAAAGTCCCCGTTTTAAGAGCGACTCCGTTTTTTTTATCGCTATATTTTATTGTACATCTTTGTCAGAGTGATTATTATGTGTCACTACGCCAAATAACAGCTTTCTGAGTTTAATGGACGGACGGACAGACAGATGAAACTATAAGGGTTACTTGTTGACTAAAACACTAAAAAAATAACGCGCATTTTCGTCTAAAATATGAAATTTAGGAGACGGGCGCCACATACACATAATTTATTTACTTACTTACCTTTGAACAAAATCATCAGCGACGTAATCCAAAGCTGGTACCGCAGCTCGGGCTGCCTCCGGGGCCGCTAGCGCCTTCGATACCTTTGACCGGAACCTGGACCAGGGTTCGCCATGCCTGATGCATTATAAATCAGTTACCTTATCTAACAAAATAATCTATTGTAATAAGGTTATATAAAAGGAGGGTTACTTACACTCCGATCAGACCAGGCTCCTCCCCAAAAAAATCCTTCCTGACCTCGTTTTTGTAATGCTTCAAACAGGGCGCCACAGCCCTATAAGGCATCGCATCTTCCCGCCTGTACACTCGGGCTGTCTCATCGGCACAAAATGGAAAAACTAAATCTGGATGCCCAAATAGCTTGGCAACTTTAGCGGCTCCGCCGTTACCAGCTAATGCCCTCAAAGTCCATAAAGTAATGTCTAAGGCTTTCGTTTGCCATGGCTTTTGTCCTAGGGCGAACCGCCAAGAATTGCCGATAACAGGAAGAGGCCTGGGGCCTGGCATGACCGTGTAGCACCGCGCGGCGTTCATCGCGACCATTCAGTCAATGGCAATCGAGCCCCCGAGCAGCAGCTTGGAGGCAGTGGGGCGGTGGTTACGTTTTCAGCAGTTACGATGTCGTAACCCGTAAACACCGGGCGCGTTGACGCACCGTGTCGCACGCGTGCGTTCAACTTGAAACTACAAATTACGCCCCTGCAATGCGACGTGGTGACATCTTTTAACGTACCTATGTTAAAAATAGGTAGGTACGTGTTAATTGTAGAAAATGATGACTTGCTACTTTTGGAACCAATCGGGAACAATGAATTGCATGCAGGTAACGTGCTTTATGTATGTATTTATTTATTGGGATCTTAAGGACAAATGGATAGGTAACCGTCGTAGAATGGGACTGGCCGATCTTTATTGACAAAGATCATTTCAACAAGTGCTACTTTTTGCAGTTATCCTCGGTTCTGAGAGCTCGGTGGTTGCGGAACTGACTCGCTCGTTCGTTAAATTAGTGGAACTCCCTCAATGAAGCCGGGAGCGGAGCCCTCGCGCCGATTGATTCGTCCGGTCTGCAATAATTCCTGCTGGCATACCTTCCACAATCACGCCTCTCGCCATGGTTTTGACATTTTTACGACTGTATGAAACAATAAATCACAATACTAAATGTATGAATTGGTAATGTTTTATTAACAATATGTTTATAGATATATACACTCGTTGTTAAACCAAATCTAGCTGTATGAAATTAGATCGTATTTACAGGACCGCACTGCTTTTTGCGTTACGCAGCCGCAGTGCAGTACTTACCCGTCGGGATAGTGTTTTGTTTGATTCGCGATGAAATGCGGTCGGCGACGGGAAGCGCGGGCGACAACGCGCTCGTTGTTCGCAGATCGTTTACACCCGTCTTCGCTCGAGTCTGGCGTGAATCGCTGTTCCAACTGCTTCTTAGCCACAGCTATTATGTTAAGCTTGTTGCACACTTTGTTACCTTTTACCGAGCAGTTTTAAACTCTTTTATGCTCAGGACATTTGCGTAAGCTAGGCGGTTTTCCTGTCATATGAAGTTTCATAACACTAAATGACTTGGCACAACCCCATAGTTAACGGTGGATGTAGCAAGGCACGCATGTAATCGGATAATGAGATGTTTGAATAAATCTCGTACGCACTCGTTCTTGATGTTCGTGCATCCGTGCATTGCATTGCCGCTGCTCAAGCGGTCGGAAAATTGCTAACTATTATTCTGCATGTGGAGGTAACGAGTAGCATTTTGGCAGATGTTACATGGCGGAAAACTACAGCTTTGAATAACTAACTTTACCCATCGACTCTTGCTATCGATTGAAGACGTTTTATATTTAGAAGATACATTTATAACTAACACTCATTCTGATAGAGGCCATTTGTTAAAAATACATGGAACTGATTAGGGGGTGGGTTTCGTTCAAGCCTTGCCGAAATGTTTTATTCATCGAACGATCAGTCGACCGACGTCATTAAGCGTCTCGTGGCGTTGGCCCTCGATTGGTTGTAAGCAAGTTAATGATTGCCGACCAAGGTTTTCTGTACTACTTTTCTATCTTGCTACCTTTTTGCACGACAAATTATTCAGGGCTGATGGCATTGATAGGAGCGGGGCATGTCAGCGTTTTTGCTCTTTATCTGTATTCACTGAATTGAATGGCGTTTATGGGCTCTGGAGACGCATGACGCATGTATATTCGAGATCGGTTATACATTAGTTTAGGTCCAAGGAATGGATTCTTCAATAGTAGTTGTATAAAAAACGCTGCGTCATATATTGTATATGTTATGTGTTATGCGACTTTACGTGCTTGTATTTATTTAGAGTACGAATTTGAAACGAGTTGTTCAGCATTCTCTTAAGTTTCCATGGTATTTCGGGTTGAAAATCCGCGTACTTGTCAAATGAAAGGAGAAGTTGTATTGCCGACAGACAGATAATGTTTTGAGCAATTGAGATGGTATAAAGTGTGGCTGCAACGCGCCACGGTTGCGGTAGCGCAGGGCGCCGACGGATTTATGTGGCGATGGCGTTACGCCTGCGCTAATTCCGGAAGCACTTCACAGACCCGTTAAAACCCACACCTACGAACATTCTGAACCGTGTACCAAAGTAAAAACCTTAAAGGACAACACTTTTTAACCCCCCTCTGTACCCGCAGTGCTCCTCATTATTATTTGAGTTGTCGCATTACAGAAGTATCATTTGATTGATTATGTAACATCCCCTCAGCCTTCCGTGTTGAAACTTTGAAGGAGTACTGTTTGTTATTTTGAAGTTAATTGCTAGTTTCGAATGTCACTTCAAATATTAATCGTTTCGAAACTTGTATGTTGTTAGTGAAAAGGATTTGTAGGCATACATCATTAATGTTATAACATCGTAAGACGTGTTGAAGACAAATGATACTCGTACACTATTGATGAACGTTAAGTATTATTATCTACCTTTACCGTGTCGCACTCCCGGTTATTGTGTAATTTTAGTTACATACTTTGTTTATGCATAAATGGAACTGTCATCAAAAACTTTATACTGTTGGTACGCCGCAGCTATCGTCTGGCTAAAGGAAGCTCAAATCTATAATAATACGCTAATTAACTATTTAATTAAGCAGCATAACGAAAAAATCAACAAAAATGACGTGTGTACTAATCACGTTAAATCTGGCTTTAGTACAATTGCTATTGCTATACTAATATTTACAACGCGACAACAGCTGCAGGATAGACGACAAGAGACAAGAGGCACTGCTTGAGGACAGTGACATCACTTATTTATAGCCTCACCATGCACTTGGCTTTGGAACCCATACACATGTCGGCCTCGGAGAGACATTTAAAAACTACCAAAACTGGTGCTCATTCTGTTAGCGGGCCTGTGTGGTGGCAATAAAAGTTGATTGGTGGTGTCAATCCCGAGTTCCGACATATGGTAACCCTAGTCGGGCGGGTCGTGGGCTCCGGCCCGGCGAGCTCGGCGCGGCGGCGCTGCCGTATTGATCCGCCGGACCTGTTGCCGGGCGGCGGCGCTCACCAGCCCGCACTATTGCAACCGTTTTCGCACAAGCTCATATTCCGAAGCGTCTAGAATGATGCACGTTGATGCTTCATTCAATGAAAATGGATTCTTAAAAAAAATCCATACTTTAATTACCAAACATTTAATTACTATTACGACATTTAAAACAATTTGATTTGTCATCAGAGAATATCTGTGGTTTTCGACTGATCCAATTTTCAATTGATCCTAGTCTGGTGACCCATTTACTGTTGACAGAGCGCTGACGTCACGAGCGGCGCGAAACAGCGCCCATCGTGTACGCGTCTCTACTTCCACAACCTTCGCAGAACCTCCCAATTCGAGCAACTCTTTGGCAACTCCGCTGTTTCGCGTAATCAAATTAGCTATAGGCTTACTAACAACACCCGCGCCTGTGTCCACAAGTTTAAATCGAAAGCGAGAGCCTCAAATGGCGCTCCCGATTCAATGTCACAGGGGTGCTAGATGTTTGGACGGCTGCCAAAGCAAACTTGGGACGCAGAGCCTTTGTGCGTTCTCAACTACGGCTATATCGAGTGGAAAAACTGCCTACGTAATTCCTTATACGGATCTATTTTTGTACGTTCGTTGGTTTTTGTTTATTTGTTACTGTCTCCTTGGACGTCCGCACAAATATTGACATGACCTGATAAATATGACTGGAGGATAATGATCCCCTTATAATGGCTGTTTTTCAACCATTATAACGATACGACTATTTATATTCTAAAAGATATTTTTGCGTGAACATACGTTCATGAGTTTTTCTGTTCAATAACCGAGATAATATTATTTAGTATAAGTAGTTGGGTCTTGCGAATATTATCGCGTAGCTAGTTTTTTTGTTTTCAATTAGAGAGGTGAACATGTTTCGTACGATGCGGTTACAGCATGTCGCATCCACCCGGCCTGTTTGTCTACGCGAATCTATGAACTTGCCCAGTACCGTGGCTGGCAGACCGCCAACGGTGCCACCCGCCCAGCCGCCTAGATCCATACTCCGGCGAGATTGCCCTTGACTTGCAATCGCTTACCGACGCTAATCACGCCACTATGTCATTACAATTCCTTATAACTGGCCATTTTGTTTTTCTCCGCATTCATTAACAATGGCTGCCATTACATTGTGCAACGGCGATTTCCCGCCCGTTGTAGCTGCGCATTATCTACGACTACCTTTACATGATCTACCATTACAATACCTACGTAAAATACATTACAGGTATGTAATAAAATACCAATAAAAAAAATGCTGGTTCACGCATCACAAATCGTTTTCTATATTTAAATTGTTTCAGTTAATTTATAGTCAGTTTTTTAACTTATGATTGAAATCAAAAGCAATATTGAATAATGAGTCATAGTTATCTTAATAACGTAGTGTAGGTATAGGTGGAGTAGGTAGTTGGCAATGCGCAATTCATATCGAACAAAAGCTCGCGTGACGGACGGACGGCGGTTCATTTACGCTGGCGTTAAAGCCATTACGGGGCTATGCCTTGCCGTACCTGCATTTCAGTGCCCTTTCTCATGTGAGCCATATATCTTCCGCAAAGCCGTTAATTAACCTAATTATACTGTACAATCACCAAAAGTGTTTTATTCAGTTTTGGAATATTTAAAACAATATCGCCTAATTATTTTTATAATTTCATATTTCATACGCAAATACATGCTTGCTTGTTGTTATGCGGGTAAATAGTTAACTTATCGCTGATAGTAATCTTTCGCTAACAAGTAGATTGCACATTCAACAATGATTGTTGTATTAATTACGACTGCCATTTTAAACATCCTAACTGGTAAAATGAGTGTTTGTTAGAATCACCAGAAAGTTTACACTTCTCGGAAAAGATGAGCTAAATATGAGTCACGGAATTTGATCTCGTAAGGTCAAATGACCGCAGGCTTAGTGTTATTAACACTACCTTTATTTCACCCTAGCAAGAAGTATACGTAGACGATGGACGTCAAACTAGCAATCACGCCTAATGGACCATATAACTCATTTGCGAAATTGTGACAATTATTCATATCACAAGGCCTAGAGGTATAGAGGACAATATGGAGGGCTCTGAGTTATTAGAGAATCGCGTGCTGTCCCGTCGTGAACTCGTTAATATGTATGCGATGCCGTGCTTCGCGTCTGCTTGCAACTAGTGGCTGACCGGATGTGCTATATACAATAGGGACCTTTTAGTTAAACTTATTGTGGCCTAATGGCAATGGGGACGTGGGGCGTGCCGCTGATTGTGACCGCTGATCTCTAATCCATATTGGCAATGACAGGTCAATGTATGGAAGTGGGCCTTGCACAGGTAAGGAGCATCTTCCAAATTATACACTCCTTTGTATATCTACAAAGGGTTTTTTTACAAAAGAGATAAATAAATAAAATAAATAAATATCAGGGGACAATCTCATACAAATTGACCTAATCTCAAACTAAGCTCTAGGCTTGTACTATGGGTACTAGACAACGATAAACATACTTATTTATATAGAAAAATACATACTTAAATACATAGAAAACATCCAAGACTCAGGAACAAATATTCGCGCGCATCACACAAATATCTGCCCTTACCGGGATTTGAACCCAGGACCGCTGGCTTCGGAGGCAGGGTCACTCCCAACTAGGCCAACGTGTCGTCAAAGTTAGCGAAAATTGCTCAAGACTAAAGAAGAACCTCCTGGCTTATATACTGTATCTGTGTTAAGTTATATACCTGTACTGTGTTCTAAATCTGACTTTGATTCAGTCATCTAGCGAGATCCTATCAACCTGTTTGCCAATTCTTCGCTATGAAACCGTTCACCTAAATCGAACGACATTTCAAAAGGTTTACCGGTTTAACACGAATGTTATGCGAAGGATTAGTCATTCTATTGAATTACTAGTTTTATGACGCGGCAAATCAATAAAATTACAATAGTTGCGTGAAGCCAACGCGTCTAACCGATACTTGTTATTTTTTCAGTTTTTTGGACGACCTCGACCGGTTAGGTGCTAGAGACTACCAGCCCACCGAACAAGATATTTTAAGAACTAGAGTCAAAACCACTGGTATCGTCGAAGTGCACTTTTCCTTCAAAAACCTTAATTTCAAGTAAGTATTATTTTATTGCTTTTAAAATGTACGTAAAAGTACCTTTTTGATAGTAAGCTCAGTGAGGACAAGGCTTAAAATTGACGCAGTCCTCGGGTACTTCCATTTCACAAAATAAAAATAATAACTTGATCTATATGAATGCCACATGATTAGACGCAAGGAATGGAATGCTTTGTAGTGTGATGCTGTACCTTATGGAGTAGTCACATGATTCACTGGCTTGCGTCCCAGCATTGTTACTCATTGTTTGAATTTATATAATGTTATTTTTTCTTTTTATTGTTATGGTTTGAGTCACATGGCTTTTTCGCACCAAATGTTTGACGCATACTTCATTTTTATGTTTTGTTATTGTTAAATAGTTTTGTTGATAAAGTTGTATTGGACAAAGATTATACCAACCGCGTTATGTAATAAATTAAAGGAAAGATTAACCATGAGACGGGATGTCAAGAAAATAAGAGTAACAATTTGAACAAGGAAATCAAACAATGGGAGAGAATGGAAGGAGTTGGTGGTTGGAGGATATCTATATCGCAAAGAACCCATGTTCTAAAATTAAAATATCCCATAATCAAACTGTTTAACTTTATGGGATATTAAAATTATTTTCTTTTTTGAACGGATGATGGGATTTGGATTAAAAATCTATACGCAAATACTAAAGATTAAATAGAACGAAAGATAATTTTTGGTCCCGAAATTAATCGTCTTCATCATGTTCGGACGAATTAGCAAAAGCTTTATTTATAGTTTTCACGTGTATTTTTTCTCTCATTTTGCCCCTATGAGAACCTGTGTATAGACTGATTATGTTGGGTTATGTAGTTATATGGTTGAAATCTTCCAGATTGTTCGACGTGGGCGGGCAGCGATCGGAGCGAAAAAAATGGATTCACTGCTTCGAGGACGTGACCGCGATCATATTCTGCGTAGCCATGTCCGAGTACGACCAGGTGCTTCACGAGGATGAGACAACGGTAATTATGCACTTTCGTTTATTTAATATTACTTAGGGAATTCATTTAGAATGCCGGCCCTTGCCCTTGATCAGGATAGAGTGAGATTGCGAGTATGTTCTTTTCAGTGCCTATTTCTAGTGGTCGATACTTTCACATCAAATACATTTTATTTCAGTTTATGGCAAATAAAATTTGACCGCTCCTCTCTCGCTGTATGGTCGGCGCTGGATTAAACAAAATAGCCTATAGGTATACTTAGTTCGTCTTAGCACAAAAGGTTTCAGTTTGAGGGGAAAGATGACCAAATAACAAAGCAAATTATAGTATATTGTGCATCAAGGGAAGTAAGAAGTGGATTATATTATTGTTATCCCTTTACTTTTACTACCCGTACAATGTTTTTCATCACATTAGCAAGGAATAAAAAAAAAATGCGCTCGACTCGCTAAAAGAAGTTATCAGCTTTTTTCAACTTAGGCCCTGACAGATAATGTTTGAGTTAACTGCGTTTAGTTTTAAAACCTTACAGGCCATACTGCCAGATTGTACCGATTTAAATTTTTGCAATATTTAAATTTATTAAAAATATTTGCAAATGTCTCTGAAATAATGGTGAATATAATGCAGTTACATTTTATTTATTTATTTATCTATGAAAAATTACACAATATACTTAACAGTAATTTTAGACTTCATTAACATAAGGACAAAACAACACAAACAGTAAACAATAAAACGATGAAACGACTTGCGACGGGATACGGTCCGCGAAGCCGGGACCGCCAGCAGGAGTTACTTTTGTTTCCGAAAAGCATATTTCGGCACAGAGGGAACGAACAGACACACCAGTTGTGATACTAAATCTGGACAGTCAGTCCCTCCGCAAGATGACATAAGCCAACGACATCAGTACGTAGTTTTGCCTCACCTCCAGCGAAAATAATCCTAAGGTCCCCAGAAGAAACGGGTAGTACCGATAGACCTTTTGATATAAAAATAGCAAGAAGGTTTTCTGGACTTTTTCTAACAGCAAGATGTAAGAAGCTTCATGGGGATTCCAAACGGCTGAGGCTGCCTCCAGCTTACTTCTCACAAGGGCGGTGTGTGTCATTAAACTCTCTGGCGTTGCGAACTACAAACAAACCCTAGTCTGCGGTGGCAATTTGCAGCGAGCGTTTTTATGTAGTCATGGAAATTAAGATGGAAATCTAGGATTACCCCAAAGTCTCGTATCAAGGTGACACGGGCTGATAGCCCATAGATGGGTTTAGAACCCAACAGATATAAACTACTCGGAAGGTTACGCGCTCGAATGTAATTAATAACACTTATTAAGGCTCCATTCGTACATCAAATCGACGTCCCCCTGCAAACAATTCGAATCAGAGATTCATGCACCCTTCGAAACGCAGGTCATCGGCATAGAGCAAGCATTGCGCATGTTTAGGAAAAGAGGCCAGGGCTGGGATTCTACAAGGTAATAACGATATCGTTTTTGACCTGTGTCCGTATTGTCAACGTTTTGATAACTCTTATGTCAATTACAATAATGGCGACTGTGACATTAACGATTCTTAAACGTGTCAAACTCGATATCGTTTTAACGCACCTGAATAGAGGCCCAGATCGTCGATCATAATGACAAAAAGTAAGCGACCTAGAATAGAACCCTGACTAACTCCAGAACGAGTGGGATACATGTCATGTACCGTATATTTTTTATATACAGTAAAATCGTTTTTTTGCCAAGTTTTGACGATAGGGAATAAACCTTGGCTGATTTTAAACCTCCATAGTCTGAAATGACGTACGATAGTTAGTTCTATATTTTAAAACTAAATTCAACTAAGTATAAATACTAAAGAGGTAAATCGGCTGTATATGCCTGCGCGTAATAACACCCCTTGCGAGCAAGTGTAATGTTTTCTTTTAAATTGATTTGTTTGCCCAAAAGTTAAGAAATAAACAGTACAATATTACACAGTAGTTAAATAAAAACTAATGCAATAAGTTTGCCCGTATACCGCTTTCGTTTTCGATATTTTACAGAGTGCGAGATATTGTGCAGTACAGCCTAACCAGGAAAAACATTAAATCCATAAACAAACCGCACCACAGTGCATCATTTAACCGAAACTACCGCTCGAAATTCAAATAGACGACAAAACGAATGGAATCATTGTAAATATGTTTTAAAATGTATTTAATTTTAATATAATATAATTAGAAACGTTTTAGTTTTTTTTTACATAGAAATTACCAAGATTTTGAAATAAAAATACAATATAACATAGAAATTTGTATTTTATTTAATACATGTAAGTTAAAATAAATAATAACAAGTAATTATAAAATATAAAATAAAATACAAAAAAACAACAGCAATACAGTAAACTTATAAGGATTCATACAAGAAATAATTATTAATAAACAATACTTAATATAAAAGCATAAAATACAAACAATTATTTAAACTACTATAAAAAATAAAAAGAGCACACAATTTACATTTTACTCATTGTCACTGTCAGAATCCGAAAATTCCACGTCTTCGAGATGAAAACCTTCAAACGCGGGATCACTTGGTTCAGGGCTTTTTAAATAATTCAAAACTTCCTGTGACAACTTTTCCCGCGTTTTTGTACTTTTTCGAAGAGATGAAATTTTAGGATCTGATGTCAAAAGAAGCAAATTCAGTAAATCGGTATTTGTATTATCCGCGAGGACTTGCGCGTGTGATGCTCGCGTATCTTCCTGATTTCTTTGTGGCGCGCTTCTAATGCTTCTTCTGACATTTGCCCTATCGGAAGTATACACGTAGATATTATGTCAACACCGTGAACCAGTATCTTATGTACTGTCACTGGCATGTAATACCATGAATACAGTTCCAGGTACAATGATTTGGTTTGGCTCACCAAATGACCAAATTTCTCAATATCGACATGATAGCCACATCCTATGACATTGAGAATAACTGCCATTTTTTTTATCAAATTCACGTTAATACCTGTTATTTCAGCAGATTTTTCCGCGTTTCTGAAAAACCGCCTAGCAGTATTACCGTCATTCGTTGAACCAAACCCAGGTTTCGGTTTGTCAACAATAAGTCCAAGTTTTTCTTTAAATGATGCTTGGATTTGTTTTTTTCTTTCGTCTACTATCTTTTTACTATCGCCACCTCTCACTTGCCATGATATGATTGGTAGGCGATACGAAATATGTAGTAGACATTCAAAAGAACGAATCCATGCATGCAGTGGTGAAATGCCAAATCTATATGATTCGACATTTGCAATTTTCTCCAGAGACTTGTTCATCTCTGAAGGTTTTGCACCACATACGAAACACTTGCACGTACTGTTGGCTTCTGACACAATATTACAAATACTCCCATCGACCATTGTAAAATGTAAATCATGGCTTATACTTAATTCTAAATCAAAAATACACACTTTAGATGGAACTAAATCAGAAATTAACCGTTCTAATCTTTCCGACTCTTCTTTTACTATATTAGCGTTTTCTTTTACAAAGGCAAACTTTATGGGTCTACAAAATCGCGTGGATCCCGGGCGTGGATTTTGCCAAATAACAGTTCCATCTAAAGTGTGCTTTAGCTGAAGGGGAACTAAACCAACAGACAATAAATATTCATCGGTATTCGACAAATCTGTAAATCTTTGCTTATACAAACTATGCCCCGAGCTACCGTCAAAACCCCACTTGTAAATCATAGTCAATTCTTTGTAAGAAGAGACTACTCGCAATACCTCTTCTTGACATTCCACAATCCTAGCAACTGTATGATCCAACAAAGCCTGCAGTTGTACTTCGGCATGAGTTTCAGTGACCTCTATAAACTCATGTGATGGATAACACAGTTGCTTAGCTTGCTTCAAATTATGAAGGGTGGGGAATGTATCTTTATGTAAACTATTTACGGTAGCTCGAAGCAGTTTATACTTGCTTTCTGACAGTTCTAAATCTAAATACAGAGATAAAGCCTGTTCGGAAGTTAATATTTTCGACTGCAATCCATCACCTGCAGTATTGGCAGCGACAGCTTGCGCTGGTGTTAAAGGGATTTTTTTCACCTCGGAGGCTGCAGCAGAATATCCCTCCGCTCGTAACGCAATCGAATGTGCCAATGAAAGTTCCGAAATGGAATGGCTCTCCACCAAGCACTGCACCTTTTTTCTCTTCGTTGACACAGCACACTCATCAAAAACTTTGGGTTTTCTACCACGAGAACTCGGTCCAGGTGTAGGTTCATCTATCGAGATATCTCTCAAAGTAGGTGGCAACTGAAATGTTTCACTCAACCACATGATATTATATTTTAAAAATGTTTCCATATTTTGCCCGGCTTTGCTCCATTTTTTGGATGCGACCATGCAAAATACTTTTATTTTCTCTTCAACAAGTAGCTTGTCCTGATCGGAAGAGTTGTCCAAGTCGTAAGATTTAAGAATAGCTTCTCGAACACCACTCATTTTGCACCCTTTAGGGCTTTCGCGCCACGCATAAAAACAATCGGCGTTAGTGATGCTGCGACGTCCATCTGAAAAAAAAATCTCCATGTATGTTCCGAACCGAAAATTGACACTTAAGATACATAATTAGAATCTGTAAGGTTAGACCTATCACCCAAAAAAGTTTTATTGAGTTTGCAACTACAGATTTTTTTTTCTACTCTTTTAATTACAACAAACATGAAAAAAATAGATGAAAAAAACGACAAACTTTAAAGTCGTGTTATGTGTAAACTAAAGTAGATTACTTCAAAGAAAAAAAATGTTTAAATAGTACATACCTTGAGTAGAAAGTTCCATAGTTTCCACAAACACAAATTAACAATATACCGAATTATATATGTTTTAACTGCAAGGGCAAAAATGCAAATGAATACCCTGTTAACTAATTGCGACATTTTATATTTTTGACCTAGGTGATTAAGTACACATTAATTATATTTCAGAAAAATACCCACGTGTTAATGACCCCTAATTAGTCCTAAATATGTTTCCATTAACCCCTAATTGATTTGTTTACCTTGCCTTTTTTGAATTTCGAGCGGTAGTTTCGGTTAAATGATGCACTGTGCGCACGTTAACACACTTTGCGTTTATTGCGTTTAAAAATAATTAACTTTTGAATAAATTCCTTTTTTGCAAAGTCTAGGTATACTGGTAGGTAGGTGGTAGGTAGGTTTATAGGTAGGTTGACTAAAATCGTTATTGGATAAACCGTAGTGATTATTAGTGATAAGATAATGTATGCAAAAGGGTGAATAGATTTGTATTCGCTTAAAACCATCTTAGAAGAATAGCCCTACATACTGCGTTACGGGATTATTATCTGGAGCAATTCGATAGTTTCGGATGGAGCTTTTAAAGCGTGCTCTCACCAACACAAATAGTAGAACCCTGGAAGGCCAATATTCACAAACTTGATGATTCTCCCCTACCTTGTCTAGCCGAAATTAGGTTATTTGTCAAGAAAAATCAGCACTTCTTTAGCAAGGCCTTCCAAAGGAATCTTGGAGTGATGCATCAACGAATGGTCCCGAGGAGTTACTTAGTTGCCCTTCGTAATAATAAGCTTCCGTCTGCTGTATATGAGCTACCTGGTTCACTGCCTTTTCGCAACCCAACGTTTCCCAAACTGATTCATTTCCCAACCATACCTGTAAACATTTCAGGATTTTTATAACACTAACCTAACCTTACCTATAGGGTTCTACAAGATGGGTTTTGAAATATTTACAGTTATACTAAAAAAAGCAGCATGCCAAATGATACGGTTGAGAAATAATATTTGTTAATAATATATTATTATTAATCTGTTTGGGAAAAGTTCTTCGGCGAAAAGGAAGTGCACCGAGCTACCTCTACACAAATACAAAAGTGCTTTTTTGAACTGGTAGTCGAAAAATATTTTTTACTCGCTGCAAGAATATTTTAATCACTAAACATATTAATATTTATTTTTTAACATATTGAAGGGCAACCTGCCATTATCACTTAAGCGAAAACTCGTTAACATGTGTATTCTGCCTGTCCTAACCTATGGTGCCCAGACATGGTCACTCACTGAGAGTCAAAAGTCCAAATTGAAGGTTTGCCAACGAGCCATGGATCGCAGTAGGTATATTAGGTGTTAAAAGGATGGATCGCATCCGGAACACGAGACTGCGCTCCAAAACACGCATAGCTGATGTAGGTGAAAAAACCGCCAACCTCAAGTGGGATTAGGCCGGTCACGTCTGTCGCATGCATCCAGACCGGTGGGCTAACGTAGCCACCAAGTGGGAGCCGCAAAATGGGCGACGTAAACGGGGCAGGCCGAGACGGAGATGGCGGGATGACTTGAACGCAATCCTCAGAAACTGGCCGGAAGAGGCACCGAATAAGAACTGGAGATCAAGGGGAGAGGCCTTTGCCCAGCAGTGGGAAACTCAAATAGGCTAGCAAAAAAAATATATGCTAAGTAATTATTTTTCGTTTATTATATCCCACGTTATGTTAATGATATGTTTATGAAGGTTAGTTGAATTGTTAATTGTGTATTTATTAGAACAATTTTGTTTTGCATGCCTACTACAATAAGGTAAAACCATAAAAAGTTTGCTTTTCTACAATATCAAATAATGACTCCATCATTTACTATTCTTATAACTCCAGACAAGCTATCGCGTCTGAAAAATAGGAACAATTAATTATCCTGAAAACAAAGAGTTTGTTTATCATAATTCACTGAATAATTAACAAAAAGAAGAAGAAATCGCTTCGGTGGTGGAACGGCTCAGCAACTTTATCAAATTTGTACGCGCCTCGCCCACAGACAAGTTAGAACTTGTCGTTCTCCCCACCGCACGCTCGGATACACATCCAAATTACGCGAGGCACGCATACCGAGGCGCCTTTGTGCACGGTTCAAAGACCGACTCTCGACGACTCGCCGCGCACAGCGCCTGAGCGCGTACGAATTTGAGCAGAATAGGTGAACCGTGCGTGCCTCAAACTAAGGCTGCTCTAATTCGTACCCACCTTTAGATAGATAGATTGACAACCTAATTCCCACTACCCCCTACCCTATTAGCCCTCATTAACCAACTGCTAGGCATAGGTCTCCTCTTTCTTGCGTCAAGCTGTCCGGCGGTTCATCCAGCTACTTCCTGATATCCCTACCAGATCATCAGACAGTTGGAATGCGGCCGTTCCGTGAAAAGTAAATTACATGAATTATACATGCTAAACAGCAAACACAAATGCTTACATTAGAGATTAGGGAACACTTGAAAGAAAAAAAAAACAAGGAACGCTTTGAAATATTATCCCTAAATATAATTCATAAAATTGAAATTTTACAATTCGTATTAACATACAATAGGAGTTTGTTACTGTTCATTCACACTTATATTTACTAACAAGTTTTATGTAACTAGTAAGTAACTGTCAATGTGATCTCTTCATGGTTGACCACGGGTCGAGCTTAAATTCAGCTGAGCTGTGCTCACGCCTAGTGATGGGCAGCTTGTAAGTTACGAAACTGAAAGTTTCATTTAAATTTCATGTAAGTTACTATAAGTTACGAATGAAAAATTTCTGGTAATTTTCTGTAGTTTTCAGGTGTAAATTATATGTTTGTGTGTAATTTTATACTTCACGATGAAATCAACGTTGGTATTAGATTGTCATTGTTATCATAGCAACCACTTTAAGATAATTCCTTTAACTACTCTATCTATGTTGTACAGTCGAGTGCAAAAATAAGTTATCACCCAAAGTCTCAAATATATGTATACAGCAACTTTACTACTGTAGTAATAAGGGCTGCATACATATTTATGAAACTTTGTGGTGTTTACTTATTTATGCACTCGACTGTACAACATAGATAACATACTTAATTTACTTACCTACTTTTAACGTACAAATCAATGACTGGCCAGAGAACAGTCAGTCATTTTTGACTCATGATTGTCGTAGAAACTTTGTAAAGACTACGGTAAAATGAAACCAAAAGGTGTTATTTACAATTGCTTTAGAATTTCACAAGAGGGAAATAAAAGAGCGTATTATTGTAAATATTGTAAATATTGTACCTACAAAAAAATTCGGCTATCGAAATGCCACTAGAAAAACCACACGTATTTTAAATTGTATGATACGAACCGAATGCTTGTTTACCACCGTGGTAGTACATAAAAAAAAACATCTCAAGAAAAATCGAAACTCGGTCTTGAACTTCCGTCCTTCGTATAACAGCTGAGAACATATACCCCTAGGCCAAGCGGCCACTGACGTAAATCTACGAATTTTATAATAATAACCCGTTCTACTGGCGTCAGAAGTAGCGAAGAAGTGACATGAAATTTAAGTGAAATTTATTCGGTAATATTACTCTCAGAAACGTTTCTTGTCAATTATGTAATTTTCAAAAGTTGAAATGTGTCACAGTTAAGGTAATATGTGAAATGTTTCAGAAATTACCCATCGCTACTCACGCCCCTTTTCATTACCACAATCTATGTAATCAATCAATCAGTAGGTATAGTGGAACTTCCAAATGTAATAAAATAAATGAATTTGATTTGATATGATAAATATCGCTATTCGCATAAGGATTGCGTTGCGTGTCGGCAAAAATAGGACTCAAAATTCTGAAGTAAAAATATGGGGGAAAAACATTATTCATCTGATATAAGTGCGAAACAGCATAAAGCTCTTATAGAACATTGTTTTATGTTGTAAAGTAGAATAATCTGCAATTACGACAGCCATTATACGATACGATTATGCGATAATATCCGGTTTACAAGATCAATTAAAGTGCAATTAATTTATGTTAGCCACTGCTGACTTCATAATATAAAGGTAACACGTTAAATGATAAAAGCGCCCATACGAGGGTCAAACTGAAAGTTTCGGGAATAGAAAAAAATATGCAGTTAAATTGAATAAAAGTATTTTTATTGTTTTTCAAAGTATTCTCTTTTATATTTTATGCACTTTTCCATGCGATCAAACCAGTCATTAAAGCACTTATTGAAGTCTGAAGTAGGGGTCGACAAAATGGCCATTTTAAAAGCCTCCACTGCTGCTTCCGGCGTCTGAAACCGCTGACCACGCAACTTATCCTTAATTTTGGGGAATGTGAAAAAGTCATTTAAGTCGGGGCTGTATGGAGGATGGTCAAGTAATTCGACTTTTTCACCGTCCAGGTACTCAGTGATACTCAGAAGGATAATGCGGCGACTAGGGTTTTTTTTTCGCAGTTCAGCAAAGATACTCGGCAAACAAATAGTGGTGTACCAATCGGCATTGACCGTTCTACGATCTTCAAGAGGAATAGTAGCCACGTGACCCGATTTGGAGACAAACGTAGCCACCATCTTTTTGGCCGTGCTGCGAGAACGAATAACTTATGTCGGCTTGAGCTCATCTTCGTAGACCCATACTCGAGATTGGTTTTTATTTTCAGGCTCATATGCATATATCCAACACTCGTCACCGGATACAATGCTAAAAACTGCATTTGAGCTTCCTCCGTTGAATTTATTCAAAGTTCTGAGGCACCAATTGACACGAGTCGTTTTCTGCTCCTCGGACAATAAGTGAGGGATCCAACGGGAAAACAACTTTTGCACGCCTAATTGTTCCTGTAAAATGATTTGTATCTGACTCATTCCAATGCCCAAACACTCTTGAATCTCCCGATATGACACATGTCGGTCTTCCTTTATCAGCTGACGACGTTTTCTTGCGTGACTGCCGATTTTGGTCGACCTTCACGCACTTCGTCCGTGAGGGATAGACGGCCACGTTGAAATTCTGCATACCACCTGTATATTGTCGTCTTTGAAGGTGCTTCATTACTAAAAGCAACAATCATCCGGTCTCCACATTGTTTTTGTGATAATCCACTTTTAAAGTCGTAATAAATCATAGCTCTTAAATTTTCACGGGACAATTCCATTTTCAGCAGCGACTCGATGACTTCAAAAAACAATTGAAACCGAACCATCGCTTTTTTTTCTATGTAGCCAGTGTGTTAAAATAATGAAACTTTAGAGATTATAAAAAGGTATGATATATGTCAAAAATATGTTTCTAAATATTAGATTCCCGAAACTTTCAGTGCAGCCCTCGTACGCATTGTATACAAAAATAACTAAGAACATTTATTTTCAAAGTACATCGATAGTAAACATATTGTGCACCAAGTCGATAGTACATTGTGCACCAAGGGTCTTGCAGGGGCCTTTTCATAGCGCACCGCATATTGACACACTATTCTGTTTACATTTTCCAAATACTAATGTCAGTAAGAAATAATATTTCCTCCTTCGCCCGCGTTAATATTGTTGGCAAGGAGCTCCGCCACACCGGGCGTTTGAGAACAGTTCCCCGTCGCATGGCACTTGCGGGTAAGAACCCGCGTGTCATAGGTCCCACGTACTATGAGCGTCTACCCGCCAAACTTAAAAATATACAATCCGACGAAGGATTTAAACATCAGCTGAGAAACCTTTTATTGGATAATCCACTGTACTCCGTGGATGAATATATGGAACTCAAATTGTAAAATTATTATTGTACTGACATTTATTAATCTATGTATACCTATTGATTGACATCGGATAAGTGACCATTTACTAGATATTTAATTGTTGTTGTTTTGATTATTTGAATGTTATTTTTGTTGACCCGTGTGGTGGCCGGGTTAGAATAGTGCCACTCCATGTCTTCCCGTGGATGTCGTACGAGGCGACTAAGGGAATAAAGGCTTGTAGTACTTACTGTTAGGCGATGGGCTTGCAACCTGTCACTAATACTAGAAAGAAAACATCTTGGCCTGAATATGCAAAATGTGGTTACAGAATTACCCACAAGTCTTTTTAGAGTTTTTGGTATTTCTGTGGCTCTGCCTACCCTACTTTGGGAGTGAGGGCGTGATGCTATGTATGTATGTATTTTTGTATTCTTTGATTATTAGTATTTATGTCGACAATCTCAATGTAATTTCATATTTTTTGACATTTAATGCAATTTAAATTGTAATATTAGATGAATAAATAAACTAAACTAAACTAAACTAAGAAAGGGAATTTCTAAATAGAGCCTATTAATGAATCTAGTTCATAATCCTCTTACTGCCCGTGATACACATAATGTTTTTCATCAAATATGCAAGGAAATAAAAAAGTACAATTAAGGAAAACAACAATTAAACAAATGCATGGCCACTACTCAACTCGCTAAAAGAGATTGTATTTTTTTTCCAATATAGTCTTCCACAGACAATGCTAAGAACTGCGTTTAGTTTTCAAACTTGACAGGATATACTTCCAGATTGTACCGATTTTCAAAATGAAAATCAATTGCAAATGTCACTGAAATAATAGTAAATTATAAAAATTGGTTTGTAGCCAAGTTTTGAATGTAGGAAATAAATCTTGGCTGATTTTAAACCTCCGTCTGAAATGACGTACGAGTGGGTTGTATATTTTAAAACTAAACTCATGTCTTCCCGTAGATATCGTAAGAGGCGACTAAGGGAATAAGGATTTGTAGTACTGTTAGGCGATGAGCTTGCAACCTGTCACTAATGTACCGGTAAACATCTTAGCCTGATTGTGCAAAATTTTAATACCGAATTATTAACAAGTTTTTTTAGAGTTGTTGGTAGTTCTGCCTACCCCACTCTGGGAATGAAGGCATGACGTTGTGTATGTATGTATGTATGTATGTATGTATGTATGTATGTATGTATGTATGTATGTATGTAAAGTCATAACTCAATCGGGAGTTATTAAAACCATAACTCCCGCGGGAGATAAATCGGCTCCTCTATACGCCTGTGTCTAATAATATCCTTTCCGAGCAAGTGTGATAAAATAACTTGCTGACGAATTACGCCTTTTGTTTGCAGAACCGCATGCAAGAGTCGCTGAAGTTATTCGACTCTATCTGCAATAACAAGTGGTTCACGGACACCAGCATTATCCTCTTCCTCAATAAGAAGGATCTGTTCGAGGAGAAGATCCGCAAGTCGCCGCTCACCATCTGCTTCCCTGAATATACCGGTAAGTCTCAGCAGCGTTTCAGATGCTGGTGATACAATAGTTATTGAGGTGGATGATCGGGACTAGAGTCCCATCTCTCCACCAAGAATGATAGATCATTCATGAGCATTTGTACTTTAACCAAAAATTCAATAAAGCTGATTTTCCATCGAGAACTTTTGAAACTTTTGCAAGAAATGTCAGATATTTACTAGCACTTGTAAACATAATCTCGCAGTAAGTTTCTTGCAGGTGGAAAAGTGGCCTTACTCGTCTGTAATTGTTGGTTAAAGTACAAACTACAAATGCTCACAGTAGGCTATTATCCTGAAAGTCGTCGCCGCATTACCAATTGGTCACATTCTTATAATTTATATTTTCAAATACTGATAAATTAAATGTTGTGTTGTAAATTAACAGTGAACTCTTTCTGTTTTGACTTAAGAGTCATGATTGTCGGAAGTTTCTTTTTTCTTCATCTTATCAGCTTTCTATATCTATTTCTATCTTAAACTATCCAGTTCCTGACATCTTACGTAGTTTCAATAAGAACATGCATGTTTTAATGTTTCGTTTGGCTCGCTTGTTTGCCAAATTATAAATAATCAGTGTTATTTTCTTCATGGTTATATTTAGCTGAAGGACGTAAACTGTTGAACACAGGCCGTACCCAAAGATCTCTACGATGGTCGGGTTGTCCATCGGCTATTGCGATCTTTACCAAATCGTCGTCGGTCACGGTTCTGATCTTAGGGCCATACATCGTGTGTTCATAAGTTTTGAGACGAGAAAAAAAAACTCAATTTATAAAAAACAGTAACAATTTATTTTAATAAAACAAAAATAAGGCTATCCAATAAGCATTGAATCAATATAAAAAAAGAAATTCACTCGAAATGACCGCCAATTGTTTCTTTCCCGCCATCTCGATAAACAATGACAAATAATTGGCAAATATTTGTTTTTTTTAATAACAAGGTTCCAAATTCAATATTCGAAACACTCGAAGCAAGCTGCGGGCATGTTCTTATTTCAAATTTCACTATTTAAATTTGTCTCAAAACTTATGAACACACGAGGTATTATTAACCTAATCTTCACTGAGCCTAAAGGCACGACACGTCGAGGCACCTTAGCCGAGGTCTGTTTATTTATGTGTTAAAGTAGGAAGCCTCTATGTGCTCTATGTGCGAAGCGGCAAGGTTAGGTTTTTACTTCACATTTTTACAGGAGATAGAAATAAAATTGGAAACGGCCGTTACTCGTTACCCGTTATATCCACTGAGATCATTAGACGTTAACCCCCGAGCAATTGATGCCTTTATTTATGTCAGGTGATTTCAGTCGACATCGTGGATAATGAGGCATAATATACCTAGTTATAGTTTAGTTTATTTCATTTCATCCCTTTACTTTCTCAATCTCGTATCGTATCTAATTGATTAGTAGGAAAATCACTCATGTCATGTGTTTAAGTAGAATAAAGACTACTTTTCTATCAAACTATTCGATGAGATACGAGGTTGAGAATGTAAAGGGACGTATAAATCGTCCATTTCAAGATGTGCTTAAGTTGGGGTGTTTGTTGCGTGCAGGCGCGCAAGAGTACGGCGAGGCGGCGGCATACATCCAGGCGCAGTTCGAGGCGAAGAACAAGTCCACCACGAAGGAGATCTACTGCCACATGACGTGCGCCACCGACACCAACAACATCCAGTTCGTGTTCGACGCCGTCACCGACGTCATCATCGCCAACAACCTGCGCGGCTGCGGCCTCTACTAACCGCCCGCGAGCAGCGATTTTTTAAACCGTACCTATAAGTTTTATCCGATGTTCGTAAGTTGACCGCTCGCTCGCTTAATAGTTCCGAGCGAGGGCCGGCGCGGCCGGCGCCGCTCGGCGCGTCCCGTATACATACCTCGCCCCGCGAGCATATCAGCGGCGCCGGCGCGGCGACTCGTCCTTGTAACATAGCCCGAGCGCCGAGGCCCGGCCCGGCCGCGTCGCCCCTGTTCGCCTGGTCGGCCGACACCTTTCCTTGTATTCGTGTAAGAGTATTTATAGCCGCGTGTGGAATAACCTGCTTGGAGCTGTGAAAGCGAACGCTTATATACTCACTCTCTTAAGGACCAAAACAGAAAAGAACCAATATAATAGAACTGAACCCGGTAGTGATGGACGGACTCGTTCACAGGCCTACTTCAACTGATACAAAGCGTCATTCCATTTTTCAGTATTATCACTTACGATGAGAACTTATTTTTTTATGAACTTTTTAAATGCACAACTTAACGAGTATCGAACTGAGGTTGAACGTGGTTTCACCTACTAGAGCAGTTTCTCCAACTTACCTTAAGGCTGGCTTCCACCTTCGATGCGAGCTGTTTTTTTAGCGTCATATTATAACGCACAAATTAATTATTCCTATGAAACTATTTCTTTGTTATGCCATATTTTTTGATTAGTTATTCTGATTGTATTATTTTCTATATCACTATACTGTAACCTTAAAGTGTAGCCGTTAAGAATAATCTTGTTTTGAACTATAAAGATCATGCTATTTATTGAATGTAGCGTACGTACTATTTGTATTAAAGGTGGTAATTGTAAAGTGTCATGTTTAATTTACTGTAGCGGGCGCGGCCGCGGCCGCGGCCGGCCCGGCGCCCTAAGATATGTGAGTATATAAACTTGGTATACACTCGCGAATTGGCGTAATCAAAGTTATGCATATATATAACTATATAACATAATTTATTAATAATATTAAAATAAAATCTTACTTTAAGCGTTAGGAATACTGTATCAATAAACATTAATTAATTATGCAATTAGACAGTAACCTTTACTATTCATAGTTAAGGGGTTGATTTTTCATTTTATGTTTATGAGTATGTATAAAGTGAATAAATGAATCGGTGACGCCTACACTGTGACGCGCGGGCCGGCGCCGCGGGAAACCAAAGATTTTACTCATGTTCAATATTTTGTAAGAAAATCAGCAGAAACAGACGCATAGGCGAGAACACTGCGCGGCCCGCGCGCGAGCGCCCGTCGCTCCTTGTTGCTAGGTAGGTTTTTTACTGTTATGTAAACATATGTGTATGTAAAACTAATGAAAATTATATTAGCGCAGTTCTACATTCGACCCGAACCTAAATTTAAGTAAGCTTCAACTACATTGAAAGATTTTTAAATGGATGAGTGGTAGTGGTTGCGAGTGATATAAGAATGTCCTCGGTCGTCCCTCGCGCCGGCGGCCCCGCGGCGACTGTCTGCTGCTTGTGGACGCTGGCTAGCTAACAGTTACTCTTCTGACAAACAAAGTGGATTCATAGTTCCTTTTTTATATGAGAGCTGTCATAGGCCAGTGTCGAGAAGTATGCAATGCATCTGGTGTTCTCCGCGACATGGACAGACCATATCCTGTAGAATACACAACGTTGTAGTTCCGAAGTAGGCCCCGCAATGCGGGTCGGCACCGCCGGCGATACGAGCCACATCGGACATGCATTTACTTGAACACGTTCCGCCACCGCTAAACATTAACTTATATGCTTTAATGTTTCGAGTGAATGTGATGTAAATTTTGTACACTGCCGCATTGTTTGTTCGCTCGGATCACATTTAGTTTTTAAGAGACAGTAACCAAAACGCACACGCCACGTAAGAACGAGGGGCACAAACCGTGCGCACAAAGGATTGCGAACAAAGTGACGCGCCGAGCGCAAGCCGCGCCCGCGGCCGGCGCGCACGCTTCTTGTTAGAGACTGAAATGTTGCGGCTCAATGTTCTCGCGCTTTACTAGATCCAGGAAGGTAATCGCATCATTTAGGTGCGTTAGCAATTAGTCAACCGGTGAGGACGTCTTAGGCGTGATTGTTGTGGAGGCGCGGCGAGAGACGAGCTCGAGGACTCGCGCGCCGTCATCGACCGCAGCGTGCCGAGTATTGAGCTACGTTCAGTCGTCATTTTTAATATTAAACGCTCACAAATCACAATGTTGTCGATTTAAATACAATATCACCATGCTTCATTCATATTTGCCAAAGTTAATACTAACCTCACTATTTATACCTACTGTATGTTCTTGGATATAACCGAAACGCGCGCTCGCCTCGGACCGTCGCGTTGGTACTGATCAGAGTACAATGTTGAGAGTATCTCATTTAGAATTGATGACTTGTAAACATTTATTTCTAGCGCGTGGAGGTCCGCAGGGGTCCCTTCGCTGCGGACCTGTCTATGAACAAACGTTTAAGAAAGTAAAATTTTTAGTCACTAGTGGGTAATTTTTGAATGTGATTCAATCTTATCTTTATTTTTCTATATCGAGTGACATCTTTTGTAACTTTTAATTACTTTATGTTCCAACTTATATTTTGTACTTGCATTTACTGAACGCGATGTTTTAACCAACGATGTAATGAAGTAATATTTTCTCTTTTTTGTATCTCGTCTGCACTGGTATTTTTTATTGAATTTACTATAAATGTACTTTAAGTGTATAATTTTAAATAAATTACTGAAAATGATTATATTCTAATTTTTATGTTCAAATAATAATAAAATAGTTTTATTTTACACCCTCCTCTTATCCTTAAACAATTATGGATTATAGTCACGGGTGTCCCCCACTTGTTTACTAAGCGACCCGTCACAAAAAGCTCGCAGTTAAATAAAATTAAAACATTGAAAGATTCCTATAATATTATGTGACCCAGACGTACGATTCTATGCGTATTAGGATTGACAGGCGACGCTTAAATTGCATAGCCATCAAAAAAAACATACGAATTTAGCTCCGGGTGGTAAGTTTCCCATCAAATCTAATTATTTAAACTGAATTTTAAAATTCCGAATTTCTACAAAACACCTGAATTTTTTGGTGTAAGGCCGAATTAACAAGTATCAATCACGAAAATTAGTTTTCCGAATATAATTAGTAGGGATAATGATAATCACGAGTTTACTTTTCTCCGAAGTTTATATAATTCCGAATGTAAATATAATATCCACGGCGGTAATAATATAGAAGTTCGGAATTATGTAAAAACACATGCAGATAATGCCTACAATTGAAGCATACATCGTTCGATATTGTTCCACCCTGGCTTGAGAGCCACAAATTAGGTGCGACAGCGAGCGAAGCGGAGGAGCGTTAGGTTGAGTTGTGACAACAACTGCTTTTTAGAGATCCGTAGTCAAACTAGGAACCCGTATGGTTTCGCCATGTCCGTTTGTCCGTCCGTCCGCAGCCAAGGGCCGAGACTCTTAGGACTAGAAAGCTGTAATTTAGCATGAATATGCATATTAGTCATGCCAACAAAGTGGTCCAATAAAATATGTTTTTTTTTATCCTCCCTAGACGTAACGTGGGGATGTGTTTTTTTTGCACACTGTGAACCTGATAAAGTTATAAATAAAGTGGCAACTGGGAATCAAATTTTCCAGCTTTTACCAAGACTGAATGTGGTGACAGGTAAAAAACAATCTAAGTTAGGAGTGGTAAGAAATAGGTAACCGGTGGCAATATTCAGTTTTTTGAACTCCACCGACTTAGGGTACATACCTTAAGCTGGGTACGAATCTGAGCGGTTCAGCCTGAGGCATGCTCGCCCCGCGGGGCGGGCTGCTCGCAGGCCAAATTGTTGCACATAAACATGCGTGGGTGAGGCAGTGTGCTTGCCGCGAGCCGACATTGTGCCTCGTTCATAATGGCGTCGGACACGATGACAGCCGCGGCTGCGTTTATTATAATTCACCGAATTATTAATAAAAAGAAGAAGAAATCGCCTCGGTACTGGAACGGCTCAGCAACTATCAAATTTGTACGTGCCTGGCCCACAGACAAGTTACAACTTGTCGTTCTGTCCGCGGCACGATCGGATACACGTCCAAATTACGCTAGGCACGCACACTGAGGCGCCTTTGAGCACAGTCAAAAGACCGACTCTCGGCGGCTCGCCGCGCGCCGTTCGCACGCTGCTCGCGCACAGCGCGTGAGCGCGTACGAATTTGAGCAAAATAGGTGAGCCGTGCGTGTCTCAACCCGAGGCGGCTCTAATTCGTACCCTATAGGGCTCTACTGTGCTATTATGCTGTCATTCCAGACATTGCGTACTGTACCCCATTCTAGGCCCGTGACGAGACATGCATCATGGTGGAACGCTTCCGCCATGCCCATGACTAGTATACGCGTCATGAGTACATCTCTTTTTAAACATAAAAAAACGAAATAGGCTGATGGCACCAGTGTTGGACACTTTAAGCTGACAGGCACCAATAATGGACACTTTACTATTTCAAAGATAATAAGCTTATAAATTGATTGCTGCAAAACAAACCTTAGTCTTCTGTAAAATAAGAGTCAAGTGTCCGTCATTGGACCTTGTTCATTACTGGTTCGATCACCCTACGAAGATTTAAGATTTATTATATAAATTTTGAAGACCATTTATATATGATGTTTTAGTTTATAAAAATGATTAGGTACATATTTTTTTCTGCTAAACAGCTCAATAGAAAAATGAAATGCTATTTATTATTACGTAAGTAAAATACCTTTATTCTGAAAAGTAGAATATACCTACAGGCTCTACTTTTTCACTTGGTGAATCCATTTACAGAATATATATTTACATTTATATTTTAGGAGATATTAGCATGACGCACGGTTCTCGTCATCGTGGCCCGGCACATATTGTATATTTTCCGGGTTTTCGTAACAGGACAAAATAAACCTTATACTTTTGACTTAAGGTTTATTTTACTATAAATGTCTTTTTGTACGACACTTGGATGTCACTACGCAATAATCAGAGAAACCAAGAAATGTTTAAAACGTTATATTCGTTCTTATTTGTGTAATTTTCTTCCCTTTCTTTTGTATGCGTAATACTACCTGCACTACGGTTGCGAGTCCCGCTCCATATATAAGGCCGTGAAGGTGCGAAAGAGATAGCACAGTTCCGATGATTTATGACCCGACTCGCCACTTATTGCTGCGGATATAGCTACTAGACAGTTATTTGGACGTATTTTTGTAACTTATTTCCTTTAATTTAGACTGATAATTTATTGTTGAGTAAATCCAATAAAATAATCCGTCAAGTGCTTGTCGGACGCTAAATAATCCAAAATGTATACCTACCATATATTTTAAATCTATCCAATAACAAATTCGCTTGCCTGCGAATGGGTTACACGATTTCCGAAAACTGACGAATTGACGGATTGACGTAAGCGACCGACGCGATAGATCGTCAGTTTACGTCAATCCGGTCAATCTACACATATTGTCGGTTTTGAAAATCGCTCACGTCCCTACCTACTCGGAGAGGAGTGGTGACTGTAAGTGTACGCAGGCAGCTAGCGACAGCCTTTTAGCACCACGCGCCTTCCTAAACTTGGGGCTCAGCTTAGACGTGGTCACTCAAAAGGCACACACCTACGCAACAAAATGTATGTAAAAGGTTGTTGCTGTCCATGTTTTTAGAATTTTTGTCACAATTGGTTAAGTAGTTTTTGGCAGTTACATTTTTATTTGTATAACTAGAAAGTACAGTACAAGAGGTCTTAAAAAGTCCATCAGGATCAGGTAAAGTTGGTTACAACTCACATAAGAGCATATGAAAGTGATTAAGAGAAGAACAGTTGGTATCAAATATATTGTAATAACCATATATTTTGTATGGTGTGACAAACTATTTGTCCACTTTAGCTGATACAATAAATGTGATGCTGACTGTACAAACCTGAAGGCCTTTTTTGATTTATCACAATCCATACAACTTATAATTAAAATAAAATAGAAACTAACACTTAATCAAAGTTATATTTCATCTTATTTAATACTATTATTGAGTTGCAGGAATTATTTATCACAGCTTTAAACAGAATTCTTAAAATTAATGTCCTCTTATACCTAAAATTCAAGTAAAATTTGTGTTCCCAAGAACATCAAAGCAAATCAGTGCCACGGGTATAATGAAAACTAAGTTAAATATTTATGTCAAAAGTAGAAAAAAAGACAAGCAAATGCCTGCCCTTGTTAAGTACAGAAATATGAGAACTAAAATATCAGAAATTTTTAGTGTCCATTAGCAATTGGCTTAGCAAGCTGATCAGGTTTAGTCGAGGGTTCATCCATGAGTAATGCAGCTTCATCTTCTAAGTGGCGTTGGAGGGCCGCAGTCATTGCTTCAATAAATGTGAGTAGAGTTGGAGGAGGGCCGAGAGATCGAGGTGTATGTAAGGCGAGGGCCAAGAAGGGTATGCGGCGAAGCGCACGCCCTGACAGAGCAGCCGCGGCCGCCGCGCGGGACACCTCCCACAAGCGCAGGCTGGCGCGAGCGCTCTCCGACTCCGCCCAGCCTGCGTCTTGAAGCACACGCAGTGCAAACAGCAGCTCCTGTGGTGCCACCACCCCTCGCGCCATCAGCTCTTCGCAACAACCGCGCAGGATCTCGTACGCCGCCCGCGGCGCTGGCGGTCCCACACGCCGTTTCAAATCCGCGCGATCGATGAATGCGACATCTACAGCAGTTGTCAAGTTCGACGTAGCAAGCACTAGCGCGTTGGGAAGGCGTCGCAGACGGTCTAGCTGCGTTAGCAGTGCATTGACAGCGCGTAACGCGTCCGAGGGCTCTAGCCCGGCCATGGCGGCGCGTCGCGCATGCGCCAACGACTCCACTTCATCCACCAGCACCACGCACAGCATCCGGGGATCTGAAGCAATCTCGCGCACGCGATCGAACAGCTTCGCGACTAGCTTGCCGCTCTCCGAAAACCACTTTGAAAACAGTCCGTGTGCATTAATTTCTAAAAGACGAGCTCGAGGAAACCGCTCCCCGAGCCGGATCGCCAGTTTCTGAGCTAGGGCGCGGCAGAGACTCGTTTTGCCGGTGCCAGGAGGGCCGTGTAGCAGTACGACGCGGCTCCACCCGACTACGAGCGGATTCACACCACGATCAGTCAGCTCCAGTGCCGTTTCAACGTAACGGAGCGTGTCTTCTTTGAGTTGCCCGTCGTACACGAGGCTTTCCCACAGTCCGTGGAACTCTTCCGAAGGTAGCGCCCACACATCTGCAGCAGACACCTCCTCGCCCGACGTGCCATCGGTCATCGAATCTGTCTCCACGCCGTATTGGTCGAGTGTAAATACATGAATCACAAGCTCGGTATCACACGGCGACACATCTGCAATGTGCTCCGTGTCACATAACGTAATGACTTGCACGTGTTCTTTTAACTCTACGCTATCTTCGAATGCTATGCTGTTGATAGTGGCACCAGGAGAAAGTTTAACGAATTTCATTAAACATGTATGGACTAACTCTTTTATGAACTCCTTAGACGCACGGCTTTGTCTTAACTGAACTGCTTCTACGTGAAGAGGTGGACTCATGGTACAAGATTTTATGGACGACGTAATAATTAACAAATTTGAAGCAAAACTAAATAAATACTGAATTGATTTGAGATGTAACTGCCGTACCAAATTCAAATGTAGTGTAGGAAAAAGTCAAAAAGACATAAGTCAACTCGGTCTTTTTTCATTAAGGATTTACCATCGAAAAAGGCAAAAGGGATTGCCTCCATTCTGCCTATTGTTACATAGGATATTTCATCTATCGGAGATCGTTAATGCTATCGCTAGCTTCACACTCTCGCCGAGGTTGGGCAAGGTGGGTGAAGCCACAATGGCTTCTAACGTTCTTATATTTGAGAAGGATGGCAAGCCTATCTCACCCAACCTTGGCGAGCGTTCGCTTGCATAAGTTACTGATTTTCTTTTGTAGATTAGAAGAATAGAATAGACTTTTTCTGATTTTACGATCCACTGTTAACATAAATATAAAAATTGAAATATAATAAATAAAATTATATACAATTGCAAAATCCACATTGAATCAACGCACGCCACTTGTGGATATGGAGACGGTTCCAATAGGCCACACGACAGGGTCTACAAATCAAATCAAATCAAATCAAATTTTATTTGTGAAACGTAGGTAGTAAGGATGGTACAGTCTTAAAATTATTTATCACTATGTTTAGCCATTAGGTATACAAATGTTCTATGAAATAAGCATGCAACATGCATTGCTTAAACCATGCTATTAAAATTAAATATTGTCCTAGATATAATTAAAGCAGTCGCCTGTAGCCCGCTAATCGTGGTAATTAAGATGTAAGGTCAATTGCACATATTTAATTTGAAACAAATTAATTGAAAGGCGGGATGGAAGGGCAAGTATTTTTTATTGGCGGCATGGGCAAATATCCTTCGCTTATAAAAATATAGGAATGTCTATGAATGAAATGACAGCTTGTTTCGTTCGTGCTGGTGTTGTTTGGAACGTCGATTGAATTGAATTTCGCCTCGATTTCTAACCTTGCATCATAATTATTTGTTGTAAAACATGAAGGACGTAATAGATGTAATGGCATTGCAAAGCAGTCGACGTGAGAGACGTATGCCTGATTATCGTAGCGCACCTGGGCACAGTTTAGCTACCAACTTTATTTTCGAGTGCGGTATAAAGCTAAGCTTGCAACCGGCGACAGTGGCTGCGGGGGCTGTATTTTATCACAGATTCTTCAAAGACTGCGATAAAAATGATTATGACTGCTACGTTATATGCACAGCGTGCCTATGCGCTGCGGGAAAGTCACGAGACGAGCCGGTAAAATTACGGGATGCAGTGAATGTGGCATATAACGCTATCAACCGGGGTGCTGGGCCTTTGGAGTTGGGTGAAGAGTACTGGTCGTGGCGCGGAGCGGTGGCTCAAGCAGAGTTGCTGGTGCTGCGAGTGCTGGGCTTCAACCTAGACGCGCCGTCTCCGCACCGATACCTGCTGCATTACCTGCGCTCCCTGCAGGAGTGGTTCCCGGCGGCGCAGTGGCGCTCGGCCCCGATAGCGCGAACAGCGATGGCTTTCCTGCAAGACTTCCATCACTCGCCCAATGTATTGGACTACAGAGCGCCTCATGTTGCAGTGGCTTGCCTTACATTGGCTCTGCATGTGCTGGGGGTGTCAGTACCATTGGCATCCACGTTAGATGATGATGCAGCATGGTATTCTGTAAGTTTTCTGCACATTGTATTTAGAATGTATTTAGTTTATACAATAGTTACTTGCCTTTTTAATATATTTAAAAGTTTTAAAATCTTGTTTGTTTTTGCCACATATTTCTGTTCTAAAAATGACACTTTGCATTTGCAGGTATTCACTAAAGACTTACAGAAGGAGAGAAATTGGGAAATAATGGAGGAGATTATGCAAGTTTATAGCCGGGAACCTGAACCACTTTAAAATGCGTTGTGTGAGAGTACATCTAGCCTAAGAATATTTGAAAATTAAAGATGGAATTATTTTTTCCTTTGACATTGAGTTATTAATGATTGCAACCCCTTGATAATTGTACTCATTTGAAGCCCCATAAATGCCCATGATACACCAACACATTTGTTTTGCTGGTCTGACCAATCTGACCATACCAAAGGTGTGATTGTGTAAACAATTTTAATATTGAAATAAAGTTGGTTATAAACCTGCTAAGCAGATCCATTTTTAATGTAAATCAGAGTATGTGTGTAAATGTTTGTTTCATTCAGTAACAGTAGCCTAGAATAATATTGTTAGTTAAGACTTGGGGAACTCATTCTCTTTAGAGAGTGAGTGTAGAACACTGCATTCTAACTATAACTATATATAATACAGAATAAATTAGTTAGTAGTAATTTCTGAAATAATTGCTCCATTCAATAACATGTTAATGTTTACAAGTAAAGTTCATATTTAGGATTCATTAAATGTGTTACTAGCGACAACCCTGCCCATCGCATAGCAATCCAAGAACTCCCTAGGGGAGCCTGTTTGCATGTCCTCTAGTCATCTATAAAATAAATAGTATAGAATGAACTCTCTGCAGGAGTCATCCAAAGTTATTGAGAACTCCAAAGGGGAGTCCCCGTGCTATTTGCGTTAATAAATTTATAATAATTAATATGGACCTATTTATACAAACACCAGTTCAGAAAAGTATTCGATCTAGTACAGGGCGACAAAGGGGTGGTCTGAATTTGTGGGAATGACCCCTAAATCTCACCAGTTGTTATGATGTGATGCCACAAACAGGCAGATAACAAAGACACCTTTGAAACATCTTATCTCTATACTTGAACAATGAGTACTATAAGATGGTCATTTATCAGGTGTAGTCCTAGCCAAATCGGTTTGACCACTTTATAGCTTCCAGCCCGATATCCCATTGTCAACCATTCTATTTTAAAATAATAGGTACAATTTCGTTAAATCATATACTTGTGATATAGGGGTTGGTGTAGGGTCTCATTTAATATGGACCACTGCAATATTTATTAAAAGAGTACTACTAGATTTACGAGTTGTAATTCGAGCAAAGGTGTACTTGACCATTTTACAGCTCTTTGTGGTTCCAAGGATATTCTTTTAATGGGGTGCTGTTTTTAATAAGCCAGTTTAGAAACTAAGGTCATTCTTAAATGTGCATGCCAGAGAGGAGTTTTGCTAGATTAGTGTATTTAGCACTGGTAAGCTGAATGATAGATACAACTGCTGAGTGATTTAGCAAGAGCATGGCGGAATTATAGGTAGGTAGGTAGGCTGTTCGAGACAATCAGAGCATAAGTGGACTAACTCCCAGTTAACTCGTAATACAAAATGCGAGTCAACACATTGTTATACGATTACGCCTATAGCGGCCCTTACTTTAGTCCACTTCAACTCTCACGGTCTAATAAACTATTTTGTTTAAAAAAAACAACACTTTAGATCTACAAACAAATATAATCCAGTTTTCTAACATTTTACGATACATAATTTTTATAAATGTACAGGGTAAGCTCATGACGTGGGAAAAGCGGTACTAGTTTTCAACTGGCTACCGTATGGTGCATTAATATTAAACATGGGAGGCGGCGAGCGCCGCGCTGATATGCTTCACTTCAATGGAACAGGTATGACAACTTAGAGCTAATGTGAAGACATGGAAAGGTTCCGAATTTCAACGTGCTGTCAGGTTACAAATCTACATTAGACACCAATGACTAGTAATTTATAAAAATTACGCTACGGTTAAGCGTATTTAATTCCAATTTCACATTAGAATGCCAGAGACTGATCCAACACGGCAGCGAGTGCGCAGTCGCGGCTGTGCGCCCCGTGGAAGACGACCCAACTCTCCCCGTCCCGCTCTTTGTGTTGCTCCGGGTCCCGTCGGACGAGTACACTCGTCATCTCCAGTACCAATATACACTCGTAGGTTGTTTAGCCTTCCCTAGTACACTGATGCAATACTTATAATACGAATGCACATTTTCTTAGACATCAGTATAAAGAGAAAGATCTTATTCTATGATTTATTAAAATCTATAAATAAATTCCACACTGACATAAAATTTAACACATGATAGTGATATAAAACGACATAGATAAATGACAGTAATTAGTTATTGCACATTACTATATAAATAACATCTAATGGGTTTGATACCGGGGACACACAGACACACATATATGTTCGCGGCGGACACGTACGCACCTCACCTGTACAGGTAACAAACACAACGTTACACACGGGAATATCAAACTCTATAATGTATCATAGAAGGGAAAACCTCAGTGATATCACACTCCACACACAGCGGCAAACCCACCACAACTGCTAATAACTTGACCAACGACATTTAATACAACCGAACCCCGAGAGGTTTACAAGCGTAAGTTCGTGGATTCAGTCGTGAAGTTGTTCAATTGCATGTATTAACATAATTGGTCAGTCACATCTGATGGCACTAAATACACATCTCACAACACATTTTTTACAAAAAGAGGCAGCTCAAGTCAAAACTAAAGTCACAAAGTAATTAAAGTTGTTAGTGAGAAAAGCTAGATGTAGTTTGATAAATGTGGCTGTATGGAAATAGGCACTTGAAGTCAAAATCTTGTCATCATAAACGATGGAAAACAATAAACAGTAAAATCGAAATAAAACGTTAATTGTATTACAATCATACATGTCAAACAGCGACACGGGAATGTATAAGCTACGCCGAAATAATCGAGTTACAGACAGAATAACAGAAGCTTAAAAAGCAAAAAGTCAAAATTTAAATCTCAAATCCTGTTGACAATATTCATCTTAAGCTCTGAAGAAGTAATAATATAGTATAATTATCTAACAATCAAAATAAAATTAGTAACATTATATGAATTAGTAAATTCTTCAATAAAATAAAACAATAAAATCTTCTATGGCAGCAGAAACAAATTTGTACATTTAGCACATGGCGTTCGAGACCCCATGACGGCACATACTCACCCCTCAGGAATTCAACGTCTATTCTCCATTAACGTTACCTAATCTACCAATATTTAAATTACAATAATAAGTGATGAAAACTAACAGCTACATAAACATACACTTAAACATTACAATTTAGTGCTACACTCATGAACTTTATGCATTCAACTACTTTGGCTGGATTTACAAATAAGGTCGTAGAATTTTCTAATTTAATTATAATACTGGGAAGTTTTACCTGAGGGTCAAGCGGCGGCGGGCTCGCGGCTCGCTCGCCGTCGTCGAGCGTTCGATCCACGGTTACAATTCCGTCGCAAGGGCGACACTGCCATTGCTACTGTTTGCGTCCTGTACGCGTACCTCAGATCTCTCACGTAAAATTGTTAATGAGCAAAACAAAATATAGGAACTTTCTACAATAGAAAAAATACCAACACTAAAAGATAACACAAAAATAATTCCTTCCCTTAACAAATTTATTTGAATACATATCTCGCCAGGTGACAACAGAACTATTATGCTCTAAACTCGGTTCAGTATACGTTTGATAGTTTGTAGAACGTTGTGTTAGCGAGTTTGGTCATCACCTGGCGGTATGGCATCTCCCAAAACAATTATAAGTTGATGTATTACAATAATTTCCCGATGGCCGCGGGTCCGAGACTCGGCCCCGCCTACAACATTGAATATGCCCACGTGATACTTGTAAATTCGCATGTCCTGTAACAATTACAAATATGTCACTATCATTTAATTTGGCATTCAATATCCATTCCGCACGATTTTTACGCTCTCAATATACATACACTACAAAGTAGTAAAATTCATTAACTCAAATAACACAAATAAATATAGGATGCGAGTAGATTTTATCTAAACACAAGTAAAATTAAACTATTAATTTTACCTTTAACGTATATTCTATGAATCATCCAGAAAAGCCCGTGTGTCAGTGAAAATACCTTAAATATTAATAGAAAAATGGCGAGACGTAGAGATAATCGCAAGTGTAGTCGAGACACGATCGAGCGCCTAAAAGTATTGCATTGCTAACGTCAATTCCCCTCCCTCCAGTATCGTGGCGATACAATTTAACATAGTGTCTGCCCCACGCCGCAGCGTCCACGTCAGATTTAAATAGTCATCGGAAACAAAAACGCCATTGGTCGCGTCTACAATTTTCCAAACAATACAATTAACGAGTTATTGAAACTCGTGTTTATGGCACATTTTGTGAGCATACTTCAAACAAAGTCTTAAAGCGTTAATCCGTTAGTAAAAGTTACCTAACCTTGTTTAACTAACAATTTAATTTAACCTTGTTTAATTTGACTGATTCTCGCGATGCAATCACTGGAACATTTATTTAAAACTTGAAGTCAAATGAAACTAAGCATTGCTTGCTACACTGTCGGTTCCTATCGGCGCCCAGTACTTTTTGTTTCCTCCGACCGCCTCGGCCCTGCCCCACCTCTTGACTGTTTCTTAAATTTACATAGCTACTAAGGCAGTTCTCTATCTAAAATAAGCGTATTTGGTATCAATGCAATATCGTTGAGCGCTCGTCAGTTTAAAGTCCCCCATCCGTTCCTCGCGTAATCTATACCATAATACAATTTAAAAGCCGTCATACATTTTAAGCAATACAATGGCCCCCGACTTTAGGGCGAGACCGGTAAGTTACATAATAAAAATTTGTACTTCGTCCCATCAAACATTAGTAGCGGTCAAGCGTATAAATTATTACACAAGCGTTATAATTAATAAGCGAAACGCTCGACGAGCAGAAAACTGACTTTACAATATTTCGAGATCATGCTGTCGACTTTTCTAGTTAAAACTTAGTTCTAAGTAGGTTCACGAACTAGGAATAGCGAAATAAACACGAGTAATTTAGTTTGGGAGGGTCGTTGTATCGGGCGCGAGAGGTGCCCGCGCCTCGACCGACCGCTGGTCGGGAAGGTGTGAAGTATTCATCCCGTCGAAGGAACCGGCCCGCCTGCGTCTAGCAGGGAGGGGACGAATAGAACAGCATGATCTCGAAGCGCCCGCCCCGCGGCCTCCGGGGCGCGGGGCGGGCGCGGGGCCAACTAACGCAACATTACGGGGGACAGGAAGGGGCGAGGGCGCTCATCGCACGTCGGTGAGGTTGCTCTTGTCGCCGAACAGCTTCACGAGCTGCTCCTCGTAGTCGTCGATGTTGCGCTTCATGATCTCCATGCACGGGCCCAGCAGCCGCTCGAATGTCTCCACGTCCAGAACTGTACAAACAAACAAACAAAGCTTACTATGATAGATAGGGACAGGGGACTTACAGCCTGCGGAATGGCCAGAAGTCAGAGGGACGTAAATAATAACTTTTAAATATAGTGTTTTCAATCCGCGGCGTCCCGCGGCACTACCCCCATGTGTAATTGACGCAACCATGCAAATACAATTTGACTAGTGGGAGTAAAATTGACTCACTCACTCACATTTTAAGAAGTTTACATTGTTTTACTTCAACTTACTACTTAACGGACTGTTCACGTTACAATTAAATTAGATGATAAATTAACTTCTTTATACGTTAAGCATAAGCCCCCAACTCGTAGAAGCCCAATTTTCTTTAGTACATTTATCGCTAATAAACAAACAATCGCAAACCTACTGGGCTGGGATTCTACACGGTAATAACGATATCGTCTTTGACGTGTTCCCGTATTGTCAACGTCTTGATAACTCTTATGTCATTTACCATAATGGCGAGCGAGTCATAAACAATTCTAAAACACGTCAAACGCGATATCGTTATAACACAGTAGAATAGAGGCTCAGTAGTTTTATCACATGCGCCGCCCGGCTCAGACATGTTATTATGTTTATTTTCATATTTTACGGTAACCTTTCAAATCTAATGATTGACGTGAAGTTGTATTCGCTTTTTCCCGCAACATGTTTTTCTTGGATTCCGAGTAAAATGTAGTTTTTTATTACACATTAAATACTTTTTTTTTGTACAAAAATAAAGACAATCTGTTTTTAGGAGCAATACGGGTAAAACCTATTCGCATTTATCCGTGTTAGTAGTGTTACTACAAAACATTGATAATCGTTGGAACACGCGTATAGCTATTGTAACTCAAAGAAATCTTGACCGTTTTAGGTACGTCAGAGATGAATAATAATAATTTAAAGATTGCTTTTATCCTTCACTATATGTATTACTAACTAAAGGTCATAAGGTCATAACCTAAACCACTTAAAAACTTATAGAAGAGTAAATAAAAATGCACATAATAATGCCACAATGGCATTACAAGCGGGCCGCTTGTAGGTAAAATCGCTGCATAAATTGATTTTAAAGATAGTGATTTTTTGGTCGATTAGCTTCAAAAATCGTACCCCAGATCCTAAAATTATTCTAGTGTTATAAATTAAGCTTAACAGTTACCTACTAGAGAGCACTTTTTTGAATTATTCGCCCACGCAGACTACAGAGGAAAAAATATTTTTGCAAGTCCAGGCTTTGTTATTCATCGACCGCCCATAAGCTGTCTATCACTTCATCCCGCGCGTCCGCCCACCTCGCTCGTCGCAGACGCTGCTGCCAAGCGAGACACGTAATTGATAGACGTCAAACAACTGTTTCGAATATGTCCTAATAGAGACCGCCTGTGACCTCAATACGCTACAATTTGCTTACTAGATTGACAACATTGTCTAAAGCATGTGGTTCTTTCAGCGTCAGCGCTAGGATTTTACATGGAGTGATTGATTGATTAGCGAAAGCATACATACAAAACATCACGCCTTCATTCCCAGAGAGGGGTAGGCAGAGCTACAAAAAATACCAACAACTCTAAAAAGACTTGTTGATAATTCTGTAACCACATTTTTGCACAATCAGGCTAAGATGTTTAGCATGTATTAGTGACAGGTTGCAACGTTGCTTACGACATCCACGGGAAAACACGGATTGATACTATTCTAACCTGGCAACCACACGGATTAGCATATAGATGTTTTTCGATAAAACCAATTGGTATTTGTTTGCAAAATCTTACTATTAGATTATTAATTATTATACTCTAATTATATTGGGTGATTTTGGGGTCATGATCCGGAATGGCCAAAAGTGAATAAGATGGTCATACTGAACAACCTTTCCAATGGGACCAACCAGGAAATCGCCAAAAAAAAAAAACCAGCTGTTCCATACATTAACAATCAATTAATTCACCGTTAATGTATGGAACAGCTGTTTTTTTTTTTGGCGATTTCGTGGTTGATTCCATCGGAAAGGTTGGTCAGTATGACCCTTTTGGCTATTCCGGATCATGACCCCAAAATCACCCAGTATTCTTCCTTGTAAAGGCAAAGAAATAAATAAATTTAGATTTGTATTTAATACTGTATTTTCGGATGTAGCATCTCTGATACGTGATTAGGTGATCAAATCGAGATTGAAGGCTCATGCTACCTCGTTTTTTTTTCAAGTAGCCCGGTCATCGGACAGTAGTATCATAGATTATAATTTATGTACATATTTATAATTATGAAGAGAGCTTCGAGGCATTTGATTTTACTCGATAGGTATCTATTATAACGGGAAAAGGTTTGATTCTTATTTTTGATGTAGTTAAACACAGCGCGTCAACCGATACTACTGGATTGCACGAGTAGTCTGCTAAGATATTGAATCCGAGAAGAACTAACTTAAATATTTCTCACGATACCTCCCCCTCCGATTGTTTTGATGTAAACGTATAAGCCAAGCAAAAACAACTCGTCATCTAACAATTAAACACGGCGATCATCTGTATTTTTCTATAGATTTAGTCTTTGTCAATGGAATGTGAATTAGAATTGCTAAGTTCATCTCGTCACTTAGTCTAACGATTCATTTTTTCGATGACAGTTTCGTTATGATCATAGCAATCATTACAAATTTTAAGTTTGCTATGCAGTTAAGAAAGGTTATGAATCTGTTGTCTCCTTACTTCTAAAATTCTGTATAGATTCAGAGCTAACCATACCTGATCAAGTGCCAGCAGCTCACAGTTACAATGGGAAGAAGAACGAAAATTTCCTCATTGAAAAGTTGAACTGCCTAGATGGAATCCGGGAGGTTGTGTACAATCATGAAAAATCTTTAAAGTTAATTATTTTTAATACTCTCATACTGTATAGCCAAAGTTCATCATGACGTGACATTTAGCTTAGCCCTTAATTTGACTTGACTGTGGGATTTAAGGGCTAGTTATACAGGACTCCAGTGGTTTGTCATGAACAGGCATATGGATTGTCGACTCAGCTGTTGTGTATTATGTTGGTACTTACATGCGAGCTTGACGGGCCCGGCGGCGTAAGCGGAGGCGGCGCGCGGCTTGTGGGTCACCAGAGCGAGCTCGCCGAAGTAGCCGCCCTTGCCTGCGGACAATTCAAATAATAAACTCCAATAACCGCTTCGACACGTAAAGGAGAGTCCTCACTGAGAGCATTAGCGTGTAATGAGAATTCGGCGTCGAATATTCAAGTACAAGGATCACAGTAACACTCGGGTCACCGTTCAGACCACTCGAATATTACACGCGAATACTCTCGTGTGTGGACGCTCCTTTATATTTCAATTGTGTGCCACATTGATTATTTGCGGACATATAGTAAATATTGGGGAAAGCCTATGGTCCAGCAGTGGACGTATATTTACCCGACTGCCGAATGAGGGTAATGTTTTTGTTGATATGCACTTTTGTTTCGTACGATGAAACTGTGGAACCACGTCTCCTCCGCGGTGTTTCCGAACAATTACGAAAAGATCTTTTTTTCGTTAAAAGGACGGGAACGGACCGACAATCCCTCTTGAGATGCGATAATATGTCCATTGATAACCTGGGTACGAATCTGACCGACTCAGCCTGAGGCATGCTCGCCCCGCGCGGCTAGCTGCTCGCGAGCTAAATTGTGGCGGGTCAAAATCAACATGCGCGGGTGAGGCAGCGTGCTTGCCGCAAGCCGACATTTCAAAATGGAGACGGACTCGATGACAGCCGCGGCTGCGTTTATCATATCATAATTCACCGAATTTATTAACAAAAACAAGAAATCGCCTCGGTGGTGGTACGGCTCAGCAACTTTATAAAATTACGCGAGGCACGCACGCCGAGGCGCCTTTTAGCACGGTCAAAAGACCGACTCTCGGCCGCTCGCCCGCTGCTCGCGCACAGCGATTTGAGCAAAATAGGTGAGCCGTGCGTGCCTCAACCCGAGGCTGCTCTAATTCGTACCCATCTTTATATTAAAACAAAGTTGTCTTTAGGTGCCAGACACGACTAAAGATGGTAGGATGGTTAGGTGTTCGCACTACGTTACCAGCGTCAGCATCAGCATCAGTGTATTAGTCTAGTGTAGCACTAACCGAGCCGCTTGATCTCGTGCTCGTTGCCGTCGTCGCGCAGGATGCGGATGCTGATGGAGCCGTCCTCGACGAAGTACATGCCGTCGGCCGAGTCGCCCTGCCGGATGATCAGCTCGCCGTCGATGAGCGTGCGCGGGATCAGCGCGTCCGCCAGGTTGGCGCGCTCGTACGGCTGGAACAATTCATCTTACTTATAGACATCATCTCTTAGGCTGATGGGTAGGACAACGTATTTCCATACTAACTTTGGGCAATTTTTTTCGCAGTTATCTCTATTTTGTGTTAAAATAGAATTCATTTTATGGTATCCATCTTTAACATAAAATAAAATGTTAATTAAAAAAGCATACTATAAAGTAAAATGTATGTAGACGCACTAATTATAAGAGATATTATTATTAAATATACCCGTGATGGCAATATCGATTTTAAACCACTACAAAAAAAGAAACACTGGCACAAAGTTAGTATGGAATAGTACGGGATTGCCTGATGAGCTGCCCCCTATTTCACCATCTTGACAATGACACATGACAGGTGACAATTCGGTATACATTACAAAATTAACACTGGTAATTTTATGAATTGAAGCGCGTATGAAACGACCTTACAAGGGCCAGCCAATCATTGGTACACATAATACGCAACCACTTACGAAGTGGAATGCCCGATACAGCTAATCTACGCTTCGACTTAAAACAATCGAGATTTAAGTGGATGCAGGACGTAAGAGTTAGTCATGAGAATTGTCGACGAAGCAAACGTGTCGTACGATAAATGTGAACGTGTTAGAATGTTTTTGTATCCAGTAACTTGCATAGGTATATGTACATGAAATGGATATATTTGCGTAGTAGGTAAATGTCAACTAAATTAGTATGAATATACACAACAATGTATCACTTTTTTCTCTTACCGAACTATCATCGTGTAGCAAGTTTTTTAAACATAAATCTTTATAAAATAGGACTTTTACATCAGCATTAGTAAAACTTGTATTGTAAGTCATTATTACATTCCCACGAAACAACTTCTGCAGTTCACGTTTCGCATATAAAGTTGGTAACGATATCGTGTTTTGTTGCTCGAATGTGGTACAAAAGAAGTTCTAGATAGTCATAATAATACTGAACTTGAATAAACAATATAAACACTGGCTAAAGAAAGGACATTAAGTGGAATATTAGGTATTATATTACCTAATACTATCAAATCAAATTATATTAATTTCGTCAACACAGGTGTAGCAGACAGCTATTAAAGAAAATATTTCCGCTGTGATGTGTCTAGATTAGCATACTACATAGTATTTTTTCCCGTTTTCGTAACTATTGAAACGATTTTCAATTATTACGTAATTGTCAACGTTATGATAGCTTTTACTAACATGACAGTATTGGCGGCCGAGTTAACAATATGATAACATGTCAAAAGCAATATGGTTTTACCGAGTAAAATGGAGCCCAAGAACTACTAGTTCCCTATTAGCGATCCGCAACATTCGTTTCTCTATGAATCACGAATGACACATACTTGCTAAGAAAGTGCGAGAGCGATAGTCGGCCGATCGCATATTAACGACAAACGCTCTGACTTCCCTACAAAATGGACCTGACTAGTGGGTCGATGGAGCTGAATGTGTTAAGAAGCTGGCAGTACTTATACCCGCAGTAGACCCGGTTTGCCTTGCTTATGGTGAGCCTCGAGTATAACTTACTTAGTTTCTTTGATTCGTCAGTGTCCAAGGTAAATAAATGGTCATTTAACTGTATACAGATAGAAGCTAGCCATTATAACCTTTAAGAAAAAAGTTCAAGAGACTGTATACGAAATTTAGCCGATTTCGCTGATTTACGTGATTTTACAGTTGAAATACTTTACTTCTACAATTTTTTATGCGTAACACGAAAGATAATTTCGATATTCAACGAATGTAGGTGCAATTGTTTTGTTTTAATTATTTTATTTTGATTAATTGACCTGAAACCGGCGACTGGTTTAGAATATCGCATTATCACGAATCGTTTTGACGTATAAAACTATGAAAAAATACACTTTATTGTTTTTTTTTATAAATTACTTATTTTATATAATTATATTTTTCGTGTAAAAATAAATAATGAACTTGATAAAATTTTATAGAAAATGATTGATTTTGATTTCAGCTAACTAAAACTCTCGTTCATAGAATTAAAACAACAGTAATAAAGTTCAGTTCAAAATCAATCCATAACCTTAAAAAACATCCAAAAAATTAGAAAAAATAGCAATATATAATGTTTTAAGACAACCTAAATCTCAATCAATCAATCAATCAATCAAAATCTTTATTTTACATAGATCATGGTGTACAGAAAGGTGTTATAAAATTACATTGGCAACACATAATCTGCCGCTAAGCAGCACGTAAAATATACTTAAGTGTGAATTTACTAAATTTAAAAATAATGAAGTCAGTGAATATGGAAATCATGAGAATAAGTTATGTCAATAATATCAGGTTATTACATTATTACAATTTAGTCAGAATTATTAAAATACTCGTCCATAGAATATATACATTTTTGCTATATGCATTTGAATATATGCAAATGAATTTGGAATCGCATCATAAACCGCCGTATTTTTTTTAAGTTACCTTAGAAGTTTGGTTTTTTGGCAGCTTTTAGGGATTGTACACCTGAGTACCTGGTCTTAATTTCCCGAGATAAAGGGTCTTGACAGACAGACAGACGGACAACGTGATCCTATTGGGGTTCCGTTTTCTCATTTTGAGGTACGGAGCCCTAAAAACAGGACACGAGCATCTGTCATAAGGTTCCGAAGCCGTTTAGTACTACAATCACAAAAAACCACAAGGACGTAGTTTTGCAAACGGGAACCAACCCACAATGATTTGGCAATAGTATGTCTACCAGGGTAGACATATTATTGCTAAATAATTGTGGATTGGTTCCTGTTTGCAGCACTACGTCCAGTATGAACTATTTATCTATTTAAAGTTATTTGGTACGTTCTTAGGAAAGTTTTAGTAAGTATAAGCACTTTAAATGCCTGTTTTATTTTAGTAGGATTAGGACGTATAAATTGTTATCCCTGGGAAGTGCATTACTTAACCAAAAATCGATTCAGTATCATACTCAGTATATGGTAGCAGCCGCGTGCCCGTCTTATCAAATTGGACATAATCTTAGCGCAAATCTGATTCAACTGATAACGCCGTGACGCGATAAAAGCAGTCAGCAAGCTTGAAATGTCATTTATAATTCATATCAATGATTAATGCAGTTTCAATTGACTTACTATTACGACACTGAATACGTAACATGCCAGGAATACGCTGCTGTAAAAAATAATGTAGCATGAGGCGAAAGTCCTTCAAATAAAAAGTTGCTATTGTGAAAGACTCCCGTTGTAATTGCGACTCTTTAATTTAGATAGGCCGTGGCCCGTGGCAGTGGGCTAACAGGATTATATTGTAACGTACACGTAACCCGCGTATAATATTTGTTAAGCAGAGGCAAACAGTTAGAACAGGGTTGTCGTGAACCCCTCGGAGGGAGTGTTCATACATGACTGATTTTTTTGGTGCCCACTCTGCCGCGAAGTTTGTGCCCGTTTAAACTAATCTCCTTTGCATTTATGGCTAAAGTTCCGTGAGATAGTGGCTGGAGAAATAATTAGGGTTCAACGAGTTACGTTTATGTTTCTCGGGACATGTTAGAGTTGGTTAGAACATCTAAAATACTAGAGTACTTCGTAGTGGTTCTATTATTACAACAAAAAAACCGGTATTCATGATTGCTGCCAAGAATCGCATCGGATTTCACTAAACAATGCAAATACATTTAGTTCCGCTATACTAGCGAAATAATAAAATGCCAAAACACAAAGAACCGAGCTATTGTTATATTAACTAGACATTATCAAACATAAACCCGTTGTTAATATTAATTCGTCAAATATATTAGAGAATTTAAAATAATTTTATTTTGACGTGTTTCATCGAACGTCTAATCCGAGTTTTGATATCATCGATGGGATCTTCTATTCGCAGGGGTTAACATTTTGTGATGGTCATAAAAATAACCAAATCTAAGGAATTATTATTACAGAGGGCTTCAGTAAAAAATATCTTTCAATGAAGTGAAATTCGGTGAAACAATATATTCTATGAAATCAGTGTGAGACACGGGTACACCACGGAGGACGACTAGAGCATTATCGATTGGCTAGGTTTCTGAACTACATAAGTCTTTCAACTCACGGGTCTATTAAATCTAATAATACTAGGAATTTATGACATTATCCGAGAAAACCGCCGAGGCTTTTCGTCAAGGGGGAACGAAGGCAACCCTAACGTAATTATGATGCCAATCAATTCCCGCATTTATCATTCGTTCGGGCACGTCACGGCGCAATCACGTGACGTCACCGCGTTAACATGATTACCTATAATAGATTATGTCAATGAAACAAAAACAATATCTCGTCCCGCCAGCCGGCTGGTTGTACTTGAAACTCGATAACCGCCGCTTCGGTTCAGCGCTCAGTCCGATCAATTAACTATACAGTTGGTGTAATTGCATGTTGGACGGCCTATCATTAGCGAATGCCATTTGTTTTGTGGATGCATAAATGTTTCAGTAGTAGCTACAGAGAATACTGCTGGAGGATGTTAACCGAGAAGTTTGATATATTTCCATGACTCCACGCCATGAGCTAATAAGGTGTCATCTGGTTGACATGACGTTATTTAACAATCCGAGAATAAACTGACATAGACAGCTAGCGAAATCTAAAACGCGACATTGAATTTATTTAGAACTCGCGATTATTATATGTAATCAACTATGTTTTATAAGTTACTAGTTGTAGCCCGCGATTCCGTCTGCGTATTAGTCGTTTATCGCAATTCTCTCGGGAAATGTCCTTTCATAGCGTTAAAGCTATCGCTATTCCAAATTGATTAAAAAAGTTAAATTGTTGAACCGTGAAAGCGTAACAAACAAACAGGTACTTTCGCATTAATAATTTTAGTTAGTATGGATAAACGAAGGCTATACGCACTGATATTTTAAATTAATTTAATTTGAAACGAACGGTAAATCATTCCAAAATATAATTACCGTAGGTATCATTTTAAAGACAACATTAGCTCAACAGTCCCGTCCTTAAAGCCAACCTTTCGTCAGCTAGCTTATCTATATAGTTGGAGAATTTCCAAACAGGTGTATTTGAAATTCATGCATTCTAAAACATTACGCAACCTAGTTACCTATCATGGTTTCCTTTGTTACGCTTTGTTACTACTTTGCCAGTAAAATAAGTGATAATGCGGGGAAGTTGTGCTCTGAGCGTAGCATAAAGGAAAATAACACAAAGTCATAAATTTACCGGTGAACTAAATGGGCCAATGAATCTGCGAGCGATTATTTAGTTTTGCCGGTTCTTTACGTACCTACACGTTCTTTGTGTAACTCTGCCGGCCTGCCGCGGAGAGGGAATATAGAGAGATCTATATATAACTTACCACCATATTATAATCTCTATTTAGATTTAGAAACAGTGTATTTTTTATAACAATTATAAAATAAACTATTCCTGTTTTGAAAGAGACATTTTTAACCTAACCACTTTAGGAACGAGTGAAAGCTTTTTTAAAATATAATTGACTGATAAGCGACACACGTGTTGGTAAGCGATGACGAGGATAAGAATTTCATTAGTCAGTTTGGGTCATTTTACAAGAGTTACCGTGAATGGATCGAATGGGTGAAATAATCTATACATGTGTGTATAATAAATACAGGGTTGGCGGCACCAGATGAGCCGGGGTTCCACCACTCTGCCAAGTGACACTTTAAACTGCTGAGTCCCCAGGTTCGCTTGAGGACATAATGCCAAATTATAAAAGGCATCCTGTTAATTCGATAAGATTCCAAATACAATGTTACTAAAATAAGTATTGGGTCTTAAGGTTGACGCACACATAACCGCTCGACAACGGACTGGCAACGCCTCGTCTCATTTATATAAGGCGAGGCGAAGTATGAAGCTTCGTAATAATGAATACTGAACGGCCCGAGTTGAGGTGGTGCCGATCCGGCGCCGAGCGTTTGTGTGCGCAACCCTTACCCTTACGAGGGCATATGCGATGGAGTTACCTGCAGAGCCTTGAGCATGGGCACTTTGTCGAGCAGCTCCTCGTAGAGCTTGCGCTTCTTGAAGGCGCTCTTGAGCAGTATGCGGCGGAAGGTGTGGCGGTCCATGGCCCACAGCGCGCCCGGCGTTTGCGCGCGCACCGACGCGGCGCGCGGCATGTTGTACATCAGCGCCAGCTCGCCGAACGAGCCCGAGCCCTCGTATGTGTGAACCACCTGGAGACGTGATCACTTCTAAAGTCGACTGTACACACTCGCGAGGCACCTCGAGACCCTATACGGCTAGAGGCTTTATCAAGGTGAAGACGCGCCGAGACAATGCGAGCGCGCCATTGTATACACTCGCATTTGGTCTGTCTGGCTGAGTGTACACGAGCCCAGTTTAAAATATAAGTAGCTCATTCTCAGGGAAAGGGATATACTGTTCTCTTAATTCCTCGAATTGCGAGAATACTAAATAACGGTACTTCTCTGATCAATAAAGAGCGAATTTGTTTGTCGGCAGCACCGTTTAACAAAAAACGTTGCATTTAATTTTGGTACCCCATTGGCTACAGAGGGAGGGATGGATGCAGGGATGTGTCTCCCAGTCCAGCAAGAGGAAGATTTAAAGAAATAAAAAAGACAAAAGTGTGTAAATTGTTAGGGGATGAAATAATTTAATTTGTCGATCAGGGCCTCTATGCCACTCTGCTTTTATCAATCTTGTTTCCGTAACCGAAATATCCCATATGGAGCTCACCAATGAGATAAGATAAGAATCAAAAAGTCGGCCGTATAGTAAATAATACTATGCAGTAGACTTTACTAACAAGAGAAGAAGAACTACCATAACGTTAAAATCAATGGTAACGATAAATGATTAAGGACAAAGTGGAATAGAGGCCTACGCAGTGTTTTTAAACGGAGTCATTAGTATTTTAATTGTCTGTTTCCTACAAAAAATGTCTGCAAACTCCGTTAGTAAACAAAGCGCTGCAACGATAAAAGCTAAGGATAAGTTTGGGGAAATTACAGAAGCCATTGCAAAAGCTCCTAACATGCTCGGGCATTTACGAACCATACTCAGTTTTAGTATAAATAAAGTACATTTATCTAACCGCAAATGTTACGACGGATGTAGTTGTGTCACATACATGATAGGTAGGATCAGAACCTTAAAAAGGTGATATATTGTTTATAATACGCCAGCATTTAGTCCGAGCTGAAGTTATAGCGCGTGCGACCTGGGCCTCTATTATACTGCGATAAAAAGATATTGCGTTTGACGTGTATTAGTTCGTATATAACTCGGCCGCCACTAATGTCAAGTAAGGACTGTATCCTTAATTATGGAAACAAGTTTGAATTGCTCTAAAAAAAAGTTACAATATTTTGTCTTTTCTGTCATATGTCAATCTGTTAAGCATACAGTCAAGTGTTAAAACTTACTATATTTTTTTTATAATTCGTATACATTGCAAGATGAAGGGTCTCTCAGAGAAAAAACGACATTCAACTGTGACCAAATACTGTAAAGAATCAGGTATAACTATGAGAAAGATTGCTTCAGAAGAAGGGGTTAGCCTGAAGGCTGTTTACAATACGATAAAAAGGTTTAGTATGAATAATACTTTAAAAGATTTACCTGGTCGAGGTAGAAAACGAGGCCCTTCATGTCCTAATTTGGACAAAAAGATATGCGAATATTTTTCTCAAAAAAAAGAGATATCGATTCGGGGGTATCATCGTAATTCGTCCCATTCGTTTTTCGTTCATTTCTTATGTCCGTCTCATTCTGTGTTCGTCACTCATTCTTTATTCGTCTCGATCGCTATATGTCCCTATCGTTTTAAGTACAATTATGTAACCTGTCTCTTTCTTAACAAGTCTTTTTCGTTTTTCGTCACGGTCTTCCTAGGACTCATTATTTCTTATTCCCTTTCGATTTTTGTCTCATTTACTTATTCGTCTCATTTTTTTTCATGGATTCGTTATTAGTCACATTCGTGATTAGTCTCATTCATTTTCAGTCTAATTCTAAGTTCGTTACATTCGTTTTGCGTCTCGGTCACTATTTGACTATCTTTTTCCGTCAATCTTATTTTTTTTTAATTATATCTTATTTACCGAGTGATCGTCATAATTTCATGTAATTTCATACATTTAAAATAACACTTTGAATTCTGACAGTTCATTTCCTTGGAAAGATTACCATCATAATTTGACCTCTCGATACGCAAACGCGATTAAGAAGTTACTGTCAAATCAAATTTATATTAGACGCTCAGTACACTCCTTCGTTAACCTTAAACGTTTGACATGCGGAATTCGAAAATGACTTCTGTTTTGCATTCCGAAATGGCAGTCATGATTTTTTTTGTAAAAACTCGTACTCGTTTTCTTAGTTTTTGTGGCTGTGGAATTAGAAAATTTGCGTTTCAAGATGTTGGCCATGATTTTATTGTAAAAGAATACCATGACCATTATTGACGGCATATCAAAATCTATGAATGCAGTTATTCTTATTTTTTCATATGAAATAATGTTTATCTTGAGAAAAATTAACTATCTTAAGTATCTTAAGTCCCAGACCCTTCAGGGCCCTCATTTTTTTCCGTTCTGTATATGTACGGGACATATAAACTTCAATTTGTTTATGAATTCCGATCCGGAGGACATATGAATAGCAACTAAGACCTACTAGTACGGGACGATTAGCGAACGTGCCCAAAAAAGAACGAAACGAGTTGCCATTAAAGACAAAAAAAGAGTGAGACGAATAACGAAAGTGACTAAAGATAAAGTGCGAATGATACCAAAAAAGAGAGACACAAACAAAGACATAGTCCTAGGAAGACCGTGACGAAAAACGAAAAAGACTTGTTAGAAAGAGACAGGTTACATAATTGTACTTAAAACGATAGGGACATATAGCGATCGAGACGAATAAAGAATGAGTGACGAACACAGAATGAGACGGACATAAGAAATGAACGAAAAACGAATGGGACGAATTACGCTGATACCGATTCGGGATTGTGCGAAAAAATGTCGTACTTCTATTGCAATTTGCAATGGTTCAGCGTGCCAAGGAACGTAACTTGCTTGTAACGTATAAAAAGCAAAAACAGCCTAAACGCAGCAAAACCCAGGAGTCTTTTGTCAAAACTCGGGCTCGGAAATTGTACGACCAAATTTTAACTAAAAATGAACAATGTATTATAATGGACGATGAAACCTATGTCAAACTTGACTATAAAACCCTACCCGGACCGCAGTTTTACACCGTAAAAAAAAAGGTACGAAGGTCTCTAAAGACGACAAATCCATTTTTTGCGAGAAATTTGGGAAAAAAGTGATGGTTTGGCAAGCTATTTGTCAATGCGGCATGAAAACGTCTCCGTTTTTCGTAACGGGAAACTTAAATTCCGATGTGTACAAGAAGGAATGCCTTTAAAAGCGGGTACTACCACTCATTCGAAAGCACAGGGGTCGTACATTATACTGGCCCGATTTAGCTGCGTGTCACTATGCTCGCCATGTGTTGAACTGGTATCGAGAGAATAATGTCGAATTTGTCGCGAAATCATTAAATCCCCCGAATTGCCCTGAGATCAGGCCCATCGAGAAATTTTGGGCTCTGATGTAGGCAAAGCTACGAAAACAAGCTAAACCAACAGATAACATGGACCAATTCAAAAAAGACTGGATCCGTACCCACAAAACTTTCAAAACAGTCGATGTCCAAGGGCTAATGAAGAGCATCAAAAGCAAAGTGAGAAAACTGGCAAAGGGGGGGGGGGGGGGGGGGAGGGGGGTCAATAAATAACTAAAAGTAGTTTTTATGGTTCACTTTGAAGATCTAAGAATCGCGTAGTTTAAGTTTTTTTTTTTGTAAAAAAAGTATTTATACAGATTACACCATTTTATTTGTTTCCATAATTATAATTCGTATACATTGCAAGATGAAGGGTCTCTCAGAGAAAAAACGACATTCAACTGTGACCAAATACTGTAAAGAATCAGGTATAACTATGAGAAAGATTGCTTCAGAAGAAGGGGTTAGCCTGAAGGCTGTTTACAATACGATAAAAAGGTTTAGTATGAATAATACTTTAAAAGATTTACCTGGTCGAGGTAGAAAACGAGGCCCTTCATGTCCTAATTTGGACAAAAAGATATGCGAATATTTTTCTCAAAAAAAAGAGATATCGATTCGGGGGTATCATCGTAATTCGTCCCATTCGTTTTTCGTTCATTTCTTATGTCCGTCTCATTCTGTGTTCGTCACTCATTCTTTATTCGTCTCGATCGCTATATGTCCCTATCGTTTTAAGTACAATTATGTAACCTGTCTCTTTCTTAACAAGTCTTTTTCGTTTTTCGTCACGGTCTTCCTAGGACTCATTATTTCTTATTCCCTTTCGATTTTTGTCTCATTTACTTATTCGTCTCATTTTTTTTCATGGATTCGTTATTAGTCACATTCGTGATTAGTCTCATTCATTTTCAGTCTAATTCTAAGTTCGTTACATTCGTTTTGCGTCTCGGTCACTATTTGACTATCTTTTTCCGTCAATCTTATTTTTTTTTAATTATATCTTATTTACCGAGTGATCGTCATAATTTCATGTAATTTCATACATTTAAAATAACACTTTGAATTCTGACAGTTCATTTCCTTGGAAAGATTACCATCATAATTTGACCTCTCGATACGCAAACGCGATTAAGAAGTTACTGTCAAATCAAATTTATATTAGACGCTCAGTACACTCCTTCGTTAACCTTAAACGTTTGACATGCGGAATTCGAAAATGACTTCTGTTTTGCATTCCGAAATGGCAGTCATGATTTTTTTTGTAAAAACTCGTACTCGTTTTCTTAGTTTTTGTGGCTGTGGAATTAGAAAATTTGCGTTTCAAGATGTTGGCCATGATTTTATTGTAAAAGAATACCATGACCATTATTGACGGCATATCAAAATCTATGAATGCAGTTATTCTTATTTTTTCATATGAAATAATGTTTATCTTGAGAAAAATTAACTATCTTAAGTATCTTAAGTCCCAGACCCTTCAGGGCCCTCATTTTTTTCCGTTCTGTATATGTACGGGACATATAAACTTCAATTTGTTTATGAATTCCGATCCGGAGGACATATGAATAGCAACTAAGACCTACTAGTACGGGACGATTAGCGAACGTGCCCAAAAAAGAACGAAACGAGTTGCCATTAAAGACAAAAAAAGAGTGAGACGAATAACGAAAGTGACTAAAGATAAAGTGCGAATGATACCAAAAAAGAGAGACACAAACAAAGACATAGTCCTAGGAAGACCGTGACGAAAAACGAAAAAGACTTGTTAGAAAGAGACAGGTTACATAATTGTACTTAAAACGATAGGGACATATAGCGATCGAGACGAATAAAGAATGAGTGACGAACACAGAATGAGACGGACATAAGAAATGAACGAAAAACGAATGGGACGAATTACGCTGATACCGATTCGGGATTGTGCGAAAAAATGTCGTACTTCTATTGCAATTTGCAATGGTTCAGCGTGCCAAGGAACGTAACTTGCTTGTAACGTATAAAAAGCAAAAACAGCCTAAACGCAGCAAAACCCAGGAGTCTTTTGTCAAAACTCGGGCTCGGAAATTGTACGACCAAATTTTAACTAAAAATGAACAATGTATTATAATGGACGATGAAACCTATGTCAAACTTGACTATAAAACCCTACCCGGACCGCAGTTTTACACCGTAAAAAAAAAGGTACGAAGGTCTCTAAAGACGACAAATCCATTTTTTGCGAGAAATTTGGGAAAAAAGTGATGGTTTGGCAAGCTATTTGTCAATGCGGCATGAAAACGTCTCCGTTTTTCGTAACGGGAAACTTAAATTCCGATGTGTACAAGAAGGAATGCCTTTAAAAGCGGGTACTACCACTCATTCGAAAGCACAGGGGTCGTACATTATACTGGCCCGATTTAGCTGCGTGTCACTATGCTCGCCATGTGTTGAACTGGTATCGAGAGAATAATGTCGAATTTGTCGCGAAATCATTAAATCCCCCGAATTGCCCTGAGATCAGGCCCATCGAGAAATTTTGGGCTCTGATGTAGGCAAAGCTACGAAAACAAGCTAAACCAACAGATAACATGGACCAATTCAAAAAAGACTGGATCCGTACCCACAAAACTTTCAAAACAGTCGATGTCCAAGGGCTAATGAAGAGCATCAAAAGCAAAGTGAGAAAACTGGCAAAGGGGGGGGGGGGGAGGGGGGGTCAATAAATAACTAAAAGTAATTTTTATGGTTCACTTTGAAGATCTAAGAATCGCGTAGTTTAAGTTTTTTTTTTTGTAAAAAAAGTATTTATACAGATTACACCATTTTATTTGTTTCCATAATTAACGATACGGTCCTTACATAAGACTTATCAAAACCAGAACAATACGGAAACACGTCAAAGACGATATCGTTATTACCGTGTAGAATCTCAGCCCTGAAAACAACTTTACAGCGATTTACGCGAATCGTATAACGCCACAACCTAACTCAGTCTAGATGTCTCGACATTTCCTGATTTTAGAACTAAACTATGCATGCTGGATGCTGGCCACAGGCCAGAGTGAGTATGCAGGACCGCGGTTTGCCCTTTTGCAATACGAGCAATAAATCGTTTTGTTTAGGGATCATAAAATGTGATTTAGCATCAATCAAAGGTGGTGAAATAAGCCATCCTTTACGTGATTTAAAGTTATGCGAACAGTAGACATGTGCGTAGAAAGTATGAATTTAGCGTCTAAATTTAGAACATAACATTGACGGATGAATAATAAATAGGTAGTGATTCGATTTCCTATTAATAAAGCTATGAAAGCAAAATATAAATAAATCTGCTGAGACTACCATAAAGCAGATAACATCTCTGGCAGCCGGTTGTGTTGTAGCGGTACCGGCCTATATGTTAAAGAGGGAGCAAGATTAGAACACGCACGAAGTCACCAGTTACTTCAGTTACTAGTTAATACACAATACAAATAATTTGCGGGAATATTTTCTCGTCTACCTACCTTCTCGACACCATCTTCTCCGGTGACAAGCACGTCGAACATGCCGTTCTCGATCACATAGAAGTTGTCGCCGTCGTCGCCCTGCCGAATTACGTACTCGCCGGGCTCAGCCCGCTTCTCGAACATTGCGTCCAGAACCTAGGGAAAAGAGAATACTATAGCCAAATGACCACACACATTATTATTTAGAACGAGTTTTACTTTAATGCACGTGTCTCAGTACTTGTAGGTAGTATAGACTTGCAACTGCGATCTTACTAACAAACTCACACAGAAAGCTTCGGAAATATAGAAAAATATGCAGTGAAATTAATTAAACACATTTTTATTGATTTTCAGAGCATTCGCCTATATATTTTTATACTTTTCCATGCGTTCAAACCCTAAAACACTTATTGAACGCTCAACTTATCTTTGATTTCGGGGAATGTGAATAAGTCATTGGGACCTTTAATCTGCGCTGCATGGAGGGTGGTCCAGTAGTTCGACTTTTACCGTACAGATACTCAATTGTTTTCTGAGCTGTGTGAGGGCTGGCATTGTCGTGGTTAAGGCTGATGCGGTGAATAGAGATATTTTCGGAGTTCAGCAAGATACTCGGCAAACAAATAGTTGTGTACAGTCAAGGTCATAAATATGTATACACTTTAGAACCTTGTCTATTTAACGGCATGTTTAAACTGCCATATGAAATTGTCACAGCGATTAAAGTGACAAGGTACTAAAGTGTATACATATTTATAACCTTGACTGTACCAATCGGCATTGACAGTTCTATATTCTTCAATAGGAATAGTAGCCACGTGACCCGATTCGGAGACAGACGTCGCCACCACCTTTTTGGCCGTGCCGCGCGAATGAATAACTTTTGTCGACTTGAGTTCTGCCCTCCTAAGCCAATACGCAGTATCTCAAATTCAATAGCCAAAGCAGATTCAATCCTATCCTGTTGGTAATAAGGTTGCATTTGCTACAGGAGTTTTGTCTGAGATACTGCATTTTGTGTTAGCAGGGCAGAGTTAGTCTTCGTGCACCAATACTCGAGATTGATTTTTAGTTTAATATCCAAAATTCCATTTTCAGCAGCGACTTAACGAAACGATCCCGAGGGTTTTCGAAATGGGCGTAACTCAATTCATTTTCTTTCATATAAACAGTCAAATAGCTTGCAATCCAGAGTATCCGGGGTTTCTAGGTTACTGCAAGCGTCCTCGTCTCGGGTGATGAAGACATTAGTTTTTAACAACTATTTATATGGGTGCTTGTATAGTTACGGCAAGCTATTAACTGCGTTGACGCAAACACCGAAGATCCGTAAAACTTACGTTTACTTTAGTTACGACGTTAAAACCACGAAGTCAATCAAGAGCCGAATTTGACATGAAACTTAGTCACCGTTTAATATAAAGTAGTTAAATTAATACGATCTGATAAACTACATAGTCTAATCTTTGGTGTTACAACGTACGTTTTATGGGTAACATGAAATCGAACGAGCAATTAATGACAACGATGCCCACCCAATAACATCGACGGTTAGCGGAGATATAGTATTTGGAAATGTTCCAAATAGACGCGAGCGCGTACTATGCTCGGCGGAGTAAGACATAAGTTTGTCATTGCAAGTAGGATGCGGATTATACGGCGAGCAATAACGACGAGGCGGATTATTACTCGCTACTGCGTCACTGTTTAGCATAGTCTGTCTGGATCAATCAAGCCAGCATTAAACAGATTCCTACAATGAACAAGCTCTATCGCCTTAACAATGGCTTGCGTTTAGATAATTTGAGTACATCGATCTATTACAGGAAACTAACTCCTAAAAGAGGAAAGAATCAATAGTTAAATCTAAATATACTAGCATGGTAACTGCATAATAATATGGCATACACAAAGCCTTGTCACCAAAGGGGAAGGTAAGTCAATTAGCAACTACAATATAGACAGCTATATATAGTTATACCATGCCTGTCTCACGGGTCGGTAAGCAAACCTCGCGTTTAGACATGGTGTTGGTTGAGGACCAAACCAATCTAAGGTGAATAAGGTTTTTTCTATTCTATTCTATCTACTCATAGTATTATCATTTAGAACTAAACTCTGTACGTGTGCGTAGACAAAGCTCCCCAGACGTGCAATTTAACCTATTTTTAATGTAGAGCGACAATGTTCAATGACTCGCGGCTATTTACATCATCTCATAATTTGCTAAAGGATTCTTACTTGAGGCTAGAAATAGCGGTGATAGTTTAGCGGAATATATTTATAAGCTCCCAGTATAAGCAGGCGGTACGACCTAAAAAACGGGAACGCATACTGTATATACAAATTACTACTCCCGACCCGCCTTTGCGCGGTCCGCCACTCGGCTACCTCTGTGTAGGTTGTCTCATTTATCGACGGTTCCGCCTCCAGCGTTTTTTTCGAGTGTATATAAATAGCCCTTTATCTATTAGTGTTATTAAGAAAATTAGATTTTCTTCCATCGTTAGCTGTATTATTGCGAATTTCATGTATGAAGTCCTAATGATGTGGGACCTTATGCGGCAGCTAGCACTTACGCTGTTATACTGTTATATTATTCTACGAATAACATGGCTGCAAAGATTTGAACATCATAAAAACCAAAGGTCTCTTTAAATGTAGAGGATATTAAATAGGCTGATTAACGGGTTTGTTCCACAAGATGTAAAGTTGATTGTTTTATGGAGTCATAAGGTTAGATTCTAACCTTTTGAACGCCCCAGTAGAGAGACACGTCATGCCGCGAATGCTGAGGTCTCGTTTTCCGCTTAATACATAGCAACCTAGAACAACCTGCGTAACACTTCTCTGGCGCTCAAAGGTAATGGTTTGGGATGTCGGACTTACCTGTTGCATCTGTTGCGCGTCAAGTGAGCGGAAAAGCAGGATCCCGCGCACGGCTTCCGCAAGCCGGGAGCGCTGCGCGTCCGACTTGGGGAACACCACCGGAGCGCCCTCGTCCGAGTCATCCTCCTCCGGGTCGTATGTCTCAGCGAACACGGACTTGCGGCGGTTGTTGAAGCGCGCCGGCGGCGGCTCTGTTTCCAATGGAATCACTTGTTATGTGCCATAGTGGCGAAATGTCACGTTTCTGTCGTTGCCCGGCAGTTCGAAAGTAGAGTTCCTGATATTGTGCTAGGTAAACGTAAGTATGTATCCAACTAGTTAGGCAATTGTGTTTAGCGTGGACGTTAACTCGTAGAATGCCACCTGCGTGAACAGCTAGGCGGGAAAGTTTATTTAAAACGCAAATTTAGCGTTCAAATTACTGGAATTATTAATCGTCTGTTTCGGGCAAACGGCTTTGTTATTGAGGTAAGCCTCGGCGAAACTTGGGCAAAGGGCCAGACGATTGCGCAAGTGGGCATGTGGACGTGATGACACGAATTAACTTAGTATGCTGCGTTAGGCTTTAGATTGCCGGTTTGGGAGAGCGTTGCCTTGAGTAATTGCATAAGCGGCAAAAGGAGGAATTTATAACCTACCACCTGTTCTATGTTGACACAGTACGAAAACATTGTTTAATATGTAAAATTATTTTGATCGAGGGTTTAGTTGTTTTTCTTCATATGGAATACCTAATACAATATCTCGGAAGCTATATTTGTAACGTGTGCGATGCGTGTGTGCCATGCGTCAGGAAGCGTAAGAGTAGCCGGTGAGCCCGGAGATCACCACTTTGCACCTAGCTAGTCGCCGCCCCATGTAAAGTGCCTTGCGTCACGCTCGCGTCACAGCATACGCATCTAGAGTTTGGAGACAGGCCAAAGCATACACGCTGGTGTTTTAATATGTTTTTTTTAGCATTTATGCAGTTTAAAGTTCAAGTTTCTTCCTTCATAATTAGTGACAACATATTGCCAGATTGACTTAGCAAATTTGTTAACTACAGTCAATTTATTATTTCACAGTTTGAATAAGACAATTACTGGTTGATTAAATGATATTTGGTTGTTAAATATACTACTAATCACATACCAATATTTAATCTGTTATTATCTAACATTAATAGTGGCCAATGACACATTTAGACTTGACATTGTGTGAGCAGGGTTGGAATGATTGTACTAAATTTAGGAGATAATCTAGTGGGCCTTGCCGCTTAACTATGTTAATAATCTCGTATGTTACCAACCCAGATGATGACATCACCCACTAATCAAAAGTACACAATACTGAAGTAAACAAGTTATTAATTTTTCAGTTTCAAAATAAATCTATAGCACTTGAATGTTTAAATATTCAGTTAAAAGTATTTTTTTAAATGAGTCACATTACCTAGATAAATAGCAGATATTCTATTATAATGATCATGTCACTTACTGGTAGTAATATTTCAGCATGACAATAGTAGAGAATATGTCTCTTACGCAAATACAAGTCAAGGCCTAGTTAGCACCTGTACATTTCATTGTGCTACATTGTGTACCTGTCATTACACATGGTCAGCTAATTTTTTGTAACATGCGCCCACACGAACATCTGGTACGGTTCTAGATGTAAAAGTCAGCCACGACATAAATAAGCCAATCTCATCATCACACAACTTCAAAGCGTGAAAAAACAAACACACAAATGGGAAGAGCATGTAGTAAACACTGGAAATTTATGCTCCAGTAAACATTTACAATTAAAATTGGCTTGTATTAGTTTGTTGGATTCTCAGAAGTATGTTAGTAGGATTCTGTAATTTCAATACAGTCTTTTCCAACATTTCTCTCATGTTGTGTGTGGATGGTGAGTGTTGTACAGAAGGAATAAATTACAAGTATTATAAGTTAAAATAATCAAATTCACCATTATCATTAAGAGTATAATCTACAAAATTTGCTTGATTTATACAAAAGAAAAATAGTATTAACTACTCAATTGATGTCTTCTGGCATATATTTATCACTTGGCAACAGATGATAATGTTTTCTAAAATTTTGTTTTAATCGTAAATAAAGTTTTATTTTGAAACCATAATGGCACAGTGCCAAACACTGAATATAATGATTACACTATTCTTAGATAAGAGCATTTGTAGGCAATTATTTGTACTTTTAATAGGTATAATTTGGTATATTTTAAGAATACTCTTATAATTAAGGTTGTGATTATCTACACTAAAGCCTAATTTATCTATAACTACAAAAGAAACCAGGCATGTAACTACAATAGCAGTGGATGGTGTGTGTGTGTGTGTGATATAAATTGTACCTATCTGAATAACAATAACTAAAAGGTGTCTTAGCTCATTACCAAGTCCCAAAGGAGTAAGTCACATTTTATAAAAACTAGGTCACTGGAAACTTGTAAAACTTAATGGTTGGGGCTTAATTATTATAAATAGAACTGGGAGGTTTCCAGATTAATTGTAAAATAGTTGAAGAGGACGTGAAGCTAGTGATATGTTAGAATAGATAGATAGGTATAATTATATGTTCATTCATATGGAAATGACATGATCTTACTGCTACTTTGGCGCGGCCCTGATCGACCTACCTTGAGTACCGAGAACCGTCTTGGATAGTATTGAGAAAAAGAATCAGTGAATGAGTACCTTCTTCGTCTGATATTATAGATTCATCGGGGGTGCCGGCCGCGGGCGCCCGGACTATGGTTGTGGTCCTATTGTTTTGTAACCTCGTGAAGAATTCCACCGCGTAGTTGATCACGTCTCCGGGTTGCTCCAGCAAGTAGCTTATGGTGAACTCCAAGAGGATCTCTCTAAGGTCATCGGGGACTTGTATGCGTCCGCCTTGAGGCCTGCTCATTTCTAACGGCGTCGCCTCGCTTTCTCAATAGTATCCCGTGAGGAGAACGTCAAAGCGCCGCGGTAAGTTAACACTTCAATATCATAGCCATCGAATTAGCTAAAGCGACACACCAACGAGCAATCTTACGATGGGGAAATAGCACTACATACAAACGTTAGTAATAAATAAAACCACACTATTATACTAATACTCTTCCAAATAATGGTCACAGCTACTGTAAATGAAATGAAATGACACACTTTTTTCAAAATATTCTTCGTCCTCCAGCCTGACAATTAAAAATCCACAGTCCCTTCACTAAAGTAAAAATGGCGAATCCCAGATTGCCATACTCTACACTGTTCCATTGATATTTTGTTCTTACTACATCAAAAAAATACTCGTCCATAAACAAAATAAAAGACAATCGAATCGATTGACGATAAACAAAGTTTCCGGATTATAACAATAAAATGTTAATAATAACGTAATAATTAATTCTTCACGTATAAAAACCTATTGAGGTATTTCATTAAATTATTTTGTTAACGTGAAAGGTTGAATTTATTAAACACTACCCACAATGAGCCTTAATTTCGCTTGTGTGAATCACTAAATAAATAAAATAGAATATCAATATGTTGACGAACCTTCTGTTTTCCACATAATATTCGATGATTATTAGCGACCGCGAAGGACGCGGTCATGCATAAAACTGAGAACAACATACATGTATCTAATTCTTACGCAAGACGGTCGTTCATGATCGCCTATTTTCATAAAATATGGGAGTGCATTATGATTAGATCATGAATTCTATCATTATTTTACATCACATCATTGATAACTGTATATCAAGCCATTGGTTTTCAAGGATAAAACCAAGTTTACAAAGGTGCGCTTACACGAGGAGGTAATCTTTGGCTATGATTGCCTGTCAACAATATGGACGTTTTATTTTATTATTTCACATAAATAGAAGTAGAATAAAGTAAGACAGCCTTTGTTCCCAACTATAAATTGCCAGTGTAAGAGCACCTTAAGGGAATGTAACGCAAAAAATGCACACAATAAAACAACCATGTGTGACCAGCCTTTATTGATCAACTTAATTCGCACTTTTAGAATTATAGTGACCTAATTCAAACATTCTCAGCTTTCGATTTCGAGTCATAAATTTAGTATCATAGAGACCTACATCGAAATTTTTTTTTTTTGGATTAGGTCACTATAATTCTAAAGATGCGTTATGTAGGATAAGTACTGACGAAGGAAATTTTAAGAAAAGCCTGTGCTGTCTACTGGATAGAAGGCGAAAGTGTTCTATGGTTCAAAGAGAATTTAGAGAATATAACCAATACGTTTTACCACATTATTACAATAGAATTTCCTGAATGAATTGTAAAACTGTGGTTTTACTATGGCTCTTCCCCTTTCTTTCCCCACACTTGCAGCAAGGGTGGCGTAGCCATTATAAGGGCATAATATTAAGCCACAGCGCAGTAGCATACTCAAATAAAAATGCAAGCGTCAATTGAACAAAATAACTTTAGGCTGGTTCCTTATCGTCCAGTTTTCCTCGATTTAATAGACTTATGAACAAGATAATTCTGTCCTTGACCGCTCGATCAGCTACCTACTACTATGTACAGGCTTACATACATACTTCAATATTTTCTGCACGTTACTTGTGGATAACCTTCATCTTTGGCTAACACTCGCTTGTATTGGTTTTAAACGATCCCATATAAGTAGTGAATAGGTATGTCGTTGATTATTAGAACTAGGTCGAAACTTAGGTAGTTATTCTCTTACGTTCGAAAGACCACTTATCCCTTATGCGGCAAAACCGAATAAGCAACGAATTCATTAAAAAACCTGTCAGGTATATTATGCACGTACAAAACAAACATCGTAGTACTTATTTAGATCCATATTTAAAACGAAACTGCAAGAAAACAATAATGAACACTGGACGCTACGTCTTAAATAGTGTGGCACCTTTGTGGATTAAAAATACAAAGAACACAAGAGTGGAGTGAACCTTGTGATAATTATAACGTTTTAGCAATCAAAATACAGATTATTATTTACATTATGAACAATAAAAGCTTACGAAGTTATTTATTTCTGTATTTATTATTGACTAATCTATTATACTTAAAAACTAAAAAATACAATTTACACTTCCGGCTCTTCACACGACAAGAGTTTTTGCTTGATGTATGCATATTTCGTGAAAGAGTCTTTTTTAGGGAAAACAAATATGTTTTCGGGCGCTTCATAATGATTGTATTCACTATACTCTGCAGGCACATCTTCCGAGAACAAATCGTCCTCAGGCATCTTTAGCACTTTCAGCTCTACACATTCGCACGCTTTAAGGAACACACAGATTTCTTGAAGTGCTCTAGATGTAAGCATTTCTAACGTATTCGAAAGGTATGCCACGGAACATCCTGGTTGTTCAAACACCCTGTTCATAATCACGCTTGCCCATTTCAAGAAGATTTCATTTCTAATTTCACCGCCTAGAGTCATCCAAGGCGTTGGTATCACACATTTATCTCCAGTTTTAATAGCCCATGGTTTTGCAAATTCTGTAAGGACAACACGGTTTTCGTAAAACCCTACTCGACTGATGACATTGTTGGACTCCAGTTCTTCGAGTTTCCGGATTATGGCGGGTTCGTCTCCAAAACGCTCCTGAAATAATTATTAAAATAATATTATGATAGCCATTTGATACTTTTTCATATTCATATTCAATTCATATTCAATTTATTGCATCCATGGTATTTACAGAGGTCTTACATTAAAATATAGTTCTAAACATGGACCCTATTAGGGTATAGCAATGTTTCCCTAAGGGAAGATGGCTCGGTTATTGAAGCTTGTATATATTTATAAAGTTCCTACTGTTAATTCCGTCAATAGCACTCCACTCTCGCCAGATTTTTTCAAGTAGCCAACAATCGCGTCCTCTTCTTCTTTAACTGGATCATTCAGTATCGAAAATACAGATTTTCTGAAAGAGTACAAATTACACCTTATTATACCTCTGGTTCGATAGAATAAGTCAATTGGTTGCTTTTAATAATAAATTACCTCAATACCGTCGCAAGGACCTCATCACACCGAATATTGACAAACTTATCTGAGAGTTTATTAATATCCAACAATTTCTTCCATCCCACTATTCCAGATTTCAATTTGAATTTACTTTCTATGTCTATAGCATTGAGCTGTTGCTCTTGGATGATGGACCCTGAGGAGCCAGTTATGACGGGAACAGTCACTGATGTTATTTCAACAATTCCACAACATTGGAATTCACAAAGTACACAGTTTATATCTGGAGATGCTTTAATATTGGCTTGGGGCTTTAGGGTCTCCAAAACATTAGCTACCAAGGCAGGAAAGTCTGTGTTAAGCCTGGCAATCCACCTGCGCTGATACGCTGCTGAAATCTTATAAGATGATTGCACCATGTCCTGAGTATTGAATCGGTGCAAGTGGTAATTCAAAATTTTATCTTTACAAGCTACTGCACCGCATTTTCGTAGCTGTTCCAAAGCAACTCTTAAAGTACGCTCGGGAAACTGTACTAAAAATGAATATATTGTTTTAGCGTCGTCGGTTGTCCGTTTGCTGTCAAGATGTGACATTAGAGACAGTATAATAGACTCCTTTATCAAAGTGATATCTAGAACAGTATCACCATCAGTTTTGTAGCTGTTGCAAGGCTTGTTTGCAGATGAAGTGCATATTGTATACTTTTTATGAAAATCTTCAACATCAGTTGCTACGCATGGCATATTCGGAGTTGAAGATCTATTTTTCACTAATTGGTTTATGAGCCACAGCAGTTCTAGCATAGGTATTCGTGCTTCGTTTAGGAATTTCGTCATGTTCATGATATGGCGAATTTTCAGTTTCTTCAATAATCCTTCGTATTTCAGTATATGGTGTCTTCGTCGCCTTAGTTCGTTTATCAAGCATTCCTTTTCATGTTGCAGAGCAAAATCTGTTTCAATAGCCTCAGCTCTTCTGTGGCAAACACTGCTAATTTTCTTTGGGTCAAGGGGGTTTAGGAGATCCCTAGCTGCTGTATTTCTAATTTTCAGACACCCAGGCTGCGCGACGGGGCTCAAGATCGTTACGGCAACTTTACACATCATCAGTACTGTGTCCTCCCATTTAGTCCACTTGACTATACCTGTATTACGTTTTCGTCGCCGAATTTCGCTATGGGGAATTATTTGGGGCTGCACGTGCGGCTTTGTCTCCCTTTTCCTCTCTCGACTGACCTTTTTTTTCTTTAGTTTCTTATCCTTTACAGTAGTAACTTTCCTTTTAAGAGGCGTTTTCTTGACTGTTTTGTTTTTGATGATACGAATGTAGAATACTCTCCAAAATCGGGATTGCTCCATGAACAAACTAGAATCAAAGCCACATGGGCCTGATCCGTCTCCGAAAATTTCCCCTTTGTCGTATTCTTGAACTTCATTCATCTGCCGCACGGGAGGAGTAAATTTCTTTCGACCTCTATATGGATACTCTATTGTTGTGTGAGTGCTAATTTCATACACTTCATTCCAATAGGCCTTGACATCGCTAAAAGACTCGAAATAGAACATTTTTTCCAAGGTTTGTTGGTCGTCAATTTTTCTTGGCCAGGTCCCTGTCGTATCTATAATTTTTGCTTGCTTGTTAACGTAAAAGGCGTAGCTTGACAGAGTACTGTTGTGGTCGGATGCCTGGCTAGTGGGTTGGTTAACTAACTGGATCAGACCCAACATAGCTAGCACTTTCAAGTTTATCCTGATGGAATTCTGCAAGCTTTTTGATTGAAGCAACGTTTGGTATAACTCTTCCGGTGCATCCCGTAGTCTCAACTTTAAAACATCTTGATCAACTTTAATGTGAGAAATATCTGATACAGCCATATTGCTTATGTTACCAATACCAAACTCTACAGTTATTTCAGGAATAATGTTGACAAGTGATGCAAAGCCTTCTGGTAGGTAGGCTTCTATCTTTACTTGATCAAAGTAAATAAGCTTAACAAGAAATTCATGTAGTAATTGAATTTTCATGTACCGAGGATAAGCATACTGGGAAGGAGGCCGCTGGATTGGCTCTATATTTTTATCCCTATTAACTTTTTTAGCAGTGAGTGCCCTTATACTGATCTCTCTCTGTTTGGTTTTAATGATTGGATCTGTGCATTCCATATGTGGAGCACAAATGAGGATGGAGCATTTTTGTTGGTAACCTGGCCATTTTATCTTCATTAATTTCAATTGCCCATCAGTGACAAGCTTCTGAACAAATATTTTCAGTGCTTTTGTGTCCATTGGTGGTTCTCCAGTTTCTTTTGAGACAAGAGAGCTTAAATTTTGGTAGCCAGAAACTGCCTGCCTTTCTCTTGTGACTTTAATCACGCCATTGGCAAACTTTAACTGCCGCAAAGTAGGGTTCTTTTTTGCAGATAATAATGATTCACAGTTAAAATGTTCCAACCCATCTAAAATTTTGATTTCAGTCACCTCACCGTCAGTATGGTTTAAAGTTGTCTTTTGGTTTCCAGTGTTTGACTCAAGTTTAATTCTCTTTAGTGGAATATCATCCTCATCTTGAGGGTTTTGAGCTTTGGGTGGTTTCCGTTTTTCAGCTTTGGTTTTATTAATATCTTCCAAGAGCTTGTTCATTTCTTCTTGATATTTTTGGTCCATTTCTCCAGTGGCAGCGGCTACAGCAAAATACCTACAAAACATATCCAAGAGGGTTTATTTATATCAATAATTACAAAGGAGTACATAAATTTAAATATTTTTTGGTATTACCTAGCTGTCCTCTGTTTTCCTCTATCTTCAAGGTATTCTCTGATAATATGTCTAGCTTTAAATAACCTGCATATAGTGCGACTTGTGTAAAACTCTACCCCTAATAGTTGAGATATTTCTATTTGAGTCAGCCCCTTGAGTCCAGCATCTAAGAACCTTTCATAAGCTTGTCGGAGCAAGTCCACACCAACTTTGTATTGAGACTCGAGAGGAGTTTGATCTTCTTCCTCTGATTGAGATGATTCATCACTTTTTGAATCAAGAGATATAAACCTTCTTTTCACAGTTACATTTGTTTTGTTGCCGTTCTTGTTTGATGTCTCTAATTGTATAAACCTTTCATCCTGTAGAAGAAAAGCATAAACAGTACACAAAGAAATGAAGTTAAGATTGATTTATGCATCCATGATACAACACTTACAAATTTAAAAACATTAATAGTTTTCTGTAGCCGTTTGCTGTTTTGCTGTGTCATTAATCCTTTTGTTATAATAACATCAGTTTTCTCACAATAATCTGGTTGCTCCAATAAATACTGCCTCACATTATGAAGCATACCTGTTTTAGGTAGTGAGAGGATGCTTGGTTTATGAAACCTCTTCAATCTCAACAATAAAGCCTTCACTCCTCTTACATCCTGTCTTATAGTAACACACAATACTCTGATCAAATCTAATTTTTGCAAATGTTTCCGATTGTAAAAGAGAAATTTAGGTTCTTTCACAATTTTAATAAGATTTGTTTTGCCCACAGTCAGTTGTCCCTAAAAGAAAAAAAAAATGTTGACAGTTATTGCCGTTTTGGCGTTTGTGACAAAAAACTGTGCTTGAGAATGTAAATTGTATTCAAAAGATAGTTCAAATTTAAATTTGTTTGTATTAATTTATTTTTTTACAATTTTCAAATACTTATGCAACACATAAAACAACAAAAATAAATATTAAATATAGCAAATTATATGACCCAAACTGGTGATATTTATTAAAAAGTGCAATTATTTTGATAATTTCGAACCTTTGTTTAGGCAAAGTCACGCTTCAAATAATGTCCATGGGTAAAAAATATTATTACCTATATTATATTGAAACATTAAAACATTCAAGGATATTTTTATCTCTGGACATTTTTGAAGTGTAAAGGTTGTTGTACTAAAACTTTAATCTTAAACTGCCTTAATAAATAAATAAACACAGACTGATTTAACAAATTACATTTTCTCTAGATCTTCCTACAAGCTCCAAAAGGCAATAGTGTAATGGAGTCAACTGTGACATGACTGATGTAGGCACATGGGGAGCCAAGGCTCTCCACCTTTCTTCCAGACTTGCAACCATGACCAAATAAGCACCATATTCTGCCAACACACTCTCATAAGAAGCAAACTCTGCTAGTTTACTTTTGGAAATTTCCTTTCTTGTTTTATAGTTCCCACATGATCCGTAGTTACCTCCAACAGGGCAATGTTTATAAGGGCCATCTAAATAGTCAGGCTGTAAATAGAGAAAGGGACATATTTTAATGACATAATTTTCCAGCATCAAACAATAAAATTGTGAATGCATCATAAATAATAACTCGATTACTGTTTTTGCCATGGAGAAGGTAAACAAGGACCTATAATATAGTAAAAGGGTTCTAAGGCCGATGGATATGCAGTCTCCAGATTGCAAACATTAGGACCAAAATTCAACACCAGTCTACTAACAATTCCAATGATTAAAAATGCATCAACCACACCGCCAACATTTTAAGTTTAACATTGTCTGTGTAATTATGGGCCTAATTTCCCGATGTAAACATTTATTTTTCTTATAAGTTGTTGACAGTGAAAAATAATAATTAGTGGTAGAGACAACCACTGCAAAGTAATACGGTAGTAAGTAAACTTACAGGATCCATTAGGTGTCCGGAATGCTCGTCTACTATCGTAAATCTATCCTGTAATTCCATAGTCGGGGCCAGAGGATCTGGGATTTTGTAAAAAGTTACTGAATCAGAATTATGAAGGAAACTCCAGTAACGGGCCTTCATCTTATCTGTAATGGACGTAGAAATACGTTTCTCTACATGTTTCCATAGCAGATCAAAACTAATACCTTCCAGCCCGTTTAAGGCTACCTCTTCAATTAATATTTGTTTGTAGTTAAAGGTTAGGCTGTTATGTATATTGTTAGCCATTTTAAAATTCATTCATTCATATATAATCCAACTATGTCACATGTTGAACTGCCTATTGAAGGTATATTTTATATAATTACTACGTTTTAGGGAAGCAGGGCACTCTGGCTGGGCACTGGGCAGCTGGGCAGTGAACTGACTGACAGACACCTGACACTGACAGGACCGAGTGACTGACATGACAGCCGACATTTGTTCGGGAACAGACCTTCACAACGTTATGAAAAATATCGTTATAATAAAGTTATATTATATTTCGTTAGTGTTAATTTAATTTTAAATATATCGATATTTTTTCCTTACGTTATGCTCACGGAATAATAAACTAGTGGAAGGGCCCTTGGACTGCGTTTAAAGCAGAACCAGTGTCGCCAAAGTCACACATGCGTATGTTCTGCCGACACTGATTCAAATGCTGATTTATGTTTTAACTACTACATTATGGCTAATTTCGTCACAAAACTGACAAAAGTTAACGTTTCTTAACTTTCCTTAACTAGGGTAGGTACACTTTATTTTGAAAATGCCCATGTGCCCGAGTGACGGATGGCTCGAGTAGCATAGAAAATTCTAGAACATTTGTTTCAATGTCGTGCAAAGTAGTAGGTATAAACTATTTTGTCATACACTTAACGCTCATTTTACCTAACTTCAAAGGAGTAAATTTACAACGACAAGAAAAAATATAGTTTTATTATAATCAAGATTAAAAAACAATACCCGATGATAGGAAATACTTCCTTTGCATAAAGTTTGGTTTGTGCTATTGTCCCGACACGACAAAACTGTTCAGTAAGGCGTATTTAATTTATAAATGAGTTTATTGTGAATTGAACCGTCATGTCTTTTTAGTTTCATGTACGGCATTATGACTACCTACGTCACGCGGTGGAACGCCTATGCCATATAGCGCTTACTTGTAGCGACAAGGGAACGCCCACTTCACTTTTCGTGGTGGTTATGCTACATCGCAACTTGGAGGAGGTTTCAAGATGTGGTTTGCAGCTAAATCGTAGTGAGTGAATGTTGCCTAGGATACGAAGGCAAGGCACGCGGTGGTTTCAAAGGCGGATCCCGAATTCGGTCCGCAGTTTCCCAAAATAAGACAAACACGACCTTTTTATGGCACCAGATCAAAAAAGTCGACAATGATGTATCACGGCTCGAGGGTGTGAGGAGGGTCTTGACCCCTATGACTTGCGCCGCCCCTGGATCCACTCCAGTTGCCAGTTACAATTTTTTTGGAAATAATTCGATATCAGGCTAAATGTTTTGTAAACAGTCATAAAGCATTATTTTAACTTACTATACGACTACATATTATTAAATCAACCAAAACATCATACCTACCCTAAAGAGAGCTGGATTTTTTCAGGAAAAATGCTATAGGTATCTATTTTTATGGTGAAAATTGGTAAAAAACGGTTTATCTCGATTTCCGGCAAAACTGCAATCATATGGAAAAAAATAAACGGCAAAGTTGAAGATAATAAAATTATCTACAACTTTTGTATTTACACTTTTTTTCACATTTTCTCAAAATGTATGTGAAAAATTCAAATAACCAAGTATTTGTGAAAAATAACTTTTTTTTTGTAAAATATCAAAAACTTGTTTTAAGAAATTTTCACATATCTGTTTCGCTTCCATGAATTTGCGGACCGTCTTCTTCAGATTCACTTTCCCATGGCCATCTTTATACCTACTACGCTTTTGTTTATTTGTCCCTAAATTTACTTATGCCATGCGTTGCAGCCCATTTTGGAAAATTCGTTGCAGCCCATTTTGAAAGACCGTTGGGTTCCGGTTAAATCCATTAAATCTTGTCCACATACACCTCGGTTTACTTCTGCATTAATTAAAACCTTAAAAAAGAAGCAAAAATTTCATAATAAATTCAAGATTTATGGCAACTTGTCAGATTATGCTTCTTCTATTTCTCATTATTGCGTGCCAGAGTTGTTGAACTAGAAAGTAAATGTTTTGAAACATATATTGCTAGAATTGAATCCTCCATTGCAAGTAACCCCCGGTCTTTTTGGTCCTATGTGAAAAGTAAAAACAAAAATAAATGTTCTAGTTTCCCTAATATCATGAAGTATAATGATGTAACTGCTGATAACGGCAAGGATGTTAGTAATGACGACACGTTGGCCTAGTTGGGAGTGACCCTGCCTCCAAAGCCAGCAGTCCCGGGTTCAAATCCCGGTAAGGGCAGATATTTGTGTGATCAGCACGAGTATTATTTTTTTAGTGGTGGTAGGACCCTGTGCAGGGTCCGTCCGGATAGCTACCACCATCTTATCCATTAACCACCCGCCAAGCAACAGTGTTCGCATTGTTGTGTTCCGGTGTGGGGATAAGACAACCGGTGAAATTACTAGCATAGAGGCATTCCATCTTAGTCCTCGGGGTTGGCAACGCATTTGAGGTCTTAGGATTATAGTCTTGAGAATTCAAATGTCTATGGATCTCAGATTCCACTTACCATCAGGTGGCCTGAGTGCTCGTGTGCCTTCTCCATAACATTAAAAAAAAAAAAACGTTCCTGAGTCTTGGATGTTTTCAATGTATTTAAGTATTTATTTCTCTATCTAAGTATGTTTATCGTTGTCTAGTACCCATAGTACAAGCCTAGAGCTTAGTTTGGGGCTAGGTCAATTTGTGTGACATTGTCCAATGATATTTATTTATTTTAATTATTAATTTATTTGCAGAATATTTTCATTCTACATTTCAAAAACCGGACCTAAACCAAAATAATTCGTGGAGTTCAGTGTCAACTTCTATCAGCAGTATCAGCTCTGTAGATGTTCCCCCAGATGTGACGAAGTCTGGAGGCCCAGATTTTATCCCTCCATTATTCATTGTGAACTGTGCTGAGAGTTTAGTGTTATCGTTGGGTATTCTGTATCGTTGCTCATTATCTGAAGGTATAGTGCCTACTCTGTGGAAGTCTGCATTTGTCACACCTGTTTACAAAAAAGGTAGCAGGTCTGAGATCCAGAATTACCGCCCCATTTCAAAGATCTGTCTTTTTGCAAAGATATTGGAAAACAATGTTTACAGATCGGTGTATTCTGAGCTGCAGTGTATGCTTGGTGATGAACAGCATGGATTTCTTAGAAATCGCTCTACTGTTACGAATTTAATATTATCAAATGAACTGATTTCAAGTAGAATGGATAGTCATGTGCAAGTGGATGTAATTTACACAGACTATATACAGGGTGTTAGGTAATGAGTGGATAATCCTTGAACTGTGGATAGAGGGCACTTAGGACGTTATGAAAAAGCTAAAATAGGTCTAGTAAAAGTCGCACGGTTTTCGAGATATTTGGACTTTTAATCGGATTTTTGTCATTTTTCCTTATGTCCATGTTACGTAAAACCCTTAATTTCATGTATTAATTCATATTTTTTACATTTTTTTCTTGCATAGTTAGAATCACTATGAACTAAGGAAGTTTTTAAAGCTACATGCCAAGTTTTTTTCATGACAACCTTTTGAGTAAACTCACTAAGTTACTTTTTCCATACTAAGAAATCCCCGCGTTTGTTATTCACGTAGTACCTATGTAAAAACAAACTTTGTGCGTTTACTCAAAAAGTTGTCATGAAAGAAAACTGGGCATGTAGCTTTAAAAACTTCCTTAGTTCATAGTGATTCTAACCATGCAAGAAAAAAGTGAAAAAAATATGAATTAATACATGAAATTAAGGGTTTTACGTAACATGGACATAAGGAAAAATGACAAAAATCCGATTAAAAGTCCAAATATCTCGAAAACCGTGCGACTTTTACTAGACCTATTTTAGCTTTTTCATAACGTCCTAAGTGCCCTCTATCCACAGTTCAAGGATTATCCACTCATTACCTAACACCCTGTAGATTAAATGTTTCGATCGTATTAACCATCATATACTAAAACACAAAATACAGGAGGCAGGTACACATGGTGATCTCTACCGATGGTTTGCTTCTTATGTAGACAACCGAACTCAGGCTGTAGTTCTCCATGGCCATCAATCCAGTTGGATGCCTATTCCTTCTGGCGTACCTCAAGGGTCAATTCTTGGGCCCCTTCTATTGAAGGGGCCCAAGAATATAATAAATATGTTAGATTTTTAATGGATATTAAGAAGTGCTTTAAACACTCTCACATACTTTTATATGCCGACGATATGAAGATTATAAAATAAATACATAACTTTGAAGATGTGAGGGACCTTAAGATAGACTTAGATAACAATTTTGACAATTACTGTTCGCTTAATAAGCTAGAACTTAACGTATCAAAATGTTTTTATACTAGTTATACCCGAAAGTTAACAACTATTGGTACTGGTTACACACTCGCTAAAGCGGATCGACAGGGTTTATAAGATTAGTGGCCTCGGCGTTATTCATGTCAGCAGACTACTTTTCGACTGTCACATTGACAATATTGTTACCAGAGCATCTAAGGTGTTGGGTTTCATCATGAGAACATCAGCTGACTTTCGTGAATTAAAATCTTTGAAAATTATTGACTGTTCCCTCGTACGTAGCCTGCTTGAGTATGCATCGCAAATTTGGAATCCTCGGTATAAAGTATATTTTGATCGTATTTAGGGCATTGAAAGCATCCGAAGCATGTCCTGAGGCATTTAGATTATAAAACTCACCAGCGGTCAAATGGTTATATGCACCGTTGTAAGCGTTATCACTTTCTGCAGTTGGAGAATAGACGTAATATTAATGACGTTGTCCTCTTAATTAAAGTTGCAAATAATAGTAAAGATATTCCGGCGATATTATCTAAGTTATCCCTGCGGCCTTGTGTCGGTCTCAGGCCAAGGCCGCTACTGCATGTACCCTTTGCAAATACCAATTATAACCAAAACTCATTTTGCTTGGTGCCAAATTTTTTAACGAGGTATCTTTGGAGACGAACTTTGACTTGTTTTGCACTAGTGCTCATTCTGCTACCAGAAAATTAAGTAATGCTTTCTTCAACTTAGTCTAATAATATTGTTAAATGTCTGTTAGGGCTGATTTTTCAATGTACGGATGTCGCTATGTTAGATGAATTTTAGCTGTATACTGTTTTTTCATAATAAATTATAAAAGGAAAGTGATAATTTTTCACTGTCAGGTATTGTTATCTGGGGATTGGAAAATCGGCCCTAAGTAATCAAAATAGTGTCCGAACCTTCTTGAGTAAATACTCATATGTCTTTGTAATATAGCTTATAATATGCGGAGACTTGTTGTCAGCAATTTATAGTTGTCATATTATTTCTTACTTTCTTGTATTAGTCCTAAAATAAATAAATAATAATTAAAAAGTTACTTTGTCTCAGGCTCGCAGCAAAATCGAATTTGCTGTTTAAGCTTATGTTATGATCCTCTTCTTATTTCTTCACGCAATTTATTTCACCGTAAAAATATCGGCTATGAGGGAAATGTACTTATTAGATATTAAAGGCACCCTAGTACAAGTAGTTTGGGTTCCAATTTCTAAGCAGCTGGGCCCACAGAGAAATAATCACATATTAACCTCTGCCCCAGTACTTCGCCTAAAGACCAAAAGGCCTCTTATACTCGTATCAATACCAGCACAAAAACACACTCAAGTTTCAATATTTTATTTACTAAAGAAAAGGAATACATTTTATTCTTTGCTAAAATATTTAGCATATTTAATATTTAATGAGAAAATGATCATAACATTTCAAACAATAGCTTGTAGAACATACATATTCCAGTCCACATGAACCTTCGTTTTTATTTATTTAACAAGCCATTGTTTCACAATCTATTTGTTTCTAGTCATAAAAAAATTGCACTCTATAAATACAGCGGCGAATATTGTGTAACATTTTCTTAATATCACTGCATTTGCGTTTTTGCATTATCATTATATTACAAAACTCCTACTTAAACCTATGGAGTGTCTAAAAAGCAAATCAATGCGGTTAACAATTTGAGATTTCTTATAAAAGTTGATGAGAAGATAACTTATTTAATGTTGAATTATGTAGTAAGTATAGTGTACTTCCAAACTATTAGATTTGTATCAGAAACGGAGCTATCAAGTACGTTCGAGTGAAACGGAACATTTACCAGCAAATAAATTGATAGATTATAATGTTGGCTAATCAAATAAATAAATTTAATTTTAACAACTTGCCGCGTTAATGAACTTTAACACAAAATGCTTGAGTAAATGTTCCAATTTCAAACATTAGTATCATTCTAATGGCCGGTAACTAGGTACTAAGGCACGCTAAAGAAGCGTTCGAGGCCGGGTTCACGGGAGAACGCCATAATATCTAAACAGTACATAGCTTCAAGTGAATTAAATAGGCACTTCCCATTTTACTGTCCTCCCAACAATTTATTTCCTGGTCCTTGATTTCCGAACGAAAAGGCTACATCGATTTGGACAAAAACGATCTAATTTGTCTATGGTTCGAAAAGGAGACATGGATTTTTTGAAAATTCGAACGGCCCGTGACATTTCAAGTCTCTGTAAACAGTAAATAAGTGATGAACTTATTTAAAGCGATCTTTTACTTACAGTATTGTCCACGAATCATTACTAGCTTCAGTTGGCATGGTGTCTTTTATGATTGTCTTTTTAAATGGAATTTTCGTAGTAAAAGTCACGGAAATGAACATCAGGAGTCCAATTGGATTGCATGTATCTCGGAAGATCGAATAACTAAACCCGCCACGCCTGATGTATGTCCAGACTACTCTTGGGTAGCTACGTGATGGATAGTTGAGTAATGAACGTGACATAACGCGCTATATCTTAACATTATACTTTAATTAAAGTTGTGGATATTCTTTCAATTCAATCTGTAAAAAACAGATATTCCTTTATTTTAATAAAAGTCTTCAATTTCTAACACTAAGGCTTCGAGTCTCAAACAGAATTAAGCGGTCTATTATAAACCTACAATATCATATGCTCTAATATAATCTCAATATATTATAAATCAATAATTTACGCTTATTACAAAAGACTTTCTAGGCATGTTTAAGATTACAATTAATTTTATGAGTATAAAAAGGTGGTTCAGTAGTTTAAACGTAGAAATGGTTATTGTACATTCCATGAATATTACTATTTTTAAAGTTATACCTACAAAAACAATTCTTAACAATCCACCATCAAAAATGTCTCTTGCGCTTAAACACTAAAGCTTACCTATATTAATTTACTCGACCAAAACTATTTTTATTTTAGTTGAGAATTTGCTATGTACATGTACTTGCCTCGCTTACGTATGAATTTCGAGATAACTTTACGGACTATGTATTAGTTGTATAACACACCTCAGTCAGTAACAATCGATTCGAGAAACCAAAGTTAAAAATGGAATCGCACCGAGAAACGAAATTCAAAATAACGATAACCATTTCCAACTTACGCAACAGTCATGACAAAATTGGGTAAAACAGACTGCATAATGTTATCGAGTTTTTAAATTTCATGCTTCGGTTAAATATACATCAAATATTTACGATTAAATGAGAAGCCATACTATTTTAAATCTACATAAATGTACTTTCCATAAAAATTACCATTTTCAAAGTGGGTAATTTTTTTAACCAAGATGGCAGTGAAATGCATACTTAACGCATGTTTGATATACCTAAAGTAACTCTAACTGTGCGTTGACTTAGGTTAACCAAACTTAAAGCGCTTATACTGATCGCACATTATACATGAGAAACTCTCGAACTCCAGAACCGTTATGCGGGTTACATTACAAACATAAATATAACTATTCTATGTTTAATACAACTCGTGACATCTTTGGTATTATTAAGTGTGTATTCTACTTGGGTCTCGAAACTTTGTTCTTTGTTAACGAAACGAAATCACGAGTTCCATGTAGAACCACTAACACGAAAAAATATTAATAAAGTACATTGGTAAGGCCGAATCGGTCAGTTGACGACTCTCGAATTCCTAATTATATGTACAATATTTAAATGCTGAAAGTCAAAGTGGTTTATTTTTATCGATTTTTAGGAATTAGGAATAGTCAACAACCGTTCGGGCATTAATGAGTAGGTATGAACAAGGCCGTCTTGAGAATGCCTCTATAATTATTTATGGCGTATAAAAATATCTACGTAACATGCGGTCTCGTAACACTTCAGACTTCTATTGTAACCGCTACTCTAACGACCTTCTATCTCTCGTACTAACATCAGTTCAAAGGAAACAGTTTCATGTAATATCAATTACAATCCTGCCGCGTACTTAGGCACTAAGTCATTACAAATAGAATTGACATTTTTTACATACATTCAATTGTCAACAATTAGCGATGATCTGAACACTATTTCGCGGGTTCCAAATAAAGTCTACGTCTAGCAATGTAAAGCCAACAGGTCTCAAATAGTAGGTACGTGTAGGTACTTCATATTTTTTTTGCAAATTTAGGTTAAGCAAGAAATCGTTAAAGTTTTATACTTTGGCCCACTTTTCTGGAATTATGATTTAAAAAACGACCCGTAGACTAGAGAAGAGAAGTCGTAACGTACCAGAATGTATGTACAGAACGATCACAGTTACAGGCTGTGACTCTGTGCACCAACAATCTAAATTGGCATGCGGCAACTCGTGCCCTTACACGCTATGTAGGTACCTATGTATACGTACTCACTAGATCTATAACATTATCGAATATTTAATTATCAAAACGATCCAATAATCATCTAAATACACCCATAAGAAGCACTTTTTAATGAATGAATAAGTTTCAGAACTTTACATATCGTTTATACACGGTAATATAATTTATATCATACTTTGTGTTTCAACTATACGTTATAATCATCGTTTACTCTAGTTGTATCTCTATAACCCCAGAATGAGACCCTCCCCTAACTTACTTAGTTATGAGGTAACGCTACAATACGTAGTTATGTAAAAAGCGAACTGCTTAGCCATTGCACATTTTCCAAGTTAATAAATACAGAATCTTAAATGCAACCGGCAGTCGAGGCTGTAAACAATGAAAAACCTGCAATGACACGCACAGTTTTACAATAACTATTTATCAACATTATCAACAAAAACTTATATCTTCGCCTAAAGTAAACTATGCTAGAGAATCTACAATTTGTTACATTATTCTTAGATTACCATCGATCGATAATCCCGTCTTAAAAAAAATACATTATTTTGTCACTTCCGACCCTAAGGTCAAAAATTTTAGAATGTGGATAATCACCAGTACGTATTTTCTGGAAGAAACATTCGCCACTATGCTCGTACGATAGCTGCACGTTCCAGTGTCTGTCGTCACAATAGCGAAAGGTAACGTTCGAGTTCGTCTCACACGCGTGAGGAGGTGGGGCGAGAGGTCGCGGGCGGGGGCGGGGCGGCGCGCTAGTTGCGGTAGATGTACGCGCAGGGCTGCGGCGCGGGCGGCGGCGGCGTGGGCGGCCGCTCGCCCGACGGCGACGGCGACGACGACGGCGGCGACGGCGACGACGACGAGCGACCGCCGCTCGCCGACGCCGAGCCGGAGCCGCTGCTGCGCTGCGACACTGCACACACCAGAACACATTTAGCCGAGGTCAGGTGCTTACTCGGTCGCATGAATAAATTATCATTCTTTACATTGCCAGGACACTGCGGAGAATCGAGACAAGAGGAATAAGGAAAATAAGAGTGGAACGTTAAATTTTGGTCCTTCGAACCGAACTGGAGGTCTCCAGCTACGCTAGATTTCAATGTTCGTCTAAGAGGCGTAAAAGAGTTTGGTGTATTGTTGTGATAGAAGAAATACGAATCTGTATGCGCGCAAACCCTATCATTGTGATGATCCTAGGGGAAGGTTAATGTCCGAAGAGTCTCTGGCTGACATGGTGACGATGATGTTGAGTGCACAAACTGAATTACTGATTTAGTTAACTATCCTTACAGAACGTTGACAGTGTTTTAGTAGTTATGATAATGTTAAGTTATGTATTATTACGAATGTTAATCTGTAGCTTGTAAAAAGGAAGTCCATACCCAACGTATGGTGGTGGTGCGTATTATGCTTATGGTGATGCATTTGGTCGCGGTCCGCCCCGCTCGTTTCTCAGAGGTACACCTTCTTCACGGAGCGCGTGGTCGAGAAACCGTTGTCGTTGCCGCGCCGGTAGCCGTCGCCCTGCGGTCACATGCCTGCGTTAACTGACGTGACGCCGTGATGGGTTAATGTTAGTGAGTGAATGAAGCGGATGAGAGGAATATTCCTGAGTCAAAGTAGATCGAGTTATGTACAGGGTTCCGAAGAAATGGCATAAGAGAGCACGTTTACAATGAATGATCATGATAGGTAAAAATAACTTAGATATTGGGTGTGGGGTAGCGTGGAAATTTGACTCGTGAATATTCCAAGACAATGAAATTATAATGATTAAAAGATGAATGTTCATGAAGATAATGAATTATTAGTAACACTCAGAATTGGCATGCGAAGCGAGCTTGATCGGTGATTGATTTTATTAGACAAGAGTTTCTTTGATGATATGATACTAAGTAATAGCAAAGTAAGTATGGCTCATTTTCATTGCAACTTACTATACTTACAATCTGTAATGGATTGTTTTTTTCAATAAAATTATGACTTATAAAATCAGTTTATTCATTATACACTCGTTATGGGCTTATTCATTAGTTGCGAGTTGCCCTCTTGAGAAAATACGAATACATATTTTTTAGACTTGAATCAAAAGTGCGTCTATTTACTAAAAGCCATGCGATAGAAAGAAAGGAACACAACTGACATTGACCTGGTGCGAGCGCAGGGTCCCAAAGTTGTCGCGTCGGTACGCGTCTGGCTGGAACTGGAACAGAGTCTCATGATGGGGGTGGTAGGGAGGATGCTTGCGGAGCGTGGCGCGGGGGGAGGCGGGCTTGGGCTGCGGCGCCAGCACTGGCTCCGCGTACGTTACTTCTTCTACCTGCTGCAGGAGCTTAGGCTCCGCTTGGATCCTGTACACAGAAGAATTCATTATCAGTATAAGTCGCTGTTGGCACAATTCTAACGAGATATGCTGAGGAGAATAGGCTAGGATATAGAATTTCTGAACAAGATCGCTCAGAATTTGCCAACCTTAAGTTCATTATATTGGTGGAGTTATGTAGCAGAAATGGAACAGTAATAGCGATGACCCGTAAGAACGAACTATTAACGCGTAATATGAATTAAAATGGTGATGAGGTTAATTACAATAAAATGAGTTAGTAGGTTAAGTTTATTGAATGATGTGATTGTTAGTATGATTTGAATATTTCAAACTTAGGGTCACCTACCTATTAATATTCTGCCTTTGCTCAAAATACTCGTACTCGGTGTCTGGGTACGGCATGTTGTCATCTTCGTCCTTCTTACACCTTCGGCCGCATACGTAGCCAGCTGCGAACCCTGCTGCCAGGGCGGCTAGGGCTCCCGCGGCGACCGCGAGGGCCAAGGTTTCAACGGAATAGGCGGCAGGAGGCGGGTCAGCCGCGAGGACTTCTGGTCCTGAAAGAACAATGTTTGATTCATAGACATATATTTTATCGTAGATATTTGTTTCTATTTAGAGGTGAGGTAAGGTGGTTTAGAGATCGCTAATCAGCGATAAGACCGCCTGTTGTTTACCTGGGTCTTTTAAATTGTGCTATTTCTCTGTAATGATTTTGTTTGGTGGAAAATAAAGTGTTTAGTATTGTATTGTATATTTTAAGGATTTAGGATATCATACAGATATCAATTTGATTATTACCTTCGTTATTGCTATTGCCTTTTCCATCCTTGTCCTGTACTATATTGATGACTTCACCTTTATTTTCGCCTCTTGCATCATCGTATAGACCTGAACTCAGTCCTCCTACTGCTCCAGCGTCCTTACCTTTAAAATGACAAAGTATGTTAGTGCTTCTCAGTATGGCTTGGTATTGTATTTTCAGGGGTTGCCCAAATAATATCTACACGAGTACTTACTGTGTGGGCAAGCAGCGTGACTTCCAGTGCTAACGCTCTGGTAGAAAGAGTTTTCATCCAACCACCTACTCACGCCGTGTGAATAAGCACGACACCGACCAGCCTGTTTGTCCCAAGCGCAATATGGGTCTTGGAGCGCCACACATTCACTGTAAACAAAACGTATCATGTTATTCAATGAGATCAGGCTAGGAGCTCATAAGAAACTTGTTCAACTTTGAATTTACTCACGAGCAAGAGCTAATCTTGTCACTGGAGCACCTGTGCAGTCTCAAGCTCAGAACTTCCCTATCAGACACTGCGATGAGCCTGGCCGCGTCTCGGCCCGCCCGGGCTACCCTCAGGGCTCTCACTGGGGACCCGGCCGCGAAGGCTTGGAGCTCCTCAATTACGACAGGCACAGCTCGCTTGTTAGAGTCGTAAGAGGCCGCGTTTATGGCTTTGATGATTTTGCCGTTGTCTGCCGGAAATAGTATAATAATTTGATTAGTTATTGGTGAATTATTTGCTAGTTATGGTTAAACTTTCGCTTAGCAGATAAGCAAATTTTCTGTCAGTGTTAACTAACGTATTGGTTATGCTAACCTGTTCCAATGAATAGGACATCGTATGCCTTTCCACCAGGGGTTTTTACTTGAGGGTCTACAGCAATTTGCGTAAACCGGTAGCTGCAAAAGAAAGGATAAAATTACATCACCATTAATTAGTAGTCGTCTTGTTGCATTGATTTACATAAAAAGGTACTTATGCAGTATGCAAAGGTACAACCTAGCTAGAACTTTCTATTTAATTAAGGTGATTTACATTTAATATACCAATAATACGGAGTGATTAGAAAATAATGCAGATATTGTAATACGGTAATATGTAAATCTCAAACGAGCTTCAAATTCTGTAAAAATAGATAATGTTTACATGTATATTTTTGCTTACCGCCCAGATTTATTATATCGATTAATTTACAAGTTATTGTTGAGTTCAATTCACCCCTGTTGCTTGCACTACATTTAATCAAATCTAGATGGCACTTACTGAAAACTAGTTCTGATGACGATGGGTTCGCCAAAAAACGCTGGCACCGACTCGTCCATTAGTGCATGTGTTTTTATAAAGTTTAGTGTTTCATCTGGTAGTTGTCTGGAATCGTTGTGGCATGTGCCTGGTCTTGAGACCTTTGGGACCTGAAAAAATACATTTACAATTATTATAAGTTAAAACATACATATTTCTTATTGATAAAAAGTATATTTGTTATACTCTCTTCAGTTTTAAGAAGTTAAAATGGCGTTTGCCCATCTTCCAATGTTTCTTAAGCAATTAATGATAATTATGAAGGTGTTTGAATTTACCTTGGCGATGTTAACAGGCAGCCAGTTGGAGTTGATAGCGCTTTGCTCTTTGAAGGGCCCTTCGAAGGTGTCGACGATGTCCTGCATACTGAAAGCGCATACGGCGCTGCCTGATATGCTGTTTGGGGGCGTCGTGAACGTCCCGTAGATCAGATGTGCGCTTAGACCACCATACACGCCTTCAATTAACTCGGTCGTTGATTCTGAAATTCAAGAGTTATGGTTAGATGATCCATTTTGTATGGTGTGCTAAACAGAGCGGAATGTGCCTGAGCGCGTAGAGTAAAGGTACGAAAATAAAAACTAAAAATGTCTACCTTTAGCCTGCGAGTCATGCTCAATCTATTGAATATTGAACAGTCATGTTTCGATGTCAATCAATTATTTTCACAGTGACATAAAACTCTTTAAAAGTCTAGTAGGGATTGTTGACTTAGCTTGTGATCTGCAGTCAAAGCGTCTTATTATTATCCTAATAATGGCAACGAACTCAACATATACTTACGGATCTCATTGAAATAGAACGGGAAGTCGCCAGCAACGGAACAGTTGAGTCTGGATTTGAGAAAAGAAGTCCATCGCTGCTTGAAGCGGTGCGGCCCGCCGCGGTCATCGCGGCACACGCGGGCCACGCGGGAAAACACCGACTGGGGACGAATGGGTATTAGTTTCGGGCCCAGATTTTTTGTAGTGTAGAGGAAGTTAATGGGTCCATTTCTTATAGATATAAAGGAGTCATTGTTTTGTGTTGCTAGTATGTAGGTGTATAAGAGACAAACAAGTAACACTAACGAAATGTTGGGAACTCTAATGGGGTATCCCGTCCGTTCCGTCTTGTCCAGTTTTTGCTGGTTTGCAAAGAGGCTTTTTTATGTTGTCTGTCACGTTATTTCATTTAGAAATTATTTGAATAATTCTTACCTTTCCACAATTAATATATTCAACAGCTGTTTCTCTGAAGAAGAAATACACGAAGTTTCCATGTACTAACGAATTCACGAAGTCGGGAGCTGTGAACAAAAACAAAACAATCATTAATTCAACTGACTGACGCGTCTCCAACTTGGCGCAGCGGTACATTGGATCACATAACTATAATATCACAGCCAGTGTCGATAATATACGCTCTATAATCCGATTTAGCAATTGTTGACGCGTCAAACGTCACTCACTGAGCGATCCTGCCAAACCCCGTTCTAAATTCTATTAACTTGACGGGGTGTATGTTTGTCATCCGCATTGAAGAGCAATCGAGTGTCCAGGACGTAAACACGTCTAGATAACGGGTGATGTAAACAAACGAATTACTGGCATTTTGACGAGCCATTTGGCGAGCTCAGTTTATACACCTGTCTCGGGAAAGGTCCTGAACAGATAAGGACTGCCGTTGATTTTATGTGTCCGACACAACGCTGTCCCCCTGAAATAGGTCAGCCACCTAAAAAGGACAAGCGAATTCTATACGTTGCTATAGGTCACGTTGTTTTCGAGGTTTTAAGTCATCCATGGAATAGCTTTCAGAAAAGGAACAGTTGTAAAGTTAACGTCGAAAGTTTTAAACACATGTGTAATTGATTTCGGCTTATGCCCTTGTGTATTAGAGAGGGAAATAACAATCCGCTGTCCAGATTATCATTTAATATTGCACGAAACTAATGTTCCGCTGTTCCGTGTTTGGCGCAGGTCTCCATACATATTCAACGCTGCGGTGGGATAATAACATTGTCCTCCACCACGCCGAATTACACCGAGGGCCCAAATCACTTGAGTATTTTAGGGTTGATTGTTACATGAAATCGGGCGCCGACTCAGGGTTGTTCCCACTTGAAATTGTTGGAGCGGAATTAATGATACTGCTTATTAATAAGTTAATAACAATGTAATTATGAAAAATTTACTAATAAGGAGTACGTACCGTTCAACGTCATGGAGTCATACGATTCCGTTTGTAAAGGCTCCCGATAAATGATGGGCTCCATCCCACTGAAATCCGCTACTGTGCCGGAATACAACTCTCCATCTGAAATAATTAAAGTTCTACTTAGAACAAATAATTTGATCGCACATGAAGCATTTTAAGCTAATAAACCGTTTTTAAAGGTGGATCGATACACATAACCCCCCTTTTGGGGGTTTTCCCTTTACCTAAAATACTAATTTAATAAAGTACGGAACTATAAATTATAAGAGCTGTAAATATACTAAATGCCGAATATGAAAATAGTAAGATTTAATTCCAGTTAGCCCGCAAATGAAACCAATAATTCAATACGCACGAGCACTAGCGAGCACCAGTGCGTTACAGGACATTGGACTTACGTGACTCGAATATGCTGGCAGGACTAATTATCCAATGACGTAATAGGAAATGGCACAGAGCTCGCACTACCGTATCTGCCTTAGTCACGACTTTTACTTTAACCGCTATTGAGTTGGTCAGTTGACGTGGGACATAATTAGGGACTAGGTAAAAATATTATAAAGTAATAATAATAATATCACAGGACAATCTCACACAAATTGACCTAGTCCTAAACTAAGCTCTAGGCTTGTCCTATGGGTTAGACACCGATAAACATATTTATATAGAGAAATACATACTTAAATACATGGAAAACATCCAAGACTCAGGAACAAATAATCGCGCTCATCACACAAATATTTGTGTGATGCCATGCCAGCCCATACTGGGATTTGAACCCAGGACCCCTAGCTTCGAAGGAAGGGTCACTACCAATGAGGCTAGCGTGTCGTCAAAGTAATGTAGTTTTACTTTGAGAACATCCATTACGCTACAGTAATGTGTACATACCTTATTACTACGGCAATAAACTTGGAAGCGAAAGTTGTTTGTATAGATCGGTGTACCTGGCATTCCATAGTCTGCCTACTCCATTGGGAGACATCCGTAAAGTATGTAAAATTTATAAATGTCATCGAATTCTCTTACACATATTGACCTAGTCCTAAACTAAGCTCTAGGCTATGGGTACCAGAAAACGATAAACATACTAATATTCTTAGTAGACACATAGAAAACTACCGAGATTCAGACACAAATATTTGCTCATCACAGAAATATTTGCCCAGATGAAGGGTAAGACCCCGCTAGTTTTCTGGCAGGTCCACTACAGGCTACTTCATAGTGATGTTGTATACATATTTTTGCAACTTTGTTAGTTTTGTTATACGTATACCTTGACTTAACTCGTCTGTGCAAAATTCACGTTCAGTTTAATGAAGTCCGTCCGCTGAATGACGCCAGTCATGGCACTAAAATCCCTATTGCCGCACCGACTCAACGGAAAATTCATGTTTTCCAATTTTCTGATCAAGCCCGAACATTGTCCGTGTAAACATACGACATAGGTACATAGTAGTTTTTAGATTTGAATATGGTTATTATTTCCATAACATTTTTATTTAAATATTAAAACTCGTACATGCTCTCATTAGACACCTTGTGTATTGCGTTCTTTGTTTTTTAGTGTAGTCGAGTAAAAAGATTTAAGTACTATTAAGATTTCATTTATAGGACTTGGAATGGTACGGTCGGCCTCTATACTCGTAGTAGCTGCACTTTTTTGTGCTTTGTCACTTCAACTTCATGTTTGAACTGCTGCACTAATCTGTCAAACGGGTTAAAGCAACGGTACAAAAGTGTGCAGCTATACGTCAATTATATTTTTTAACGTCATTGTACATTTGTGTAGTTCCACACGGGTTAAGATAGCCATATTGAACACCAAACATGTTCATGTGAAATTATCTCGATCGTTTATAAACACCCACGTAATATTCCATAGTTGTCTTATGTCACGGAAACATATTACTAAACTACGTTGGCCGCATATGAGCAACTGCAGATCATGGCTCTAGTTCGTCCCCAGAGAGTCGCTCCGCTTAATTGGACCAGATCAATAGGAGATAACTAACCGTGTCCACCGTAATGGACGCCCCAGGAATGTGTGCGTGGGCTAGTACGTGGAAAAATACACGTGGCCCTTCGAATCAATAGAGACCTTACGGCAACTGGCGGTTAAGCTGTTGTTTTCATTACTATTATACGAATAACAATGGAAAAATAAACAGAATATTGGAACGCCAGCCGCAATAAGGTCCTTTTTGATTTAGACCGCCACGTACGTACATGTTTGCGTCCGGCAGTTACGGGTTGGAGAGAACTTTAGTGTGTAAATAATAAAGTTGTGGAGTGCGGTGACGGCAACCTTTTTTTGTAGTGCGGTTAAAAGTTAGGCAATTTACTGTAAAGCCCAAAATGGCACACGTTGTAATAGCTTTAGGCAAACCGTTTGCGTGTATAGCTCGACTTAACTAGATATCAAATTAGGCATAGCTAACTCGTTATAAAATAAAACAATATCCCGACGTTGTATGTAAGTTACTCGTACGTCAGTAGCGATGTAAGGAATATAAAATAATTAGAGTGAAACAGGAAACACAAAGCCCGGAACAGTGGCCGACATTAAACAAGCGTATTTCCTCTTACAGCTGATCAGCGTGTTCTTTTCGAACAACGTTAAATTACGTTATCAGAAGTCATATCTTGAGACATTTGTGCCATTAGTTTTTGATTTAATTTCGCACAGAATCCATAACTATATACACGGTAAGCCAATTTGTCCGAAGCAGTCCAGGGTTTGATCCGCAGTTAAGGCAAATCATTTGTGTGATGAGATGATCGCGGGTATTTGTTCCGAAATCTTGGTTGTTTTCTACGTATCTAAGTATTTATTGATCTATCTACATATTTATGTTTATCGCTGTCTACATGGCTTAGTTTGGATCTAGAACATTTGTGTGAGATCGTCTAATGAAATTTATAATTACTTTTATGTCGCAAATAGCATATAACATTTGTTTGCTTTATCGTTTAAATAATATTGTCGATGTATTTTGTAAATGCACTTTAAATCAGCCCTGAATGTTGAACAAGATTCTATTAAGTGGATTTATTTATTTTATCCTTGGCGATTACTTAGCATTATTAAACTGGATACGTCGCTCCTAAACAGATCCCCGTGATGAATGGGTGCGAATTTTACTGGGGTCGTTAATGCACGGAAGATTGTACAAAGGGACAGATCGACGGAAATTGATGGTCCTTTCACTGTGTACCGAAGTATTCGGTGAAATGTTGCTATTTATTTGTTCGGTTTTCCGTGCTTCCTTGTCGATTTTTATTGCATTCCGTATGATCGTAACTTACCTTCATTGTCCTTGCAACAATAAGACATATCATAGGACACGATATCGCGTTTGACGTGCTTTACTATTGGTTTTAAATAGCCGCCATTATTGTCAAGTTGATAAGAGTTGTCAAAACATTGACAATACGGAAACACACAATATCATTACTGTGTAGAATCTTAGCCCCGTTATATTGTAAACATGATTAGGCAAGCTTTTAAACATCTCCGTAAGTTAGTTTCGAGTAAGTACCTTCTACCGCGTCACTTCATGTTCATGGTCTGAAGATTTAATAAATTTAACGTGTCTCCTATCTACCACGACCTGCTGAGTCAGCCGAGCCATTATACGGTCCGATCGCCTCGCAGTCTCAAGCATTTGGCACGCAATACTCAGCCGATCGCAAAATGGCGGCGAAGTGCTCCGGTATATACTCCCACCCTAAAATAGGTTTCCACTGCTATTATAGCTCTTATTACGACGGCTAAACGAATCATACTTCTTCCTCAAAAATTATACCATGTTTTATTGACAAGGAACAATTTCAAACAAGAAGCAATCTAAAGAAAATACACAATAAGTACAATTTTATTGTTGCGGCAAAATGTAGCGAAACAGTTTTTAATCCTGTTCGATTTTATTTCAGACTGCTGTGTCATTATATCAACAAACAATGGCTGAAGCAAAGTTTTGAAAACCAGAATTAAAATGTGAAATTTTGTGTTCTTAAAAAAGGAGTTTAAATCTTTCAACATTTCATTCGAAAATCCTACTTGGGTTATCTGGGGCCTCTTGCAGATGTCCGTCAGGGCTTTATGTAAGCTTCTAGTTTTAAAAATTCGCAGTTCCGAGGAAATTCGTAGCTATAACATATGATAGTGAAGTCACGTTGGAAAGCGTAGGAGCATTCCCATTCAATGTCGGGTTCTTTACAATGCAACAATGAGCGCCTATTGTGCGCCACTAGACTGTGAAAGTGGGTTCAATTGATATGAAAAAAGATTTTCCTTTCCCTAATTTTCTTACAATGAAATTCTATATAAATCCTAAACGAATATGTGTTTTTGAGAGCCTACTGGGACCCGCTCTATATTCATATTTCTGATTTAATAGATATGATATCTGCGTGTGTTCGATTGATTACATAGCAAACTCAAATCTAATAATAGCCTTAACCATTTTAATTTATTGTGATCGACAAGTAGATGGGTGTGCTATTCCGATAAGGACCGTAAATAACTCACGTGTTCCACTGGGTGGTTTACTAAACTGGAACTGTCCCGGTACCTAAGCTTTCCCGGGATTTGTCGAGAACATGTGCCTAATTGGTATGGGCGCTTAGTGCAACACGAAACCGTCATCCCCCATTAGCACTAGGACGTGCAAATTGCTATGAATGCTACCCAGAATTTTCCACTCGTCGATTAACTCAAGAGCAGGTGCATTGCATTGTAACGATAGTTACATAACAGATGTTTAAAACTGGTGTAGCTTTCTTACTACCTATTGTCTGTTTTCTACAATCTTAAGATTAATAGAGTCCACTCACAAGGTTTTGAGGTTGTTTGATAAGTTGATGTTTAAAATAGCACTTATAAAATGTATTATCCTAAACCTAATCTCTAAAAGTAAATTTGATTTGAGAGAAAATATTGAGATAAAGGCCAAGAGGTCTATAAGACATTTTAACAAGCAATGGGAGCCGCCACGTGGGTAGGCCCTTAGGTGATGATGATAGATGGCCTGGTGAAGGTTCCCAGGAACCCGCTGGGTGCGAGCGGCATTAGACTGATAATAGTGCGATCCTTAAAGGAGGTCTATTTCGAACAGTAGACGTCTTTTAGCTGAGGTTATTTTCCTTGTTAATGATGAACTGACAACTTACCAGCATAGACTGCCGTGGAGTTGTGTTCCGGGTCGTACGGACAGACGGCCTGGCCCGACTTCTCCCGCTCCATGTGGTAGGAGTCCCTCTGGACTCCGTACTCCCGGCAGAACGGCCTGAAGCTGTTCGTGCCGCATACCAGTAGCCTCCCGGTCCCGAGGGAAACTAGTACCCGGATGTAGTTCTGACAACTCTCCTGGAAATTACGAGAAGGGAGTTATAGATTTTTTTAAATAAATAAATATCAGGGGACAATCTCACACAAATTGACCTAGTCCCAAACTAAACTCTAGGCTTGTACTATGGGAACTAGACAACGATAAACATACTTAAATAGAAAAATACAAACTTAAAGATATATAGAAAACATCCAAGACTCAAGAACAAATATTCGCGCTCATCACACAAATATCTGCCGTTACAGGGATTTGAACCCAGGACCGCTAGCTTCGGAGGCAGGGTCACTCCCAACTAGGCCAACGTGTCGTCGTTTTAAAGAAATATACCAGCCTCAACAATACGGACTTCTTGTTGACATAGATATGAATGGTCCGGTTTTGCGGCACAGTATTTTTACACTTCTGGTCATTTCAGCTACTACGGTAAAGAAGCGTAGATTGTTTATAAGTTGAAAGAAAATAATCATACTAAATGACCAAGTAGATTTTTAAAATGTGTATAAAGCTATCTATGTCTTACTAAGTTTATTTTAATAACAAGTGCCCGTGGAGAAATCTTCTACTGCAAATCGCAACGCACACAGAGTTCTTTCTTTAGGCGATCCTAAGTACTTACTTATAGATATCAAAATGATCACTTTCTTCGTTATACAGGATGGAGAAACTTAACGTTAGTATTGTTTAATCAAAAAAAGTTTTCTTTTGTTTTTAGAAACGATGTCATTTAAATAAATTAAGAAAGTGCATAAGTTATTTTTTGTCAGTTTCCGAAAACTCATTTCTCTATCTCAAGGTTTCCGACTTTGCCACTATTAACATTATCAGCTGCCCGGTATATTGACAAGTCTAACAAAAAGCAATTTGCAAAACTTCGGTGGTACAGCAAAACTGCGTAACTACATTGTTTAATAAGGAGCAAAATGCATTTTTTCTCTTTACTCTTTTCGCCGCCAGTGGCTGCTGTAGCAGTCACGGTTGACAGCGTAAAATAGGCTTTAGTGTCTTTGACATTAGTTACGGTTAAAATTGTTAGTTACGCGGTTAAGCAGTATCTCCGATGAAAACCCGACTCCATGTATTGATTATGTCATCTACACATATATGTCAGTTACCTATCATTTACATATTTTTTTATTCCAAATATTGTTTTTGGTTTTGATTTAAGTTCCCAGTGTCACTCGCGACGTCGAAACGATTTTAACGACACCTCGCCCGATAACGATATTAGCCCATATACCTATCCAACCTCTACGGTGGAACAAAGAACCATATATACATACTAGTACGTCGACGTCATAAATATGTTTACACTTTAGTACCATGTCACATTCACTCACTGAGACAATTACATATAATTACTTATATATGAAATTGTCTCAGTGAATGAAAGTGACAAGGTACTAAAGTGTAAACATCTTTATGACGTGCACTGTACATACAGGTCAAAAAAAATTACTCTCCTTCGGTAGTCAGGTAAATATAAATAAACATGGAGATTAGCTTCTCGATTAAACAAAAGAAGGACTTTCCTAGAGCTCACGTAATTTTTAAACCACTCACGGTATTCTGGTGTTTTCGTTGGTGGCAGGCCTGTAGTTATATTTTGTCTGTTTTTATTCCCTGCATCCGTAGCCATTAACAAAACTATACATGCTGTTACTCTAATTTCCTCCAGTTGGAGATCATATAAATCCATATTATGATAACACCTAACACTAAATTGGTATTATCGGTAATTCAAGGCCTATACATATAAGGTAGTTAAGCCTGATGGATATGCTGGCACGTGCGTGATTTGATTGCATTTGCATTTGCTCGATCCTTTAGATGTCTGCTTGGTAATCCAAGCCGGATAACTCCCATACGTGGGGCCTGACAGGTCAACGCAGCGAAGCTTGGTCACGACGATAGCGATCGGCGTTAGATAACTTTTAACAATATTTAAAGGTGATTGATTTAAAAAAGAGACATATATGTCTCGATATATACGGTTATATAACCGTATATATACGGTTCAAGGTCTGTGAAATTTTGAGTAAGCACCTGGTAATAGGTAGAAATTATGAAGGAAACATAAATATAAATATGTAACTATTTCTTGTTTCGTCTTTTCATACTTAGAAACCGCTACTTAAATCACATAGTACTATGCTGTTTTATTTCGCTAAAGTCGAAGTGAAGTCACAATTTGAGAACGTCGATGTATCTTTACCCCTTTATTTATAAACTAAATCTAAAACCCATTTTTCTTAAGTATGCTTTGACACTTTCTCTCACAATGCAAATATCACAATGAGAGATAAGCTGTTTCAGCTATTGTGCGGATATGAATCAAGAAGGATATTATTTAAAAATTACGATATATTTGCGCCCTTTGCACCCTGACTACTCAACCTGTTTCCATCGAACCAGTGGGGCTAACAAGTTGCATTCGACAATCGTTAGCGATTATGTTTCGATAGTATGGAATTGACGAAGCCACCGAAATAGTCAGTGTTACAGCAATTTGCTGAAACAAAACTCTGCAGAAGTTAGAGGGTTAAGTCACTTTTCTGTACTTTATAGAGGGCAATTTTTCAACCCACCCCGGGTTTGGGCAGCTAATAAAATACGTGTCTGTTATTTTAGGCTACTCTCTAAAATAAATCAAAATAAATAAAATCGGAGCCGGACAGTTGGGTACCTTTCCTTGTAAGGAAGGACTTAAACGTCATTAGCTCAAGTGCAGTCGTAGGAATATAACATGGGTACTCAACATACAAGGACGACCATATTAATACATTTAGTCGGGTTTTAAAGCTTGTCATCAGGGGTAAAAGAAAATAAAATATATTTTATTCAACTGAAGTCTATGTAGTCGCTTCATCTCCTAACCTACGCAGTGGGACTCGAGGCCACTTTGTCTAGTGTTTGACTGAGGCTGCCATTCACGGCGGCGGCGTAAATACTCGTCATCAATCAATGCCTGAATAGCCTGAAGTTGCAAAACAGGACGTGGCTATACAGCCGTAAAGCCAAGGTAAATACCTTCAACTAATGCGGAAATAATACGGGATACAGGATGATCTATAGCATTATTTCAACTTATTTCCCTAAGTTAAAAAAAAAGTCAGTCAAAGTTAAAAATATACACCCCCTTGTAAAATAAACAGCCGCTTTTGATTAAGTTACTAAAATATACTGTATGGAATTGAGATTAGATGTGTAAAATTAAGAAATTAATATTCATAAAATCTAATTGCCTTAAATTATAGTCAATATACCTACTCGAAATAATCTTCGGTGTTTTATTTTAACAAAGGGGTTTTTTTAACGATAAATTTTACGCGTCAATATTTTAGTTGAACTTGTCTGTAGTCGCTGAAAGACCAAGAAAGTGAGGAAAGCCGCATCAGAATTAGTTTAAATACCTATTATGCGAACGTTTGAAGTTTTAAACGTATTCAAATTAGATTCCGTAGTCGATTTTACATACAAACTACTACTCTGCGAGATAGTTTTTTAGTAACTTTCAACATCCTAGATAGAAGTATAATTATTTAGTTTTGACTACACTTAAGCGACGCGGCCTTTGGATCACGACGTTGTCTGTGTTTTGATCTACCTGATCCTTTTATGAGCCGTGCAAAATATAATAAGTACGAATAGGTACGTAATATTCAATCACACCATTATACAGGGCTAACACTTCAAATTATAGCTAATGCAGTTGAAAAAAAAAGCCAATTGGTACTACAAATCTGTTTTGTCTCGACTTTTATTGATTTTGAAATAATATTCTTCAGTCTGTTGTACGGTGTGAACGCGCTGCTCGGTGTCGTAAGATTATTCCGTCAAATCTGACAGCTTTGGCGCCATAATCCCTAACAATGAAGACATCCACGGTATATTAAATTGAGATAATAGAGATTATGACGGTTGGCGCGGCCCGTTGCAAACATGTGTTTGCGAACAATAGCTGTTCAGTTGGCTTATTCTAGCTAAGAACTTATTGACTTGTCTGACTAGCTACATAATGCCCATTGTCTCACTCGTCGACAGTAGAGCTATTGTAAATACGGTTTTACAAAAAAAAATACATGATTTAACTTCGTCTTACTTAAGAAATAACTCACCTAAAGCGAGCTTTCAATACAACTTTCTGAAGAAATGTTCATCCTCCATAGTGTTACTATAGTGGTGCGTCTTCAAAGCCCTTAATAGTTAGATTTAATGTTCGCATTCGACTAGCGTCAGCTGCGTCCATTACGCAAGCCTATCCGCTGAACGCATCCCACAATTCGTTCCATTCCACATGCTTGTTACCTACTCAGAGTCCGATCCTTGAAACTGTTTCCATTTTGTTTCTCACAATTCCTCGGAACCTCGACCACTCGGTCCATGTTCCTCGGCCAGTGTGTTACAACTTTCGAATTCAGAACACTCTGTGAATACTGAGCGCGGAATTCGAAACAAGAACCCGTCTCGAACGACAGTTGAATTTTAGAACGTTTGTGTTTAGGACCTAATTCGAAGTTTGTTCAAGTCGGTCAAATTGTTGAAGATTGTGTTTGGTCGTTACTTGGGCTATAATCGAAGCCTTAGGACTAGGCAGTGAAGGTGGACTTAAACCTTAAATCGACTAAATCTGGTTAGAGACCGACGGAAGTCTTCGCACGTCGGGCGGGCGCTTAGGGCGGAGTGAAATAGTTCGTGCGGCGCAGTTCGTGTGCAATTGAAGCATGAATTTCCGATCGTCCCACGAGCGCTAAGCAATCAGCTGCTAGGCGACGGTGGCTGCCGCAAAGGGCATAACTACGGAGTTTCGATACGGCCCAGGAACCGCCAAAACCCTAAATCTTGTTTTTGGGAGCCGTGACCTTCTCTTAACTACACGCAGAAATGTTTGACGCAACACTACTGCTACTCCTTTGTGCGTACTGGGCTGGGATTCTACACGGTAAAAACGATATCGTCTTTGACGCGTTTTCGTATTTCCGTAACGTTTTGATAACTCTTATGTAATTTACAATAATGACGACTGTGACTTAAACGATTCTAAAACACGTCAAACGCGATATCGTTGTAACTCAGTAGAATAGAGGCCCTGTTTGCACTTAGGTGCTGTTTGTGTCACTGAATAAATGTTTTTTCTTTCTTTCTTTCTTTCCTTCTTTCTTTCAACAGAGCTTATATTCTACAGCGTTATAACGGTATCGCGTTTGACGTGTTTTAGAATGGTTTATGTTACAGTCGCCATTATTATAAATTAGTTATCTAAACATTGACAATACGAAAACACGTCAAAAGCGATATCGTTATACAGCAGTAGAATGGAGGCCCTAGATGTATGCTATCTTTCAGTGCAGAAGTTCTGTAGTTAGTACACTTAAAACGTAACTTATTGGAACAAACGCTCGTAAACTGGAGGTAATTTTGCTAACGGCGCTTTAATTTTCGTTCAACATGAAATATGACCAAAGTTGTAAAAATTAATATAGTACACCTATTAACTTAAGTGGGACTTAATCTAATTTTTCTGTATACCAAACTTAACGTCGTACTCAGCAATATTTTAGAAACAATTAACAAACTGGTGTAGGAATCGTCACTAAGGAACGACTTAACCGTTATTAACTGCCTGAGTGTAATCGTTATTAAAAAAAAATAAAAAATTAAAATTTGTTTTATTGTCTTAAATCACAACATTAAAAGAAAAACACGTGAGAGCTCCTATTAAGTTTACAAAAAACCTGCGTCAGGAGATCCCGCTCCTTCATGGGTGCTCAAAAATTGTGTTTATACGACAGGATATAAAGCTATAACTAAAAAATAAATAAAGTAAAGTAAGAATGTGTGTGTGTGTGTGTGTGTGTGTGTGTGTGTGTGTGTGTGTGTGCGTGTGCGTGCGAGTGTACGTTCTCTAGTTTTTTGTGTTTTGTTTTATTACAATAACAGCTCTTCTGTTTGTGTATAATTTAATGTTTTAAGCCTCTCAACTGTGACACTTTTTCACTTTTTTATTTGTTATACTTTACCTCCTTTGTTTAAGCTCTATAATATAGTAAACAATCAGATTCCATATCCTCTGTGCATTTACGATTTGATCAAAAACAGGAAAAAAGACCGAGACATCAATTTACCTAACTTTTCGTGGTAGTTTTGGTTTGTAGGATACCTGAGTACTTAAAATGAAATAGTGTCTTGCATATAAATGCCTGTACCAAGAAGTAAATTTTCTAATTTCCCGGTGTTTTAATTTCCCGGTATCCGTGCGCGAGTCATTCCACGGTATATGGCGCACCACACGGGCTGTTCTAAATTCAATTATTCCCCGCAAGATGGCACCAGGTAGATATTGTACTCGAGGGGCCTTCTATTTGAAATCTCTTTCGAAATAGTTTTCACTTAGAGATTGTGAGGTAATTAAAGCGTGGTCAATTATTAATTAAAGCCATTGGCGTATAGTTTCATAAAAAATCTAAAATGTGAAGTTGATAAAGGATTTTTAATACAGTTGCTACCGTGCGCAAAGTTCGTTTTTGCAAACTAGTGCTTTTTACTTTTCCATTTTTTTTATTTACTAATGTTCCAAGCCATGCATCTAACCAAAGAGTTAGCATGTTCAACCACTTTATTTGTTTTTGATTACGTCATTTTAGCATTGAATTTATACATGTAGGTAATATTATTTATAAGATTAAAATTGCTTAACTATTTGACTAATTAAAGAATTATCTAATATTAAAAATTCTTCATAACAGTTTTGATACATATGACTGAAGATAAAGATAAAACATAAAGATAATTTTCTAGACTAGATTTTTTAGACTGAATGAGTATTAAGGTGGATTCACTTTACATGGTTTCTTTTGATTTGGTTGAATGGTCACAACCTTTGCCATTTCCTAAAGTCTGTGTCAATTTAAAGTAAAATTGTCTCTTGTAATACTTTTATGTACCGATTTATTTTTGTTAATATTTTTTTCGCAAAAGTATCAAAAAGCGTCGTTTGATACACGTGCGGAACTGTAATTTTTTAAAGTTTTTTTTCAAATTTTTGTACATAACATTTTGCAATTTTTTTTCTCGCCAAACTGACACAGCAGTTTTTTGGCGAAACAGCGCTCAAGTAACAAATTACTCATGCTATGAACCTAAACATAAAACAAACCTTAACTAATTAAAAATAATATGGCACGATGGCACTTGATTCATAACTACTCTTAGCACAAGAAATAGCCTTGTATACTCTGCTAAGGCAATCTTTCCAAAAATGTTAATCACATGTTGCTGTTGTTAATGTTGTGTTGCTGTGTTTTTTAAATGTTAATGTTTCCGCACTTGCATCAAAATGTACTATAGATCTACGGTTTTTGTTCGTAGCGCGTAGCACGTCTACATTAGCGTAGCACAGTGTTTTATACGTGCGTACGTAAGGTAGAGGCTGTTTTAATCAGGGACTATATTCCACTCGTTAAAACCATATTGCTTTTGACATATTATCGTATTGTTTTTAACTCAGCCGCCATTACTTCACAGTAATTAAATATGATCGAGTTTTCATAAAGTTGTCAATACGGAGTCAAATAGTAGAGTTCCAGTTCTCATACATAGGTAGAGCTACATAGTAGAAGGCAAGTGATATGTTATTAATGCCCTTTATTGGATAATTGACGAAATAATTTTAAAGATGTTCAAACTACATTGTAAATAGAGATCTTTAAAACGTATTCTAAAAAAAACATGCTGATAGAGGTTATTATATGTTATAAATTATTATTTATTGACAAAAAAACAGCATCTTATCAGTGTTTGCTGGACATTGTCAAAATAAAATGTAACCTAGTTAAGGAAAGTTAACGTTTCTTAACGTCCCTTAACTAGGGTACACTTTATTTTGAAATGCCCCTACTCCCGCTTTGGAGTAGTGGTCGTAATGACGTCATTTTGTTTGTAACCGCGTTTTGTTTTTTTAAGTCTAATACTAGCTATGACGTAGAAAAAATCATGTGGCGTTTCTGCTCTTTAGCCATTAGAAGAAATCTGTTGTTTACTATCTTTGAAACAAATGAACAAAAAATGATTTATTTTTGATTCAAACCTGTATAAGCACTTTTTTTTTCAGAACACTCTTTAAAAAAGTCGAATAGTTAAACAACACACCATATAAAAACAAAACTGTGTATACAATACGCTCGGCAATGAGTCACAGGGCTATGTTGTATGACTGACCTCGTCTTTACCCTTGACGACGCACATTTTGACGTCATTTTCCGGCGAGTACCAAACCAGGCGACGCTGTTCGGTCAAGTCCGTCAAACTGAGGTTGTACACCACGTTTCTGAAACAAAAGAACAAAAGCTTCATTAATTATGCGAACTTCTGTATAGAAATATTAAAAGTCGCACACAAAGGCCAGTTCGTTACTCAAAATAAATGAAATAACAATTGAAAGGTTTGTTTGGCAGCGGCCTAAGACAATAAAATCAAGCAGAAGTCGAAAAGGATTTTCTTTACTGCGTCTCTTGAGTTCTAAAAAGGCTTCTTCAAACAATCGTTACGGACTTGTTACCGTGGCCACTCTCCATCTAATAGGCTCGCCGTGGCCTCGACCACAGAAGCGAGACCTCCCGCAAAACAACGCAAAGCCCTTGTAATCCCAGTATTATGATTATTTGGGGGAAGGAGGTAGTTCATTTTACGTTGGAAACATGTGGCCTCAAAGTTATAAGCATAATGTTTGTTCGTGGTTTTAATCGAACAACTTGGAGTTGGAGATTTCAGGTGAAGTTTGTTGGAACGATTGTTGCTGCCGGTGGTTTTGGAAGCGCCGGAGTCGCGCTACATTCGTTTGAGGGGACGCGAGTAACGTTTACAGCTTACTGCAGGTAAAACTACTCAACTGTATTTTGATCTTTACAATCGATTTTCGCGCTAAAATTAATATGAAACAGAGCTCAGTTATGAGGCGTATTGTTCATGAGAATTGACGATTTATCATATGGATTGTATTGTTGAAGAGCTAACATAGAACGTGAACTCTATTTGGTATACTTATTAATGTTATTTCAGTCAGGTCAACAAGGTTTCTTTGATAGCTATATCATTTAAATCCGTTGCAATGCAGTAGTTCTTATTACTTCACACTAAGCTAAAGGTAGTATTAGAATTAGGGATACGTAGGATTTGCAAAGTGAATTGTGACTTAACTTCAGATAATTTATTAAGTTAACCAAAGCATACTTGCGTCCTACATAATTGCGAAACTCTTCTCACCCCTTCATTAAGATATTTGGTAAGGAAATTTGATAATTTAAAGAAATTATGAGGTAAACTTTGTCAATTATAACTCTAAGAATAGCCGGTGCTTACCAATATTATGTTTTTGAGACTTAACAGACTTAGTTTGTTAAGACGGGAAAAAGCTTAAATGGATTTTGCGATTTACCCATAGAATCATTTCTAATTATCCAGTTTGTTGTAGCTTAATTTTGCAGCAGAAACAATGTTTTGTTACTAAAAATTAATATTACGTTTCGTTGCTGTCCCTCAACCACTGACGACTGTCTCGTTGGTAAAAGACAGGTTAAGCGAGTCCAAAATCGACGTGCTAACTACTTAACCAGTCGCCATTATGAAATTCAAATGTTCAATTTCAAATTGCAAATTTAAATTTTAAAATTCAAATGTCAAATCCACTTATTTGTTTTCACAATTTTAGTGGTGGAATTCTCCTTTTTAATTTACACCTGTATTAGGAGGTATTCGATCTTTCGTACAATGTTTTTACAGTCACTATAAATAAATGCTGCCAATTACAATGCTCGACATAACAAAACGTTTTCAGGAGTTCTTGTGACCGCTAGCAAAGAATAAGTATAGTATTGTATACATTGGCTGGCCTCTTGGTTCTCTTCACTGAACCTTGCGCAATTTAACGGCGACGGTATTAAATATAGCTATAGTTCAGTGGCTTAGACATCCTTTAGTACAAGTATTACGGCTCTTACAAAACCTGAACCGAGTTTATCATCATTAAATACAATACATATTAAGTAGAATAAGCTATGCTGCCACGAAGCCTTTGTACATCAACAAACGTAAACTACGAAACTAAATCCACGTTTCTGTGAGCTGAACCAAAGCGATAATGCCATTACGATTCCGCCAGCAACATAACAACGTTCGTTCAACGTCTTGTGTGCGAATAATGCATTTCTTTGTCATCTAATACCAGGGGCTGTTCGCAGGGAAACGGGAAATGTCTCTAATTTGCCGACAATAACGAGTCGGCAGCCAATTTGTGGGCAGTAGGACCCTGCTCATATTTTATGCGCGATCCGTTTTTTGTTGTGCAGCGAAGTGGTATGACGCAATCAAGCTGCCTGTGTATGGCACTCACGATCGAGCACTGACAGTTGGCTTTAACTGGGTTACTACGGGGCGTGGCTGTAATGAACAAATGGATGAAAATTACATGCGTTGAAAGGGGTGGATATTATTATTTATTATTGTGACAAATACCGCGGTCATACCGGCAAAGTTACGCAATACTAATATTTTCAGATATTCTTGCGAAATATTTTGGCAGCAAGCCGGGTCAGCCCAAGGGCCAACACAAAGATACGTCCTTTGTCAATTACGCGCTTCAGTGATTCCCGCCAAAAGGCGACGGCCATCTTGGGCCGCTGTGCGACGGATCGTCAGCGCCATCTATTGTTCGGACACTTGCCCGTGGTTTTGTGTTCTCTTGTCCATTCCGCGTCGCCTCGCTATTTGATTGATGGTCTGAAGTTACAATTATTTTCGTGTCTATCCTACGATCGTCTTTTCTTTGTCGTCTGTGGAATAAGTTTTTATTTTTGCGGCACTGATTTTTTTGTAGGATTAAAGTCAATTTATTGTGTTATTTGTGTTTATAAATTAATTTAACAGAATGAAAGCGGCACAGCTGCCAATCAGAGTCTTACTCATCAATAAACATGACGGACTCACGCCCGATGATCGAAACGAAATGAAAACATCAAACATGGTGGCGCTTTTAAAACGAGATTTACATAATAAATAATATTATTGCCTTAATTCGACTGTCTGTTTTTTGAGGACGCCACGAGATACGCCACATCTGCATGCTATAGAAGGTGCCACCCAGATAAATAGTTATGTTAAAATTATAAAAAAATGTATTGATGTTATATTGGATTTCTTGAAGTCCTAGATGAAAGACTTAGATGGAATGCCTCTATGCTACATGCTACCTGAGCTACCAAGAATAATTTTGAAAAAGGCGTAAAACGCATTCTTTATAAATTTCATGAAACAGGGACATGTTATTACATAAATAAGGACAATTATAAATTAAGATTTATTAAATATTTTCTGATAATCGTTTCTGTCTGCGTCTGAAATACGTACAAAAACGCTATTTTGTAGGTCATTATAATATCAAAAATACCGCTAAAGACTATTAAGGTATCCTATCAGCAAGTTATAAGGCCATTTGCATCAGGCAATCTTTGAATTAGTACGTCAATGTGGATCTAAACCCTCAGGATTACCAAGGGTCCATAAAACATCCCCCACAACATGCAGTAAAACGCAGCAAAAACACAAGGGGAGAACAAGAAACTGTCGTCGAAAGAATATATTATTGGTGTATCTAATTTGTGATGTCTAACAACCTGACTTTATCGAGATAACGCCCCCTAGTTGGGGGTTCCGTAAAAATGGAAAGGAAAATCTTTTCTGTCGGTGTCTATGGTTTAAGCCGATAACGTTAGATAAGGGAATAAATATGCACTTTGGAGGATAAAAAAGCTTTTTGCAACATCCTAGTTTCGGTTCTGTGTTCCGATATTTTAGGGCATATACAATTTGACAACCTCTAACTGAAATTGTAGAACATTTTTTTATCCCAGTTGTTCTTCGGCAAGAAAGCGGAGAGACTAAACAAAGGGATAAGAAATGACAATTTACAAATATTAATTAATTCTACGAGTATATTAGAGTACAGATACAAATGATTACGCTTTTTTCTAATCTATTTTCTAGTCAGTGTCTATTCTAGGGTTCTGAAAGCTGTACTCACTATTAAGAAAGGGTGGTGACCTAAAGCCAAATTCTGAAATTCTATGTGTCATGGTAAACAATTAAATAAAATCATTAATTGCTTGCGCACACGGACACGTCCCAGGCCATCGTGCGCAAGCGCATCGCGTCCCTAAAGTGCAGATTATGCGGCAGCACCAACAGTCTCTTAGCTATTGTTGCTGATAGGGTGGATGGCCCTATACTTGGACATTGGACAAAACTACATATAGGTTCGTGTCGAGTGTCTTAGTCGTGGCAAATTTGTAATTTATTCTTTTTTAAATTTAATTTACTTTGTTCTTCATGTATTTTTTGTTAATTTATTACACCTATACTCTTACTAACATAATTATAAGGACAAATCACAATTGTTACTAACAAAATATGGGGAAACTTGAAAAAAAAAAGTATTTTAACTTGAATTTGAAATTTGAATTAATAGCTACATAATACCTAACTTGGATTCCACAACTATTATTTTTTATTACAATAGCACGTTGCGTGTCCAATCAAAAGTGGATTGTATAATGTCACAGTTCTGACGTGACATTTATCATTCCGAATACTCCCTAGTCGTTAATAGACGACGAAAACGCTGTTTGATTAAATAACGTTTCGTATTGAGTAAAGTTTATTCTTAAACTGAAAAAACTTAGTGAGCAATTTTATTTTTCTTAACCTTTAGATGCAGATATTCTCTTTTCTAAAATCGAGGCCTTTTTAACAGATTATTTAAACTCTTATAGTTTTAGAAATCTCCATACTGAGCCATGTGGATTGCTTCCCTGTATAAATATAATAGATATACTTATTAGCGGATGGCTTTGTATTCTATTATGCGGCGCACGCTAGAAACCGTTAGAATTTACAAGTAAATTTCCCACTTAAAAACCACTCCGGTGATTGGTTGTGAGCAGATTTAATTTAGTATTTATTTTATTTAACGGTTGCTTCATAGATTTTAATAAGGTAAATTCGTTATCTATTAAATTATACTATCCAGGTTTGGAGCCAGACATCTGCGACACACCGACATCCTTATTCAAAATGCAGTTGCGACCGATCCATTCGCATTGATTGATGCTTCCCTGTCGGATGGACGAACGGTTCGGTGCCTGCATACACGCCATGTATTAAAACTACGTCATTTACTTTTTACGGCTCGATATTTTACGATTATGTCCCTGAAGTATGGACTACGGTAAATGGAACTGACGGGACGGCGGATGTTCGGTAAATATTTTTAAATTAATGTACTCCTGCAATTTGGTTACCTTATGTTCCGGAGCGTTTGAACATAATACGAGTATAATAAAATTCGCTATAGGAAACGGAAGGAATTCTACATTTAAATGTGAACATTCCGACAAACTTTGCGGCACCCTATTTTGCAAATAGTATTCGGATCAATATAAACCTACTGTAGCATTAAACAGCTGTACCCCACATATGAAGTAATGTATACTTTTGTGAGTAGCTCTCAAAGAATTCAAATTTGAACGCAGTCGAATTCACCCTGCGACAGATGCAATTTGTTTGCATGCACTCGACACGGCTCGATATTGGAAAACTTTACGAGTTCCGTTTAGAACAATATCAATAGGACATTGGGGCACGTGCTTGCGTCGCCTGCAAGCCGCAAACAAGCGAGATTATATATTTGAGCCGAGCACCTGGGGCTACGTTTCAGAACACATTTACATAACACACGTGATGCTTACGCTACTTACTCGTACAACTCAAATAATAAAACGCAGAGCTACCTACACTAACAGAAACCTATGAAAGAGACTTAAATCGAAAGGCAACTAAAAATAAAACAAAAGGAAAAGAGGAAAATCGATTTAACACATGTCTATTCCATTAATCTGTTCTGTTTCTACGTTCTTAACGGTTGCTATAATGGAATTTATCTAGATAGGCCTTTAGTTTGTATACGATACCTTTAGGTATCCTTAGTTGATATGGTCGTCAAATTGTTATAGCTTGGGTATGGCTTGTTTATGGCAAGAGAAAGGCAAACTATTGAAACGAGCACACGGGCCATGGAAGAGGGCTGGGCTCTGAGACCCGTGAATTTACCAACTCTGCGGACTGCGATATAATGGCCTTAATGCTAGTAATTTTACTGACTATTCTGAGTGGTTATTCTGAATGTTACAAGAAGTCTGATTGTGATTTAATTACATATAACGCACTCATTCCTCGTCCTTGAACATCAGTTTCCATCGAATATCCAAGACATACATTATGTTACGTTACTCAGTAACAGGGTGATGGTTACAGCATTAATTAGGTCGGCAATGTTGTCCGGTCAAGACACGGGCTAGTTAGTCGCATCCGGTCACTCGGTCGTTAGCGAACTTCCTATCGCGTCACTCGATGATTACATGTCGTTACTATAAAACATCCCATTTTCGATTAAATCTCTGAAATAGACGCAGGTAGCCTATCTTAGTTCCTTAATGAAACTTGAATCAAGGACTAAGCACGTAAAGTTTATTTGTGGACATTATAACAAAGCGGATCTTAATTACACCGCACAGCGCGCAATACCAACTAAACGCAAAACCAACAAAAACAAAAACGAAAAACTAGCCGATAAGAAAACCGAGCGACAAAGAACTCCTGCCACAAAGGCTTATTTTACATAAACATATTTTTACCTTAATAACGTAAGTTTAAAATGATCTTGTTAGATTTTTTAGTAATCGTTATAATAGAAAGCTTCGCAAATTTAAATACAGATGTCAAACTTAAAACGTCAAAAAGCGGGTAAAAAAAATCGCTAAGACTTTAACGACTTCAAAACTCGCGATAGACAGGCTTAAACGCTGGCAATAAAGTTGGTAGAAGTTTGCCATGTTTGTCATCAGCATTTGACTGTCAAATGGGCACTCACGTGGATTGGCTGATATACGCGGGCGTCTTGAAGCGTTTTTACATGCCGAACGGCTGGCGTCAATATTGGAAAAGTTGGGCGCGCCACCGGCCTCCGACTGAGAAATTGTGCTTCACATGCGACGAGATTTATTGCAATTGTTTCCCAACAACATTCATCGTTTATTTCATCGAATTTATGATGTTACCTTGAGACAATGTTTGTTTATTCCGTAAGCGCTTCGGTGTTTTTCGCGACGGTTTAACTTTTGGGGGGACCGCTGTGATTGGTTGGGAAAGTTTTTCTTGTGGTTAGTTGTTTCAGTCTTGAGTTGTACCCTGTAGTTTGGTCAGCTATTAGCTATGACTGAAATGATGTCATACATAATATTTGCAACCTAATATCATTGAGTAGTGGATATTATATCATCACGTAAAGAAACATGATGCGTACAACAATGAATATTATAGTGTACAACAGACGGACGTGATTCGAAAAGATATTATGGTACACAAAACGTTTAATTAACCCTGTTACGCTCTAGATAGGTACTATACTCGTTTACCGAATAATAAAATAAAATGGTAAAAAGTTTTAAATCTCTGAAAAAATATATGTAAAATGGCCAAATTCACACATCCAATGCGTATTTACCTAACGAACTGAAATGAATAAAAATAACATACTCGTTCATCAAAAACTGTAGTATCTCGGCGGTATGTAAATCATACTGGAATCGCACATAGATAGCGCGCACATTCCGCAGCTCGATCAACTTTAAAACAACATTTTCTTTATAAAAACGCGAATTCATATGAAATTCTCCCTTTGTCACAGTCCTCCTTTCAGCGTTATGACGACCAGCTTATAAGATCCCTGGGAACCCTTTAATTTCGCTGATTCCCGCGACAAGGAGCACGGAGAAGGAGAAAATGCAAGTCTCGGTTAACTGGTAGGTCCGCCGACGCTCGCATACAAAATACAAAATTCTTAACATTTTAATTAAAAGCGTTCAAAATGCCGACCGCACAAAGCCTCGAGGCTCGATTGTTGTCTCGCTCTGACGGCGCCATGATTTATGGTGTACGAATGGGATGGTTTGCAATTTTTTGTTGATATTGTACCAAATGAAAAGTGTCATTTCTGTGACGCACCAAAGGGTATTTTATTAAAGAATGCTGCGTATTTTATTTCGTTTGGTCTCGTTTTGAGTGTAAGTAACAACGGGACTGATGAGATTCTTTATCGCGGCCATTGTTTGTGTTTTATTAAACAAAACTTATAATTACTTTGCCGCAGACAATATATTAGTACCTACCTATTATTGGTACATTATAATACCTTTCTTACTAAGCTTTTACTCATTGTAAAGTAATATCTAGGGATAGTTAAAATTCTATAATTGTAAATATCAAATAATACACTAGCTACTCGTATTTCAAACCGAAAGTTTTAGTTTAGTCTAAATGAAGCTAATCTAAATAGACACGACGAACAAATTAACATAACTACTAATATTACTGAAGCATATTAAGTGCAATATCAGCTAATCTGGCTGTATATCCCGGCTACATGTAAGCCATTACAGCGCCCTAACAACGATATAACAGCGACATAACCAAGTGGCTCACTAAGTCCGTGCCAAATTTGATACTAAATACAGGGACAGTGGCTATTTTTAATACATACTTAATTTTAAAACCGGCAAACCAGTGTTATATTTTTAATCTTTACAATCAACTTTTTTTTTACTATTTCATATTAGAATCAAAACGAAACGTAAACGGTGGCTTAATTTTAAATGTTTACATATAAACCGTAAGGCGTTATGAGTAATTCATAATGGTAAAACGGAGTTCCAGATAAAATAAGAGCCTGAAATTATTTAAATTATAAATCAAAATACGGTACAATCAAAATTTTAATTAAAATGGAATAGCATTGGTATATTTACGTTTCAATCATTTGTCTCAGCTACTTAAAAGATAAACCAGCCGGGTATACGAGTACTTTCACTATAAGTAATCTCGTATTTTCCTGTACGGATAACAGATTACTGAAGCAAATACGCCAAGCACAAAAATGAGATAAAACTCGGCAAAGTCCGCGTGTAAATTATCTGTTTTCTCCCTACGCTGATATGGTCCCCTAGTAAGGCTCTGCCACGATAGCGATTCCTAAATTATGGTTAAGATTTCGAGATTATACGGATTCTCATAGGGTGTTCTATTTTATACCAACGAACTATCTTCCTACTGCACTATATCAGAAAACTTGGAAACTTATACTAAACACCGGATTTCGTTTGCCAAAAGCATTTTACTTTTGAAATTTGGCTACCCTGGTTGCCAAGAGCGCCGGAATGAACAAGTCAGAAACAAAAGTCATAATTGTATCATATTATTTACACGGTTTGAATAAAGTACGAATTATTTTCCGAAGAGCGCCTAAACGCTGCGAGTGTTCTAAATAAATGTCCAACATTGTCAGAAAAAACAGTAATCCGTAATACTCCTGCAGTATTCTTGCCCCGAACGCGTCATGACAAGCATCTGAATTGAAATGACCCGCAAACCCGTGACCGAAAATATAATTATCTCTCTACATTCAGCGGAGACTATTAGATTACGTCCTCACTGCCGTCATTTGAGGCGTTGGATTTAGTAATTCTCAGACGGGCTCAATATTTAACGATAAACACGTCAATCACTTACCGAATTACCCCGAATATTGGAGATAGGCGCCATTATCCTCGATATTACTAAGGAACTGTTTCCATTTGTGTTTCTGTCAGAGGTTTTTTAATTGAGCATTTCCGCGTATTGAGTTCGGAATTATATATCAAATAACTAGAAATTCTGTTTCCTGAAAATATGCATTGTAGCTTTCTGTTTTTATATAACTATTATGCCTATATTTTAAATAACTTAATATACACTCGTATTGTTATAAAACTGAAAATGGCCAGCCTTGAAGAGGTGATTATAGTGTTGGTACTTCAAGTACCTTTGTCGATGCCATGCACTGAACTACTCCGGCCACTCAGGGGCTCCGGTGTAGCAGTAAACAGCCAGAGAGATCTGCAACGAATCCAGGCGCGGAGGTGCCGTCCTTACACACTTAACAAGTTAACTGATCTGTTTTCCCCTAAACTACTTTATTTGTTTAGGCCAGAAAACAAATAGGCACCACGTACGAACTTTCCCTGGGATCGGTTGAAATTGCGTCTACGACTCTTGTATTGTTTTACCGAAAGAACGGTGGGGTATGAACGAAATAATAATGATGTTTTACTTACAACCTACTTGCAAGTTTGCTTCTGTTGCCAGCCTTGAGAATGTCAATGTGGTTATTGTTTCTGCCTTTTATTCAATGTAAGTATCGACATGAAATATAAGATATGGTCATTGATACAATTTGTAGCTATGCCAATTTTCGGATAGATGCTTGAATGGGGTATTACATTGCGTAAACGGGGTACTTGTCGGATTTGTGTTATTGGCCTGATGAATGCACGTTACGGGGCTAAATTACGATATTCTGCGTGTCGGCGGGAGGTTGCATACACCCTCCGCATTAGTTAATTCTAATTGAAGGGAGCCAGTTACCCTGCAGGGAACTTTAGCCCTTCTCTGACGTTGTTTGCACAATATACTAAATTAGCTGTTTCCGTACCGTGTTTTAGAATTTCGATTGCTTTATTGACTTGGGCCTTGCCGGCGTGGGTGTGTCAAATTAAAATTGAAATACACAATTACTCCACTCGGAACATATTTTGTTATTGAAATTAATATAGTACGTAAATTATACAAACTCCTACATTTTCGTAAGATTCTTAAAGTTTATAGCAGCACTTTATTCTGAATACCGAAGCGGATTGGAAAACGTTTAAGTTAATCGACGGCAATGCTAATGTAACACTTGAAAGCATTCTTCGAATAAATATATCATCCTTTAAATAAAATGCGCCTTACAGTTTATATAATTTAACGATCACAAAGGTTACCGTTTATTTTTAATATTGTCAAATGGCACCGGCACAGTTGTCGGACTTTTTATAGTCCCGCTTGGATCATTTGATTGTCAAAAGTGGCTCGCCGTCGAATGCGTCTCAATCAGCCCACAAAGCCGGCAGCCCCGCGGGAGCAGTTCTGGGTGTAGCCCACACCCGTGATGGATGCGATGATTACCTTAATTCCTTTTTTTGCCACGAGGAATCTCCTTGTCTCTTTGTTTGTATTAGGATATCTGAGGAAACACTGTGCGGGATGTGATTTGAAGGGCAAGACGAGATTACGAGCGCGATTATATGTGGTATTAAGTTAAACATAGAAATAAAATAAATAAATATCAGTCCCAAACTAATCTCTAGGCTTGTACTATGGGTACTACACAACGATAAACATGCTTATATACTCGTAGAGAAATACATACTTAACTACATATAAAACATCCACGACTCAGAAACAAATATTCGCGCTCATCCCACAAAAGGACCGCTGGCTTCGGAGGCAGGGTCACTCCCAACTAGGCCAACGTGTCGTCTTATAATCTTTACTAAGAAACAATAATCTAATATATAAAAGTCTCGTGTCACAGTGTTAGTTTCCATACTCCTCCGAAACGGCTTGACCGATTTTTATGAAATTTTATATGCATATTCAGTAGGTCTGAGAATCGGCTACTATCTATTTTTCATACCCCTAAGTGACAAGAAAGAAACAAAAAAATGCAGCGGTCGAAGCCGCTAGCGGGTCGCTAGTGTTTTACAATATAAAGATGTCACAAATAGTCTTAATATTCTTCAAGTTTTGCACGAATTAAAAATGACATTTACCTTTAAGCGTTAATATAACCTTTTTATATAAATGCTTGTATTAAATATGAATATATGCGTTTATAACTTTACTAGTATGTTAATTGTTTACAGAACAATGTAATATTTCTTGATACAAAATTAAAATCGTACCAGGCCGAAAATAATAGACTTCGCGTTCATAGAGTTAATTTAAAAACGTTTCGTATTTTTGTTCGCTAAATTGATTTTCGTACCCAAAATTGATTTCAAACAGAGCCTCGTGTGAACAAGATTAATCAACAACAGTTTGTTTATTCAGGTTTAATGTGAACCCGGCTTTATCGTTATTGGCGACAATAGCTTTGTGTACCTTATGGCGTCGTTTAAGGGCATGGCATACATTAGGTAATTTTACCAAAAGTATTGTAAAATTGTATATTTTTAGGGGTTTAGTAAAAAATAAAACAAAAAACCAAAGCAATTACACCTGCTCCACCCCTGCTGCTCTAGTTAGAAGTTACAATAAAACATTATTTGACACAGTTTTTATTAATATTTAAAACCGGGTGTCGGACCATGTCGGACCATGCTCAGTGTAGGGTTCCGAAGCCGTTAAGTACTTTCTACAAACAAAAATCAACAAGTTATAACTAATTTTCTATTTAAAGTCATTTGGCGCCGTCTTAGATGATTTTAGTAGGTATAAACACTTTAATCGCCTGTATGTCAAAAACCAGTGCATCGTGATACTCGTAGTTTTCTTTTTAATTTCGTTATATGCGCTTACGTTTAAGTTTTTTTCAGATCTTAGTACTTGTAGTTTTGGCTGTAAGGGTGGGGGACACACATGACTATAACAAAAATTTGCGCTTTAGAACTTAATATTTCATAAACGGATTTTTGAAAGACCTGTTCAACGACACTCCACATAGGGTAGCGAGAAAAAAAGCAACCCACTTTAAGTGTAAGGAAGGTAAACTAAAAAAAATATTTTCAACTTTTTATTTTACCACTTTGTTGGCGTGACTAATATGTATATTCAAGCTAAATTACAGCTTTCTAGTACTAAGAGTCTCTGAGCTAGGCTGCGGACGGACAGACGGACGGACTCTAGTTTGACTATGGAACCCTAAAAACGGCTCCAAATCTCGAAACTTTCTTAATTTTGATACAAACGATATAATACATTAGTATTTTTTATTACCACGGCTAAGTCTTCAAAGTATAGCGATACAAAAGATAAAATAAGGCATATTTAAATGCATTTGCGTGCTTTCTCACACACACAAAAAATACCAAGTTGTGTGAAGCACTAGCACAAACCCCATTTAACTTGCAAGCATTTGGAAAGTAGCCATAAAAGTTAAACCAACAAAATACAGCCAAGCGATCTATTAAATGTTTCCCTTTATTATAGAAACCATACAAACAGGAGTAAGCGAGATCGTAGCAATAGCTATCACACGCTACCACACACCGATTACCAGAGACCCCTTTCGCAGCATTAAAGTTTTAGGTACAGAGGTCTAGTCGCGTTGGTTATGTACCACCTCGGTTGGTCTGGTTGGGACAACGTTAATTTAGTTAAAAGGGCACAAAAGAGGCTCACACCCTGTATAGTAGGATAACATTACACGGGACGCGGGCGGAATAACGTTTTCGTGGAGACCGCGCCAAATTAACCGCGCAGAGAGGGAATCTAGAAAAGTTAACACTTTCTGTGCCAAGAACTCTAACGCGAGTACATTTTGTGTATAACTCAGGGAACGTGGCACTGTATTTGTAGCCTAGCTCGAGCCTTGAGATAAGTAGGTACGTGAAGAAATAGCTTTTGTTTATTATGCTAGGCACCTATCCATGACTAGTTGAGAGTAGTGTGAAGGGCCCTACAAGAAAACTATTATTGATTTGGATCGGTAACTATAAAAGGGGCGTGGGTTATACGAGTATGTGCATATTACGGTCATGTTTATGTCTGTTATTAGGGGTTCCGCACTCAACCTACCTAATCGTGAAATAAAAGGTGGTTTAATATGTGTGTGTAACGGTCAAGATAACCCTTCACTGAGCATGCCGCGACATGCTGCGCGCGGTTAATTTTCAACTAAGAATGTTTACAAGTGATACAGTAATTTCAAGCACCATTTCAAGATGTATCTGTTCTAATCACAGGTTCTAATGTACTTGTCAATGTGAAAGGTATTCGTTCACGTTATCAGAATAAATTCGCACCCGGCGTGACCCAAACAGACCGCAACTTGTCCTTTGTTCGGCTGTCATGTAAACGTCGCGTCCACATTGCTTTTATTGTAACCTTTCCCTTTAATAAAACCTCGCTGCGAACTTCTAGCAATGAGAATTTCATCGGACGACGTGACCATTGTCATGTAAATCTGATTTGGAAAGAAATGCAAACTTAGCACGGACGAATGAATATTTCAAATTATGCGACGCTACGCCATTGGTATGGTTTGCATGGGCACCTGCCGACGCTCTTTATGCCTTAGTAATAAAGTTGGAAACGCCTCGGAATTTGGGGGAAGTGTAGCGAAAAATATTGTCCAGAAGCGCTAGGTGGCGCTGCGGGCAGATGCCGAGGGCCACCCGACCTCGGCGAATATTTCATTGCGCAAGGTTGACGGTAAAATAGTCTTATTTTTTGGGTAAACAACTCCAGTGCAGTTTTGTGCAACACGCTATTCTCAAGCGTGCCTGCTGCGCCGAGCGAAGGTATTCAGCGTTTTGTAGATACTTTGGGTCCAGAGGGCGTAGCCTAGATGTAAATACTGCTAAAACATGCTGTTGGTATCCTTAATAAATAAATAAATAAATGAGTTTCTGTTTTGTATCAACTCAAAATATATGTATGTTTGACGCGATCTGTCATCAGCTTACGTTAATCCTATACATTTTGTCGATATTCGAAATCGCTAATTGAGCGTTATGCATCTTGACTAGGGCCTCAGATTTAGTAATTATACGTTCATTTTTGGTATGAAAAGTTATCTTTCTCAGTCTGCTTTAGTACCCATCAATAAGTAAATTGAAATAGCAAGACGCTTACACGTTTACGCACTAGATCTCTACTAGGATATCAGACTTTCGAAAAGTTATAAACTCTTTTGTAGAAAAACTCTTACAAATAGATACGATGTGAAACTGTTGTTTCCTCAGCGAATATTACAAATGAAAAATGAAATTGTGGCAATGTAAGTAAGTAAGCAGCAATGTTCGAGCCGCTATAACGCGGGGCAGATGTGTCGCCGAGTGAGGTGGCAAATGTATCGACAGAACTGTTTTTGATATAATCTATTATGTAAGGTATGCAAAGAAGCACATTCTTGTTTATGATGCTATCGTCTTTTTACGAAAAAGAAATGTAATTATTGCATAAAGTGAATAGAAGATGACAAGTGAAATTTATCACACATACATTACATTTTAGCCTAGGTCTCGATTCCCAGTAAGGGCGAATATTTGTGATGAACGCACGTATTTGTTTCACCTGTTTCGGAGTATTGGGTGTATTCTATGTATATAGTTAAGTACCTATTTATTTATCTATGTATTAAGTATATTTCCGTTGTCTAATGCCCATAGTGCAAGCCAACTATTCGTTCGGGCTAATTTATTTAATTACACACAAAGAAATTGTTTTAATACTATACTAAGAACTTTGGCAACGGCAAAATATAAATAACAATAAAGTTACATGAAATCAACCTTCAATTATTAAAAAACAACTTATTTAAATTTGTGAAAAATCGATCATATATGAATATATCGACAGGTCGATATCGACTGTGCCCCGCCTGAAAACCGTAATAAAATGGCGACTGTAGGCCGGCGGGCGCGAGGGGTGTTTTTAAGTCTTGCCTCCTCCAAACACAAGCCGAATTCTTTATAAATGCAAACGAGACGCCGCTCTACCGCACTGAACAAGAAAGGGAAGGAGAGATGCATTCAAGTTAAAGCTGCGGTTACAGAGAGATACAGCACGTTTTTAGCCTGTGGTTTAAGGGTGGCCTAACTTCCCTGCGAATTGGAGTGGAGTGGAAAAAACAAAGTATTCGAACGCAAAACTTTATTTCACTAAATACAACAATGGTCGCTTTAAGGCAAAGGCTTTTAGTTTAAGCATATAATTCGGCATTTTACTCCGCATTTATAATTGGTCTAGATCTTAATCGGTAGTCCCGAAGTTACTTTGAATGAGCTTATTTAAGACAACTTCCTATTGAGACTTACAAAAGGGATGACTTATTATAAGTTTCAGAACAATTAAAGCGGGGTTGTTTACATAAAATTATAATTGGATTCGAACTACAGGTCTCAAGGAAATAATTTTCTGGGTAATAGGTACCTACTTAACTTCTTGAACGACTAAGGCTTAGTTCATAAGTGCCTAAAAGACTTATTGACATGACGTTTATTACCAAGACGAAACGACTTATTACTTGAATATAAACTCAAACAAAACTCTTTTATTTCCGATCATATCTAAAATGTACTTATATACATTAATGAATACTGTAATGTACTTGATAAAATCAACGCTGCCACGATACCTAGCAAATGATTTAAAATGATCCATAGGTATTATTAATTTATTGGTTAGTCACAATTGTCCTTGTCACTCACCTGCCGCCAACGAGTAAATAGTTCCCATCTCGTAATAATAATCTGAAGAAGTCTGTGTGCGTCTCGTTTCCCAGGAACTTGTGTGTGTCGTCCACTCCTGAAACAAAAGGTATGGTCATATATAGCGCCGATAGATATATAAAAAAAAAGTTGAATTTTGCAAATCTGTATAATGGTTCCTGTACCAGTTGGCTCGGCATGCTACGTCAATGTGTAGAGGGACCACGAGTCACAAGGATACATAATATGTAAATAAATAAATAAATATCAGGGGAAAATCTCACACAAATTGACCTAGTTCCAAACTAAGCTCTAGGCTTGTACTAGACAATGATAAACATACTTATATAGAGAAATACATAGAAAACATCCAACACTCAGGAACAAATAATTGCGCTCATCACACAAATAACTGCCGGGATTTGAACCCAGGTCCACTAGTTTCGAAGGCAGGGTCACCCCAACTAGGCCACAGTGTCGTCAACGTACGTAACCTAAAGAGCGTTAGATAAACCGTTTTTTATGTTTCAATGTGGAGTTACCATCATTTGTGCACAGTTGTACCATAATATATTGTGCATAAAGATAGATAAATAAATAATATATATGTAATACATCAAATCGATAAGTTAATTACTATTTAATGAACCTAACCTAACCATGTTTCTATGCAAACCAAAGTAGATGAAAATATATCGTCGAATTAGTAATAAAACCTTGAATTAAAACCCACGATTTAGCTACTTTCACTGAGGATGCTGGGTCATTCACGAAGTTATTTTAATAACCATCTTAAAGCCAACTTACAAGTTCATTTCATTCGTCTTTAACCCAATTTGCGAATATTGGGTTCACCAGGCATTTGCTGATGAAGGTCGCGTCGGCGCCCTCATTAGCCAATAGATATCAAAGTTTAGTTCAATTCTGATTACCTTATCAAATTCAGATTCCAATCCACTTCACAACTTTTCCAATAACTTGACAGTATGCGAATTATGATGAAAGAAGTCATAACTTAAATTCGTTTACAAAAATTGTCAAATTTTTACCATCATGTTCTTATATTAACCCCTCGTCTGTCTTGATATATCTGTGCTCAAAATTTGGATAGCTATTTGTTATTTCAACTTATTTTGTCGGACTTTGTCATAATCCGAAGAGACTAGAACTTGGTTTTTATTCCACCTCTGACAATATAGTACATTTTATTTTAACTTGGGACTCAGTTCTTGACTTACAAATGGAAAACTTCGGCGGTAAATATCGAGACGATAAGACCATAATTGTGAACGGTAAAAAAAATAAATCACCTAAACTATTAGTTAAAGCGCAAAGAGATTCTTCAGATATTCAGTGTTAGGCACATAGCAAACACCTTTGATTTCGCCCCGCCCAAAAGACTAATATAACATAAAGGCTTTAGGCTTCGCTCGAGAATGAACGGGTTCAGTTATGCGTAAAACAATATTCATAAAACGAACGTTTCCTATTTGTGAAGCATAAAAACTCTGTGAATAAGACGACAAGTAAAACGCTTCGATGGCACGTGCGATAAAATCAAAGATTACTAAAAGGCCCTTTTTTATGACGACAGATTCGTGAGTTTATTCCTTTTTGACACATTGATAGCTCTTCGAAGGCCTCAGACCGGTGATCATAATATCTGCAGCCTCTTTGATATAGCGGCGCGACGAGTGGAGATAAATCTACGTTTCGCATTCGAGGTGAAATATCGTGTGTGAGATATAAGTAACAAAAATTTATAAAGAAAACGTACAGGTATTTTTCTAAGTAGTCCTAAATGCGTGTTCTTTAATTTTATTTAAATCTTGAAACGTTCGTGAGCACTGAGCAACAGGAAATAATATAGGACTGTAACTTTATTTTAGCTAGTCCACATCAAATCTAGTATAAATTGATACTAAATTAATGACAGACCAGTAGAGTAGTGACTATATTGCAGTAAAAATTGATATATTTTAAAACAAAAAATATTTACCCCGAGTCACACCTACGTATTGTTAAGTATTTTGATTCCTAGATCACTTGACTATGAAACTTTGTTGAAGTAACGAAATTAATCAGACAGGGCCGAGATTCTACACGGTAAAAACGATATCGTGTTTGACGTGTTTCCATATTGTCAACGTTTTCATAACTCTTATGTCATTTACAATAATGGCGACTGTGACATAAACGATTCTAAAACACGTCAAACACGATATCGTGTTTGACGTGTTTTATATTCTTTATGACTTGACCGCCAATATTGTCGATGACATAAGAGATATCAAAACGTTGACAATATTTACGGATACACTTTAAATGCGATATCGTTTTTACCATTTAGAATCTCGGCCCAGTAAAAAAGTCTTTTAGGATTTAAATTAGTACTTCTCTGATATAGTGCCATTCCATGGCAGCTTCGGAATCAGATTTGTCGATTTACATATCTCTCAATGTTTAAATTGTTTGAGTTTAATAATTATTCAAAGATGCCATTTATTAAAAAAATATGTCATTTATTAAACGCTAGCAGGGAGAGACTAAATTAAACGCTTTGTCATGTATAACAAAGGAATAGATGAAATATTAAATTTTAAAGTTAAGTGGTTTCTCCCTAATCGTGCTCGGAGGGGACGTTCAAAAAAACTAATTACGAGGATGTCATTAAAATGTATGGTGCCACTCGCGGCACATGAATACCTACTGTCCTCTATGAGTTAGGGTGCCATTGAACAGGGCTATTAACAGCTGGCCCAAAAAATGAAATATTTTAAGGCGTGACCAAGCTTTATTACTTCAATTTAAACAAGGGGCGTATATTGTTCTGCAGAACTATAGTCAAGAGCGATGAAAAAGGGTCACTTAGTACAGAATTTCCATAGAAAGTGTCCCGTTTCCTTGCTCCTGAGTGTATTCGTTATTTTACCAGGTAAATTCAGTATTTTCCATTAAACTATATGAAGTAAACAGAAAGAACATGCATCACCTTAGCGCCTTTTTGATATCGCGATTCGAAAGTGAGGAACCATGTTATTTCGTACGTAATTTTCGTGAAAATGTTACTCGAAGATAAATAAAGAGAAGTATACTCGTGTTACGATTTATACCTGTAATTGAGTGGTAATAGTTAATTACGAACTCCACAATTTCATGTTGAAGTATAATTGAAAAAAAAAAAGCAAAATGATATGTTCTTTCCGTGTACCCTTCATATGTAATTGCAAATGCGATGGGTTCTTGAATGTTACAATCATTAGCAGTAATAATTATGTTAACCAACTTGAATCAAAGCAATCGGACCCGCCTCTACAGCTACAGTCATAGCGTTTCAAATATTGTGAGCACCTTGTTGGATAGTTAATTATTGCAGGGCTGAGACTCTACACGGTAAAAACGATGTTGCCTTTAACGTATTGCCAACGTTTTGATAACTGTTACTTGCTTCATAGTAATGGCGTCCGAGGTAAACACAATACTAAAGTACGTTAACGCAATATCGTTATAATTTAAAAGATTAGAGGCCCAGTGACACACATCACATTGACTTTGGGAGTGCCGTTTCTTATGTAATTTTGTGTGTTACGTATAGATGGGTCATACACACTCTTAAAAACAAAAGTTGTCTCTCCTGTGGTAAATATTTAAGAGTTTGTGTGCATATAAGTTATGTTTTTAAATGATAGGTTTAAAGCAGCCCTGACGGTGTTTTTGCGGGTATGGGCTTAGCCAGAAAATTAGGCCTTAAAAACGTTAACTTTCGCTGTGACCACAGGAATGACGGTAACCTAAATCTGTGTATGACCCAGATGGCGACAGTTGAAGTATCGTTTTTAGAAGTTCCAAGATGTTTGAGGGTCAACTTGTTAACAAAAATGGTATAGTTGAATATACCATACTCAAAGCATCCCTTTTAAGGATTGATTTTGGTGCTCTAATCGCCGCTCCGCTTCTCGCTAATTCTACACACTAAAGCTGTGGCCACATCCCATAGGAGCCATTCGGTCAGCAGCGCGAGCACGTTGTCGCTCGCCGTATTGTGCACCCCGCCTTACAATTTCATAAATCTACCTAAATGCTAATTAGAAAAGCGAATGCTTTGAAATTTCGTTGCAAATTTAATTCGGCGGTGTTATGTTTTGGAGTTATGATAGTTGGAGTTGCGCATCCAGGTTTGAAGGTTTTGCAGATGTTAATAGTTTAACAACGGTGTTGGCTTTAGTTTTCGCGTGAAGCTAATTACGGTAATTTTCAGACGGCTGTTCCACGTGGACATTTTGTGCTGCTGGCTCATTGTGGTCTGCGTATATGTTTTAGGCGTTAGATAAAGAGAGGGTTTTGTAAGCACACGTTTGTGAGTGTTCTTACGTCGTAACGCTGGTAGCGCTCATTTTATGAAGCATGCAATCAGTTTAAAAACGAAGTGTGAAAACCTCAATGCCTATTAACTTTCACGCATTATTTATTGATAACGAGCTAGAACAAAAAGAATTTAAATACGATGTATATTAGAAGGGTTCTTTAGCAAGATTTGGGCATTTATTCTCTTAAACATTGTCTTTTAACACAGCATGACGAGCTTGACCTCGTGGGTATACATTACTGTAATTTTATATTGTAAAAAAGAACATAAATTTTCTGCCAACCATTAGTCAAAATATTTCAAATTATATTTAAGATTTGCTTCTGACCCAATTTATCGGCCACCTCGTCTCAAGACATGCAACCCCGTAAATCGGCGAAGAATAACTAAATCAAATCTATCATATTTTTTTTTCGAATTTTACTTCATCGTAACTTTTCATTATCTTAATCAATAATTACGTAGGGTAGGTTGTTATGTTAAATTGTGAATACTAAAAAAAACTTACAAATACTGCATAATGATATGTTGGTACAGACGGGTACTATAAGCAAGACCAAGTGGCGGAAAATTATCGATGAATTTTCGTAGGATATAGATTGATTTTTCAGTGCCAATTACTCAAGTTTCCGCACAGAATCGAGTCAATATTTAGTTCTTGGTTCTGAATGTGTCAAGATGACAGGACGACATAATCTGTCAGCGAAGTTGTGTGATAAAGCCTTCGAAAAACTCGGAGCAAGTCTCTGCCCCAATCGACTGCGTTATCTCAGGGCTAATGAAATCTTTGAGTTTGTTAAGTCATTACTTTCATTAGCTAATAAGTTGATTGAGCAAGGACAAGCCAGACTAGTGACTACACTTATTAAAGTATTTGTCGGACTTCATAGGCATTAAAATGTGAAGAGGCTCTGTTGTTTACATTACATTCTGAGGATCCATTGAAAACATTAAAACAATTATCAGATCCGTAGAGTTGTGTTTTTGCTGTCAATCGTAGCATTGTGTGCTTTTTAATAGTTATTCTTCGAACTTGGTAATACTTACTGCTTTCATTTAAGCATTATTCTAGTTATAAGTTATAAATACATAACGATGGGTGCATGGCCTTAAATGCCAAGAGTATTTAGTCTTTACAGTCTAGAGTTAAAACATATTGGTTTACCGGTTTTTCCCGACCCTAGCTGCAGAATAATATTTTTCACTGTTCCATCGTGAACGGTCTCATTTCCGGAATAAAAACTAACCTATTCTACTTCTCGTTTTATTAAAAATCCGTTGCTCCTTGACATAAAAGAAGGATAAAGTTTTGGATGCAAAATTAAGCGTAAATTAATTAAACTACATTTCCTGAACGTTTTATAAAGCCCTAATTAAGTCTAATTGAATGACTGAACAGCTCGGCTCGTCTCCATCCGATCGCCGCGTTAAACTTGACTTTTACCGCCCAAACTCGAAGAACACGCATCAAGTCTATCTCCGCCATCTTTACAACTTCTTATTCATACTTGCGACTTTTTATGGGTCTCGAGCAGCGACCGATGAGATTTTTTCCTCTGGAACGACCGAGATAACGCCTTTACGAGAATGGCATCCGATGTCTCGGTGGTTAGTTTCGTTGGAACGGTGTTTACGTAAAGTGTAAATTGTATTTTCTTTTGTGTGGAAATTGATCGCTTAGTGTATCTAACTAAGGTAGGTATTTAATTTTGATATTTTGTACAGAGAATTAGTCTATCTCGAGTATTGACATGATTTTATACAAACACTTGAAAAGGGATAGTTATAGACTAGTTTTTAACCAGGTGAATCAATCTGTACGCTGTCGCTATATGCGCACAAGAGATGTTTACTTCAGTAATTATTTTTAAATGTAAGAGCAATAAATAAGAAGCCACGTCTAATTGCTAAAATCCCGATGCCAGTATACGTTTCCAATCAGGGGGAATCATCATTATCTCCGTATATTGTAAACGTTCTCGATTTTCCCCAAAAAAAATCTCTTTGAGAGGCTTTTACGCAGATGGCAAAAAAGGTAAAGGTAGCCTCGGGAAACCCGAAAGGTTTCAATACCTGTATAATATGAGTCTATGATGAAAAATGGCGGAAACCGGGTGCTTTTAATTTCGTGATGTAGAGCGATACCCAAATTGAATATATATTTAAATCTGTAGAATTCGTACGTATTTTCAAATAGAATCCTTTCAAATGCCTAGAACGTTAAAATACTCCTTAATGTTATTACTTACTCTGTTTACTTATTGTATTTGTAGGTAATAACGAAACAATCTAAACCAAATTTCTAGCAGAAACAAAACACAAACTAAAATATTTTATCGTTAAAAATCTTGTTACCCGCAGCGCTTCAAGAAAACAATAAAAAAAACCGCGAAGGCGAAACGAGCTCGTATCTGTCTTCATTATCTACAGCCTGCTGCAGCGACTACGGGCTACAAGTGGGACTGCGAACGACAAGTCACTACGGTTTAAAACTCTTGCTTTACTCTCCGATAACAAAATAAAAAAGCATTTTCTTTAAGCAAGAATCGACTTGTGGGCATTTAGAACTTTAGACTAAACGATGCGTTAATTTTTGGATTGACCACTGGCTAAAACCCTGATTGAAAGTGCTGTTTAAGGGGGCTTTGGAAATGCTCGGTTAGAGACGTTAATTTTTGCATCATTTCAAACAATATCTTCAACGTGTGAACCTCAATAAGCCTTCTGAAACATCCTAGGAATCATGATAATGATAATGAACGTTACTAATTTTGCTCTACACATGTTTAAATGAAGAAACTTAACTAGTATGAAAGATTAAACTTTACTAAGTTCTTGATATTGGTGTAAAGAAAGGAGCTAGTCCGTAGTAAATTCTAGTTACACATTGTTATAATACAGTAAACAAGGCAAAATAATAGGAACAGGGGCATCGTGAACAAGTGCTCTTGACACCGGGCTCTCCTCAATTTCAATTTGCGTGTGACAGACACCCGCGCGTCACTAGAGCTGCCGAAAGCATTCTTTGTTCGGAAATAATTTAACCATAGCCAACTCTAGTAAAATAACATAAGTAGTAAGATTTTAGAGTTTAATTATTGTTTTTTTACGGTAAGGGGAAGGCACACGAGCCCTCAGGGCATCTGATGGTAAGTGGAATCTGAGACTCAGAGACATTTGAATTCTCAAGACTATAATCTCAAGACTACAATCCTAAGAAGCCTCTAATGCGTTGCCAATCCCTTAGGTCTAAGATGGAATGCCTATAAGCTAGTAATTTCACCGATTGTCTTATGTCCACACCGGATCACAACAATGTAAACATTGCCGCTTAGCGGTTTAGTGGTTTTAAAGGGTGAAGCGAAAAAAAATTTTAATTACAGTTTCATAATTTAGCGTACAGGCAGTAATTACAGAAAAACAACTAGGTTTTGGACGCTTCTAGCTTGGTAGCTTTATAGTATCAGTGGCGGTAGAAACAAGAAAGTCTTTTGTTAAGACAATCAATTTGTAATCCTATCATCCTTTTTGTACCGCATCTGGTGCAACGTAGTTTAAAGATACTTTTAAAGCTTTAATCTTACTTTAATCCATCTATGTGCCGTTTTTCTGACATTCCGTAGTCTTGCAAAAGAGCAAAAAACTTTTGTCGTTAAATTATTTATCCAATCTAGAAATATGATTATAATTTTAAACATCCAGCTCTTACAAACACTGCAAGCTAACCGCATATAATAAAACGGCAAGCGCAAACAATCCGTGGTAACTCCAAAGTCGGCAAAGTACAAAGGCGTGTCTACCAACACAACACGCGATAATATGTCGCGTATATGCAGGTACAGCGCAAGGTAAAGGTAGCTATTGTTGGCACGGCAGGACATTTTGTCCTCGTCCCGGCTCGTTAGCTTTAATGGCCGCGGCTATTCCAAACTGAACGACACTCGTACGTTATCACCTTCTTTTTTCACCCGATTTTGGACGTAGTTTTTTGTGTTTACTATCATGTAGTCTTGGTACTTGTATTGCTTAACGCTCCGTTGAACTGGACTCATTTTGTTTATGTAACGGTTTTTAAAGCGAATCAACCAGATAGTACATTTGCCCGGTTTTTGTTGTGCATTAACTGTGATCCCAGAATTGAGCTTGGTAAGCGAATGCATGTTAAATACTGCCTGAACGCATTTACTTGCACAGTAGGAATATTTTACACGTACGATATGCGTTTTTTTAAATAATTTACTATTTTTTATACGCATTTTACTTTCTACACTTATTACGGCATACAATGAGACTAATCCTAAGTTTACAGACGTCCCAATATTAAGCTTCAAATTATAAGTCTGAAAATGATACGGCCTTCGTAAGTCGACCATTAGCCGACTTGTAAACTACAATATGGCGGCCAAAACCTATTCGATAGGATATCATATTACAACGACCGTAGTCGAGAATCTCTACTAGCAATAACATAATATTTAATGGCGTCGCAAGACAAACTTTTTACGTATTCTTGTGGATTTTTATACTTTTATTTATATGCCTGTAAGCTGGGTGTATTTTCCCCTTTAATTGGGTTCAGAATATTGTTTGCTGTATTTATAGTAACGTTTTGTTTGGGTCCTTTTACGAGAAGTTCAATAGGAATTATTTATAATGATGTGCTCGTGAACGTGTCGTCTAAGTAGACATCTTTGTTGCCAAGGTGAGCGGGTGTTCAATTAATTATTAAGTGTATATAGTGTTGAGAACGAGGATTTGTCCCTTAGCAAAAGCTGTGTCAAATGTCAAACTTACTTAACAAAATAAATGAAACGTTTCTATTTAGGGATGATTAATAATCTTTTGTCACACCTTACGCTTTATCTACAGTTTGTTTTTGTACTGTATATAAAATGTGAGAGACCTTACCTCTCATAGCTAGATTATTCTTTTTGCACTTATATGGTATTTTACAGTGCACTGAATACCTTTTAAGGGCCCTTTAAATATTATATAATAACGTATAGTTCTCTATTGTTATAATTGTATTACACCACTGGAATAGAATTTAGTTGGTAACTTACACAAAACCGACCAGGTCCACAATGTGCCTCAGTCGGCACCACTGTTGCATAGTACAAGTTTGGGTAGCATTTCAAATGATTTTGTGATGAGTTGCGTTATGAAACCAGTGGTGGCTCCCCCTAAGGCCGCAATATTGTTCTACAAGAGACCTAGATTAAGACTGCTTTACAATGTAGGTAAGTACACTAGGAAACGCCCACGTAACTGTTTGGTACGCACAAATAAAACCCTAATCCTTTTAATGGCTAAATTACAAAAAAAAAAGATATCTTTTAGGTTTATATAATCTTATCACTACATAGTATAAAACAAAGTTGATTCCCGCTGTCTGTCTGTTCCTATGTATGCTTAGATCTTTAAAACCACGCAACGGATTTTGATGCGGTTTTTTTTTAAATAGATAGAGTGATTCAAGAAAAAGTTTTATATGGAGGGCGGGTCGCTAGTTATTTACATAAATAAAAAATAATCGCCGAAATGCATATACGCGTATAACTTCCAAGCGACTGCACCGAATTGGATGATTCTTTATTGTTGTGTTCCTTATTGACGGGACAAGGTTTGTACATAAAAAGGGCCGAAAATTTCACTCACAAAAACTTGAACTACAGCCCAACGCTGCTAACTAGAAGGAGTCATAATGTTGCCACATTTTTTCAATAAAATCAGTATTTGCCACACGTCATTTAAGAAAACAATCCCTATGCTGTACAAGAAACTTAATAAAGAATTACAATTGCCCCTAAAGTTATATATGAGTGCAAACAAAATAAAATGAGGAGACAGAGTAGATATTATGATCCTTAAAATAAAAAACACATGCACACACACACGCCCACGCGCACACGCACACACAAACACACACACATATACAAAAGTTTTTAATTGTATACTTTCAGATTCTATTCCTTTTTCTCTTTTTTTAAATCTCAACTAGATTTAAAAAAAGAGAAAATTCTTTGAATGTAATTCATTGTTTTAATAAAAACGTGTAACTTATACTATAGAAGAGCGGGGTTTCCTGGCAGAGGTTTATGAGACCCCACCCATGGATGTGATGTTATGGAAGCCGATACAATTACATATATTTCTACTTCTATTATTTATATTTCTACTAACATGTGATATAGGCCAAAGCCCCAAATAATTATCTGTGCTGCTATTGCGTTTGAAATCATTCTACCCGTTAATAATAACGGTTATTTGGCATAGTTCACAGGAATATTAGCGTTGAGTCGGAGTTAGACTAAGGCAAATATCTTAGCTCGCCGTGTCGGTTGCATTCACCTGCAGTCGGGAGAGTTAGACAGTAGCTGCATTCGGGCGCATTCAGGTTCTGTGCCGCATAATAACTTCTAAGAGCTGTATTAAGCCAATAACTAGAGCCAGAATGAAGCTAGAATTAAGTTTGAATAACAACTTCGGTTTCGGGACTAATAAAACAACCCGTCCGTAAACATCTTAGGCTGTTTGCGCAAAATGTGGTTACAGAATTATCATGAAGTATTTTTAGAGTTGTTGGTATTTCTGTAGCTCTGCCTACCCCCACTCTGGTAATGAAAGCGTGATGTTATGTATGTATGACTAAGAAATTGATAAGAGTAATCAAGAAAAAAGTTATCTATATCTGCTTCCGACTTTGTCCATACAAATCGTTCAAATGAAAGCGTCAGGTCGCTATATTGTTTTACCCGAAATCAAATGTACCTTGTTCTAAAATCATTTTTAAACAAAATGGAACCGCAATAATCATAATTTGACGCGGCGAATATTTTCTCTCATAAAATATAGTAAGAAATATCGTTAGAAGTGAAAATATCAGGCGTAATTTACCCGGCTCGGATCGCCAGGAGTAGCTCAGGACTGTTGTACAGTCGAGTTCTTAAATATATATGTAAACTTTTGCACCTTATTGCAATGGAATTAGGTGTCAACGTGTATACATATCTGGGAACACGACTGTGCCTAACGTTGGTTTTTATGGTCTACTCTAGGACCATCCTAGAGTAGACCATAAAAAAGCGGACTGTGGCGACTGTTAGTAAAGCATAGTAGGTAAAGCATAGGTCAAGTGCGAGTCGAACTCGCGCACCGAGAGTTCCTTACAAACTTTTAATAATGTAAAATTGTATTGTGGGACAAACTTGACTTTGCCTTGAAAAACTGTTGTCTCCATACATCGACATAGGTCGCAATTAATTTACCAACTGCAAATATTAGCGATCGCAAAAAATAATAACTGCGGTGTAGTAAATTAACGACTATAGGATTTTCCCTTTACTTGTGCTGCGAGACCTTCCGTCTTGCCTAATTTCAGGATTCTAGGTCTATGGGAAGTACCCTATATAGTATGATTCTCTTGAGAGTGTCGAAATATAACCTATATTTTTTGCAGCATAATCGGCTGTATCTTTTTTGTTTATTTTCACAGCTACAAGGGACTTTAAATTTGAGTTTATGGTTTTAATTTAAACTCGATACCTCTTCCACGCGTTCTAGAGATAAAGGGTCTTGACCTACAGACGGACGGATGGACAACTATCCATATATAAGTGATCCTATAAGGGTTTCGTTGTTTCCTTTTGACGCAAGGAACCTTAAAAACAGATAAGGACGTCTATACTACATACTCGTATATGTGTTAGGTTAGACGATTATCCTAACAAAAACGAGACCGAAGACCCGTAGGATGCTGAAGTTAAACTATATATTCAGCCGTTGTTATTTCTTTCTTAGTTACTAAATAAATTTTACTCTGCTTTTATAAACTAAACTTCGGTTTAATTGTCCGTGGTTCTCATAAATCTAAGAATAAAACTGGTTAGAAGCCTAAATAAACGAAGTACGCTAACCCTACATTACATTTAAACTTACTTAAAAAACCTACCTATACACCGTGTTTTTTTTGATTTACGATAACTTTAAGGGCACGTTCTTCAAGTCAAATTAAGCTAATTTCCCGAAGACAGACATATGATAACTCGTACGGTTATAAAGATATTCAATTATTAAAATTAATCAGTTAATCACGTTAAACTAATGTAAAAGGCTCTTAATTGATACCTAACAATTTTCTTTTAATTACCTATTATGAGTAAAGAGTTTTCAATTGTTAGGTCGTGCACCTGTCAAGTGTTATCTTTACTTGTGTGTGTGTATGTCACGCTGACTTGACGTATTTGACACTGACTATGAGTTAACTCTAAAGACCCTTTTAGAATGATTGAAGACACAACATTTAATTACTTTGTTCTAAACATTTTTTTTATTTTTTTTTGCAATATTTTAAAATCTAGTGTACCACGTAGTTTCTATACGTGTACCTAACAATATGCCGAAGTTATCGTAAATAAAAAAAAACACGGTGTAGAGTAAAACATACATTTCCAGGAAACAACCAGTATCAAGTATATAATATATAGCGAAACATTACATGTCAGGAACACATCCTTAATGAGATTTTGATGCGACATTATAAACCGTGCGATATAAGGTTATGGTTCATAATGGCATGGCGTGGAATTTGTCTTTTATATTTCGCATTTAGTTGTACAGGTTGAAGCAGATTGTGATACGTTTTTGATTTACTTTGTAATAGCAACTCGCCCTAGACGACATTACCTATATTAAAAATGTACTGCTTCTCATCATGAGCATATACTTTTAATTTTGACTTATAATGCAAACTTAAGTTGTAATTTGTGTTATGAAATAAATAATCTAACTTAAAAACCAACATTGTCTTTAGGACTGTAATACTAACAATATATCTGAACAATACATTAAAATTTCAAAGCTTAACAGCTTATAAAATTTCTCAAGATACTAAGCGTCAATAATAAATATTTAATCTTTTCAGTATCAAAGACAAGATTATACTTCAAAAATAAATATAAGGGTAATAGAAACATTTTTCTCGTAATTCCAATCAAAGAAGTCTGTCAATCTATCGATACTGAGGCAAATTACAAATCGGTTTTTGAAAACCACTCTTAAATATATTGGAAATCTCTATTTAATTATATTCTCCTCCTTTATCAAGTTTAATTAGCGTCACCTAGCGGGCTTCGGTTCTGTGAAGCGATTTGATGATTTGACGAAAATAAACGTTTAGAAATGTGGGTTCGTGGGACAAGTCGCTTTTATTAACAACTAATTAAAAATCAATTACTACCGAAATTATAATTTCGAGTTTATTATTATCAGCATTATAGACAGTATTTATCAATATTTTTAGGTAAACTTAGAGTTTGTGATGCGGCCAAAAATTTCTTAACACGCTCTTTAGCACGCTATAACTTTTCCCTCGGGAACTGTCCGATTTTCTAGTATTTAAATTACTCTTCGCGTATACTTTTATCAATCTCTCAAGAGCTAGCTGGAAAAGGTCGATTAAAAGTTTCACTTTCATAAACTTTTTATCTTTATTGTATTGTTTTTGTTTTTCTTTGTGCGATAAAGTGTTTACATTCAGTTAAAACAATAAATCTTTAAAACATATAAAACAAATAAAGTATATTCATAGACAACGAAATAAAATTAACATTCATAACTTACAAACAAAGGGAGTTAAACGGAAAAAAGAAAGGAACCGGTGCGGAAAATTTGTTTAGGTCGAAGTCCTGAGTGGAAGGGGATTATGTAAGTTTCAAGTTAGGTGGCACCGATTTAATTTCCTGTGCACCGCTGCACTGGCACCGCCTAACCCTACTTTACTTGGCGAGTTGGCGACGAATAAGAATGCATTCAAAGGTACTGAATTTATGAATCGACGTTCGTTTTAAATCTGAATTAGATTAGTCGTTTAGATTTAACAAAGTGTTGATACTTAATGATCATATTTACCGTTAAATTCTGGATTTTTGAATTAAGAAAGTTTTGTTTACCTACTTGTGTTGGTTAATTTTTACAATTGATTGAGCTTTTTGAAAATGTGAACTAAACCGATTGTAAAATTAAACAGGGGCGTTATTATGAAATAGCTATGCAGTTCAGTTTACACTCAGCAAAAAGGACAGAGCCATATAACTGCTATTATAGCTCTGTCCTTTACGGTCGCCGTAAAGTCAACTGCATAGCCACGCCATAATAACCCCAAAACAAATCGTTAAGACAAATCGACTGTAGCATTTTTAAAACTGTACTTTCTGGGCCGGACATTTTTTTAGCATAAATATTCAATAGCGTGAAGTACAAATGTATAAGTAAAATACTGGTAATTTGAGAAAACAAGTGCCGCCCGTGCAATAACAGTTAATGTTTGGGGTTAAGCGATGCAGCCATTAATGCAACATTTAAAGTACATTTGGAAAGTTACGTGCAACATTTAATTTAGAAAGAGTCGGTGGAAAATAGAGCTCTTAGCACCAGATAATAGCCACCTAGAGTTTGATTATCTTCGTAAAAGTATAATATTTTTTTAAATCTATCTGTTGCCGTGCGATGATCGCGAAAAAACTTGTGAATAGTTCGACGGAAATTAATAAAAAAATGGTGTGATCGTAATTGTCAGGAGAAAATTCATATAAAATAACACCCAAGCGACAGGGTAGAATAGTACCACTGTCTTCCCGTAGTGTCGTAAGAGGCAACTAAGGGAATAAAGGCTTGTAGTACTTTTAAGCGATGGGGTTGCAACCTGCTGCTGCAAATAGGGGCCACAGAAAATGAAAAAGGCCACGGCATCATGCTGAGTGGTACCCTATTTGACACTATTTGATACTATCTTACTTCTTTTTTGTTTTGTTGTTTTATTTTTTCATGTTGTATATGTATTGTGTCAAATATTGTCAGTAAAATTATTTCTTTTCTATTCTGTCACTGGTAAACATTTTAGTGGTTACTGAATTATCAAAATCAAGTTAAGAGTTGTTGGTGTTTTGTAGCTCTGCCTACCGCACTCTGGGAATGAAGGCGTGACGTTATGTATGTATGTTAAAAGGAAAAATACTTGTTGGTGTACGGGTACTCGAATAGGCAGCTTTACTTAGAGTATAGTCGCGTATATACAGTGAAAGAGGGCTTTAAATTTTTCTCAGGGGCTTTATTCTATTTGGTATAACCATATTGTTTTTGACATGCGTATTGGCACAGTTATGATAGCACTCATTTACTTGACGAAGACAGCAACCGAGTTAAAATAAATAGGGTAGCATGTCAAAAGGAATATCGTTTACCGAGTGAAATGGAGCCTCTGATTCGGGTAGTCGGTTAGTCTCGCAAATAAGAGCAATAGAGAGAGAGAGAGAGAGAGGTACAACAACAATGGCCTTTTTAAGAGATACTGTAAATCAGCTGCTTTATCATCTAACTTCATATAAATATGACTGAAGACCAAAATATTAAGCGTATATACAAATAACGAAGGCGATAAAGGTTCTGTTGTACGACGAGAAGTATACTTTCAATTTTATGGTTAACTTTAGTCGCACAACGGAAAAGATTCATAGAAAATAAATTTGCGTGAGTTAGCATGCCCAGCTTTTCGGACCTTATTCATAATTGTTTATGGTCAAGGTGACACCGCCTGACTTCATATATAGGATGTACCCCAAATGGACCTAGCACCACTATTCAACCGTGAAGTGGCAACCAAAGATGCCGTGAGTGCCTGAGAGTCCGCAGCCGTATACATATTTACGTGTAAACGGAAAGGCAGAATGGTCCCTAGTGGACAGATATGGATGCGTTTCCGCCGCCAGCGGGCGAGCCGCTCGATTAATCTTGCACCTACCTTTATACCGTTTATGTATTCCTGGTATTGCATTCAGTATGATTTTGGAAATACAGGTCCGAAGAAAGGAATTAGGTAAAAAGACAGCAGTGTTTGAGCGTCATTGTACACACAGAAAAGGAGGCGCGTTTTTAACAATGTTGTGAGGAGATGCCTATCAAAAAATCCTAAATCAAGGATTTCCATGATTTTTGAATATGTGGTTATTATAAAACTAGGTTTATACGTTTCCATTTGCTTTTTTAAATTTGTTTTTGTTTTTTTTTATATGGTCATACCTTTATCTACACCATATTCAAAAAGCCTGTCAAGTGCGAGTCGCACTCGCGCACCGAGGGTTCCATACAAACTTATAAGAATGTAAAATTGTATTGAGGGACAAACTTGACTTTGCCGTTGAAAAACTGTTGTCTCCATACATCGACACAGGTCGCAAATAGTTTACGAACAATCGCAAAAAATATGTTATGGTACAAGAAATTAAAGATTTTTGTTTTTTTTTCCCTTACTTGGGCTGTAAGACCTTCCTTCTTGCCAAATTTCAGGATCTATGAAAATGTGTATTTTTATAAATTTTATAAACTTAGGAGTATAATAGTTTTAATTTTAACTCGATACTTTCAAGCATTCCCAAGATCAAGGATCTTGACAGACAGATGGACGGACGGACAACAAGGTGGTTCTATAAGGGTTCCATTTTGTCCTTTTGAGGTACGGAACCCTAAAAATCATGAAAATCGAATTAGAACCCGTTACCGTATTGTGTATGGAAATTTTCTGCTATATAATGGTCTTTTTCCTGCGATCTACTCGTAGTAGTTCATTAACATAGAAAAACGTTACATTAAAACTTTAGTTAAAGTGACAAGGTTTAAAAGTGATCACTTACGTACTTTTGAAATTACTGTGCAATGCTAGTTATTTTTTTATATTATCCAATTGAAAAAAAAATGATGAATAGGTTTATAATAAAACTAAAAGTTTGTTAGGATGTTTGGATTTTGATGAAGTTTTGCTACGCGGGAAAAAACATACAATACTTAATATCCTGGGAAATTTGTCAGTAGCTCTAGCAGCTTAATCGTACATCGAGATCTACACGGACGAAGTCGCGGGCGCATCGCTAGTATGCAAATAATGGTGCATTTCTCAAACAACGAGCATATTTCACGCTGTCACGTGTCCATTGCCCAGTGACGTGCGATGCACAGCAATGCACAGCGATGCGTTTGACACTGGTCAGGCGCAGCGCGCCGTTCTAGTTAAGAACGACATAAGGGTCTATTTTAAAAATCGAAGTTTGATGTTACGGTATATTCGTCCTTATCTCTGGATTTAGTCACGAATGAAGTAAGCTTTGTGGTTACTATTCTAACTGGGCATAAATTTGACGTTCTCTAAAGCATAATGTTATAAAAGTTTTCTAAATTGAAATATTTTGCATTGTATTTTGTCTAGCTACAATTCGACTGTTCAAAAAATGTCAAAGCCAGTAATGACAAGAATAGATAAGTAGGTCCCGTATCGGTAGTGTAATGTACCTAAACAAATTATACGGTTTTGGCTGGTTCGTAAGTAAATTAGTTTGCTAATGGGGGAAAGAACACAGCAACTTTAAACTTTAACAGCAACTTAAATCTAATGCAAAAGTTTTGATTATTGAACTATATTTACTTAGTACACAAGATAATCAAATTGTCAAATATTATGTTAAATTTTACAAATCTAGATTGGTCATGTATTTACTAAATATAAACATAAGATGAACAAACACACAACGCCTATTTGGATTGTCTTCACATGTATTCAACGAGACAATCGCTCAGTTATAAATTTAATATTTCTCCCGACAGCTTGATCCTCCACTAACGTTCTGAGACAGTTTATAATTAAATAGCGCGTGTGTTTGTCGTTTTAAGTCTCCAATCCATCTCGCTATCGCGTGATTTACGATCGTGAGATATGACTTGGCAGAGATTAAGGAGCACTATCCCCAGGACTTGAGATGGTTTTAATGTGTAGATGTGCAAGAAAAATGAGGGACCGTGTTTCATGAAAAATTAATCTTTGTCATCGGGCGTATGTTATCAGATTTTTCTGTTTACTGTTATGAGTCATGAGCGTATAGAATAAGTTGTTTATATAGAATTTTCGCTGTTAGGAAGTGCCGACGTTGATCGACGCATCAACCAGGCCCCGGGTACCGCAAACAACAAAAAGAAAACAGGCTCTGGATACACTTTGTGCGAGTTTTTCTATAAAATAATTTATCAAATCGCTACGACTAGCAGGGCAAACTTTTGAATCGGACGGATTTAAAAGTTGGAGACTTCTCGATATCTATCGAAGAGTGGCGGGCAAACTTATTTTGTAAGGAAAATGCATTGTAAGAGATAGTATCGGATGGTGCAAAGTGGTTTGCGGAGTCGGCGTGTTGCGGGCGAGGGGAGGGGGGGGGGGAGGCTGAGCTGTCATTTGCAGCAACTTCTGAGGCAGAGTTGTCGAGTTACACAAGTTGTCACCAGCCTTTATCTTGTGTTAGCGATCTTGCACTTCTTTAGTGGAGGCAAGAGTAAACGGGCATTTTGATTAGCGTCAGGCCTCTGTAGAGCGAGATACAGGGATAATAATTAATATGTTTACATACCGCTTGTGTCGATACTGAACTTACATTGTTATATGTGCCTTATTTAAGATGACTCTGTATTTCAGGTATTATTGTTTATTATATAATCATATACACTTATCATTTAACATATACACAATGGGTCTCAATACCTACGAAGTTAAACTAATAAAGTCTTATAAAGGGTGACTTCAAATTGGTAATACAAAACCAATGTTTTACACACATTTCCCCTAAACTTAGCCCCTCAATTAAGTCTCATACTTTTAAAATAATCAGAAGTATTTAGTTTTTATTTTTAAATTATCCCATTTTTGTTGGCTTAACATGGTTATCCTACCATAATAATTTACAAAGAAGTTTAAAGAATTTCAAATGAACACTCCTCTTTGGTTATCCATCACCTGTCGCAATTTATGAAGAAAACGTGTTTTGATTAGTAATTGTCACTTATCAAAGAAAATAAGATTGTATTGTAAATGTAGTGTAACCACACTTTGGGACTTTAATTATTTGTTTTGTTCGAAAATTAGCATTAATTAAATATAGTTAATTTTAACAAAGTGGTTAATGTATTATACTGTGTGGCATTAACTAAGCCACAATCAAGTGTTTTGTATTACCAATTTGAAGTCACCCTGTATACTCTACTTACTCTTATATACTAATTTTTACTAACTTGTGCATAACATAAAGTTACATAGGTGTTACATAGCGAGCGAGGTGATCAGATATCTAAAAGTACTGACTTGTTACTCCCACTAAAGCACTATTTCTTGAAACCGAAACCGAAACATCAGAAACCGTAGGTGTAACCCGATATGTAGAGTAAAGACCTTGGGAAAGTTTCGATAACAGCAAAAATACCTACATGGCAATAAAGTACATAGACACTAATACTTAGCTCATTGTTGGCTTTGTCATTTTGTTTTCTGATTAATAAATGTATTTTTTTTAAAGTTGTTACAACATCTGCAACATCTATTCATCAAAAATCAAAACCTAATTCCAAATATTCAACACTAGACTATAGTTCCCGGCCGATAAGAAGTCAATCCTGACACCTGTCATCGCAGTACCATTTATAGCCTATTCTTAGGTTTGAGGTTATAATTTGTACTGGAATGACAGGTGCCGGGCACTATAGTGACTCGGTGACCCGATTTCGCCATATAATTTATCGCTCTCAGAACCACCGTCTTCAATTATAAATCTTTCAGTCTGGGGTACTCTTAGGTCGGCATTACAACTGTCAGTTTTGGGACTCAAGAGTGAGCGGCAAATATCTGCATCTCAGTCTTGCAGCATATAGCTTCGTTTCAAAACTTACAGTACCTAATAACTTACAGGTGACATGGCGGCCTTACAGCCGGTTCGTATATTCAAACCGCGGATAGAAAATTTGCATATTTTGTACGTGGCAACTGTCAAAATTTGCCTCAAAGTAACCTAATCTATCCGCGGTTTTAATATAGGAACCGGACATTAGAGGACTTTCTTTCCATCCATTGTTGAGAATTATTTGGCTGAGTTGCATACAAAATCACGATTCACGCAGCGTTGTTAACTATTTTTGACATACAATGACTTTTAACTTGTGACAAACTACCGTTGCCAAAGAAATCGTGCACTCAATTCTACTCGGTAAACCAGTTTGCTTTTGGCATGTTTTTGTTTTTAATTTGGTCGCAATTACTGTCAAGTATATAAAAGCTATCGCAACATTAACAATACGATAACATGGCAGCAATATAGTTTTCCTGAGTGGAATATAGCCCCAGTACGACTAAAGGGCTGTACCTACGTTCACTTTTGATTTATACATTGTTTAATTGACATAAAAGGTCACATGTGCCAACTAAACAAGATACTATAATGTTATTAGCTATGATACTAGTGTCAGCTGTTGATTTAGCTAGTCCATTTAGAGAATTATGTCCTCGAGATAATGCAGTACAATGCAGGCCATTAATATTGAGTTAACATCGCTCTGAGGTTAAGTATGACGACAGATTTTGGATGCATTATAATGTTCAATGCGCATACTTTTGAATTTGGAATATAGTAAATCACCAATTTTTAAATTGGAACCGTTTCAATAGAAATCAACTTTGTCGTCAAACAATTGAACTAACACGTTACGTGATAGTAAAAAAAAAACAAGAAGTGCGTAGGTGATTAAAATCTGTCATAATAATGTTTCGAATAATGATTATTGTAATTATTTTTAACGAAGCTGGCTTAAATACTACTTCATTGTACATCCGTAAGTGTGTTTGCACCTTCAACATTACTACACACTATTAGTCTAACATAGTCTCTAACTACGTTGATGACTAATTCGATAACGTTTCATCACTTTCGACGTACTAGAAAAAAGATAATCGCAAGTTACTCGATCGATGTTTCTGACCCTATCTTATCTTGGAGCGGAAGTACAAAATGGCGGCGAGTGGCCGACATGGATGCACTTCCGGTGCAGCGTTGTCCGCTGGGGTACAATTAATCTTGTGTACGTAGGTACTTATTTTGTTGGGAGAAGTTCCACCGCCTGATTACGGCAAAGTTGGACGATATCGAATTACGATGGAGCGATTCTGTGTAGATTAGTGACGGGCAAGGATATATTCTCTAACATAGAACCAAATTTAGAAAACATTTTATTCCCATCCAAGGATGACTTCCACCAAACGGCTCGCACCGCATAGGATCGGAAAGGATACGAACGGATGCGGTGACAGCCGATCGCGTGGATCGCGTCGATTAAAATTATTATTGTCTATTTATTACGGCACCAATCGCGCGTCGCAGCCTACTTTCGGCTTCGATCGCGTGTCGCGGATGACCCCCGCGGTCAAGCTGCTGTACCTATTTATTTTAAATACCATAGAAAAGTCAATTCAAATGCTTTTGCTTTTTAACTCTTTAAAAACTCTAACATGACTTAAATGTTTATTCAATGCTCACAAAAGTTATCACCGCGTATGATAAAAATTGTGCGAAATCGCCGCGGATTCCAGAATAGGGCTTCGCGCCGGGCCCCGGGCGCTGCATTCGACGCCTCGTTTTGTTCTATCTGATTGTTGCTTTGTGATTTCCTATCTTCCCGAATTAAGCGTTGATTCATTGCGCTGAGACAACTTTAAACTTTATGTTACTTGCCACAGTTAAAATTGACAACACTTAATTTTGTGTGTGTTATTCACGATTCCCTCGTTATTTCTAAATTGTTTCTATAGTTCTTTTTGGATATTTAATAAATAATAATAATAAATATCACGAGCCAATGTCACACAAATTGTCCTAGTTACATAGAGAAATATATACTTAAATACATAGAAAACATCCAAGACTCAGGAGCAAATACCGGGATTCGAACCTGGGACCGCTAGCATCGTAGGCAGGGTCACTACCAACTAGGCTAACGTGTCTTCATAAATATTTGATTGGTAAAGTCAATGATGAATTTCGACTACCCGATATGACAATCCTTAGAAAGTTGGTACATATGTATTAAACAAACAAATAGAGTGCTATATTTTTATGAAGTAAGTTCGTACCTATCTTGTTTTATCAGTTAGTTTTCAATTAATAAGTATAAACTTATACTTATTAATAAAGCAAGAGAACAAACTTATCTGACTAGACTCAATGTATTAACTAAATCTCAATCTAATGACAGAACTTAAAAGCCTCAATGCGTGAAGCGCTTTTTAGATATAAACATGTGTGTACCTATATTTAGATCTTAGACTTACTGTCTGTGCACTCCGGAACAAAGGTAAATTAACATTTTAATAAACACAAAGTTCCTTAAGTAGCTTTATTAACATACATAGCGTTGTTTATTTAGAACCTTTTCGTCTTCATCTCAGCTGTATTAAGACCGCAGTTGCATAATCCATGAGGCTGCAGCGTGCGCTGGTGTTACGCGGTGCATGAGGCTCTTAGGTGCTTGTAATACGGGCTCAGCATTGGGCCCAATGTTTGTAAGACGTTTGCCAAATGCGCCAAGTGTACTATTTTTAAAGGCGACCTCGTATATAACGTTTAAAATTTTGATATGTTGCGTACTAAAATAGGCTGCACTTAGCTTTAATGACTTTGTACATCCTCGTGAGGCCCACAATACCAGAAACAGGGAGATTGTTTTTAATGGGAATTAGAATCTACCAAGAAGTTCAATTACCTTTGTTCTTAAATGCCATTTTCAATTTTGAGATGAATTAAAACGATCTTTTTACTCCTTAAAATAAAGTTAAAACTAAATTACCTTGATTATGTATATACCTCCGAAGGAACGTCGGGTCTCACGAGGATATATTTGGTATTATAATTATATCCCTATCTTAAGTATTAAGTAATTAATCTGTTGTGTAATACCCAGGGCTAAAAGTGTTATGAAAAACTAAACATACGAATAATAATGACACGAAAAATATGACTTAAATATTTTTTATGTTTTTAAAATATATAATGTTGGATGAATTAGTTGAAACTCTGTATTTCGGAGAATACTTAAATATAAAAGTACTGAAATTAAGATTGCAATATTTTTTTATTGCATTTCATTAAATTAAACTGCATACACAGCTTTAAACTCTACCTGTAAAGTATAAGTTGTATATTATCCAGGTAGGTACTTTATATTAATTCCACCTGCAATTCATACACTAAGGGGTTCAGACGCGCCATATTTATTTACACAAATAAATCCCGTCTTCATACCGGCTGCACCAGGAAATTAAAATCAGTGCCAGCTGGGAATAATGAGATTCTACCCCACCCCCACCTGCGGAATGTTTCTTGTTAAATTAAAGTTCAAAGATGTTTAATTTGGCGTAAAAATGTTTAGTGGATGGCAGCGGTAAGTTATATTTGCATCGCTAGATAATGTGTGCATGGTACGACACGACGCGTTAGCCTAGTTGGTAGTAATCCCGGTAAGGGCGGATATTAGTGTGATGTGCGCGAGTATTTGTCCCTGTGTCTTGTGTGTTTTCTATATATTGTTTAAGTACGTATTTCTCTATATAAAGTAAGTTTATCGTTGTCTAGTACCCATAGTACACGCTTAGAGCTTAGTTTGGGTCTAAGTCAATTTGTGTGACATTGTCACAGATATTTATTTATTTATTTTATTCATATTTATAAAGAAGGTACCTAACTGAAATGTAGAAGTCAAACCATTATATACTCTATTGATAACCATATAAAATTTAAAAAGCTTATACTATTACTATGCAGTTAGCTACTTACCTCCTTTGGCAGGTATAACGTCGTTATGTCAGTGCAGTTAACTTGCAACGTGTTTAGGATATTTCTCATTTCTGTTTGTTGTTTTTTGAATTCCAGGATTTGTTCGACTCATTAAAACTATATCGATTTTACACGACATGTTATAGTATTGTTTTAAACTCGGCGGCACATTGCTGTTACGGGTACACTTCGACCTCTTTAGGATCTTTTGTTCAATTAGCAATTACCCTCTAACACACCCAGAGCTGTTCGAATATGCAGGATTCCTCACGATGTTTTTCCATTGAAAAAAACTCATTGGTATATGGTGATCGCGGGGGTTTGGACTCGGTACCTTACGATCAGGAGTCGACCCCCTAGGCCTTAGACTACCAACGGTCTCCGCCATTACTGTTTAATAAGTAGGAGATATCATAACGTTGACAATATGATAATATGCCTTAATCAATATGGTTTTACCGAGTTGAAGACAGTCCCTCGTTTTTAACATGGAATTCTATACGACATACGACACAAAGCATTATGAGATATACTCAGGCAGCTTAATATTGAAGGAAAGAAAGAAAGAAAATTATTTGTCACAACAATAACATAAAAATACATTAAAAAAGAGGAAAAAAATAAAATAAAAAGATGACATTAACTAGAGCAATTGTTGCGAAAACGGTCCCATCTCACCATGTTATCACTTATTATGACTAACGGTGTAAATCTATGCTTCCTGGTGCGTAGAACATTATCGATTAAAAAGACGTTTAGCTCAATGTTATTGTTTACGGTTTATCGATCATGTAAATGGAGTAATTAAACTAAAACATCCGTTTAGTAGTTTGTGAATTTTGCTCTAATCAATTGAAATGAACAAAGCCGTAGTTGACGTAAAGCCACTTTATGACATCTTACTTAAATATTGAGTTTAAGCTTGCATCTTTATGGTGTTTCCTTTTATATCCCACGAGAAAATACTTTTATAGTCTTGCGTTATGGTCTGTAAAGTAGAAATTTATAGAGAGCTAATATTAACCGGGTTATGTTGTGCAATCACAATTATTATATTAAAAGGTCAACTAATAAAGTGGTGGTTTAGAAATTAATATTTGGAATAATACTTTAAACCTTTGTGGTTACCTACCTTTGTGGTTTTGAATACCTAATGACGGGGGGTGGGAATTTTAATTCGGTTATTACATATTTTCTTTTATAGTGTTGTGCTTACTTGGATATTCCTTGTTCATAATTGTTTCTCAACCGTTCAAAGATTAACAGGAAGATATACCTTTAAGACGTAAGTTCGCCTTGGTACATACTTACTGTTACCATATCTATTTTTATAATTGTTACATACATACAATCTCAAACAAATTGATTTAGTCCTGAACTAAGCTTAAGACTTGTACTCTGAGTACTAGACAACGATACGTATACAATACAAATACAAAACAAATATTCTTTATTGAACACCACATAAAAATACAGCATGAAAAGTAAAATACAAATAAAAAGTTACGTATATAGGTTTTGTTTGAAATAGGTTCCGAAATTCCAATTAGTTGTGCAGACAAACGTGTTTAAATGAAATGGGTTTAATAACTGCCTATTTATCACTACAGGTCCTCTCTGTCCAGTGTTCTTCATTTTGGAGAGAAAGTTATCATATCCATAAGCAGGTACGAATAATTTGGTATTTAAATATTCCTTTTGTGCAGCCGTTATAACACTATAGCCGCGCCGTTCTATAAGCCCAATTTGACAGCTGTCAATTCAGTAAAAATACGTGTTTGAGCTGTCAGAACGGCGCGATTACTGGCATAATTTCACCACATTTATTGTTTGCTGATTAGATAAATTTCACTATTTTGTGAAATCAGCAAGCTTTTGCTTGCTGCATGGTCATAATGTAGTTCGGTTGAACTCAAAAGTAGTTATTCACTATAGTAGCTTGTCGCAGATATCGTTATAATAAATCTAACCAATCTTTTTTTTAATACTGGCATTGTGACAAGATACTAGAAATCTATAGCTACTTCTAAGTTCGACTGCACAATGTTATATGTAGAAAACGAATACTATTTACTTAACTATGTACATGATAGCTGTCAATTAAAGAACAGTCAAAAGTGGTAAAATGTGATGTGACAAATTTTCAATTTTATAATACATATTTACACTATAAATATCTTCTAATTTGTATATTTATTTCGTAGCAAAAGCAAATAATTTAAACGGTGGCAGTTTAGCGTTGCCTTTCTTATCTCGCCAGAAGTAAGAAACATTTGCCGACAGAATTCAGGTAAATTTCACAGGAAGCGATGACGACGTCGCCCGACGTTATCGAAAATTCAGATATCGATCTGTCGCTCGAAAATATGAATATTTATTCGACGATTGCGAAATTAATGTGATTATGAAACGTATTTTCGTAAGGTTCCATTAAGCTCGGGGCCTATTCAGACAGCGGTGATCAAACCTGCTATTTGTTTCCAAATTGGAACATTAATTTGGACTATCATGTCGATGGCAGGATTCGATTCGATAATAATTGCTGGTAATGAGCGACGCGGGCAATCGCCGAGTGATTAGACTGGAACATCAGCCACATACAAATGCATTGTTTTATTGCGCCACGAAATGTGCAGCGCAAAACATAGTAGGTGCACTAAGCAAAGCAGAACTATTCTCAGGAGTTTAACTTCGAGCGATTCAACAGTTTAGCCATCCAGTTCTACCAACTCCATTGTTTTCCTTGAACAATGACCCCGAAAACAAGCGAATTCGCAGGCGGTTAATAAATAACCCGCAAAATCTTAGTAACGCCATCAGTAACACCGAAACTATTTGATTGAAAACTTAAGATGTCTGAATATTAATTTATTCCTGTTATTAAAACAAGTTGAAAAGCCGCAAACTTCAGTCCGATATTGGCAAAAGTTGAGCAAGCGTTTTTGATTCGTGGGTAAATTGCGAAACTATTTTTAATTTCCCGGAGGGCTGGACTCATTTGTTAGTTTCGGCTCGCAGCGACATTTGCATTGGACGTCGACAGATGGCGCTGAAAAACATAAAATAGTGTCACAAAAACGCATCCAATCCAATGGCAACATTTTTCCTGCTCACCGCCATTTTGGCAATAAAATTTCGCAATTTACGCGTTCGTTGTTTGAAGTCAGATAAGCCTGTGTTCCTTTCGCTCGGTTTGGATATTGTTGAATAGTTCCACGGTTATTAGGATTCCTACTTGATAAAAGCAATACTCAACAATAACATAATTCAGGAAGTTACTTGACGTTCAATACCCATAAAGTGCTCGCACGCCCGACCCGACGAACCCCTGTCTTAGTTCCGCCGCGCCCGCTCTTGAAACCTAATACAAGAGTGTTGCAGACGCGTGTAATGAGTTTTGTTAGCCGCCAAGACAATTATAAAGTTTCGTAATTTAATTTATGCTCATAATAGAGCGAGACAGTTATGTAGGAATGTGTAATGATATTAAAACTTCGTAATATCAGTTTAGGAACGTTTAGCCTCGTTCTTTTGTGGCCAAGTTTCGCCTTTTGATAGGTAAATTGATGACGTGGCATAAACGAAAGGAAGTTTCTCTTTCGTTATTAATAACATGTTTTATCATTGTTACTCGCGGCTTTTTAACCAGCCATAAAAAGATCGATGCTATAAAATTAAAATGTGTATAGCTGTGTGTCTGTCTGTAGTTTTGTAGCTCCAAAATGGATAGACCGATTTAGAAGTGGTTGTTAAAAGAAAACTAGTTTCATCGCGATGGTTTTAACGAGTTTTAACTATATTTCAGCTCTCAGAGCAGGGGTCGCCATTATGTTGGGTTTTTTCTATTGCAAGGAGAAGGCACATGTCACCTATTTTATAAATTAAATAGTTTCGAAAATTGTTAAGAATCAAGGATGCTACAAGCAACCATAATATACCTCTAGGCCTAACACGCTGCCACAGGACAAGATTTTGACAAAGGCTCGGGACTTTAATTCGTCTATTCCATATTCCAACGTAAGAATAGTGTTAAGGTTTAGAATAAAAGTGTTTTTTTTGACTTGAGTCCTTTTATCACTAAACACCTTAAGCCCCAGCCCCAGGTGGCTGTCATTTTATTAATTTTCTTTTAATATTTTACACTAGTTCCCATATGACGTATTTGACACTAATTCCCAGAGGCAGTCTGCGAGGTACTTGCAGTGCAAATCGGCTCTAAGCTATTCAAGCTCGCGTCTGCCTATCGGTCTACTTTATAGCTATAGAATAGATAAGTGTGTCGCGATTTTGGCGCGGCACGTCGCGCGGGCGGCGCGCCAACTGCTTGCTCATTCGGGTCAATGCGGTCGATCGTATCGCCATCCCATGGGCAATGCTTATCACGAGAGAAAGTTCAAGAGTTAACAGAGCACTGGTTTGTGGGGCATGGAGCACTTCAGGTAGTTCAAAGATTAGGACTGATACATTTACCCAGCAAATCTCTATAGTTAACATACATACATAAAGTCACGCCTTCATTCCCAGAGTGGGGTAGGCAGAGCTACAGGATTTACCAACATCTCTAAAAAACTTGTTGATAATTCTGTTACCACATTTTGCACAATCAGGCTAATTAAAACACAATATAGCGTTAGCGTATGTGTACACATAAATTAGTAGTTGATCGCTGGCTCTACTAAAGATGAACAACAAAACGCAACTGACATTCAAACCGGGACAGCACGTAGACTTCTACAGTGGCAAAAGTACGAAATAACGTCTGTGACACACGTTTCGAATATTTAGGTGTCCGAGTGCGTGCGTTGCGTGCGTGGCGTGCGCCGCTGAATTTTCAGCGTCAATGTCACGAAAGTTCTGTGACTTATTAGCGTCACTTTTGTTCTGAATCATTGTTGTGTTGGGTTACCACTAAGCATTAAGGATGGAAAAGACCAAAACTTCACGCAAGGTTTACGCAGCGGCGCGTCAACTACACACCCTGTGAGCTGACTAACTTATGTGCCTGTCCTATGTTGTATCTCTTGTTCTTATTTTTTAGTAAGCAAGGAGAACAGGTTTACTGTATGCCATAAATATTTTTAGTCATAATGTGTTTTTTGGTGATAATTAAACATCCTGTAACTGTTATTTATCAGTATTTTACAAATTAGGCTTAAGACTATTTTAACTGTTTAAATTGTTCCCTCACATCTTACAAGTCTTAAAATTAGTCTGGGACTAGATCAATTAGTGTGAAATTGACCCCTAATATATTTTACTTTTTTAATAGCGTAAGCCTTTGTCATCATGAACCTGTACCTAGGTTCCACAATGTTCTGCAAGCAACAACAATTAAAAAGATATAAAAACTGTATAGTCTATGGTTAAAAGTCCAACCTTGGTAAAAGATGAGAAAAGGGCTCGATATTTCTCAAAATCCCGACCGAGAAACAAGCCAAAAGTAAAAGTAATTAAACTGCACTTACGGCTAAAAACCAGTACTCAATAGTCATGAACTCATGAACTCATGCACTTCAGTTTAAGCTTTGCTCGCTTGGTATTCGGATGGGCAGACCTTCATAGCGTAATAAAAAATATAGTAATCATCTATACTAATATTATAAATGTGAAAGTAACTCTGTCCGTCTGTTTGTTACGCTTTCATGGATAAACCACTGAATTGATTTAGATGAAATGTAGTGTGGAGATACGATTAGTTTGAGTCCCTTGAAAAATCATAGGGCACTTTTTATCCTGAAAAATTGGACGGTTGCACAGGGAATAGCAATAAACGACTTCTTCACGGACGGAGTCGTGGGAAACTGCTAGTAACACTATATTTCGTTAATGTTTTAAATTCGTTAACGTAGGGTTATGGAAATCACCTGTCTCTTAAATCATCTATGTCTCTATCTGGGTGGAGCTTGTCAGGTTTTAACTGTTACATTGTACGGCCATGGGCCTAGATTCTTAACGGTAAAAAACGATATCGCCTTTGAAGTGTTTCCGTATTGCCAACGTTATGATAGCTCTTATGTCGTTGATAATAATGGCGGCCGAGTCATAAACGATTCTAAACCACGTCAAACGCGATATCAGGGCCTCTATTCAACTGCGTTATAACGATATCGTGTTTGACGTATTTTAGAATCGTTTATGTCACAGTCGCCATTATTGTAAATGACATAAGAGTTATGAAAACGTTGACAATACGGAAACACGTCAAATACGATATCGTTATTACCGTGTAGAATCTCAGCCCTGTATAACGCAGTAAAATAGAGGCCCTGGACGCCCGTGACTTTACAGAAATCGTTTCTCGTTAATTTGCAATTTGTTCCGTTAGGGGTTAAATTACAAAAAGCCGGTTTTTAGTGCAAGCTGGGCTCGGTACCCAAGGAATCTTAGTGGTGATAGGACCATCTTATCCTTAAACCTACTCGTACCGCCAGGTAACCTATCGCAACCTCGAAAAGTTTTTGACCGAATTTCATTTGACCGAAAACATTTCGTTTTTTATCGTTTCTCCGATGGCACGATTCGTCATTTTTTTATTTCACCATTTGACTTTAAGTAAATGGTTCGTTAGTCCAAGCAACTTTTCTCCTTGTAGTCACGTACCCTATGTATTGTTACGTATTTTATTTCAAAGCCCATTTTTCATTACACCAATGCTACAACTAGCCTGTGGATCGTTTTGTATTTTGTTTCTTAACCCATTTTTCACTTCATCAATGTTACATATAGATTTTGCTACGTTACGTCAAATATTCATTTCGGCCAAAAAATCTTGCTTGTAATTAGTTTCAACTATCTACAAAATGCAACGAGCAAGACGAGTCAGGGCAGAACCGACTCAGATAAGTTAGGTTAGAAGGCCAAGGCGGGAGCTTTGCTCCCGCCTTGGCTTTCGAGGTTTTTTTTTTTCTGCCCCGAAAAACTTGCTTAAGTATAATTTATCCAGACAATGCAAAGATCGAGCCGTAATATTGGGCAAAGGATACTAAGGTAAAATCAGAAATAGGAAAAAGACAAATAGACAAAGCATTACATTGGACAACTGTTGATACGCCGAAACCAGTAATGAGGTATAGATAATTTGTCAAATCGTTAAAAAACCAAAACAAGTAATGAATAAATAAAACTATTCGAAATGATCATTCGGCCAAACGTAAAAAAACCCAAACCATAATTGACGAAAAGTATTTGTCGAACCAAAATTCGGTCAAACATTTTTCGAAGTTGTGATAGGTAACCGTACCGCCAACCAGCAGTGTTCGTATTATAGAATATTTCTACCTTAGTCCTCAGGGTAGGCAATAATGGCAATGCGTTGACAGTCTTAGGATTTCAGTCTTGAGAATGGAAATTCATTTACTACCTGAGGTGCGATTTTTGAATCTCACCGACGAAAAATGACTAACTTTAAAATGAATTTGTGCAGCGATTTTATCTACAAGCGGGCGCTCTTTTTGGATTTCATATCATAAAGCCAACATAGCAAATAGCTCGTATTAAATTGCTGCACAAATTGATTTTAAAGTTAGTCATATTTTGTCGGTGCACTCGTTTGCCTTCTCCTTACTATAAAAAAAAACTTCCTCCATATTACAAGACCCTACGGGGAGTGAGCGGTCTAGAAGGTGAAATTATTTGCTGTCATTTAGAATGGATTTATAAATTTTAGTATTGCTGCGCTTAGTTATTGAATACACGATTTGATTTTTGGTTAAACAGTTTTAAAATTGTGCGACATTATTAGTTAGCCGCAAAAACGTACCGATTTTAATTATATTAAAGTTACGTAAAGGTTTTTAACTAATTAACACAATAAACATGTGGCGCTTTTAAACATACATAATATCACGCCTTCATTCCCAGAGTGGTGTAGTCAGAGCTACGGAAATCTCAACAACTCTAAAAAGACTTGTTTATAATTTTGGAACCACATTTTCCACAAACAAGCCATGTTGACCAGTGTATTATTTGGCACTTTTGTGTTTACAAATTAGGTACAATTTATTTTTCCAACAATGTAAATCGTTGAAGTTCACCAATATATTGTAAAATTATTACAAGACACACTATATTAAAAGAACGAAGAAAAACAAATTCTTGCAAGACTCTTTGTAATAAACAAGTGAATCATAAAATCTTCACTTTTATTAACTCGACGAGAACCCAAATATTTTTTCCAAGTGCCTATAAATCCCTGAATTATATTTTTAACTGCAAAACCATGGCAGGGCCAACCCAAAACGTTTTTACAGCCTTCAGGTGGCCATTACATTGAAAATATCGCAACAATTTACTTTTAAACGACTCCCATGGAAATATACCAAAGGCTTGTATTTCGCCGCTCCGTAGGTACGAATGAATGCGATTCTCTTGATAAATGTGTGTTTTTGTATACGTTATAGCAAATAAAAGAAACATGCCAATGAATATAGAATTAAAAGAGTTGAGCGAAGCACGCTTTCGTTTTTATTACAATGTATTCGAACGTCAGAGTTAATATTTTGTGCGGAGAGAATCAATTTAAAATAACTAAATTATTAATGCAAATAAGTAAATACCAGCATCCATTCTTATTTATTAGGCTCCCGATTCAGCTACGATATAGAAGCAAGATGGGCAATGTAAAATAGAGACCCCGGTGACAACATAAGATCACGAGTTGAGTAGTAGACAGTGACAACGGTTTTAAAAATGTCAACAGTTGCATCTGGCTTAACTATGCTTTTCTAGACGAAAACAATTCAAATTCTAATACGAAAGGCCGTTTCAATAGCCACTTTACTGATAGCCAAAAACGCATAGAAGCGAAAAATGCGGCGAATCAATGCGATGCGTATGCAAAAGGGAAGCGGATGTGCCGGCATAAATCCTTGCGCGGGGCCAGCTTCCGGAACTGCGCCCAATATCGTAACGCATAAAACTCCATGGAGTTCGCATTGCTGTTAAAATTGGCTATGCATTCGATTAAACTGCAAGTTCGGGGACGCTAAAAAAGGAGTAGTAAAAGGAGTTTCTACCCTCTTTTCCGTTCCTGATCGTTTATCCTCGCTCCGTGGAGAATAGGTATTTTTGAAGGTAATAAATAATGAGTAATTTATATTATTTTGAAACTACCTAATAATCTTCGAGAAAAAAAATATATAGTTTGGATGCGTTGTTTAAAGTGAAACAAAAAACCAATAATCAAGTAATTCGTGTTTGTTAAATTCAGTAGAAGGATACGCACTAATATCCTGTATATTTTATATATACATATTTTTGCCAGGCATTCAGGTTTTGTATAAAACATAACATGTTAAACATGGTACTTGGACTTAAAAGCTGTAAGAACTATTGTCCTAACTTGAAAATGATTAAAAAAATATTTTTGAAAACGGTCTACAATTGACAGAAAAATCATTGCACATACATTTAAAAAATACATACAGTGGAACATAGCACCTCCTTCTTTTTAAAAGTCTGTAAAATACAACCTTTTTTTAGAAAACTACGACAGCGACGTTCTAAAAAAGAACTATAAACAGTTTACCCACCATAGACTATCCATTATTATTAGAAAACAGACAATAATGCGATCAGTGCCAGACTTATTGATTTCCTTACGAAATGGCACCGATAAGGAGTTCTTGGTAAAAAAAGCGTTAACAAGTAAAATAGAGGTAGTCAAACAGTACATCGTTGGTTTTTACTGCATTGTTTGTTAAACAATATGCGGGATTAGGGGCAAACAAGGAAAGTCATGTTTATACTGTAGCATAAACTCTCCAAGTAACAAATATTGTTATTCTTGTAGTTGTACGAGTATAACGTTCTATATAAAAGTATATAGATGTGAAAATTTGTGAGTATCTTCCGTATTGTTTATAACTCGGCCGCCATTACTGCCAAGTAAATAAGAGCTATCATATCATAACATTGACAATAATATGTCAAAAGCAAATTGGTTATATTGAGTAACATAGAGACCCGGATGGTATTTAAGTGGGATTTGAAACCCATAGACAATTGCATTATTAAGACTATAATAGGAAACATGCATTTTTTTATAACGCTCTCTGGAAAGTGCTATGAAAGAGAAGGACAACTGGGCCTCTATTCTGCTGCGTTATAACGATATCGTATTTGACGTGTTTTACAATCGTTTATGTCACTGTCGCCATTATTATAAAACGTTGACAATGCGAAAACACGTCAAATACGATATCGTTGTTATCGTGTAGAATCCCAGCCCAGTATACGCGAAAAAATTGCCGTGTAATTTTTTCATAAGATATACGCTTCAAAAAGTCATAGTTCAGATATAAAATTTATATATAAAAACACTCTATACAAAATCGACATACAATTTCTAATCTTTATAAAATTGTAATAAACGGGTCAAAACTTAGTGAACTGCGTTTTATATGTATTTTTACGTCTTCTCCTAAATCGTATCCAAACGACAATCAAAAACCATCATCGTTTCATTTCATTTACTGAAAACAACAATCGATCGAATAAATTTAGACATTTTGGCACACAGGTCATGTCTGAGGTCGTTGCCTGATTATGCAAAATGTGGTTACAAAATTATCCACAAGTCTTTTTAGAGTTGTTGGTATTTCTGTAGATCTGCCTACCCCACTCTGGGAATGAAGGCGTGATGTTATGTATGTGTGTGTATGTGTCATGTCCGGGATTAAAACATAGAATACTGTTATGTGTTATGTTTTCTGTTTGTTGATGATGTATTTAGCCATGGTGGTGTCACGAGGGCCTACAAAACTAGCGGACCCAGGTTCGATTTCCAGTATAGGTAAATATTAACGTGATGAGCGCGAGTATTCGTGCCTGGGTCTTGGATGTTTTCTGTGTATTTAATGTATTTCTCTATGTATGTTAGTTTATCGTTGCATAGTATCCACAGAACAAGCCTAAAGCTTCTTTTGGGACTAGATTGATTTGGGTGAGATGGTCTTCTTATATTCATTATTTTACTATATTCTACCCGCAATTTCGTTATCCGATGTTGTGGGGGAATTCATTTATCGTTATTCCCTCGGGTTTAAAAAGTAGCCTAATTAAATCCATATCCATGACGGAGTAACATACAAACACGCACACACAAACTTTCGCATTTATAATAGTAGGATTATATCTCAGACAAGATATTATTCCTGTGGAACGAGTTAAACGAGTTCGACGTTGACGAAGTCTCGGAAAAGCGCTTATGCTGTACATTCCACCAATTTGATTGCTAGACCACTAAGGACTATGTCAACGTGACATTGTAAACCAAATCATAAGAAATCTCATACATTTTGGTTGAAAAAGTAATTATAACATAGTCCATAGTGGCCTGGAAACCAAGTTGGGTACACATTCTAGCACTAAAATGTTCCCGAAACAGCCAACTCCCACGACTCGTGCACTTTTAACGTTCCCCAAACTTTGTTCTGCGTTTGATAACATTGGCGCGACGAAGATTGATTCAGTCCCGATGCTGCGTCATCCATCACTGGCTCAGTAAACAGCCTTCCCGCTTGACAATACCAATAAGTGTCAATGTATCTTGACATTACATAAATAGCCGAGAAAATAAACGCGCCGTGACTCCCGATTCGGTTTAACATTAGTTATATTAAGGATTTAAAAGCTGGGGAAATAAAATGTGTATCTCCTCTTCTATGTATGCGTGTACGACATTGTTTGGGCTAAAGTTTTATTGATGGGTTTCTATGTGGCTGTATTTATTTTGAGTTAAGGAAATGAGGTCAGTAGGCTTTTTCTATCCTACTGATATCATAAATGCCAAAGTTTGTGTGTTAGTTTGTTAGTCCTTCACTCTATAACGGCTGGACGGACTTGAATGAAATTTGAAATGGAGATTCTCTGGATTAATACATAGGCTACTTTTCACCTGGAAAATTTATGTTGCTGGGGAATAACGATAATCGAAATCTGTGCGGACGAAGTCGCAGGCAGAAGCGAGTTGGCCCGAAATAGATGGCCCGATTATTAAAAAAATACGAGTACCAAAGCTATGTTTTTTTAATACTCTTACTTTTAGCAAAAATATCTACACGTAGTCCTATAATTTACTTGAGAATTTTGATTGCCTCTTCCTAACGCCTAAGGCGATTTTAATGGTTTCTTTACATAATGTTTCGTGAGCTGCCGCTTGTTGGTTTAGCTGGCCATCATCCACAGCTGTTGTAGGTCTATTTTTTTGTTATGAATATTTGTTCTAACAATCTTTGCCCTTACTAACGTGTAAAAGGGCTCATGTGGCCAATTTACAATATTTTTTGTTAGTTTTGGTCTAGTTCATTGCTAGAAGTAAATATGAGTTATCAAAACGTTGATAATAAGAAAACATGTCAAAGGCATCTTTTACGGTATTACCGAGAGAATCTAAGCCTTGACCTAGCCCCCAATCAAACTATTTTAATTTTTTCCTTGACGCACACTTTACATGAAAGTTTAAAATCTTTCATTTTCTGTTCTCTTTACACGCATCACGAAAGTGTATAGGTTAAGGGTGCAGGGTCAGAAACGCAAATCGCCATCGGTAGTTCAAGTCTAATGGAAAGAACAAAAAGCTTTTAAAAGCGTTCTGCCGAAGGCGTGAGACCGGAGCGTCCCGAAACATATGTGTACCTCCGTGACCCTTCACTCTAGAGATATCTACAATATATACTATAGGCTAGATGTCATTTTTTATACTGCCAATCAATCTGGTTTTTCAATTCATATTACTAGAGTATATTGTAAAGTTCAACATGGTCTTTATCCCAATAAGTAGTGACCCTGTCTACAAAGCTAGCGGTAGTAAATATTTGTGTCTTTGTGTTTGAATTCATATTGCAGTATACGATATGGTCCTTTGCTGCCAAGTATTTACATAACGTTTTAGCATTATAAACAACATCATACTTGTATAGCAAAAAGTTAAAACTTTTTATACGTGTTATCGTGTTAAGACTCGTTTTATGTTATATATATCAAGTAGCATTATTAATATGATGTTTTTATTCCACGAACTCTAGGTATTACTGTGTAGTGGAGCCTGATTTCGTAGATTGCACGTACGGTCTTCCTTGCACAATTTCCTTTTTTACTTTGTCATACTTATCTGTCAATGGTGTTAAATCAGCATGATACAAAATTTGCAACTACTTATAAGGCCGGCCATACATACGTACATTCTACGAAGTCCAGTATATAACGCAACTGTGCAACGTCATTTGGAGTACCAAGGCGTCGTGGATTGAAAAAAACTATAACAAAAATGTAATGTACTCACAATTTTTATAGCTTCCATCGATCGCAAAAAGGCATCAGCACACAAGGGGCGCATTAGTGCGCGTGCAGACGCTGCGTCGCCCGCGGCGGCGCGCCGTAATCAACCCGGCTTTGTACCGAGATGGGAATTACAGATACGCACCGCCTCGGGCGCGCTGCGATTGGGTTAAGGGCTGCGCACACGGTGAACGGCGCGGCGCGTCACACAGAACCTAGAGGTTCTGAAGGTGGTGTAGAATAGATTCTACAATGAATTATCCCATCCAGTATAATAAATACTAGACGACACGCTACCCTAGTTGGTAGTGACCCTGCCTTCGAAGCTAGGGTTCCTGCGTTCAAATCCCGGTAAGGGTAAATATTTGTGTGATGAGCACGAGTACCTATTTGTTCCTGAGTCTTTGATGTTTTCCATGTATGTAAGTATATATTTCTCTGTATAAGTAGGTTTATCGTTGTCTAGTACCTATAGTACAAGCCTAGAGTTTAGTTTGGGACTAGGTCAATTTGTGTGACATTGTCCTGTGATTTACTGATTTATTTAAATAAATATATATAAAATATATATTTATATGTTGTTCTGCCATATAGTTATATACAAAAAATCTAAAAGCACGATTGAAAAATGGGGCGTGGGGGCAGAAGGGGGAAAAATAGTTACGGTCCTATCCTCAGATTTACTGAATATACACACAAAATTTAATAAGAATCTGTCAAGGAGTTTTGTTACAAACACTGACACGAGAATTTTATATATTAGAAGAAGATGAATCCCTAATTCCCTTGGTCACGGCGTCAGGCGTGAACGACTGGTTCGATTTCGTTAATTATTTTTTGTTGTATTTGTCAGGTAAAGGTTCTTATGAAAGAAAAATAATAAAAATCCAACAAGAAAGTCAGAAATTTTCAGCTGGGTGAAGCCGCTGGCGGGTTGCTTAGTATAGTACAATCTCACACAAATCGACTTCCTCCCAATCTAAGCTCTAGGCTCTATCATGGGTACTAGACAACGATAAACTTAAATATATAGAGATATGATACTTAAGAAAACGTCCAAGACTCAGGAACAAATACTTGTCCCCATCATACAAATATCTGCCCTTACCGGGATTTGAACCTAGAACCGATAGCTTCGCAGGCAGGGTCACGACTAATATAGAATTTAATATCTATATTTTACTTTACAAAGCTAATTAAGTTGTCATTAGAAACGTACTTTTTATTTATGAAAATTATCTTGATCCCGCGCTCAACGCGAGGAAAATCTAAATTTGAGGTAAATGTCTTATCATAATATTATAAACTTTCTATATAATTATCGCTGTCGAGCCATTCGCAGTGTGTTCAGGCCTTTACTGCACGGCAAAGTACGAACGTGGATCAATTACCGTGAACTTGATGCAACTGTTTTTCGACATACATAGTTTGATTGAAATCCTATTTCCTTTATTGAACGAAAATGTCTAGTGAGTGTGAACCTCCCATTGATAGATACTGGAAAAGCCTTCAGTCTATCCACATTTATTTATTAGCAAGATTTATTCCTTTCCTCGTAAATGTAATAATCGTATCTTACTATACTATTATAAATGCGTTTGCTTGGATGGATTTTTGTTACTCAATCATACCTGGGCTGGAATTCTACAAGGTAATAACAATATCGTTTTGGACCTGGGCCTCTATTCAACTGCGTTATAACGATATCGTCTTTGACCTGTTTCCGTATTGTCAACGTTTTGATGTCAATACGGAAACGTGTCAAACACGATATCGTTTTAACGCACCTGAATAGAGGCCCTGTTTCCGATTTGTCAACGTTTTTATAACTCTTATGGCATTTACAATAATGGCGACTGTGACATAAACGATTCTTAAACGTGTCAAACACGATATCGTTTTAACGCACCTGAATAGAGGCCCAGAACGGCTGATCGGATCTAGATGAAGTTTGTCACAGCAATCGATTATAATCTAGGATAGCATATAGGCTGCTTTTTACCACAGAAAATAAGTTAGTTCCTGAAAGAATAGCGATTGACGACCTACGCGGACGGAGTCAAAAACAAGAATAGGAATAAACAAAAGATACTTCTAGATACGTCCTAACAAGAGTTCAAATAAATAAAAATTAAAATATTTTCACATTTTTATTTTGTGTTTATATTTGTGAATACCACGAGCGAGCGTTGCAAATAAAAGTTAGTGCCCACGTAAAAACAAATTATCTTATCTTTTTATTTTGAAGATGGAATTAGATTTATTATTTTGAAACATATAGTGTTCAAGAATTATGTTTTTAAAATATTGAAAAACAGACTTTTTTAAGGAACTAATTTCATTAATTTTGTATTTCAATGATTTGCATTTTTTCTTTTCGTTTATTATTAAAATAAAAATCCAAATATAATTACAGTTCAAAATAAAAAAAAATCGTATAAACGACAAATATACAATATTCCTAAACGTATTCTCTCAGTTTTTGAATAATCATACATTGTTGAATACCTATATTGTATCCTAATGACGTTAACCCAGAATTGAACATAGACTGATAGTAGAATAGAGGACGCAACGTAGCTCACTCGCCATCGTAATGTATGGTGGGATTAGATTGACGTCCGGAATTCAGGCAGCGTCGAGAAAAAATGGCGACGGTCCAAATATGGAAATGCACGAGCCGCCGTATAATTCAGTTATCCATGATACATTTGACGGATGGCTACTTTCGGCCGTTGAACTATGAATTTAGGGAGACGGATAATGCTGAGATATTTATTTATGCCTTGGTGCAAAGATTTCCATTAAATTTAATGCTGCCTTAAGTAATTTGCTGTCGCTTTCTATCTTGACGAACTAGAAAGTAACACTGGGCCTAGTCGAGATACATAACGCTAAGTTAGTGATTTAGGGAAATCGACAAAAAGTATAGGATTGACTTAAGTTGATAACTGATCACTCGGTTGTTAAGAGGATTTTTTTTTTTTTTTTTTTTTTTTTATGTTAAGAAGAAGGCACACGAGCACTCAGGCCACCTATCAGGATTATGAAGTGATGCTTAAATCGCTTAGCTGTCAAAAACAATCCATACGAATTTCGCTCCAGGCGATACCGTTTCTCATCCCCTTAATCTAATCCGATATTCACGATTTTTTAATATGTTGTAGATATAATGAAAAAGTAGGACACCTTCTTTTTTTTTAAAGTAAAAACTTCTTTAGCGGCGTTGTACACTTTTTTTGTAATGGGTAAAAAATGTTAAACTCGCGTCAGAACACGTGACCTGATCGAAAATTTGTAAAACAAAAACTTCTTTAGCGGCGTTGTACACTTTTTTTGTAATGGGTAAAAAAAATTAAACTCGCGTCAGGACACGTGACCTGACCGAAAATTCGTAAGACGGATGGAGAGTAGACAGCCGGCGCGGCGTAGGAGAGGAAGTATCCCCTGTCTTTCTACGGCGCGGCGAAAATGTATGCCTGCGCCTGCTGTTTCGTTTAGGCGGCGCAGGGCGCTTGCGCGCTATTCCAAAATATCAAAAATGTATAACGTTAATATTCAAGTTTTCACTTCTGCCGGCACTCCCGGAGTGCAACCCATCGTTTTTTTTTTCACGGAATGGAAAACGTACAAATGTAGTTTTTCATAATATCTACAACGTATTAAAAAATCGTAAAAATCCGACAACGTTTAAGGGGAGAAAAAAGTTATCGCATTTTGTATGGATTTTTTTGCTTCATAGTCTTAAGTCAACTCCATAAATTTCAAGTCGAGAGAAAACAGAAACGTTAGTCGCCGGGACTTGACAGAAGCGCGTGGAGCTAACCCCATGTGCATCTGTTTAGTTCACAAGAGAAAATAGTGTAACAATTTCAATAACCAACATAAATGAGAAATTAGCTTTGAGTCATTATAAATATTTAAAGAATGCCCCGTTGACCACTGTGGTTGTTGATAGAACGTTTAGCAGTTTAAAGTGGATATTTTCATCTAGGCAGCAATCATTAATACCATCGAATATGAAAAAAATATTAAATGTATATCATGAAAACTATTTTAAAATAAACATATAAACAGGTACACGTTTTAATTTGTTTCTTTTTAAAAAAAAAAATGAGGATAATATAAGTAATATTCATTTATGTCGCATAACATTTAGATTTTGGCAGTAACATCGATATATTTTTTGTCGATACGATTGATAAATGTATGGAATTGACGTAAGCCACCGAGATAGTAACGTGACACTTACGTCAATTCCATATATTTTTCAATCGAAACATAATCGCTAACGATTGTCGAATGCAACTTGTCTAGCACCACTGGTATGCTAATGACATGTAACAAAAAACATGTCATAGAGTAAATGAATTCACATATTTCACTTAAATATGTTCTCTGTGGTTGGGCTGATAATGAAATCAATGTTAGTTGTACGTAGAGCATAATTAATAATTACGTTTGCGGCGATCGCTCGTCTAGAGGGCGCGCCTCCGACCTTCATTTACAATGCTCTGCTATCAGCGTCGTCATTTTGAAAATCCACTTATTTAATCAGTAATCACTAAGGTAAACCATCATTTTATCGAGTTTTACTTAATCGAATTAATTTTCATGAAACTTCTGCTGAAACTATATTTTCAGGATATTATAAACATTAGTTATGTAGAGTTGTTTTTAATCGGTTCGTTGTTGTGTAAAAGAAAGATAAGCTAACAACATACAATACATACATACAACATACATAGTACAAGCCTAGAGCTTAGTTTGGGACTAGGTCAATTTGTGTGACATTGTCCTGTGATATTATTATTATTATAATACGAATATTTAACCTTTCTAAGTTTACATACGATACGTACCTTACAAACCCAAGTTTTTTTTAAAAACCTTCCTAACGGTGCTATTTAATGTTTAATTTTATTGTGTTTAGTATGAATAATTTTATTTTTATTTTTTTAATGTTTTTAAAAGTGTTTGCTTTGTTTTAAACCACATCATCAGTATACTAACGCTTATGTTAAATGACAGATTTAGTGTCAAGGAATAGTGTTGCTGTTTGTTTGTACTCCGTGTCATGTTGCATGTAAACTTGTATTGTAAGGCAGCGTTTTCATTTAAGCGGAGTGAAGACGGGCAGGAATCACCTATTGACTGAAAATGCACCGCGACAGTGAAACTTTAATTAAAACCTCAGTACGCTGTAACTGTGTGTTGTTATATTTGAACAATTGTCTCAAGTAAGGATTAATGAAAGAAATGATGAGCTTGTTCGAGTCATTGTTCACGAGATGGCGCTAGTTTGATGGATGGTGCGGGCGGGTATCAATCTCCGTCCCGCTCCATTGTCGTCCTAATTCATTGCTAAGCGAAACCTCTGGCTTACTTTTTAGAGTTCAGGGTACGTCGATGATCTGGGGCTCTGTTCTACACTGTATTATAGGTAGCTCTTATTTATGCTCATGGAAAGTAATGGCGGTCAAGTTAATAAAAATACGATGATGAATAAAGAACCTTGTCAAGCTCCTCAATATGAAAAGCTATAGGAAGTAATTACATGTAATTATTAAAACTCACTTCACGAATAGTGTTGCCACTTTTTGTTTTCTTATTTTTCTCAATAACCCAAAGGTTAGCTAGAAGATATCGCTTAAAGGGATAAGTTCGCCTTTGTACGTTCCTATTCTGTGAATTTTGTATTTTGAATTTATGTATTTTGTACAATAAAGTGTTCACATACATACATACAATAGTTAACAATGGGGAATGTATGGCCACTTTTGAATACCTACGTGGACCGCGTTCCACTATTTAAGTATTTTTAATGAAAGAAATTTAGAAGTTTTTTTGTCTTCTTTCATGCTGCAAACGCTCTCGCAAACACCAACTGAAAGTGGAGTCCATTACCATTCAAAAAACGGTTCGGAACGGTTCCGTCCTGCTTTGGAAACGCTTTATGTACGAAATTACGTCCATCGCACTAATTTGGTGTTAAACTAAAAATAAATATATATATATATATTATTACATAAGTTTTCCTTAATCAATGGATTTCACTACTTTCAACAAGGTATATTTCACCAATGTTGAGTTATTGACAACCACCATAGACCTATTGGATAATTAAGTCCATGGATAGACGAGGACAATTATTCGGTAAAAAATATTTTCTCTAGTGGACTTTCAGAAGCTCAAGTCTAGTTCAGTCAAGTCTACGTAATGTTTTATATACGTAACTGTTATCAAATACCCAGCCCGTAATTATATTAGTACGTGTGACAGGTGTAATGTCCCAACAATCGAGACAACACCTCCGAAACCTTGTTATACTTTAATACATAATTAGATTTGAATAATAACGAGCCAAGTTCGAAAAACAACAAACAACTCCGAAGTCTGTTCATGCATGTTTAATATTCTAATGATTTTGGAGACATCGAAATATTTTCTTTAGATGTATAGTAAATTAGTTATGTGTGAGGAGGTCGTTTAGATAATTAGTAGCAGTTACTGGATTTTTATTAAGCGCTTGTTAAGTTTTTAATGAAAGTGTTCCCGAGTGTTGCGTTGATTTCCATTTATTACGTAATTTCGCGGAGTTTCATGAAACTCAAATACGAGTGGATATTGAATACGGTGTTTAACCAAATTACTGTTTCAACGAAATGGATTGCCTAATTGTACGGAATTGTTGTGTTAATTATACATTTGCACTTTTGTGATGTATTTTTTGGAGCTGATTATTATGCTCCTTGGAGTAAAGATAAAAAACAGTAGGTACGAAGCAGATAAGAAGACAATGCAGACACATTACAGTCTAATGTGACCGTGACCGTGTTGACCGTAAATCATAATAACTATTATTATAACATAATTCCCTAAAGTTTTTCGTGTTAGAGTTCTTCTTCTTTTCGAATATTAATTTTCATGTAATAGTTTAATGGCAGAGAATGCTTTTAGCATTAAGTCCGCCGTTTGAACACTAAACTATTTGTAAATTAATTAATAAACAAACGGAACATAAATATACTTACATTGGCTAATTGTCTTCAGAAAATTCGTATTTAAACAATATCTTTAAAGCCATCACACCTACTACAGGAGGTTACAAGGAAACGAGATTCATACATAATATTGACGACGTAGTTGGCCTCGTCAATAGTGACTCGGCCTATGAAGCTAGCGGCCCCGGGTTCAATTCCCGATGAGCGCGAGAAATACTTAAATTCATAGAAAACATCCAAGACTCAGGAATAAATATTCGCGCTCATCACACAAATATCTGCCCTTACCGGGATTTGAACCCAGGACCGCTGGCTTCGGAGGCAGGTTCACTCCCAACTAGGGCAACGTGTCGTCGTGTCGTGTCGTGTGTGTGTGTGTGTATATAAGTATTTATTTCTCTATGTAAGAATGTTTCCTAGAGCTTTTAGTTCGGGATTAGGTCAATTTGAATGAGGTTGTCGCCCGATATTTATTATTTGTATAATACACTACCCTCTTCCTTGTGCCGTTGGGAAATAATAAATAGTTAAATGGCACACTACCTTTATAGAGTTTCCCGAAGCCGTAAATATAATGTTACGTTCACGCGCCGCAGCCGCCACATGTGAACCTAATCAAAGGCTGTGGTCTAATAACCAATCACAGCTAGTAGGCACTACGCCGTAGCTATGTCTACGACGTAGCACGCGTAGCAGCCGGAGGTTGCTACGATAGGAGAAGTGTATAAAGTTGATTGTATTTTTTAAGACAAGAGAGACGGGCTACACTCTTTTTTGGGCTACACTCTTTTTTGGGCTACACTCTTTTGGGCTACACTCTATTTTGTGCTACACTCTCTTTTGGGCTACACTCGCTTTATACTACACTCACTTTTATGTTGGAGAATAAAGAGTCGCCATTACGCTCATGTCCCACGCAAACGTAGTTACGTATTAATTTATAAAACGACATGTTCGAATGTAGTAATACTTCATAGTCGAAATGGAATAGCAATTGTAAAAAAGATTTTTCTTTTCGACTCATTCGTTTGCTGTCAAGAATAACCAGGGCTGGGATTCTACAGTGTTATAACGCAGCAATCTTATCACACTTGTAAATTAATTAACGTGTCTGAGTACGGCAGTTAGTTTTAAAAGTAAGGAGAAAATACACGACCAAATGTGTGCTAGAGCACACATTTGGTTTCTGTAAACAATACCAACAACACCCTAATCCTAGAAGCTTTAATTAGGTACCTAGACTGCACTTCACCGCGCAGCGATAATGGCATGCGTCTGAGTCGCATTTGTAATGCATGGCGCTATCCGCTGCAACTTCACGCATTAGACTTGCAGATCGACTTGTGAAATATGGACGCCGGCGGCTTATTTATTACTGCCGGCTTCAGGTGCGCCGGTAACTTGAGTTCAACTTCAAAAATTATGAATTTTGGATGTTGATTCATGCTAGCAAAAATTTACAATATGATAACTATTTGTCTTTTGAAAGCATTCTTATTTATACTGTAAGTTTTTCACCACCAAAATAATTGTACAAAATATTATTTATAAAGATTAGTAATAAAATTTTGATTTGTGGGTCATACACAGTCTTAAAAACAAAAGTTGTCTCTCCTGTGGTATACAGTTAAGAGCTTGTGTGCATATAAGTTATGTTTTTATATGATAGGTCTAAAGCAGTCTTGAAGGTGTTTTTGCGGGAATGGTCTTAGCCAGGAAATTAGGCCTTAAAAACGTTAACTTTCGGTGTGTCCACAGCAAAGTCGGTAACCTAAATCTGTGTATGACCCTTGTATAGTTTAACCTAATAGTAATTAAAACCAAATATAAATACTACCTCTATTATGGTTAGTAAATCCACTGTAATAATAACACATTTTGAAAATAAAAGAGTGCTCATTTGCCTTCTCATTGCCATAAAAAAAACTTACATTCAAAAGTTGACTTAAGGAAGAAAAGTAAAAGATATAAAAACCGCCGTATATGTACAACCCTTTAGACAATCTATATGTCACACATGATTCTCAGGTGATTTACTAACACGAAGCGCGAAATAAAAATCGCAACAGAAATTGGCGTAGACTTTTTAATTGCCCTACGTTTCCGGCCATCGCTCATCCTAAAATCGACGTAAACGATACCATAAAAGCATCGGCACCAATCGAGAGCGCTAACACACTCCATGCCAATAACTTAACATCCATTTTATGTAGAGTCCATTCTGTACCAAAATGGAAGAGAGGTATTGAACGCGTTAACAAAATCGTTCCCGCTCCATCGCGTCGGTGAAATAGATAAATCACGAAACAAAAGAGTAAATGAATACTTTTCCAATTAAATCAACGCTTTTTTAATCAAACGAGTGCTTAAAGCGGCTCAGGGTTCGATGGCCAGCTTTTTTGCGCTTTTCTCCATTTTCCATTCTCGTCCGTCACGATAGACCGGCGGCTGTGATGCCGCGTGGTTTTTTGCCTTTTGCGGGCAGATTGTTCATTTCGATAAATGCTTCTTTTCAAATGCGTGTTTGTATTTCACAGAGACGAGTGTGCGGGTGACCGCTTTTATTATAACTATACTTGCGATGGAATAATGTATTGATGTCGTAGGTTTATACTCGTATTGTGGTAGATACTAAGTCATGATATAAGTTAATATACTAGTTAATATAAATAAATATAAAATTTAATGAAATATTTAATATCTTATGACTTTTTATAAATCTTAATTAATGTTTTACTAAGCATATATTTAAAACCAATGTTTTTTGATTTTGTTAGGTTTACTTTCACACCAAATACTACCCATTGGCATCTTTTTCTCTCTTTTCATCTAGAAGCTCATGTCAAACCATTTTTTTTTTGTGCAGTACAAATTATACTTCCTTATTCAATTTAACGAATTCGATGAGTGAAAGGTCCGTGGAGACACGCACCCTAATACCGATTGACTTTTACAGCAGCGTTCAAAGTTAAAATATTATAGTCAATCAATCTGTTTCTTATCTATAGATAAGGATATAGAATATGTGACGCTGCTTATTTTTATGGGAATGTTTTTAAGATACTTCATAAAATAATATTCAAAGAAAAGCTCGGCCAGGTCGTTAGTACAGTCGCCATCAGATATATTGTAGCGGGCGAGGATCTCAAATATTTCGGAGCAACATTACTTTTCAATAAATTCGTTACTCTAGTTACGGTCAATAACATCAGAACATGATTTGTCATAAATATAAGAACAGCGACTCAATAAATTCGGAACATATAACTTGAATGTGTAATACTTGACTCAAGACTCGATACTTGTGCTTACCACACAAATATTTGTCCTGAACGCGAATCGAACCGGGATCGTTACCTTCATAGTTAGGTTCACTACCAACTAGGCTAACCGCGTCGCCTGTTATGTGTTAACCTTTTCCAAGCCATTGACGGATATACCCGCCAAAGTTGACAGCGAAAACCTGACTGTCTATGAGGTCAGGTTGACATTAGCTCTGGTATTGGCGTGTAAGTGACGAGTTTTGTTTTTGACATAGCGTTGAAAAGGTTAGGTTAGCTTTTTATTTTTTCAGCCATTATCAAGTTTCCTGTCCCATAAACTACATCAAATTTGGAAATAAGATACCGTGGTGAGCATTCCACTTACGACGATAAAACGCACGTTAATTTCGAGAGTGACACTAAAAACAAAACCATTACAATAGTGACATTGCGGTAAAAAATAATTTACTTTTGAATGATATCCTTTTTTGCATAGTGTCACTCTCGAAATCAACGTGCGAAAAATGCACTCTTGTATGGGGACAAGGAAGCTCTGTTAATAAAGTTATTATAGTCACCAATCAACTGACGTTTTTCAGGGAAATTTCCTAACCGCGATTTTAGTTTGGGCAGGTCAATCGCAGTTCAGTTGCGTAATTGAGGTTGCAGCAAAAAGCATCGCCCGATTATTATTGCTATTGTTTCGTCAGACATGACCGCAGTCCTATTACACGCCACCATTAAATAATGAACCATTAGTGGGCCATTTTGCATGTGCAGCGATGTTCAACACAAATAATTATATTATGGTAAATTCTGTTTGATTACAGCGCCATCTATCTGAGAATAATTGAATTATTTGGCCAGTTTGGTTTATAAACCACGTATTTGTCGATTATTTACGTAGACCGAGTATTAACTACGAAATGATAACAACAACAAATCCTTCTCTTTTACTAACTATTTAAGTATGTACTTCTCTATAATAAGTAACTGTATCCTTGTCTAGTCCCGTAGTACAAGCATACAGGGGCTCAATTCTACACGGGCTAAACGTTATGGCTTTTGACCTGTTATCGTATTGTATTAATTTTGCTACATGGGGCTGGGATTGTACACGGTAATAACGATATCGTATTTGACGTGTTTCCGTAGTGTCAACGTTTTGATAACTCTTAAGTAATTAAACATAATGGCGACTGTGACATAAACGTTTCTAGAACACGTCAAATGTGATATCGTTATAACGCAGTAGAATAGAGGCCCAGCTTAGTTTGGAACTAGGTATTTATGAGATTATCCCGTCATATTTATTTATTTTAAGTATTATATTTAAATGAATTGAGTACGTACATAATAAAGTAATGCCTTCGTCTACTCTGCTTTTAAAATATGTTTTCCTTTTAACAGTACAATGCTTTAGAACGTATTACGAATTTATATCTAACTAAGCGCAAAGTAACTGCACAGCGCGGGAATAAACTTATCCCGGGCAGTGTACACCAAGTTGTGCCGTGATTTGCCAAGGCTCGTTACGCCTTCCGGTTCAACTTGTCCTATATTGTGGTGGGACGCTTCTACGTACGAGTTAATATATGTTAGAGCTAACGTTATCTCGTGCGTTTCGAACCACATGGTCAAAAGAGGGCCCAGTAATTATGCATAACGCTAAGTGAATGCGAACGACGACGCAATATGGCCTAGTTGGTGAGATTGCGTTCGCCTAGTTGACGCGACTGCCTACGAAGATAGCGGTTCTGGGTTCGAATCCCGGTATGGGCTAATATGATGAGCGCGAGTATTTATTCCGGCGTGAATATCTTTTTAATTATTTAGGAATTTATTTTTCTACATAAATATGTTTATATTTGTCTTGTACAGATAGTATAAGCCAAGAGCTTAGTTTGGACCTTGGTAAATTTGTGTGATTTTGTCCCTGATATTATATTATGATATATTAAAAAGTTAGCGATATTCTAAAACCGACAAAATATATACGAATGACGTAGGCTGCTGACAGATCGATTGTTACCTTTTTCGCCGTATTACTGATTCGACATGTTCTTGTTTGGGCAAGAATACATATTCTACGAGGTGTTATTAATATTTTTGAATTGGTCAACACTCGGCCATTTTCGACTATTTTCTAGATCATGTAAGAAACTTATACATCCCTTGGTTGACAATCAACTATTATTTAAATAAAAAAATGCGTCTAATAACATAGACGGTAGTTTTACTCGTATAAGCGCCACAGCTCACAATATTTCGTCGCTACGTCGTCGTAAAATTGTGAATGCATAACTTTATACTACAGTTTTGCGCCACCGACACGAGCTGGAACCTTCGCCAAGACCGTAAAGGTTTATTAGGTATTATGTTTATTTGTCAAAGTTTTTAGTACCTCTAGTTTATGTTAGCATTAATTATTATTTATTAATGATATACTATACAATACCTTTCTCAGTATTACAAACTACAGATAGTAAAACATAATAGATAAAGTAAACATGATTATGTTAAACATGGTAGGTAAACAATGGGCGGTATTATCGCTTTATAGCGATCTCTTCTACGCTACCTTAATATACAACGACACAGTAAGCCTAGTTTGTAGTGCCTGCCTACGAAGCAAGCGGTCCTGGATTCGATTCCCGGTCATGGCAAATATTTGTGTACATAAGTATTTATTTCTCTCTTAGTTTGTAACTAGTTCAATTTGTGTGAGAATAACACGATTAAAAAAACGTAGTAAAGATGAATAGGTCACACAAGGAAATAAGATATTTTGTTAAAACAACTTGCAAAAAATTTTAATTTGTAGATATTTAACGTATATTTGTTTGACAAAGTATACGCATAGTTTAAAAAACATAGCAATATTAGCGATGACGTTTTTAAATCTTCAAACTATACGTAAGATAAACGGGAAACAGACGTCGGACGAGCTAAAGAGACTACTAGTATGCGGTTCTCCACCCAAAATTAGACGCGCACAATTAGAATTTAAATCTGCCTTATGAAATTTTTTGAGTTCTTTATTTAAACGTTTTTCATTACTAAACCTCCGCGTCTGGCCGTCTGTCTGTCAGAAGGCTGCATCTCATGAACTGTAATAGCTAGATCAGCTACACTCTTTAAATTTGTGAGTGCGTTACATTACTACTCGCATAGCTGCCGTAACAAATAATCAATTTTAAATGGGACATGCAAGATACCTGTTTTTTCAACATGGCACGGAACCTTATTACATGAAAGTATTCAATGATACTTCTTTTTAATGAAGATGCTCTTGCAATTGCTCTTGCTTTAACGAATGTAACGACGACACCTTGTTTGTCATCAATTTTCTATTTATCCTCTAAAAGGAAATAAGGAACCACACATACGAGTATGCATCCATAAAATTGTACACTTACAACTCTGATAAGAAAGGTTTGTTACTATTAATTCACATTTACACGTAATCTCTCCATGGGTGACCACGGAACAGCTTAAATTCAGCTAAATTAAACATACCCTTTTTATTACCGGAATCTATGTTATCAGTATAGGACGGAAATGTCTGAATGTAATGGGAAAAAAAATATTCGATTTGATTTGGTAGGTATATACAAATCGAAAACATTACCCCCCTCGGCCAGTCGGGTAATATCCTCGATGTCATCTAAGGGTGCGTAGATTTTTGAAGTCTTGTATGTTCGTGGCTCACGGGGCTCCGTCTTTTGATTTATATGCTAATTCTAAGGAGGCCTTACATTTTCTCCTTTATTCGTACGTTTTATTAACCGTTTTAACCTCATTTCAAGCCAATACGTTCGTGATTCCGCCTTCGTCAGGATAATTACACCTTGACTCGTCAAGTGTCACAACAACGGAGACAAATGAACCAGATCAGCAACTATCGGTTTGACGACACGCTAGCCTCGTTAGTAGTGACCCTGCCTTCGAAACTAGGGGTCCTGGGTTCAAATCCCGGTAAGGGCAGATATTTGTGTGATGAGCACAAGTATTTGTTCCTGAGTCTTGGATGTTTTCTATGTATTTAAGTATATGTTTCTCTATATAAGTATGTTTATCGTTGTCTAGCACCCATAGTACAAGCCTAGAGCTTAGTTTGGGACTAGGTCAATTTGTGTGACATTGTCCTGTGATATTTTTCTGTTTCTTTTTTAGTTGGTGGCTTTTATATGGTGGTGGAGCCAACATAATAATGATTTGGAACATAGTTCACGCAGATGTGACGGGATTGTTTTTTTGGTGACTTTAGTGATATAAAAACACACATAGTATCTCTCTCAATCTCACATACACTTACGTTATGTTATGATAACTCTTATTTAGTGGCAAAGCAATACGATAACATGTCAAAAGCAATTAGATTTCAGCGAGTAGAATCGTGCCCTGAATTATGCTCGACTTAAACAATAATCAATATAGAAAGTGTCATGTGTCGGTAGTTTTCCATGGAGACTGAGCGCGATGCATTTTTATTAGCAGTTTAATAAATTAGATTCTTGCTCGGATCCTTGCAGCGCTAGAAATTTAATAAATAAACTACTTAGAGATTAAATGTATAGCGTCCTTTGAAAGCTTGGAAAAGCGGCATTTTTTTCTGTTATAGACAGTCCTAACTGACAAATTTAATGAAATGCCTTTTGCACTGAACGGGGTTTAAAAATATAAGTATTTCAATACATTGCGAAATATATTTCAATAAACGCTTTAAAATTCCGGTCCAATACATGTTATTACCATGAATAGTCATTGCGCCATTTCGTGTCTGTTAAAAATAGAGAAAATTTCAATCGGACGTTCCATTTGGACGCCGCGCCCACTCCAAATTAACGAACTCTTAAAAACTCCTCTCGAAACCGTGCGTTGGCAGTGCAGTGCCACGCATTAATAAATTGTTTATCGCCCGTACGTGCCGAGAATTTCGCCACCGAATTAACAATCAGACGCCCACTATGCCGAAAAACCAAAAACGTATTCTACCTGTGCAAAGTATTAATGAAAACTGCATTGAACTAATTTGGCCGAAACAATATAACGACTCGTGTATGTAGTTTGCTTTCTGAATGGGCGTCGATTTAACGCTCGGAAGCGTGGTAAGCGCTAACCGCAACTTGTTAGTCTAGCACTTGGCTTTGAAATAAAGCGCTGAAGCTGCGGAGGTGCCAGCGCGCATGCGACGGCCTTATGTCCCCTCACGCACACACGCGCGCCGGCGTGTGCCCGCAGCCGACGCGCGCTTTGTCACGCACCGCATGAATGAAAGAGAGCCACGATCAATATTTTGGGGTCTGCAAGCAGGGCTCATGAAATTTTTAGTAGTTTCATAATGCTTTGCTTTTGTCTTCTAATTAAATCTTGTCACGGTATGCACTTTGACTTCAAACGCAGGCCGTTGGGTTCGCTCATGCATTTATGAGGCGGGGTTCGTAGGTTAATGGGAAATAATAAAAATGTACGTAAAGTGTGGCGTGTGAGAAGATTGCTGAAATTGAAGAAGTTATTAAGACAGTTTAAAGTTGCGCCGTGCTTTTGGGGTGAGCTTAACGACAAAACTTCGATACAAAATAGTGCAATTGGATATAAACTTGAATTTATAATCATGATACTGATTTACATATAATAACGTAAAGCTGGCGGGTAAAACATTCGTTCATATAAAGGTAGGTACATAGTGATACACATATGCATACATATACTAAACAGTGTGTTTCTTGCACGCGATTGATTTCTGGAAAACATACAAATCAGTTTCAAATAGAACACAGTACGATATCCAAGCATTATTCCATGTGCTAATTAAAATTTACACATTGATCTAATTCGAAAGAACTACATGAACACTTAGATGCAAACATTGCACTTCATAACGAAAAAAGCAACATAAAAGATAAGAGCAGGCAATGCGGGAGAATTACGACACACATACAAGAAAAGCAGACAGAGCAAAATATATGTAATAAGGAAAGAAAGAAGAGGCTAGATATACGAAACATTTAAGGCGAACCAAACAGACTCAGGGATTGGTGCTCGTGATTTGCATTATTTCAGATATGACCACAGCAAAATAAAAGACAGAGAAAATGAAATAAAAGTGAATTGAATTTCGATGACTCGTGACGATTTCGGAGGAATGAGCGCCGCTCATAGAATTTAGAATTGTTCAATATCGCGCGGCGGGAGTTCATTTATTAACACGACATGTCGAGGTATTCTTGGTATTTTAACTGTTATTTTAATCCGTACATTTAAGCTATAATATCACATGAACATAATATAGCACAGCACTGTGCTATCAAGGACAATTTACACAGCTATATTAGCTATAAAAACTCGTTTATGAATTATGATGCATACATTTGAAAAAGGTTTTTTGTTGGTTATTAATGCTGTATTAAAATTGGCTTACTTCAACATTATTCTTGTACTTTAATGTTTGATTGAACCAAAAGCGTCGTGCTATAAATGAAGTCCGACCCAATAATTACTTACACGCACCAGTTTTCAGCCAATTGAGAACTGAAAATAAATACGACAACAAACATTCGATAATTCTGACACTTGAGTACCTTACGAGTCCTTCGCCAAGAGGCAAGACTCACCTGAAACTGAAGAAATTAACTCGTTTAAAACATGGCCGGTGACTATATCTTAAATATAGGAAACAATGTATATTACATAATATTACGTTTAAACGTAGTTTTAAACATGCTCAAGGTGAGTTTACAACTAAGATTTAAATTTAAAAAATGCGATGCGAGTTCTCCATCGACACGTAGTCGTATTCGTTCAGACGGTTCTTGAACGTTAACGTTAGCGAAATTCTACAAAATGCGTTTACATTCGATGTTGTCGTGAGTAACTAGAGCGTGCCACGGGGTTACTACGACCTTTCTATGCAGCACAGATAAAGGTGAATGAAAGAGACCGAGTTTTAAAACTGAATAGTCGGTCCTTTGCACTTGCCTTGAACTGAACTTATTAGAGTAAGAACAAGCTATTATATTAAGTTGTCATTAGAGTTAACCTAAGACATCCAATCTAAATACTACGTACTGGGTAATTAATATTTAAATTAAGTCTGGTTTGAAATCGTGAAATATCACAATAAACAGCTCACAAGAGAATATGTCTCTTCTCTCGACATTTGAACATATTTTTAGAATCTACTTATGATGAATATATATTACGAAGTGCGTTACTTGATGACTGAATATTTACGAGTATTCACTGACAAGTTGCAATTTATAATTTAACTACACCTAAACATCAGAGAACAGTAGATCTGAAATTTTGAATAGATAATAAGTTACTAACTATAATAGTTAAGCGGGTTAACCAACAAATCGAATGCCGGCACGGTGTATTCTTGTTAGTGTATTTTTGAGAGCAAAATTGAAGGATTCAAACGTACGCCCGCGGAATATAGGGCAATAAGTCAGCAAATGAATCCGTTATGATACATTGCTGGCTTCCACGCCAATATCGCTTCATATGAGATTTCTTCCTCAGATTTATCACCCCCTATGCAAATAGTCCCGTGATAGATATTGCTAGGGCGCCGAGTTTACTGGTGTGTCGAAATTAATGTTTCTTTCGAAGTGAAGTACCGGCGGGAAGCAACATATTGCCATTTCTCATTTTTAGAAAAATACTCATCTCATGACTTCAATATCTAGTCAGTTTCATATTTTAATCAATATTGATTGAAGGGAATACATTAACGCGTTACCTAAAACTTGTAGATGTTCGTGGTATTTTTTATTTAAAAAATAATCGTTTATATTACTAAAAAGAGCACAACAGCAACGAACATTATTATTTTTCAAGGTATGAACTTTACTCACATACTCATGATTCATGTTATATGTTAGGCCGTTAATAATGGAGCTAAGTTTAATATATTTCCGGGTCAAAGCTATTTTGGCACCACATAATTAAGGAACATGTGGGACATGCCACGCAATGTTCGCTACTAACGTGTCGAAAATTAGTTGGTATGATTACCACCGAAGTTGATTACGGTGGCGTGTAGCGGCGCCGGCGCTGACCGAGCGTAATCAACCAGTAGAATTAATCGCCATTATTGATGCCGGATTAACGGGAGTAGCGTCGGCGGTATTCTGCTTCGAGGAGCCAATTTGCTTACTGCGGTTTGTTATTTTATAATTGGTTTAGCTATTTGCGGGATAAAGCGAAATTGACAGTGTATTTTCATGATTTTTCGCTGCTAATGACAGGCAAACAAACGGAATACTTAAGTTGGTAAGTAGTCACGACCGCCTTTGAACATTTGCATTATAAAAGCGCTGCCAATGCATCGATAGGCGATGGCATTAATGGTGAAGGGCTAATTAGAATAAATCAACGAGAAAATCATTTGTTATTTGTTACCTACACATATAGCATTATAAAAGCAATGATAAATAACATATTCAAATTACTATCTCTTTTTGTTTTCCAGAACTACTCCAACTGTAATGTCACGTAACCTATGAAAACCCATTAACCTCACAGCAAGTTACAATAGACCACAATGCCTAGTTCCAAGTACTTGGGTTTTGCAGGACAATCGCAAGTCATTACCGGGAACCACTTCAGCAGCATTCAATTCGTTCCACATGATTGCTGCCCTGTTGAATAAAAATGGCATATGGGCTATTAAACAGCCGAAAAGTATTAAGCCGTTTACGGATAGGCGTAAGGTCGCATATGCAATACGAATTCTTTAAGAGTTGTGCCATTTTTTATTGACGAGTGTAGATTGGGTCATGTGTGTCAACTGTCAATAACAATTGATTAAGTTAGCACTCGCGCCATCTGTCGTCTGCCGTTGTTGCGTGACATCGATGACCTTGCGTTTGAGTTGTCTATGGTATTTGCTTTCGATCACCCTTGCGTGATTGTTACGTGAAAATTATTATGAAAGCACGTCCTAAGCGAGAATAGGGCACTATTTCTAGAAAACACCGGTCGACTAAGCAATCGTATTTCTTTTAAACTTTGTATTTGGCTGTCTATCGATAGCTATCATGCTCATTCAGTTTTTTTAGAAACTTCTTAGAGACTGATATGAGACAAAACATTATTTAGACTATAATTAGACACAGACAACGTCAATTTATTTATAGAAAACATAGCTAGCTAGCCATGTCGTTTATGTTAAAGGAACTTTGCTTGATAAATAATGTACAGTTTATAGACAGTTTTCTAGGTACCTACATCATTATTTGTACTCGCATTTGTTAATGTTGCTAATTAACAAGAACCGAGTTTAAATAACCGTACCACGTAACATCCCCCAATATTTCCATATGAGATTTGTAACCAAACCCGCGTCTCAGTCGCGCATTCACTGTGATCTGTAGTTAAGCCGTGGATTTCTAATGTAAATACATTCATCAGTGTTAATGCATTGGAAGTAATCAGTCGGAGCCGTCATGGCGTCGAGATATAAATCAAACCGGATTAAACCGGTTTAGGGCGATGATTGTAAGAACTAGGAAATGGAAAAAGCTGGATTACGGCGTCACTGCTGCATTTTAAAGCTATTTATACGTGAGTTTGCATTTAGTTCCGCGAACAGAAATTAATACACGATTTGGTTTCGCTTGGCCAACTTTGAATGGAAACCATACCATTATTAAATTCAAAGTGACTGCGTACTCGGAACTAGGGCAAAACATATATCAGAAAGATAAGAAGCATTTAAAGGCCACGAGGCATTGTGAGGGAGATTTGAAAGGAAACCTCGTATTGGTTAGTGCGCTATAAATCTGAAAACAATATAGTAGACGGTCAGCAAAGTTCGGCAGTTATCGCGGGCCCGATCGGGAACAACCCTGAAATATCATTTTCCAAAAATAATTACCTTTATCTGATCGGCGGCGGCTTGTTGAATTTATAACGGTTCGAAAAAATGGCTGGTGGTGTATATCCAACTATTATAGTTATAATATTGTAAGACGAAATTATTGTTTTAGTTACAATTCAAGTACTCACATCGAGTCATATCTAAAAAATATGTCATACGTATTAAAGCAAAACCAATGTACTTAGTATATTGTACAAGTACATTTTGTATAAACACTTAAAATATAAAAGCCCTCAAATAATTGAAATGTTCATCAAATTCTAAAACAACAATAACTTAAATTCATATAATAAGCCCCAATAGGAGTATAGAATAATCGAATTTTGCCTAAGCCCAATATTGGTTTCTCTGTTTCGGCCTTAATATTATGCTAGAAAGTTGAAGTAAAACTCTCAATACGAGAGGGCACCCAATTTGGCAGTGTTTCAGTACAAATAATACTGATGAATTCAGTCGGGCTCTCAGGGAAAGTTGAGAACGTTCAGAAATACTTTGGATCCGGAGACTTTGAGCAGTTGGGAGACGCCGAGCGGCGAGAGCTCGAATCCATATTCGGGCCGCCATGTTTTTTAACGAGTTAAGCTGCGAGTGCGTCTCGACTCAGGCTCAAGTGCTTAACAGCTTTCAAGGGTAAATACTATTCAAATTAATCCAGCGATAGGGGCAGAGGTGATTATTTGGAAGCAAAGGAATTTCTGAATAATCCAACAGGCTCGCGTTGTTAAATATTTCAACAATCAGTCGCCGTGTACCGTAAAGTGCGAACACTAATTTCCATCGGGCAATTAACGACATTTGCAATTCCAAATCCAGCGTCGTTAGCGACGGGAAAAAAATACGAAGCGAAAAATTAAGGAGTAGAGGAAAGTAAACATAAACCAACTGGCGAATAAGATAACATAAACTCCGGCGTCGTAAAGAATGAAAAATTTCGCAAAGTTTAAAAATGAATTACACAAAACGTGACTTTAAGGGGGATGATTGTAAATTTGTTTAATTTTTAAAGCCTTTACCGGTTACGTTTATATTGTAGTGTTTGTAGGGAAATGACGTTGTTTTGAGGAATGGTGGCCATTTTACTGGTGTTTTTTGTCTATGTAGCAGTTAAATATAATAGCTATTCCATACGAGTACGTAAGGAATAGCCCGCAGTGACGTGGGGGTGAATACCTGGAACAAAAGAAAACATTGTAAATGTAGGTAGGTAGGTCGGCAAATTTAGTAGCAAGATTAAATAATTAAATAAAAACAATGAAATCAATAAGCAACTTAAGTACCAATCATTATTAAATTCTTAATATTTGTAATAGAGTCGTCTACACTAATATTATAAAGAGGATTTTAGTGGACCCTGAGCAGGGTCCGTCCGGATCGCTATCACCATCTTATCCATTAACCTACCGCCAAGCAGCAGTGTTCGTATTGCGGTGTTCCGATGTGGGGATAAGATAACCGGTGAAATTACTAGCATAGAAGCTTTCCCTCTTAGTCCTCAGAATTGACAACGCATTTGAGGTCTTAGGATTGCAGTCTTGAGATTACAGTCTTGAGCATTCAAATGTCTATGGGTCTCAGATTCCACTTACCATCGGGTGACCTGAGTGCATGTGTGCCTTCTCGGGTCGAAGACGAAGTCGCGGGTGTTAGAATCGTTAGGTATAATTGCCTCTAAAATAGATGTATATGAGCTGATTACAGTTATAGGAAATACCAGTATGAATATGTTATGATTAAAGAGGAGGTAAATAAGTCCACATCTCGACGAATAGTAAAATAAGTATTTGTATTGTTATAAAATCTTGTTCCCGCCAACGCTGGCTGTCTAAAGTGGCGCCACAGTTTAACACACCATCTGTCAATAAGGAAAAAGAGATTGGGGGCGGATTGAGCCTAGCCAGCGTTGAACGGGAGCGCATTCGATTACTAGCTATGGTGACCTACAGAAGTCCGCTCATGATTATGTCGAAATTCTTATAAGTTCAGTGCAAATAAAGTGTAAGTGTTAAAGTTGCTGTTTTACTAAAAACACCTCGGCGTCCTACACGGGTAACAGCTAGTATATTAAATAAATAAGATATTAAAGATAACCTAATAACCTAAGTTTAACTAAGCAATAGTAAAATCCAGTATCGTATTAAACTTCAACAAAGACCATACGCGGTTCCTTTTTGTGAAAAATCAACTTAATTCTAAGAAACGCATTGTCAACGAAGCCCGTCCGCAAAAACAACCCGCCGAGAAATCTTATCGATGAACAAATACGGTGGAGTCTACATTTTTTGCTCTGCAAACCGATCCACATATTTCTCATAACAGCGGACGGTGCCCTGAATGGCGGAGGAAAACAAGCCAGTCGAAGGACCAGATTGAGTGGGGAATGAATATTTCCCCCCGTGGAATATTCTCGAATGAAAAAAACCCCGTCCCTTCTCTATGGGCGACTTTATCAGTGAATACTTCGCAAACAATGATCTCTTGTACTCAATAAAGTGGTCGTGTATTTATAAAAGGCATTTCTTTCGCGAAATATTTTGAGGTATGAGGTTACTTCATATTAGAAGTCGAGTATCATCGTGTTACACTCCATCGTCTCAATTTAGACAATTTTGGGTTAAACCTCCTTCGTTCATTACGTCCCTCTTGTATCGAGTAAACAAGTTAGAAGCATATTTAACTTACGATATGGTATGAAAATTTGGCCTAACTTTCAGCACACTTTCAGACAAAATTCAAAGTGTAATCCGTCACTGCCTTTTCTTTTTCTTTTAATACATCGAGATCCTTTCTTAATTCTTTTCGGTATCTTTTTTTTACAACAAACAATTTCATCTCCCTGTGATTATATATTTGTGAATTTTATTTTGCTGTAATCAATTTCTAACAAGTTTGTGGAAATTATTTTCATGCCGGCGGTAAGCGCACACGTTCCGCGGACGTAGATTTATATTTTATGTAATTCCGCTCAAAAGATTAAATCCTGCGAAATGAGTTTTTCGCTATGTTGAACTTTTGCCCCGCGAGCTCAGTCTAACGCCGCGGTTCCGCAAACGACGACTCTTTCACAAGTAGAGTCTACAGGCACATTAACAATACATGAATTTGATCTCTTTTCTTTTTAAAAGAATTATATTTAATGTAACCATCTTAAGTACCATTACGATACATAACGATGACATATCTTTTTTCTTAGAAGACGTTATGTTTATATCAAAATGGCCAAGCGTAAAAAATATCCTAACATTATTTTGATATTTTACAATGATAGAAAAATACCTTTAATTAAACTTAAGATATTTGACTTTCATTAAATATTAATATGATTTTCTTTTTCCTATTCTCGATTTTCTTTGAAAAAAGATTTGGTGATGAATTAAAGAGTTATATGAGATAATAAATGCATAACCACTAAATGCTCATCATTGAGAAATTTCCCACCAACATCAAAAGTTCGGTATTTTTTATACAGTAGTTAACAAGAACCCTATTGAAGTGACAAACAATTTGAAAAGGCTTTGATGAAACCCTAAAAAGTCATTTAATAATATGAAGTCTTAGGTATAAATCTCCATTTAATTTGAGACTTTAGTACGCATTCGTCGAGCCCAATTTGCGAACATTATCAAATCAATTTAGGGAATAAAGCCTGAAGGGTCGGCCGACTCCTGATTATTTTCGTTGATATTCCACCTGGAAATGATTATACCTTTGATTTTATCTGCTTTTTCATAACCGATGCCTGATTTTGTTGTTAGCCTCACTTTTTGCGAGTTGCGGTTTGTTGACGGACTTTTTGCTGTTCCCAGGATTTTGTTAAGTCGTGTCAAAGCATGTTCTGTGTTTATTTAATATCTTAGGCAATCTCGACTTGACTTGTTGTCGATAGATATATTCAACCGGAATGAGAGTGGGATTCAAAAGTACCGTTAGCATAGCACTACTTACTTATAATCAATGACGTTTTCATTAATATATCTTCAGCAATCAATCAATAATATATTCGTGTTTTAAGTGCAGGTACTTATAAATATTACAATCGATTTATAGAATATCTTTTACTTACCATCCAAACAGTCGCTTAATCAAAATCAAATCAAATTCATTTATTTCATTACATTTAGAAGTTTCGCTATACTGATAATAATAGATTGTGGGAATGAAAGGGGCATTGTGGTAATATTTCAACTCTTTACTTGGTAAATTTGATTTCAAGTGTTTTTTGAACAAATCTGACATTTGGCTGATATTTGACAAATCTGTCACTATTTTTCACTTAGTATTTACGTTATTGAACCGACGTGCCTTACAAAAAAATTTTTCGTCTCTTTTTCATGGCATACCCTACAAATCAGTGATTAGATCGTGGTAAGTAGCACGCTACCTTCGACAATGTCATTTTATGTACTTATCTAATAAGTCTAATAACAGCTTATGTGCTGAGTCCCATTCTGATAGCAGTTTAGTTATAGCTTAGTACTCGTAATATAGGTGTAGCTGTTGACGTCACGGGCATCTGTATTATCAAACTAATCTTGAGTGAGATTTACATATCTTAACTGCTTTTACTAAAAGGCTAGCAAAAGTTGCCACAGCCTTTCTTTAACTAGTCCACAACAAAAGAGAAGCACTGAACATCAAGCGACAAAAACTAGGAATTTCCACCAGAAATTCCGTTCATATCTTATTTGAAAACTATAACACTAGAATGGAATGGCGTCGTTGTCGTGTCCTTTTCACAAACAAGCGGAATGAAAAGGAGACTGTTAGCTCGGGAACTTAAATCAGGTAAACAAACGAGAGCCTCGCGCGGACGTGGGACCTTTTATCATCCGTTACCCGATACAAATATGGCGGCGACACCCGGGTGTACTTTAAGCTGTAACCTGACGCTGCGAGTTATTACCTTTACCTTTTACCTTAATGCATTAAAACGTTAATGTTTTACATTAAAATATTTGTGTACATTAAATATTTGTACTCAAATCCTTAATTGAAGTCATAGCATCTGACTTAATGGTCGTATTTAATCACTGTGTTGATTGTGGTGAGTTTCCTGATCTTATGAAACATAGTAAGATAATTCCATTATTCAAAACGGGTAGTACTTTTGACCCCACAAATTTTAGACCAATATCCATACTACCCACTTTCAGTAAAATATTTGAGAAATTGATTTTGTCACAGTTAGCGGAACATTTTCGGTATAATAATTTATTACACAATAAACAATTTGGTTTTACTCGGGGTCGCTCGACAACCGAAGCTGGTGTTGAGTTGATTAAAAACATTTTTAATGCCTGGGAAGGGTCACAGGATGCTTTAGGTATTTTTTGTGATTTGTCCAAGGCCTTCGATTGCGTTAACCATGACACATTGATCAGGAAACTACACCACTATGGAGTTAGAGGTACTGCGCTAAACTTAATAAAAACGTACTTATACGGGAGAATACAAAGGGTAGACGTGAATGGAGTACGATCACCTGGGTCATTGGTCTCAATGGGCGTACCACAGGGCTCAATATTGGGTCCATTTTTATTCCTCATCTACATAAATGACTTACCTTACCTTATAAAGGATAACCATGATATAGTCTTGTTTGCTGATGATACGTCACTTGTGTTCAAAGTTAAACGACAACAGCAGTTTAATGTCGATGTAAACAATGCTATATCAAAAGTAGTCGATTGGTTTAGTGTTAATAATTTATTACTGAATGAAAAAAAGACGAAATGTATAAAGTTCATGACTACTAATGTGAAAAATAGTCAAACTACTGTAACTATTAAAAATGACAAACTAGACCTAGTTAATGATACAGTGTTTCTTGGTATAACGTTAGACTCCAAGCTCCAATGGGGTCCTCATCTTGCTGGATTGGCGGGTAGACTCAGTTCAGCAGTTTTTGCAGTTAATAAGATTCGGCAATTAATAGACTTAGATACCGCTCGATTAGTTTATTTTAGTTACTTCCATAGTATTATGTCATATGGTATTTTACTGTGGGGTAGTGCTGCTGATGTAAATAGCATCTTTGTTCTGCAGAAGAGGGCTATTCGTGCTGTCTACAAGATGGGCCAGAGAGACTCGCTTAGAGATAAGTTTAAAGAAATTAATATATTGACCATGCACAGTCAATACATTTATGAAAACATTATTTATGTTCATAAAAACATCGCTAAATTTAGAAAGAACTGTGACATACATAATGTTAATACCAGAAATAAATATAAGCTCGCAGTGCCCTTCACGCGGCTCCATAAAATAAAAAACTCTTTTATGGGTAATTGTATTAGGTTCTATAATAAGCTCCCAAGTAATGTTACCGAACTATCAGTAAATAAATTTAAGAGTTACGTTAAGCGTAAACTAATTTCTAAAGCATATTATAGTATTAAAGACTATATTAATGATAACAATGCTTGGGACTGAATTGCTTGTAATAAAATGTTTAGTCCTTACGACAAAAGGTTGCGAACGTCGAAAAAAAAAAAAAAGACATCCGACAGAGTTTCTTACAGGTTCTTCTCTGATCGGTCGCGATTTGAACCTGCAGTCAATTTAGGCTAAGTCGCTACTATGACGTTTCAAAAGAGTTTATTATTTGTAAACCTACTTGAATAAAGATTATTCTGATTCTGATTCTGATTCTGTGATATTTTGCGAGACTAATTTAATTTGAGCAATATGCTTTCACACGTTAAAACATTTAACCGCCGTACTTGGAGACATTTTTCAATCTAGTGAATAAAAAAACGTCTAAGGCTGCAAGCTGCAATTAACTTTATATTTTTCAAGAGCAATATACTCGTAGATAGTTTGAAATAAACTGCCACCAAAATGTAAAATTGTGTTGAGAGTGATTTTTGTGTCCCTTACACATCCTAAACTGAATTGCTTAGTTATGTCATGGGAACCACTCTGCTCTTGGTAGTGGAAGAACTTTCAATGTTCTCTTCTCCTTGCCAGCTCTTTCATCTCTCTATTCGACACGATATGAACCTCCTCCCTAATTTGGGTCCTTGGCCTTTTTCTGCCTCTTCTTCTTTTAATCATTTCCTCTACAATGTTTTTAAAAAGCGTCTCGTGCCGCAATAAATGTCCAATCATTCCCCCTCTTCTGATTTCTCTATAATCTCCAATATCTCTCTTTTATCATTTACCCTCGTCAATACTTCTTGATTTGATACCATTTCCGTTCAACTAATGCTTTTCATCTATCTCCAGTACCACATCTCAAACGCCTCTAGCCTCTCTCTGTCTGTCTCTGTGTCTCTGTCTGTATGAGGGTCCATGCCTTGCTTCCATATAGTACAGTACTTCATATGTATGGTATTATAAAATGTTTTCGGGTTCTCTGGGATATTTTAGAGTTGATATTTTTTGCGAATAATTTTCGGTTTGCTATTGCGACCGTTGCCGTTATGTCCTATCTACAGAAAATTAAGTCGTAATTAGGGTATGTATGTACCTCTAGATTAATACTCTTGTCGGCGCTAGGGTTAGCTACGTTTAGATAATATTATTTTTTCACAGAGAAAAGCTTTTAGTAACATACTATGGGATTAAACTTTTCATCATAATGTATAGAGAGCGGTGCATTTAAAAATATTGTAACTAGATGTATCATTTTTCACATAAAAAAACTCTCCAGTGTTTCTCTATATTCGCTGTTTAGTGTGATTAGGTTACTCATACCTAAACGAATTTTGACATTTACAATATTAGTACGGTTCAATGTTACTGAGCGTTATCTTTTTCAATAAAAATGTAAAGGCATTATACATCATTTAAAACAAAATAAGAAACCAAAATACAGCCACAAAAAACTTTATCTCGACTGTTTTTTTTCTAAATATCCCACAAGGCCACATAACTATAAAAATATTAAAAGTACATTACTCGATGGTTATGTTGTCTAGCCTGTGTAACTGTAAGCTAAGTAAGTAACCTCGTAATTAAAACGCAGAAGAAAACACCATAAATCACATTAGGCTTGCGTTTGCAAACATGTGCCTAAACATGTACAAACAGATAACACTCGTAACTGAAACACAATTCTACACAAACACTGTAACGTGTGTGCGTGAAATTTGCTCTGAATCATTGATGGGTTGACTTTACTACTACACTTAAAGACCGCAACCCCCAAAGGATTACTTATACGCGTGTCAAAGCATTGAAGACTATAATTTCTAAACGAGTTCCTAACTCTACGCCATTACTATGTTTCTTTATCACACACACCCTCGCAATGCGTAAAGCAATTGCATAAAGCTTGGTCAAAACAAAATTGTATTCCAATGCAATAAGAATCATAGAGGCTTTATTTAAAACACGTTGAAAAATCAGCCGTCAATACATTGCAACAACCGTAAAAAACTCAAACGATCAAATGATAAGGTTTCAATTAGCTTGCAGTTTGCTACGGGCATTTGACTTAGTATTCAAATAAAATGAGCATTAGCAGATTAAAACCCTTATACAGGGGGATTAATAGCCGAATGTCGTGATGTAAATAAATGAAGGGGGGAGTATTTTTAATTCTCACATCTGTCGCACTTGTTGGCGTTTGAATGGGAATAAGTCGAGGTTATTAACCCCTAATAAGGTCAGTGGGGGATGATCGTGAAAGGCCGGACGTTTAAGTAATTTATAGCGAATGTAATGGTTATTTCAAAACGTATTCTTGATGTAAATTGTGTTAGAGTCGTGTAAACCGGTAATAAAATAAACATTGGGTTTAAATTGTATTGCGTCTGCGCTACGTGCGGGGAATGCGGTAGATCAATGCGTCGAACCGTCACAATAGGATGTTTTAAATATTTAATACTAAGTTAGAGTAAAATCATTGTTATATTTTGATGTACAAGGTGATTGATGTTGAACCAAGTTATGCCATTACGTAGTTACATATTTGTTTAGTAAGAAACTTGCAGTCATGAGAAATAAATCTTTTTTTTACAATTGGGTCAAATAAATACAACGTTGTACCTAATTAAAGCGCTTACCAAATGAGATATGAGACAAAAAAAGAGGTTTATTCAGTAAGACTTGACAAGAGCTTACCTTCACATATTCCGTTTACAATTACCTACCTGAAAATACAAATTTTCTTGCATTCTAGCAAGAAATACTTAGTGATTCCATGGTTACTAACATTGTGAGAAAAAAAATTGTTAAATATCACAGGGCAATGTCACACAAATTAACCTAGTCCCAAACTAAGATCTAGGCTTCTACTATGGGTACTAGGCAACGATAAACTTACTTGTATAGAGAAATAAATACTTAAAAACATAGAAAATATCCAGACTCAGGAACAAATGAGTTTATTAATCATTTTTCATTACACAAAACTAACAAGAAAAAAAATGAATTCACAATAAAAATTCTGACACTTCTGATCGCCATCCATATTTTAGCGAGCAGCCAATCGCAAGCCGTGACAGCGGATAAAACCGGTTATTACCGGTTATTATCAGTCGCATTCATTAGCGACGAACGTCATCCCGTCGCATTAAACTATCATTTTGACAATAAATCATGTCTCAGTTATTACATAGCGAACTTTTTGTTACAAGTTACGAGTACAATGTGAACCTTGATGGTTTTATTGAATGAATTAAGGAGTATTCGTACTTGTTATTAAACAGTTGTAAATAAACTTTCTTCAGTGTTCTTAAAATGAGGGTCGTGTTTAAAACGTGGTTAGGCTCCTGTTCCTGTGTATTTGATGCTTAATCGTAATTCTGTATTTAAATGCACAATTTTAGATCACTTATAAACATATTTCTTAATTCTCATAAAGAGCAAACATTGAGTTTGTTCAATTTATGCCATCCTACTTTCTACGACCATAGCCCACGGAGTTCGGAAAACGCGGAGAAGGCGGTTTGACATGCAATCCATGATTTATAATATTGAATTATCCGTTTAGGCAAAAAGCCAATTGGAAAAATGGTTATGTTGCTTTAAAATTTAACATTAGAAGAAAAGAAGCTTTACGTATTTTATGACTTTTTAACCCCTAATAAAAACATCGAGTTCAACAGTAAGAACTGTAAATTAGAGATTACAACGTTTCGAATTTGATTATAATGCGCATTGTTTATGTGCAAAATGTGTTATATTCAAAATTGCCAAAGTCGTTCGACTGCCGACTATAAAGTTATGATCTTATGAACTAAAAATAATAATAACTAATAAATAAAGTGGACTCGTGCCCATAGAATTATAAAATTCACCAAAACAAAATGTCATCTCGAATAGTTTTTGTAAATATATATCACAGAATGCTATTATTTCCTGGATTCGATCTGTATTATAAAGTTGGTGTTTCTTTACAGTTGTTCGTTTCTTATATACAATTTCATAACGGAAAGGTTACGAAGTTGAACACTAATAAATATAATGCAATTGCTCTCACAGCTCGGTTCCTCCCTCCACGTGGTCCGTGCAAAAGTCTGCAATGCGCAGACCGTAGTCGGTAATTCAATAATCCCCGCATGTCCGTGCGCTCCTAAAACACTGTTTCCAGTATTTTCATCATTTTTAGACTCTAATGCAATTAACTGATGATCCTATCCGCCATCTTTTATGTGGATACGGAATTAGCTATGTGACTCTAAAATTAGATTAATTAACCGCTTGTTAATGATCGCCATTTGGTTACAAACATTCAGAGATGCTTTTTAATTCTTAATGCAGTTAATCAAAAACGTTATTTAAAAGTTTATGAAGCGTTAGATTGTAAAGGAGAATACCTACTACCCTTTTCCGCCAAAATTAAGGTAACCTAAATCTTTTATTATACCCCCGCAGTCCTTTCCGTCGAGTTCTGACATCCCAACGGCTGATTCCCAAGTAGTTTTCTACGAAAACTAGGTTGTTTGTTTGTAATTGCGTTATCTCGAGTCAATAAAACGGAACTAATGGACTAATATTATTGAATTAGAAACGAGCATTAGCACTAACAGCCGCCAGCGTCTAGTGATGTGAGCTCTCGTGCATAAACAATCAATGGAGTATTGTTTTACCCTAATAAAGGTATTTTAATAATAAGTAACTTATATTTCATTAAGAGTATATTTGTTTTAAGAGGTTGTTATGAATAAAGTAAGTTTTAACTGGTTATTTTATGGATAAAAGTAGCTAAATAAGCGAAAATTGCTAGTGTTCACCTTTCCCAGAAATTGGACATTTATGACAATTTCATAATATTATTTACTCCACAAATCATTTTACCAAATAATAAATAATTAAGTATGAGCAGAACGAAGTGCTGCAGCTGATACGTTCACTCATACATCTTACGTCGTTACTATTTTACGTGAGCTCTGATTAGATTACCGTGCATGTCCCTTGTGGATATGGCTACACTATACTTACCACGAAGCGTAGTTACATTCTAATAAAAATGACGTGCTTATTTAGAGCAACCTGTATCTATACACATATACACTGAATTTCGGTAAGGCAATTTTTACGCATGTCATGGTCATTCAAAATTAATTACCTTCATTGGCCTCTAGTGACCTAGATCAGGTCAAACGGTTACTTCAAATACCATAAATAAACAAAGAAGTAAGTAAAGGTAAAACCATTATGTGAGCACCTTTTTTGCAAAAATAAATGTCCTTCATTTGAAATGTAAGCAATTAAGTACATAATAGGTAACTAAGCAATAGTGACTAAGCATTCGTGTAAAAAGAATAGTAAAACCTGACCCATCTCCGCTAATACATTAATGAATTACCCGACTCAGGCCGTGCGGGAGGTAAATGGGGCATAACTAGGCATTAGAAGAATTGGCCGAGCGCCAGACGCCGCCATGTTATTTACTCTACGTGGGAAAATATTTATTTATGGCATGGAAAATTGGATTTATGACGCGGCCGATGGCCTTGTCATATTGTTTGCGTTGAATATTCATATATATGTATACACTTAGACTCATATATCTAGGTAAACCACGTCATGGGTAATATCCAGTGTTCTACGAGGGGACATATACAGGCTGACTATTAAATATTGTTTGTACATTGTATATTTTCCTAGCGGTGCTGAGTTTTCATTTTATAGTTATTATTATTTCGTAACGTTGAATATGTGCGTTGTTAGTGTGTAAAAAAGGAAAGAAAGAGTACGACTAAAAGAAAAAATATTTTGTTTGTTATATTACTATAAACTAAGCCGAATAATATTTGTTGACTGAAGGATTGGTGTATGGGCTATTATTAATTTAAAAAGAAATCTTTATCAATTTAATTGCAAAGAAATGGCATTTTAATAAGTTAATATTGCTTTGTGGAACTGCAAATCAGCACTGCAGGCGGAACTGCAAGCTGCATAACGATGCACTTACACTGCTAGTTAGTTCCGAGTTAACACTTTAGTGTAAGAAGACTTGAATGTAGGAGTAAGTAATCTTTACTAATATTTTATATGTGAAAGTGTGCTTCTTGATTGGTTTGTTTGTTACATCTTCACTGTTCAAAGCCATCTACAAAGCCTTAAAATATTATTGTAATAGGTATACAAGATGTTGTTAAATAGTGCGACTCTTCGTCAATTTGCAAGGCACGGCTATTAAAGATAGTAAACAGTTCGTAGCAATACACATGGCCATAAACGCACCCATTTAAAAAAAAAACATATTATGTCAAATTCGTACTGGCTCTTAAGCTCGTCTGGTTTCGCCGAACGTCAACAGATGTCGCCCCAGGCCACTGCAGCGTGCACAACCCCCAACTGCGCACGGTCGTTAATCTTAATGCAAATTCGTGCCAAGCGGCCCTAATGGCTCCTATTTACTATTTGCACGTCTTATTCTTCAACAACACCCTGTACGTGGTACACGAAACGCTCAAAGATATCGAATTTTCAGCAGAATTAGAACTATTATAGTGTACATTACACCGAAATTGTAGTCCTTTGTGAAACCTCATCCTCGCAGGTCTTGGTAGTCCTTTGTTCGCTGTTCATTAACGAGTTTAATTGTTATTATATTGCAGAGTCAGTTTATTATACTCCCAAAGCGTCAGTTACTAGTCGCATTATCTTGATTAGTCTGTGTTAGTGGTTTTTATTTCGTCTGTAAGGAAGTACCAAGGCGGTATCGAACGAAATAATCTTTTATCTCTATGCTGGAATTATCCTGACCCCTTTGTCCTAGTTTTTCCACAATCTGTTCCAACTGTTACTCTCATTCCACTGCCGAGTCAGAAACTTCCACGTTGTTTTTTTTATGAAAACGAGATAGTTGGGAACGTGGCCGCTTAAATACAACACTTTGTATAAATGAAAACACTACTACATAAAAGTATATATCTCAGTCGTGTTGTGTGTTCTATACATTTATACATGTCTTAGCTAAGCCGTATATAGTAAAAAAAATAACATTTATACGCACAAATAAAGTGGTACCATATAAGCCGAAAAACCCTACTCATACCCTCTCGTGGCATTTACTTTCCAACCTCGAAGGGTTATCATCGTCATATTTCGTATCTTCGACTCGCAGACTATGTACATTCTGCATTGACCTAAAAATGCCTCTTTTGTTCACACAAAAAGCGTCGGTTCCACCCGTTCTGCAGCGCAATTCTCAGCTTAATACTAAATAGAGCATAGGCACAAGTGAAAGGAGTGTGCGTTTTGTTGTTTTATTGTAATTAAACTTGAATTAATATAGATTTCGTCAAGTATGTTGTGAAAAAACGGGCCAGGACTTTACAGAACTTAGTAACATTCCACGAAAGATAATTAATGTATGTGTGATAATTAGTGTAGTTGTACATGAGAAAAAGTGTATGGAGTTGACGTAAGCTAGCAATTATACAGCCAATCAAATGGAATCGTGTACAAGCGACGCCAAGGATATATTTACATTTTTAAACCTTCAGCTCAACCCCACTTTTACCCCGAGTGGTTGCCGAGTTAGAATAGTGCCACTCCATATTATCTTCCCGTGGATGTCGTAAGAGGCGACTAAGGGAATGAGGGCTTCTAGTACTGTTAGGCGATGGACTTGCAACCTGCCACTAATACACTATAAACAACTTAGCCTGTTTGTGCAAAATGTGATTACACTGATTACAGAATTACCAACAACTCTTTTTGTAGTTGTTGGTATTTCCGTAGCTCTGCCTACCCCACTCTGGGAATAAAGGCGTGATAGTATGTATGTATGTAAACCTTCAGCTCAATCTATACTAAATTTCAGCTTAATCTGTCCCCGGGAAAACAAACATAACAATAATATACAGACATTGCAAATTAATAAAAAACATGTAAAAACGAATTTTGCCGATCGCTATTCGTGAAACTGGTCATTTCCACATGGATAAGTTAACTTTTAGTAAAGAAAAGACAATGAGTAGTGCCCGCCCCGCTCAAGACCTGCTCCAATCAAAATATCTGCGTAATACATACCGAGGAACGTGTGTGTGTGTGCAACACCGCGCACGATGATGTGTAATTTTTCACGCGGGCAATCAGCGGTTTTTCCTTTTTCCTTGTCAAGCCCGCGAAAGCCGTAGATGATTTTGTCGGGAGGTTTTTTGCTACATTTTATTTGGGCGGAAATCGCAATAAGTACAGGGAGATTAATGTCTTTCAGACAGCCACTTTGATTACATGTACAGCGTCGCGCGGCTCATTGTGGTTTATGTTTTTTGATGTTTCTCTACTTGGTGTGTCGAGGGCGAGATTGGTATAGCCAATCGTATTTGTGAATGGAACGACCGGACTTTATTTTTCGAAGGGTTATCATCGTCATATTTCGTACTTAACTACTTGTTTTCTAACAGCATGATTAAAATCTGACATCATTTCAAACAACATAATCACGATCATTGTTGTATGTTCTCTGTCTATGTGTTAGTATAATCACAACTGGGATCGTAAAATATTGAATACCACAATTATAAATGGTGATAAGTCACGTACGTTAAAGCGTTAAAAATACTGTATTTTTTTAACAAAGATGAACATATTTGAGTTCATTTTCATAGCGATACATCCAACTATAATCCGATTATCGTACATAGTGGCGGCGCGCGGCTCTGCCCGCTTTTTGACGACGGACCGTTAAGGGAATCTGTCGAATTATACTCATGAATATTTAAACTGCTCGTCTGTCGCCTCGGGGTGTCGTTTAATGACGGCACAATGGCTTCTGCATTTCGGTAACGTCTGCGCAATAAGCTATTATGGATGACAAAACAACATCATTATGTTTTTTTACTAATGATTGCAGTGTACGTGCACGCGGACGAACTTCGCTATAATTATAGTTTTTTTAATTGTTAGTTTGACTTTTCAGAAGCGCGAGGAGCTAGCCCCATGTGCTTCTGTTTAGTCCACCAGAGTAAATACTCTTTAACCGAACAATTGTCCTCGCGTGTGATATCCATGGATTTATTTCTTTAATAAGTTCATGGTGATTTAAAACTCTACATTGGCATTAAACAAACGAAATTTATCACTTTATACTATTTTAATGGTAAAGATGTCGAGTTTACGTCGTATGTAACAATTAGGTACTTCTTTTTATGCTTGTATCATATCTAAATAATTGCGATAAGCAAGATCAGTTTGCGAAATATACGTTTTTGAATTCTCGTCGTACTTTTAATCAATACCAATATTATTCATCTACAGAAATCATGTCAATAATATGAGAGCATTCCATTTGAACGTGCTCAGTAAATGAATGGATGTATTTTAAACAGGGATTTAAATTACTGCGCCTGAAAGTAAATCAAGAATTATTAGCAACTATTCAATGACTCTGATAATAATTTAATTGCAAATATTGGGTATGAAATATGTAGCCATTTATACATTTCATTTTAAACAGGCATCAGAATAAACACTAGAGAGCAATGAGAGCAATCATTGTACCATTTCATATATAATAATATGTAATTGACTCAGTGAATGAAAGTGACATGGTACTAAAGTGTAGACATATTTATGACGTCGACTGTACGTATAAAGTATTGTACACCCTACCTGATTTTATTCACTTGAGTGTAACACTGTGGCTCTAGTGAAAACGGATACAAGTCAACTTAGCTCTTAATAAGAAAGGGTAAACGTCATGTACAGAGTATACTAGACTTATACCGTTTTTCTATTAAACTTCGGGAGACTTGTATCCTTTTTCACTAGGGCCACAGTATCACAGCAGCGGTCAACAATAGTATCGGCACAACTCAACATTAAATATGCGTGCGTTTTAAATTTAAACGGAAACCATTATGATTTATATTCGAACAACATTTTCTTTAGAATTGTTACGTTATTATTGATATGCGATTGAATGAGCTATCATAGTTATATGAGTAGTTAATCCTAATAAAAAAAACAGTTTCACCTTAAATTATTTGTTGTATAAGTACATAGTGCTATGTGTTAGCATATGCGAACAATACCACATAGTGATAACGTTACAGAAGATGAAGCATGATTTCCTAAACACTTACCTCTCACTCAGAAACACGATACAAAAGTAATATTTGGTATTAAAATCCGCTGCATTCCTCTGCACACTGTACCTCCATCAGGCTGGCTGTAAGATCGGATCTCAACCGATACGTCGCCCGATCCGGGGATAGATCCCAAGCCGGCAGGCGGGGGATCATGCAGTATCGGTAGCCTACCCGCTAAAATCGTTAAGCGCATCAAGTTTACCCACTGTTGATCGAGCCACTGTTGCCTTTGCATTCCGATGCGGCTGGATTCGAAATGGGATAAGCATTTTATACACTGAGTAGGGGCATACGTGTGTAAAAACACTAGCTTAATTTGTTCTGGCAGACGCGCGGACTTTGTACGTGTAAAATTATACCCGCAAACAAAAACTTTTTAGTGCACCTCTTGGGTACCCTTAGGAATATTCGCTAGGTTCAGTGGTTTTGCTTAAGCGTTGTTTGTCTGTCAGTCAGCCAGTCACGGAAGATTTACATATGTATAGATCACACTAAAGGTAATTTTTAGTAATTTAATTGTATAAAGAAGGAATAAAATTATTTTCCAAGGGTAGAGTGTCTTAGGTTTACGAAAACCTATCATAATTCACAACTAGCCGATTAATTATCGGATAATACAGAGCTATGAGTCTCGCGCAATCTGCCTAAACCCTAGCTGTATCGCTGGAAACAGGATCAGACCCATCCATTTTAGCTAGACCCACGTTATCTCCCTTTTACCTGCTTTGTCGCCGATGCGGCAAGAGAGCACTCGGGGAGAGGGGGATCAGTTTACAATAGCTATCGCCTATCATTGAGCGGAGCTTCGAAACGTCGTTTTAGATAACCTAACAATGCAGCGTTCGCTTCTGAGCCATTTATTCGATAGTGTTTCATCGCTAAAGGAACTTCTCAGTTTACACCTCGGGAGTCTGCTGGATGGCGTGGCGGCTGCGAGCTCGCGCGCAAGCAGGCTCTGTTACATACGGTTGCAATCAACGGCGATATGCAGATCAGGCTATTGTGGAATATCAGGCCTAGATAGATTGAAGGCATACGTCGAGGCCGGCCACCGGAAAATGATTGGTAGCTCCGTACTATTGTGCCATAGTTCAAATTTGAAATTAATTGAACAGGTTTACTCCATAACAATAGTTCGTTTCCATCTAGACCTACAAAATATTTAATACCTAGTACTAGTTATTAAACTAGTCTTACGTTTTATTTTGTGAAATGTAAAGACTTCACAATAACATTCACGATATAAGTAGGCGAACAGACTAAATTAACCCAACCATTCCGTTACAGTTATCTCAAAATTCAATCTTTCTTGAACTATTTCATTCGCAGTTTCAAATGATTTGTAGTAAAATATTAAAAATATAAACGAGAAAGTTTATCGTATTGATATAACACTAAATACTTATCTTAGAAAATAAGGTCTTTCTTAAACAATAAATAGCAAACATATCATATGGACAGAATGATGTACTTTAAAATGTTCTCAAGAAAGTCCTTGTACGTGCGGACAGCATGCATGACTGGACAAATTACACTAAGGGCCCAAAGAAAGTCTGAATCAAAACTACCTTATGCATTAACGGTACAAGAGTCCAGATTAACAGTTTGTGCGAACATTGCCTGAGCTTATTATAAAGAAATGTTAAAAACTAAAGGGCATTTCATTGCCGGACGTATGACGTTGTCTCGGTTTTCGGAACCATGACTGTTAGAGCTGATTAACCAAATCCCCAGATAAAATATCTGATGGATAAAGTTATCATTTTCTTTTTCATTACGAGGCGATATACTCTTTTACGAGAGAACAGGAGAGAGCTAAAATTTATCTGACAGGTGTAGGTGGTGTTATCCGAAGATTGAAAAATCTGTCCTTAATGTTTGATTATTTCTAAGAGATATGTTTTCCTAAAAGCTTTTCAGACTATAGCGAAGTAAAGCGAATGTATTCAAATAATTGTCGGTCTCTTTCTTGCAATTTAGCACGAATGAGGATTGACAAGCATGGGGCATTCGAATTTCGGAATATAGTGGTTTTCCTCTCGTACGTCTCCCCAGAGACCGCCTAGTAGTCGATGCAGTGTGGGTGCATCGTCACGTGTTCCGAACACGTAATAGCCTCTTCAAGGGCTCTCAAGAGAACTACGCTACAGTATCCTGCGTATGGCGAATGAGTCACAATCTGAAGGTAAGCTAATTAACAGTCGGCTTCTAGCATCAAACATAGGGTTCCGAAAAAGGTGACCTGTCGTCGCGTATCATCAAATACAGCTAAATGAAGCATGTTAATGATTAACTGTTATTAATTCTTGAATACTTATGTTTTTTTAGGGTTAAGGATTAATTTTTCAATTTTCAGATTAAAAAGCGTCTGCAGCCGGTTAGAATAAGCTCTTTTTTTGTCATGTGAAAGAAAAAAAATGCGAAAATAAACTGTTTAATAATATTTATATGAGTGTAAAATCGGCCCTAAATTGTGATTTTAAGTTTCTTACTTTTAAACCAATATTTATAAATTTCCTAGTAAGTAATAAATAAGAGATTGGCGGCTTTTGTTACAAGTGTGCCTTGACTAAGTTATGATGCAAATGGCCAGTGCAATTTCATTAGAGAGGCGAAGGCATATATCTCAATCAGACAATTTGCGGGCGCTGCGCGCGCGCGCCGCCGTCCCAATGATTGATGGCCTTCTCATTCCACATTCAAAATTGCCAACGGTCACCTTGCGTAATGGCCGATGCAACTTGATAGGGATGTAAAAACTATTACTTAGTATAACGGGATATGTTAGTGATTTATGTGAGGTAAATAAGAACAAGTAAGCGTGTCTATAAATAAGAGGGGAAGTTTTTAAGGTTTGCTTTAGCCGAGGAATTTGTTATAACGGGTGTTTAAATTATGCAGACTGAATAATTTTTATCTGTTTTTATGACGATCTTTGGCCAAGTTCAAACAAATTTGATTCACTTTTAGATGCTGAAACATTAGGTTGTCAATAAAATGTTAGCTTATTTTTTTGAATAAATAATAACTGAAAACAAAATGAACGTTAAAATTCAGTTATAATCCGCTGTGCCTTTCGCAACAGTAGGGTATTATTGGGGATTCTGGATCATTTGTCCTCGCTGCGCTCGGATGATCCAGAATCCCCAATAATGATCCAGGATCCCCAATAGTTTCCATCGATCACTGATTCAGAATTCCATAAACTCAACAGGTAGTGACCTAACGAATGACCTGTCAATCCTTCAATGGTAAATTTGCATATCCTCGCCTCGTTCATTCGACTGATACTGTCGAAATGTAGATACAAAAATGTCTATAACAAAATATTTTGTAAATAGAAGCATAACCGGAGTGCCGTATAATTTAATTTTATATTACTTATATTTTTGTTTACGGCACTCCGGTTTATTTTTCATAAATTTATTTCTTTGTTTAGTCATCTTTGTTTATTCATCTTTGTTCCTGTTAACACTTTCCACACAACCATTGCTGTACTAATGTTATAGGATAGTCCCGCTAACAGTTTTCTGGAGTGGCCAATTCCATACTAATTGTTTAAGGAAAAGGTGGTCTTTCGATACTAGAACGCTGATCTATATATGCGAGCGATCGTAAAAACGTTGATAGCACGATTTAAAATAAATTCTCCATGTTTGCTCTCTTTCAGCCATTTTCATGATATACTCGTATGTAGCCCCATTATCCTTCTTAACCTTACTTTTGGTTTGATTAAATTTTATTAAAATTGACATTAGTAATTGACGTTGTCGTAATTCAATAAGTAAATACTATTTGATTTGAGAACTCAGGGTTAATTACCTTTATAAGATAATAAATAAAAAGAATTTATAAAACATGTTTATTTAAACACCATTTTCTTAAACAAGTTACATTTCTTAGCGCGCATACAGTTGGATGATATATACAGTTAAACACATCACTTGACAATCTATATTCTTCGTACAAACTTAACAATTTAGGACAGTTCATATCTTCCAGGTTAATAACATCATTATGATCTAAAATAGTTTTAAGCCAGGTAACTTTTTCCAGACCCTTACATAAAATCGTCTTATCAATCAGAAACTCTTGGATATACATTAAATATTTTTCGTAAGGTATAAATCCATCATTCCAATTAATTTTTCTGTTTCTCTGTATCCACGATACTTGTTTACGTTCGGTTGGAGAGAGATTGTGCAGTGGGCAAGGTGGTAGAATAAGTAGGTGTAGTAATTGTTCATTAACAGCTATTGCAACTTCTTTGACAATGAATGAATTGTTGTCCGTTTTAAACCCCTGCACATCAACTATTGCTGTCGACATCATGTCAACTTTCTAACAATATTACTCAAAGGTCTGTACTCCACCAAACGATCGTTAATAATCAAACAGTAAGCACTAGTGTTATCCGGCAAATCCTTTTCTGTTTCGATTTCTAAACGAACGTCAACAGGTCCAGTTTTTAAATGCTCATTTTGCCTCGAACAATCAATCACATATAATGGAGCTTTTTCCTTAAATTGTATAAGATCAAGCAGCGGATCTATAGGAAGGTTATAATACGACTGACGAAATCTCGCATACATATCGTATAATATACTGTATTTGTACTCATCAAATTTCAAGTTAAGACTATCGTATGGATAATAGTATGAATTTAAAAATAAAGTCACATTTTTAAGATTACAATGATCAAATACAGCGCTATCGTTTAATTTGTTATTTTTTCTATTAGTTTGCAATCCAAAAATTACATACCGAGGCTTTTCTAGTTGCGAAGTGGTTTTTATAGACCATGTATGTTTGGTTGTTTTTGGTAATAATGGATATTCATATAAATCCCAATTTCTAAACGCTATTTGCATAGGTTTATCTTTTTCTAAATGTTTAAGCAATGCAAGCCTTTGATGATCTGAAACTTTAACATGCGGCATGCGCCATTGAACTTTATTTACCTTAACTTCCACTGAATCATCTTTTTCGGTTACAACACCATTAAGATTTGTACTACTTCTATTTAGTATTAGTTCATGTTTACTATTAATAACTATTTTCTTGTAATCCTCCGCAAAACCTAATAGTTTATTAAGTGGTAAAAGAATACTAAATCTTCCACTGTGATCATCAAATCCGTCCACGTTCCAACCCCACATTGCAGCAGCTTTACTTTCTCCACCATTCATTGAGACTAAAGATTTCATTGTAGTAGTGATTCCAACATTTCTAATTCGATCTATTTCAATCCCATTCATTTCATATCTAATATCTTGAAAAAGAAATGATATAGCGTTATTTGTCAACTTAACATTTTTCACTTTTTTTACACCACTCACGTCTTTAGCTGTTATAGAAAAATATCCTTCTATGTATAACGCGCTAGCTGAAGGTAATACGTATATATCTTGCTGATGGATAGGTATTCGTATTTCATCATTTTCATTAAAACTGTTATTGTATGGGTTATAAGTATGGATTTCATAACTTTCAATTGAATTGTCGAATTGCGGATCGTCGGTTATATGGAGGATGCTCATATTTTTAATCCAAGAGCGCGAAGAAACTCTTTATTACTTTTTGTTATTGCTACAACCTTTTTGCGTCTAGTTCGTCTGACGTTGCGCTTGACAGTGGAGTTAGAACGACTTTGTCTTTGTATTTTGTTACAGATATCATCGTTAAAAATTATCATTTTGACTTTCGCAAGTGAAGACTTATATTAATATTTTCGTTATTAAAATTAATTAGATTTCCCTGTATATCTAATATTTTCACCGTAATTGACGAAATATGTTTCTTCTTTAGAGGAAAATATATTATATTTTTAGGTACTTCAATTACTTGATATCCGGGCGGACTGTTAAGCACGAATTCATGAATTATATGTGTAGGCAAACCGTTCGTATAGGAACCTTGGACAAGATCACATTCGATCCGTATCACAGACGCAGCAATAATGCATACAGGGTTGACTGATTCATGCCATTTATTTGGATCCAACATCTCTGAGAACCCTAATAATGCACCTACACTATTTTTTACCTTAAAATTAATCGGTTCGCTGCAAAAAATTGAACATTTAGAAGTATTGTTGTTAGGAACGATTTTAAACTGACAATTGTTCATATTACTTTTTAAATATTCATATAAATCAGACAGGTCATATGCGCCGCAAGGAATTTTAATATCCTTCTGTTTACCGTAAGCGAATACATTGTTGCTGTCAGTAATATTAGGTATTGAATTAAATGTTGAAAAATACAGTAAGCCGCACTCGTAATCGTCTTCTAATATTAAATGAGTATTTAATTCTGATCGAAGAATGGATTCATTTCCAGTGATTGTGAATGTAATAGACATTGTTATTGACTAAAATGTTTTTTGAAAGTGTAAGCTATTTATGAAGATCCCAAAATGAGTTTAAAAAGTCTATACACAAGTGGCCGCAAATGAAAGGATGAGTTTTTTGCTTGTTAACGTAATTATAAAAAATATTTAAGCCAACATATTTTAAAAATTCTTCAGGTGGTTTTAAATTACCATAACTGTCGAAATATTCGATATAATTATTAAATTTTGCATAGGCTACCCAATGAGTGCCAGAATTCCGGGAACTATCAAGATTAATAATTCCGCATTCTTTTTTTAGTGGACGTTTTGGCAACTGATCTCGCATGAAAACTCCTCGAAAATTGGGAATTTCTTTGCAATATTCGAGAATGTCGATGTTAGTTAACGCTCGTTTAGGTAGCCTCTGCATTAGTTTTTTTTATTTTTAAAATAAATTCCTAATCCATTCTTGTGCTCTTTGAGATGCAACCCTCTTCCTAAATTTAATTCTTCCATTTTTTGATTGTGCCTCTTGAGTTCTTGAAAACGTTGTTTAGCAGACTTAATAGCTTCTACCGCTCTAGCAATACCAGCTGCGCCACCTGCTAAACCACCTGCAGCAGACAATCCGGCAAAAATGGGTATTAGGGGCAAAACTCCTCCAACTTTTGGCACAGGTATCACCCGGGGAATGTTTACTGAAGTATCTGAATCCCTCGTCAATTCTCGTGCAACAGCAACTGCTAACTCAATAGCCGCTTTTTTACATGTAGGTTTTAACTTTTTAATATGTTTTTTTGTAAGAGAAACAATATTTTTGAAAGTGTTTTTAAAACCAGCGCCAGACTTGGCTTTCTGTGAGGGAGTGAACACAATTTTTTTCTTGTTTTTTCCATTCGATTTAGGTTTTGACCCTACCATTTTTGTTGAATTGTAAATAAATTATTAATAAATAAGTTATTTTTTGTTTCGATGAAATACTCTGTCCAGTTTCAAGTGCGCAATTAAAATGCGCTTAAACTATGATGTTTGCTGCTTATAAGATTTCTGTTTTATCAATCCAACTATTTTCTTGCGAAGGTAGACCTAACCATTTTACATATAATTTTCGACCATTTTTCTTCAATACTTTTTCTACAAGATAAATGTTCTTATATTTAGGTTTTTGCAATTCGTGAGCATAAAATGATCCTAAGATGGGTCGATGTCTAGCATCTTCTATGATAAACGTTATTGGGTTTGTGTTTTGTACTTTCGTAATAGTAAATATTTCAGTTGACCAATTGGGAGTATATCCTTTTTCAAATGTTCCTTTATATTTGCTTATACGAACGGAATCTCCGACTGCAAATTTATTTTTTTCCTTTGTTGAACTCCTCTTTGATAAAAGCTTTTTATATTTCTGTAATACAGCATCCTTATTATTTTCACTGACTTCAATTGGTTTAAGAGCTATTGTTCTATGTATCGTATTATTATATTCATTAATTGCTTCCGAAAGTGTGTTTCCTATCCATTTATAGTTTCCTTTTAAACTAAATTGCTTGTACAATTTATTCTTAAAAGTCCTTATGAATCTTTCCACTATAGATGCTTTTTTAGTAGAGTATGTAGAGTAATGGTTTATTTTATGTAACTCAAGTAATGATTTTATTTTTTTATTATAGAATTCAGTTCCTAAATCAGTTTGCAAGTTTTTGGGTATTCGATTTTTTTGGAACAAATCACAAAAAGCTTGAGTTATATATTCCTTACTCTTTTTTTTTAATGGATATACCCACGCATACTTAGAAAAAGTATCAATAATGGCTAAAATATATTTAAACTGTAAATTATTGTTTGAAACAGATTGCATATCAATAAGATCAGCTTGCCATAAATCATCTATATCTTTCATCACTACATGTCTTCGAGGAAAGTTTTTCCGCGCTTGTTTATGTATTTCGTTTACTACGATTGCTTTACTCATTTCTTGTATTTGTTCTTAAATGAAACTGTTTCAATACTTTGTTGCAGGCTATTTACTTCTGTCTCTAGCTGAGCTAATGTTTGATTAATTAATTTTATTTTATTAAACAATTTATCTGCAGTATTGTCAACATACTGTTTTGTGGCGCAGTCCTCTGGATCGACAGGCTTTCCAATATGTTTAATTATCTTATTTTTTGCATCAAAACAATCGGTAACATTTATGAAAGCCAAGGGAGGTTCATTCAAATTATTCATTTTATGCTTTTTTAACACATGGTGTCCAAACTTATCTACATTCATGTTCAACCAACACAATGAGACTGAATCAACAGTTGGTTCTGAAGTCTTTTTATTCCTTAATGATGTCTGCTTCTTTTAGTTCTTCTATAATCGAAATTATTTCGTTATCATGGTTAGTGTTGCCAGCATCTTTAGAAGCAATTAAAATTTTTAAACGTTCAATCAACTCATTAGGATCATCCCAATATACAAAATCCGTATTTGAATTATATTTTTTTAAGGAAGGCAGATTACCACCTTGCTGTGCCGTGCTGGATTCTTGAAATAGGGGTTTAATAATTTGACAGTATTTCATTCCTGAATTACCTTGTATCTGACCTTGAGGACTAAAACCTCTCTTATGGACATTAGTGTGCACCAAAATATCTTTATAGGTTATTTTATCCTTTTCATTTATTTTGTCGCAATTCGGTTTACTTTGAAATAAAAGCTCTTTTAAACCTGGCGTTAGTTCATAACTTTTATCATTTACATTAATCGTAGATATTTTATTAGGAGAATTCTCCCCATAAGATTTAAGCGTTGCAGGTGAATTTCCTATCATAAGTGTTTCACCGTCATGTCTTACTCCAAAGGCAACATTAAAAGGTTTATTTGGGACTTGCAAATAAGAATCGACATCCTCAAAGCTTTTTACTTTTGCCACATTATTTTCCATTTTCGTAGGAGTTTTTATTTCAAGTATGTTGGGAATATTTATTTTATCCTTTTTGATACAATCCGCGTTTACATCATTTGATAATATATTTTTGTTATTATGCTTATTTTCATTATAAGATGTTATTTGCTTAGGAGAATTATGAAGAAACATCATGGTTTCTAGCGGATCGGTTAATGGTTTCAAAATCTTCTTATTTTTTAATTCTAAATCATCCTCCTCTTGCTGCATCTTCTTTAACTTATTTTTAATATTCTTTACAGATTTAATTAATTGTGTTTTTATGTCTGTCTCCATGGCAAATCAATAACGCGGTCTAAAAAGACCCCCGATGTTTCTTAATGTTATAAGTAAAGTGATTTTATTTTAGTCATCATTTATATTTATTCAAATTTTACAAAAACATCGAATGACTTTCTATATCGACCATTATTTAATTTACAATCTTTGTTAATTATAAGACACGCATGTGAATCTTTCCATATATTTGCGGCAAGCGATTTGAATTTTTCCCAACTAATGTCAGAATTTACGTGCTCACGATAAATATGTTTTAAATTGATATCGTCTTGTTTAAAAATTATCAAAAAATTAACATTGTCTCGTATTAATTGCTTTGGCACTTTAGAGTAAGTCTGCGTTAAATAAAAACAGTCTATTCCTTTATGTCTGCCCATACAAAAGTAATTACGAATATTAGTCTGGTTTTCGCAAGCTACGTCATCAAAGATAAATATTGAATTGGGCATCGCCTCATGAGGAGAGATTACCTCTTTTTCATCGTGGATCATAAACAGTTTAATTTCGGGTATTCTTTTAAGAACTTCCTCTAAAAATCTATATTTAGGTTGAAAAGTTGTTTTAGAGTAAATGTAGACATTTCGAAATTTTAACCCATTTTCATGAAGCAATAAAGTTAAAATTATATTTGTTTTTCCACAATTTGATGGTCCACATATAATACATCGTATAGAGTTGGGAAGAAGCATACTATGTCTGTTATTATAATTAGTGCAATGTGATCCATCACTTATTTTGCTGATTTCTATTGACACAGGCTGTTTAATAAATTTCATTTCGCCTTCTGTTCAGTAATTTAATATAATATCAAATAAATACTTGTAATAATATAATCATCCTAAATCAATGAATTATCTTTGTAAGTCTTTATCATTTCTCTAATTACACATTCCTGTCTTATATTAGGCGAAGAATATTATACACCGAGATCTAAATTGCTGCTACTCGAGCGTCAGTCGCAGTCGACATTTGTCTCGCTTCTAACGTGGGTCCCGCGTATTTAAAATATATAGGTAAGTAAATCTATTTTTTATTGCTTCATCCAGTTATGTTGGATTTATTGCCATTTTTATTAAATAAAAACTTATGACACTTTTATATTTCAGATAATTATGGAAGACAGCACGCAGAATGATCGACTTGATTTTGGCAGCATATATGATGTCAGCCCCGTTTTCCACGATGTGCCGGAGGATCATCCTTTTTATTATGCTCAAGACGTTGACGGTTACATGGAAAAAGTGGAAAAAAAGCGGCAAGAGCTTTTAGCCCGTAGAGAAAACATGTGTAACGCAACCGTAACGCGAGAGCCTGACGCTCCGCGGGACAAAAGGGAGTTGAAAGCATTAAATACCAAATCGGGTATTAATAAAAAGGATCGTAGTAGAAAAGGATCATCATTTGTAATTAAAAATAACATTCGCAATGGACGATATTTAATTAAAATAAACATTGAGACAATGGACGAGTGTTACAGTGATCGTTCAGTTAGTGCGCAATATCTCGTGTGTGATCCGTATGATGAAGTGTTGGACAGCACAGAAAATGTGTTAAAAAAAATTATGAAAAAACTTGAAAGTGATTAATTTCGGTGTTAGTTATATATGTATAATTGTGACTTATTTCTATTATATCTCCATGTTTATTTTATATTATAGTTCTGAATTATAAAATCAATTTATGCCAATTATATTGTTATTTACTTACTTTGTAGAGCCAATTAATATAAGTTATTGTCAACGAAGTTTGAATTAAGGAAGAAAAATAGTAATTATTATTATTTTTCTTCCGTAATGTAATTAATGTAGCGTTGTTTTAATTTTATCATAAATTTCTTTAATTTATGTTTATTTATAAATAATTTGGCGTTATAAATATGTTATTTTTTGTCTCATTAAGTGTAAATTAGTAAAGACAATGGTTTATAAGAAGTCTGCCTGCTATTTAATTATTATTGTTGTACTTTCACCTTATTAAGTTTAATATTATTATCAACCTTATTTTAATAAATGATGTTCATATAGAATGTGGAACTTATTTTACGTGCAACCAAAGTTAAATAAACAGAGATAACACGTTATAACATGTCATGATTTGTTTCCTCTGCAACAGTATTGTAGCGGAACTACAAACCGACATTAAATTTTTATTATTTAACTTGGGTCATACACTAAGAAGATAAAGTCGAATTGCGCGCACGCCGCGTCAGCAACTCTTTACGTAGCCACATTCCTACGCGCCGAGCCAAAGTTAAACAAGCAGGGACAACTCGTTTTAACATGTTATGACTTGTTTCTCTGCAACAGTATCAAATTCCTTGTCTGAATCTCAATTATAACGAAATAAAAGAATAGCAACTTTGTTTAATTAAATTCTTAAAGTTAATCAATATTTCAGCCACTCTATTGGTGACGTGGCTGGCTTAGTTGGTAGAGACCCTGCCTACGAAGCTAGCGGTCCCGGGTTCGATTCCCGCTCAGAGCAAATATCTGTGTAATGCATGCATGAGTATTTGTTTCTGAGTCTGGGGTGTTTTCTATGCATTTAAGTATTTATTTCTTTATATAAGCATGTTTATCGTTGTCTAGTACCCTAACACAATCCTAGAGCTTAGTTGGGACTGGGGTAAATTTGTGTGAGGTTGTCCCATTTAATAATTTTTATTAATGGCTCCTCACTCTATATTGTCTGATTGTTTCCCTGTTGCTAACGTATTATCAACGTTGTGATAGCTCTTATTGACTTGACAGTAGAAGCGATCGAGTCATGATAATACGATTGCAATAGGTGTAAAACCAGCGTAACTCAAAATAAAAAAGCCAACTTATTTTAAATCAAGAGTGCGTCTTGAAATATGGAAAGATTAATAGTTTTGAGTTAGGCGGGTTTATTACTAAGCACGTGATTAATTAGCTGGCGGAGGTAAATGAAAGAAAAACAATAGGCATACATTCATCATTTATTGTTTTTATAAAAATAATAAAAATGTTACAATTCACACGTTTGCATTAAATTTCTATTACTTTACAGTGCTGCCACATTAAAATGCTAATTTGTAATGTCCCCAAGGCAAAGTCGAAACATTATCTTCTAATACACACCTTTTATCATCATCCCTTGTAAGAACTAGCTTATTGATTTTTTGCGTGAAAATTTTATGATTTTTTGATTTTATTACACACATATTATCTCTAAAACATTCATTTTGAAATAAAGCATTTTTGTATTTATTAATATTAAGTTTTTTTGTAACACACTTTTTTATTCCCTTTGCTTTCCTGATTGTTGAAATTTGGGTATCTATGCAATATAGTTTTGCTCTCAAACCTACAAATTCCTTCACGATCTCACCCCCCATTTCGTCTTTAAAATATCCTGGAATTTTACAGTTCACTAAGGGCATATTAAATATGTTGCTAGCATCAAAATTGCTAGTATCAAAATACTTTATGTGTGTTTTGATATCTTCATAGAAATCTTCTGTATGAATTAAATACAAAAGACTATCAGTGTCCGTATAACAAAGATGAATTTTATTTTTATAAACACGTTTCATCACATCATAATGAAAGCGATACAAATGACTTTTGGCTATTTCTAGAATAGAGAAACCCACGTATATGGGTCGATCTAAAACGATTTTTGTCTGTTGCAACTGAATTGCTACTAATGAATCAGATATAACTGCCAAGTTTTTGAAGTTGGGAGCACTTATGTATTTTTCCGCGCCGCAAAATTTATTTGTGTTATTTGAATGATCTTTCCAGATATTAACAAGTTTTACATCAACCTGTTTTCTTTTATTTTCAATCGTTTTGCCAAATATTGAATTGTTTTGCTTTTTGAAAAAATCCCTTTCATAATCTGAGCTAGCATTTTGTCTCAAGGTGGTATTTAAAGATATGTATGGTTCTAAAAAGTTACTTTGATCGAAAGCTAAAACTTTATATGTTTTTAACAAAACAAGACCATTTTTCAAACATTCTTTTAAATGCATGTAGTGAATAATGTATCTATGTTTGTCGTAGAGGCTAGCAATTAATTTTTTATTTTTGCTTCCTCTAGGAGCAAATTTTTCAGCTGCAAATGGCATATCTGAATGAGACTCATGAAGTTCAACAGGATAGTGAAGGTCGACTTCAAGTATAAAACCGGTATCAGAATCGCGTGACTGTTTTTCAACGTTAAAGTTTGCTAATTCATCATCGTTAAGATACCTGAAATTTCCTGTTGGCAGATGCTGCATCATTGCATATCCATATAAATTTACACAGTCTAAATAGGCTAAAAAGCTATTCGGCTCGTTAATGTTAAAATCTGGAAGATATTTATTATTCGCCTTTGCGTATCTATGTGAACATTGAGCAAGACCTCCTCTTATTCCGTTTTCCAGCATTTGATACATATCTATATCGGAGAGTAGATCCAATTTTACTTTTGTGTATAATAACATAGCATCCCAACTTAATGATGGTGACGATACGTAATAACAGGGATCAAGATTGTAGTATTTAAGGCTCATGCTTCGAAATTTTTCAAAAACGTCACATAGAAGAAGCACATCACATTTCAAGTATAAATCTGTATATTCTCCTAAGTTTTTAATAGCAAAAGTTTCCCAAACATGTAAGGCATGATTATAATCCTCAGAAGATACAGATTCTGATGAGAGTTTACTAAAAAAATTGGAAGCCTGAGGCAACTGGGTTTCTTCATAACGTTGCCAAGAGTTTATATAATCGTAACAATAGACACCCTTTCTTCGCACTATATCAAACTTGACCCCATCTCCAAAAAATGATTTTAAATGTTGGAAATCATCTTTTTTCATTGTATTTACTAAATTGTCTAAACTTGAACTCAAAAAGTTGAAAGAATCAATAAATTTTAATTGAGCTACATTTTGCTGGTCTATTGGAATGAACTTCGTAAACGAAATATACTTTTCTTTATTTTTTGGGATAAGGTTTATTCGACCGCATACGTTTGTGAGTTCATTAATAAACAAATGGCAGTCATATCCGGAAAGGTTATGAAAAATTATTGGTATAAATGGGCAAGGTTTTGAATTTAAATTACAACTATTGTGAGCGGGCCCTCTATATCGACCTGTGAAGTGATCATGATCCTTTACAATGTTATCACTAGATGAAAACTTGTCTTTACAAATATGACAAGCAGTGCTAGTTTCAAATGATAGCTGTTCCTCTAGCGTAAGCGGAATCATAGGTTTGCTGACAGATAATATTGAGTACAATCGCTGCACATCATTACATATAGACTCCACAAACTTTTTCGAACAGTTGGGACCGCGATAAGAAACATAGTCGTTTAAATAAGGCTCGCTTCTACAACAAATGTAATATGCAAAGCAAGATGCCTCATGCAATTGAATATTTTCCACGTACATAGATTTACTTTTATCTGAATACTCTCGTAATAAGCTTTCGAAGTCACCATAGATCACAATAGGCACCTCCTGAGTTCTTTCAAAATTAGAAAAAAAAAGTTGTGTATTTGCCTCTGGTAAAACAGTTTGTACCCCTGCACAACTATGCTGAATTAATTTTTCCTCTGTTGAAAAATATAAAAAACAATCTTCACACAAATGTATCTTAGATTTATGTTTAGTTATTTGTTTGCGAACAAGTTTCTCAAAGTTTTTTATTAGGCAAAAGTGTGCCTTACTATTTTTAGTTATTAATAACAAGTTGATGTGCTGTAATTTACGATTAGCGGTTTTATATAAAGGGCCCATAACACTACCATTTTTTGTTAAACCATAGATGTTAAAACTAATATCAGTATTGTTGGCTTCGAACCACCTTATATCAGAGATGCTTGGTGGAAATGCCATGCCGGAAGTGTTTAAAACATTTTGGTATTTGGGATAAGATGAGACTCTGTTTGAGTTAACCTTGCTAGGATACAAGTGAGCCATTATAGACCATATAAAACAGTGATTATCCTCATTATTTATATTCAAACAAGCTTTTGTATTAGCAATATGTTTTGGTAATGGTATAAACGATCCAGCTCTCAAAGGATTGTATTTTACTATGTTTATCTCTAAGTGACTAACTGATTCGATTGTCCATCCTGATTCCGAGAGCTCAAATTCCGCACATTTAGTAATTAGTACATCAGCAAGTGATTTATATAATGATAAAACGTCTGTACTCTGCAAAACTATATCGTATTTAGTGTTAAATGACTTAATGGAACTTTCACTATTTTTTGGCAAACAATACTTTATGAAAAGTTCCAAATTAACTTTGAGTGAGACATGCTTTTGTAATGAATCTTTAATAAGTTGTTGTGCTATATCAGAGTTTTCACATAAAAATGAATCTGGGGTAATATTCGTATTTGAGGGATTGACTTTATAACTAACAATTCTACTCCGAAAAGCATTAGCTATTATATAAACGTTTTCAAGCCGCGTACTTAACAAACTATTAGACTTGTGGATATTAGTCTTTTTATGTGCTGCTAATTTTGGAACGGAAACATTACATACATCGCAAAAGAACATGTTATACTATTTTTGTTCTATGTAAGACGTGCTTTGTTTTGTAATAATTACATTTGTTGAAAACCGCAAAAGTTTTAAATTTGCCTTTAAACCGACTGTAAAGTAGCAGATTACAATAAACACATAACTAAAATTAGTTAAAAAGTATTTGACGGGTACAACACAGGCTGCACGCCTTTATACTCTTCTTTAGCAGCCTGAGCAACTTGTCTGACCGCTTTGAAAACTGGGCTATTATTATTTACAGCCCCTTTATATGTGAAAAAGGCATGTTTCCACCTGGTTGCTTCCGTCGCTACCGGCTCAAGCTCCCGCGTGGTGAAGACTCGGAGTTCGACGTAGTACTCCCCGCGCCGGCTGGGATCTCGTTGCAGCGTGTACCCGGAGCCCGTCCTTCTTGTCAAAAAATTACGTAGCGGAGCGGCCCTGATCGGTTCCTCTTCGTCACCCTGAAATTATTTAGCAACCTTATATTATTCACCTTTATAAATACAATTAAGAAAATCACTTAAATTATTAAAAAAATCCAGCGACAAACTGTTATCATGACCTAGGTCAGTCCAACTGAAATCGGCTTAAAGTTGGGTAAAAACAGTTTTAATGAAATCATCATAATAATAAAATCAATCTTACACAAATTGACCTAGCCAATAGTTGAGAACAAATACTTGCGCTCATCACACAAATATCTGCCCATACCGGGAATCGAACCCGGGACCGCTAGCTTCGTAGGCAGGGTCACTACCAACTAAGCTATCGTATCCTCGAAGTATGTTTTGATAAACAATCGCCCAAGATAGGCATCTTACCTCGGAATCAAGAAACACAGCGACTCGTCTCTTTTTCGGTTGAGCAGCTGATGCATTCGCGACGCTGTCCAGGTCTGAATCACAGCCGTGCAGTTCCGCCGCCTTCTTAGTTCTTCTCTGCTTCGCCTTTACCGTCTTAACTTTCGCTGCACTCGTAGAAGCGGTAGATGCAGTCTGTTGCTGGGCACAGCTAATCTCCTCATCGGAATCGAACGGATTGAACACTGCCGACCTATTTTTATTAAAAGTATTTGAATAAGCATCACTAACCAAACACAATCAACATAAATAATAAAAAATAAAAAATATTACGTACATACTTGCTGCTTCTTTTTAATTACTTGTCTCACTCACTGCACTGCCACTACCAATTGAATGCTCAAATAAATGGAAGCTCCATTTATAACCCTATAAACTAAGGCTGCATTTAGATGTTACCAATTAAAATTATTAGTAATATAATTTTATTTCAAATGAGATTGTCCAAACAAAATCAAACCTTAATTCTGCATTACAGACGTTCGTCTATTAGAAAATAAAATATAATTATTGTGAATCACTCCCAATCCTTTACACCTATAAGGCGCGGCGCCAGCTTGTTGCGTTAACCTGAAACCTTATTCGTATTTGGTAGCTGCATGTACTTTAATGCGTTTCTATGTACCGAATGTAGCCTAACTATGAAGACGATATGATGCGTTAGCCGAGTTGGTAGGGACCCTGCCTACGAAGCTAGCGGTCCCGGGTTCGATTCCCGGTATGGGCAGATATTTGTGTGATGAGCACGAGTATTTGTTCCTGAGTCTTGGATGTTTTCTATGTATTTAAGTATTTATTTCTCTATATAAGTATTTATATCGTTGTCTAGTACCCATAGTACAAGCCTAGATCTTAGTTTGGGACTAGGTCAATTTGTATGAGATTGTCCCCCTGATATTTATTATTAAAAAAATAAAAAATAAAATAAGGAAATATAAAACAGGCACTGGTTGGCTTGAAGACAGCAACGACTTACTATACTTATTGTTTAAATAACTTGTTTAACTCTCAGAATTTGTGAATCGGCTTTAGCTATAAAGAAGAAAGAAAAACACATATATTTGTTCGAATCATGTGAAGCATGAACATAAATTACTTACGCTTCCTATTATTTACATGTCATACAGCATGCTATGTAATGGCTCTCAAGGTTCGAAATTATTTTACTTTATTGCATTCATGCACACAATCTTAACATTGATTAACGAAGTTCTTAGTAAACAGTAAAAACATCGTGCTAGTTTCATATCGATTATTTGTATTAATCAGCGCCATCTTAACATTGATTAACAAAGTTCTTAGTAAACACAGCGCGGAGTTTCTTGTCAATCAGCAATAAAGTTGACACTTGATTTACCTAAATAGATGTCGTAACAATGTTCGAACTTTGATGTACATCGCGAACGATTACAGTGTTGAGATAAACTTAATAGTTTCAGTCGATTTATTTATTAAAGTTTCAGTTCACCTACGAAATTTTTACTTTATTAAAGACCGCAGATTCATTTCACTGTATTATTCCATTCAAATAGCATTGTCAAATAGCGCCATCTTACGCTAACAATAACATTGAGTAGTTCTTAGTAACAGTAGCGCGTGAGTCACTTTATCGTCAGACTAGCAGATGTTAAGTACCTACCTTTTTAAATAGATGTCGTAACAATCTCTCATTACTTGAATAATACACAAATATTGGAATAATTAATGTATTTCACTTTAATCAACACTTTTAATAATGTGGTTTTTAATAACAACTGAAGATAGCTTGAAATCAAAAAAAGTTTGCAGTTTTTATTTTGATTTGACAGTAATAATTGAAAAAGACCTGAATCACGCTATCAAAGTTTTTACGATCGGTCGCATATATAGATCAGCGTTCTAGTATTATCTTGGTTGAGTAAATATCAGTACAGAGGAGGCGCCCCTTTGGAACGTATCGAAAGACCGCCTTGTCCTTAAACAATTAGTATGGAATTGGCCACTCCAGAAAACTGTTAGCGGGACTATCCTATAACATTAGTACAGCAATGGTTGTGTGGAAAGTGTTAACAGGAACAAAGATGAATAAACAAAGATGAATAAACAAAGAAAAATATATTTATGAAAAATAAACCGGAGTGCCGTAAACAAAAATATAAGTAATATAAAATTGAATTATACGGCACTCCGGTTTTGCTTCTCTTTACAAAATATTTTGTTATAGAAATTTATGAGGCGAGAATATGCAAATTTACCATTGAAGGATTGTCAGGTCATTCGTTTACCTGTTGAGTTTATGGAATTCTGAATCACTGATCGATGGAAACTATTGAGGATCCTGGATCATCCGACTAGATCCCTGATCGATGGAAACTATTGGGGATCCTGGATCATCCGACTAGATCCCTGATCGATGGAAACTATTGGGGATCCTGGATCATTATTGGGGATTCTGGATCATCCGAGCGCAGCGAGGACAAATGATCCAGAATCCCCAATAATACCCTACTCGCAACCTATCCTTTCAGCGAATAGTTCCGCTCATATTTCGGCGTCCATCCCGCCCCGAAGGATAGCCTTAATTTATTAATAGATTGTTTATAGCCTCACGAGGGGCTCTGTGGCCTAATAAATAGATCACCCTTAAAATAATAATGCGTTTTCATCGTACGAGAAGCGCCACTAAATTCGACGGGATTAAAAGGGTGATGCGCTGTCCGCGGTTTACGATACCCTAGTTATTTTTACGAGAATACATTATTATTAACCGACTTTTACGAATGATCTGTATCATATTTATATGTGTTGATTGTCTATTAAGAAAGTGGGTTAATGTTGACGCCAGGGCGCTGTTTTCCATTGAATACAACCGTAACACGTTCACTGCCACTAACCAGAGGTTGTATGCAATTTGGCGTCGTCTAGTGATAATTAAGCTTACAAAGGACTTAAGACTGAATGTATTTTAATAAAAATGTTTATAATAAATTCGCGTTCAAGAGATTAGTTTATGCACACATTTCACAGAACTGACATCTTTTAAATTGTCTTTTAGTGTACCTATATATGTCAATGTATGTTTATCTATTTATTTTCGATGCATGCTGTATGTAGGTAATGTCTTCTTGCACCGCCTACAACAATTTTATGATTTGCCCAAAGTTCAACTGGTAGAGAATGCCATTAGGCATTAAGTTCACCTTTTGTAATCAAATTCTGTATCTTTGTGTACTAAAGATTAAATAAATAAATAAATGACAAGTGAACTCACTACGGGCAACGTCAATCTTATACCTATTTTTTTGAAGTACAGTCTTTACTGTCTGCCACATATCAGGTAAAAATATCCTGTTTTATAATATATTTTTTTTGTTAGAAACAATCCCTACACAATGTGATTGTTGCTTCGCACCTCTACAATTTTCTATTTACGTTAGTCATTGATCTAGAATATCCAGGTCGCTCCGACTTCAAGTTCTTTGTGCTCATTTCAATAAGTGAAAGATATGAGCGGTCTATTCTAATCCGGTGAGCCGCTTCCTCGTCTGCCTCCCTCTAATATAAAAAAACGGTTTTTAGGGTTCCGTACCCAAAGAGTAAAAATCGAACCCTATTAGTAAGACTCCGTTGTCCGTCTGTTTGTTTGTCACCAGGCTGCATCTCTTGAACCGTGATAGCTAGATAGTTGAAATTTTCACAGACGATGTATTTTTGTGCTGCTAACAAATACTAAAAAGAAAATAAAAACTTGATTTTTTTGCCGTTTTTTTCTCGATAAACGGCAACAGGTAGACGCTTGAAATATTTACAGAATATCAAGTTGTATACTCACTTTAAAAAAATATTTTCAAGAGGTGCTCCCGTAGAACTAACGTGATTTTTATGCAGTTTTGTGCTCGATATTAATAATGGCAACAGGTATACTAATATAGTGTCTAATGTTGGATAGATAGTGGTACGGAACCCTTCGTGCGCGAGTCCGACACGAACTTGGCCGGTTTTATTTGTTAATTTCATTTACGCAGAACACAATCATATAACTCTTCGAGAATGGCCACAATATAAGTAGTGCTACATTCTAATAGTACAGTGTTAGGGTAATATGCAGATAATGCATTTACTATAGCATCGTTGAAGTGATTTAAACTACCCCAACATCATCGGTATCGGTTCATGACATTAAAGTTAATGAAACGGGTTCTTACATCTTCTAAACATCGGGAAGTCACCAAGTATTCTAACCACAGTAAGAATCTGTTCTATTGCTATCTGCTTTAGTATAATGAAATAATTATAAGAATCCACTACAATTTTTGTACTTAACCTATTGCTTTTTATGTAGTAATCAACGTAACACCCCCTATCATAGTTTTAAGTCTCATTGTTACTAACATATATGGAATTAATTCTGAAATAATATAATTATTATTGCTGTTCATTCTTATTGTGACTTCGGTAAGTTGTACCGTAAGTGATGATTACATCTGATAGTTGATCAATTAACAAAACTTATTACTTAAGAAGTTTGTTCAAACGTTTGGCAGCCAATAACCGATTCCCGCGGCGTAAGCAACGCGGCAACTACCGAGCGCGTCACAAAGTAATACATTCGGCAAACTTTGCCACTTGGAAGTGTACGCGGACTGCATTGCGCCTGGAACTGTACTATATTAGTTTGCAGCTCTTTGTGTTGTTGTTGCGGTAGATGCAGAATTCGATATAGTTCTAAATGAGATTATTAAGTACTTGTTCAGCAACGTACGTGTTGGGAACTGCGCTTCTACCTTAAAGACAAGGATTTGGCCTGTTCGGAAAGGGGATTTGGGTAAGATTAGTACCTTATGCTTAAATCAATATCGACATCGTCAGTGTAACTGTTGCCACAAGTTTTATAGGTATGAAAAAGTAGCCTTATTTATCAGGCTACTAAACACATCAAAAATATCCAGGGATAAAAATATACTTGTTTTTTTATATATTATATTACAATGCATCGCATAACCTACATTACAAAGTATTAATCTAACGGAAAGATATTTTTATAAGCTTTTTATTTACTTGTAATGTATGTATCTATGTAAGTGTGGTAACTCATCCCTTCATCGAATTTAATTTCATCGAATGCAATTTTCTGCTGTTACCGTAATGTTTTCATGGTAATTTAAACATTAATTACGTAGGTTAGGTTAGGTTAGATTTTTAACGTAACCTGAAAACAATAAGGTTTCAGCAGAATAGCGTCCGTTGAAATGAAATTCGTTGAAAATAATTATACACTCGATGAAAGGTGTGTCGATGAAATGATTGACACCCGTAAGTATGCATGTTCGGGTACAAAATTTTGCAAGAAAGATTTGAACAACGTCCCGGAGATTAATTGAGCTGAAATTTGGTATAGGTATGTACCTACGTAACTTTGATGACAATGCAATAATATGGTACCATTGAGCTGGGCCTCTATTCAGGTGCGTTAAAACGATATCGTGTTTGACACGTTTAAGAATCGTTTATGTCACTGTCGCCATTATTGTAAATGACATAAGAGTTATCAAAACGTTGACAATACGGAAACAGGTCAAAAACGATATCGTTATAACGCAGTTGAATAGAGGCCCAGGTCTGATGAGTGAGTGAGCTGGAGTCGGGAGCTGTCGTCATACTCCGCTGTACTCACGTAGACCCACCGAGTTTGAACCCGTTAGGTTTATCTAGATAGACAGTAAAACACTTTGCAAAAAAAAAGTACAGTTGGCAACAAAATCTTGCTACAAAAATGTTTTTTTTCAGTCAGTTTTATATCGGAGTTTGATGTAAGTATAAGTATGACGTCTCTCGTTAAGCAAGCATTACGCATTAACTCGTCTACATTAACCTTAACCCGGATTACTTATATTTTCACTTTTGTGATTTAGCTGTTCGCCCGGGTTTTAAAATCCGTTAGGGTTACATTTGGGTTACGTTTTCTTTTATAGGAAGTTTTAAAAGGATCCTGACGTTTCAACCGATCTAATAAATATAAACTTATTACCATAGATGAACATTTGTCATGATACAAAAACACACACAAGGAATTGGAATGTAAGTTAGGATTTTGCTATTACTTCTAAACGGAAAACAATTGTAGAAACCGGCTGAGGTATAAACTGTTTCGTTAACTTAAGCCAAAAACGCATGCATAAAGTTGTTTTTTTTAAATCTTGAATCTCTCCAAGCTGATTTAGTGGCAACATAATATTTTTGATAAGCTCAAGAATATCAGATTTTAAATTTTCTAATGACAGTAAATTAAACATTCTTATACATTTAAAATAAGCGAGACAAAGGTCTAAAATGATCTATAGTAGAACAAGAAATGACGCCGGCGCCGCCACAAATTATGTAAAGAAAAGGCTAAGCTGCGCCATGCACGTTAGCGATAAGAGATTTAAAAGAGCTGAGCGTTAATTATTACCTAACAACGTTCGGGTTAGACTAGATAAATAACACGAGGGTCAAACATGAAGCCGTAAAGATAAGTTAATGTTAGAAGTAGTTATCTGTACTTTACCCATGTGACGACGATAAATAAACTACAGATGCTTTGCAACGATTAAAAAGTTATTACAAGTACAAAAAGATTATTTGTACTAACATTAATTGCTCGTTACTTGTTTTTATGGCATTAAGAAGGCAAACGAGCACACAAGCCGCCTGATGTTAAGTGGAAACTGTGAAAATAGATATTCGCATTCAGACTGCAATCCTAAGACTGTAAATGCGTTGCCAACCCTGAGGACTAAGATGGAATGCCTCTATGCTAGTTATTTTACCGGCTGTCTCATCCCCAAACCGGAACACAACAATGCGAACACTACTGTTTGGCGGTAGGTTAATGGATAAGACGGTGGTAGCGATCCGGACGAACTTAAAAAAATATCACCAAAGTGCGTATGTTAGTAGTGTCACTTCAGCTGCAGCGGCGGCGACGGGCGGTGAGTCGAAAAAAACAAATACATAGAAATATGTATATGAAGCATACCACGAGGAGCTATTCCAGCAAATTCTATGAATTTGTATATTACTCGACGCTGATCGTTGCTGTCACCGCCGCCTAAAGTGGCTAGTGTGAAAGGTTTACATACAATCATACCTCCAGAAAGCAAAGAGCCTATATTAAAACAATTTGCCTTCATTTAATTTTTTATACAAGGGAACAGATCCTATGACTCAAACCAAATGATAACCAAGTCAGGGGTTAAAATGACAGAAAATTCTGAAAACAAGCCATCTCGATGAGGGTCAGACGGAGGTACAATTAAAAAGCGAAATGTAAGCCCAGGATTTGCTGGCCCCGAAATAATGAGGCGATTTACCGAATTATAACGAAAGATGTAGATATTTAAATGCTACAATAAAACCTCGGGAATGTTAGGGGATTAAAGAACCCAAAATATCATCAGATAAAGTACCTTTTCCCTTGATCAAGAAGGGCCCAGTGAAGTGGCGGAAAACATTCAGAAATGCGACATCATTTTCTGTTTTGACAGGAATATGTTTGGCTGAATTTTGTATTGAATCTCGTATTATCTGTTTAATAACACGTTTAGTATAATCGAAAGCACTTACGAATAATATTGAACTTAAACATAAGAATAAACGTTTGACGTTTTCATTAAACTGTTTTCGGCGTTTTGGCTTTCCCTGGAAAGTCGGTATTTAAGATGTCATGTTAATTTTTAGCCGCTATCATTCTCAGCCTTAGGATCTGATTTGGTATAGAAAATTATGGTTTGTTGTTAGTTTAATTCTTTTATTCGCATTCATATAAGGTTCGCATTCGCATTTCCTAGGATCGAGACTAAAGATTAAAATATACTTAAGATATTATTATATAATCCTAGACTGCACAACCAAGAGTGACACTTTCATAACAACGTAACTAACAAGCAGAGGCTAAACAAGAAAAGGAAAAAACCTTTAAGTGTCGCTCGTGCCTGACCTAAGGCGGGAAAAGTTTTCACAATAAGAGAACCACAGAGTAACAAGTCGGAAAATTCTCTCGTTTTCCCGACGCCGGGAATCGGGTCGAGAATATCGACTTGAAAATTTCTAGTTTGTTAGGTGCTCTGGCCAGCTAGGGAAACTAGATTTTTCTCGTTTGTCGTTCAGTGCATCACTTTCGTTCTGGACTAGTTCGAGGAAGAAAGAAGACGCGGGCAAGTTGTATTTGCCCCCCTGATCGGGGTGACATCGCGCCGCGATTGGATTATTTTTAGTTGCAAGCTTGCGATTTGTCGATTTCCTGTGCTTGCGTGGTTAAATGTTAAGAACTGTTCTAACAAACTCTAAATCTTGCAAGCGGATTGAAGATTTTTTATGCCGTCACAGATGTTTAATTTAGTTCAACTTTTATCTTCGTTTTAAAAAAGTCTAAAAAAATTGCACGCTTGAAAGCATATATATATCATAGTTGATATTCTGAAAAATAATCTTATAGAAATCAGAAGTCTCTGCCATTTTTGTGAGCTTTAGTCACTGTTTGAGATTAAACAATCGATTGTTCGACCCCTGACAACAGTTCTCAAAACAACTCACATAACCAATCCTAAAGATCGCATGCCAGTTGCGATAGTCATGTACTAAACGCTTATGCAAGGCTCAAGTGATTTTTCTATAGTTTGTTTATCAAAAACCCAATAACCTTTATCTGAGCTCGTAACCGTATGAAGTGACCTAGCCGCTCGGGTGTGTCCAACACATACATATTTATCGTGCACAGGTGTCCCGCGTTATTGAGTTTGCTAAATTAGTCCCACACACGATATTATGCAAATGGTGGACAGCTTGCACATTTTGGAAATTCATTATAACTGGACCTTTGTGCCCGATCGGTGCATGTGCATATTGTTGTGGAATAGGTATCGATACAACATGTTAGAGGAACTAGAGTTATATTTATTTAAATAATAATAATATATATGTCATTTATGAAGGGTACCTACATGAAATCATTTCAAAGGAGCATAACATCTTTGAATAAAAGCTTTGAGTTTGAATAATCTTGAAAGTTGAAGTCGTTCTTATGATAATAGTCACAGTTCAAACCTAACTAGCACAGCAATTTAGCGTAGCATTAATAATCGCTACGGAATTATTAATCGGTATAAAACTACTTAAATTTAAGATGTTCCCTTTTTAAAATAACGTTCAAGACTGCTGGGAAAAATCAGCCAATTTCTTCTAAAATGCCGTGCACCCAAGTCACGCAGTTTATCTGGGTAACCAACAATATATCTTTTTTTGTAAAATACATCTATTATAAATGCGTTTTATGTGGTTATTTTCGAGGGCACGGTCTAAAATGTAATAGAAGACCCAGTTAAAACCATCCTAGCCCACCAGAACATAAACATCGGCACCTAATTCCTCCGGCACTGTAATGTATCAATAAAAACTGGCCCCTGGGACGATCGAACCCCGCATTCAATTACCCGATACCATCACGCGACGCCGCCATTACGATGCTAATCCGCTGACACAGTTCTAAATCGACTTTAGAGAATTATAATTTCAAACACACATACACCCTTATTGAAATGGCCTATATGATGTTAATATGGTTCTAAATTAACTTTGAAGTCTTATAAATTAACTAGCGACCCGCCTTCGCTTCGCTTTGGTTTATGTAAGTTTTTTGTAACATCCGTACATAAACCAGAATTTATTACATATAAAAATATTCAGTGAGAAGTTATCTAATCGCTGGGTGAAAACCGCATCAAAATCTGTTGCGTGGTCTGGGAGGAGTTAGCTGGACAGAAAGACAGATAGACAACAGACGTGGAAAGCGATTTTGTTCCCTTTATTACTGTAGTACCATTGGATAGTACCATCAATGGTACTAGTGAAACATTTATGCATCGTTAGTACCATTGATGGTACTAGTGACACATGCCCTAGTAGGTACCATTGCCATTTGCCCTTCAGACTCGTGGTCACACCGTTTTGACACACCAGTCTGATGACGAGTAATTTATTTTCCTCGTAGCCACATCACTTTAAACAAGATCGCACTTACTGAATATTATATTTATTGAGTGTTGTGAAGCACTCAACGGCAATGATAATTTTAATTACAATTTTACACTTAACATTAGGCCGTAATATGGAGGTAGGTTAGGTTATGTTAGTTTTGCGGCAGGCCCGAAGGGCCAAACCGCCCAGGAACAGAAGCTCACTTATTTATTTGAAGTAAGACGGTGTCGACGGAGCTCCGCTGTCGCGGAGCTCCCTTTTCCGGGTGGTTTGGCCCTCCGGGTCTGCTACAAAACTAACTAATAAATTTCTCGTCATCACACTGGTGTGACAACTTGGTGAGACCACGAGTCTGACCCGGCCATTTGTTTAGCAAGCAAACCCTGAACATTTAATTACTATAGTTTGTAATGGTACTAACGATACATAAATGTGTCACTAGTTCCATTGATGGTACTATCCAATGGTACTATACAGTAATAAAGGGAATTTGTTAGGTATATACTATGTAGAGAAACGTACGGGCGCCCTAATTGACACAGCATTCATGTAGTTGTAATCCGTCTAAGGCATTGTGGATTGTGATACTAACTCGCCACTGGCACAGTTATAAATTGACTTATCATTACAATTTCTAATAACCATATACTCCTTTATAGAAACGGAACAGGGGTAGGATGCCGCTAAGAAGGTGTAGTAGTTCAAACTGGGCCTCTATTCTATTGCGTTATAACGATATCGCTTTTGACGTCTTTGAGAATTGTTTATAACTCGGCCATATTATCGGCGTATTGGAATACGGAAACATGTCAAATACCGTATCGCTATTACCGTATAGAATCCCAGCCCAGGGCCTCTATTCAGGTGCGTTAAAACGATATCGTGTTTGACATGTATGTCACAGTCGCCATTATTGTAAATGACATAAGAGTTATCAAAACGTTGACAATACGGAAACAGGTCAAAAACGATATCATTATAACGCAGTTGAATAGAGGCCCTGTTCTAAGTAAACAACGTACGCCCAAGTTACGGAATAGATTTAGTTATGAATATATTACACTACTGATATAGTACTAAAACAACATTTAAACGATAATATTCAAACTTACCGTATATAAGTTCTTATAGACATAAGTACTAGCCGTCACTGTTCCACCATATGGCATAGATATCGTTACAAGTAATACATATAATATAGTTAGGCTATATACATGATACACGCTCGTTGTGACTTGTGACATCCCAGCCAGACAACTGACACGTATAATGAATAACTCGACAGCTGAAGATGAGGGCGGTGAAGTGATTGAGAGAATGATTTTGATGTGTATAGCAATTTAGTTGATTAATTTATTGTGATGCAGTCAACTTGTCATAAAGTAGGGCATATAGTAAACTTAATCAGTTAAATGTAACAGACACGCTAGCCTAGTTGGTAGTGGTTGCTAGTTGGTGTTGGTTGGTAGACTGGTGTGGCAATAAATGTATTTTCTTTCTTCTTTCTTTCTTTTAGTGACCCTGCCTTCGAAACAAGGGGTACTAGGTTCAAATCCCGGTAAGTGCAGATTTATGTGTGATGAGCATGAGTATTTGTTCCTGTGTCTTGGATGTTTTCTATGTATTTAAGTATATATTTCTCTATATAAGTAAGTTTGTTGTTGTCTAGTACCCATAGTACAAACCTAGAGCTTAGGTTGGGACTAAGGCAATTTATGTGACATATGTAGTCCCGTGATTTTATTTTTTATTTTTTTACTAGCGACCCGCCCTCGCTTCGCTCCGGGTTAAAGTATTATATATATAAACCTTCCTCTTGAATCACTCTATGTACTAAAAAAAACCGCATCAAAATCCGTTGCGTAGTTTTCAAGATCTAAGCATACATAGGGACAGACAGCGGCGAGCGATTTTGTTTTATACTATGTAGTGATATACATACGTGTTTATCTTACATTTTGAGCCGTTATTATTTGTTAGATAAAAATAGTTCTATTAAAACAGAAACTGTCAAGTAATATTCTAATGCAAAAGTAAATTCGTCAGCCTATTTGGAGTAATTAATCCACCAAATACTCACAGTTTTGCATTAAAGGTACCGCAAAATAAACGTTATCATAAACCCCACTTCTTCCGTAACAATAATTATAAATGCAAGTTGAATTGAGTTTATTTAAGGCAGAAACCACAATATTGGCTTAAGCGCTTCAAACGTCGGGCCAAAGAAGGGTTTAAGCTACAATAGGAAGTAAATCTTTTCTGTTTCCATCCTGCCCGGTCTCAACTGGTCTGTAAACAACATATTTCCGGCTTTAATGTAAATTAATGTTGTAAACACTGTGTTTTCGGAGGCGTATTGGTTTTGTCCTTTGTCTTTTTTACTTTTAGCAAATATTTCACTTTTATCAGTCAACATTTCTATTTTCGCGAGTAGCAGTAAATAAGTTTCTGCTATTTTTTATACTATGTTTGCACAAGTGTTCTTTCTGAGTGTACTTTCATTTACCCCGTGTGGTTGCCGGGAGTGGAATAGTGCCACTCCATGTCTTCCCGTGGATGTCGTAAGAGGCGACTAAGGGAATAAGGGCTTGTAGTACTGTTAGGCGATGGGCTTGCAACCTGTCACTATACACTGGTAAACATCTTAGCCTACTTGTGCAAAATGTGGTTACAGAATTATAAACAAGTCTTTTTTTAGCTGTTTGTATATCCGTAGCTCTGCCTACCCCATTCTGGGAATGAAGGCGTGATTTTATGTATGTATGTACTTTCTTTTGCACAGCCATCACCTACTTATGGAGACTGATCTAACGAGTCTTAACCGAGTCTTAAGTATCCACACCGGAGGTCCTGCCACCTTTCGCCAACATCATATGGTCAGCTCTTAGACACCATCATATTGCATTGTGATTACTTTTCCATAATAATGTATTAAAAATTTCATTCCATCCTGGTACCTAGGCAAAATTTTCTTGCACGATTTAAACTTTACATGCAGACAAACAAATACATGAAATTAAATAAAATCTTGGAAAAAGAAGGCTGTTGATAACGGAAGACAGAAAAAATAAACTTATATGTATAAGGGCTATGAAGAGGTCGCTTTCAACTTGTCTTTTACTAAAATACAAACCATGCATGCGGATGCATGTGATGCAACTGACATTCGCTTGCGAAGAGTCTGACGAAACCATTTATAAAAAGCGTACATTTTTAGAAGCTTTTGTTTAACTTGGAATGTGTACATACTGGGCCTCTATTCTACTGCGTTATAACGATATCGTGCTTGACGTGTTTTAGAATCGTTTATGTTACAGTCGCTATTAAATTATTGTAAATGACATGTGAGTTATCAAAACGTTGACAATACGGAAACAAGTCAAAGACGATATCGTAGTTACCGAGTAGAATCCCAGCCGATATGTTTAGTTCAAAGCTTATTTTGAACTTGTTTCAGTTATTTAAATGGGCTCAAATTTAGAATACATAATCTTAAACAGATGACAATGCAATATTTGGCGTCGTAAAGCTGATCTGATTTTGGAATCTGAAGTTGGAAAGATGATCTTTGTTGGACCTAACGTAGACCCACCGAGTTTGAACTTGTTAATTTAGTCAAGAGAAGCGGAAAATGTTGTACCTAAAAAAGGACACACCGTCAATATAGCTTCTCTCCGATTTCTATTTGGTGAGCAACTTGTATAGCTCTCTACTGTTCTACAACTGTAACAAATAATACTAAATCCGATCCACTTTCGCCAAATGATAAACACAGACACCCTATTTATCATTATTATACATTTGCTCCGTATAGAAATTAGCCAATTCCGATGCCAAAAGCGGCAACCACTTTCCCGCGGGTTCTCCATTGGATATTCAATGCCTTACCCGAAGTGGCTTGATCCGACATTATTGATATTTGACAAATAAAGTAATATATCAAACCATATTAGAGGGGTTCGGTATACTATAGACGTAATCTTGACCGATAAGACGCGATGCCATTACATTTATTGTTGGAGCTGCAGGGGTGTGCCTCGGGCGCTAAGTGACAGTTAGGGGTGCCAGTTGCCACATGTCACGTCTAGCGTTGGAAAAGGAAGAAAAACAACAATAACAATGTATCATTTTGTGGCCACCATTATCAGATCTGTCACGCAACGCGAATCAATAGATTAAATGACTCTTGCCTTCAAGCTGTGCCACATCCTACGGATTCAGAAAAATGAGGGCAAAGTCGAAGAAAAAGTAGTCAGAAGAGGAGAGAATGGAAGGCCAACGACGTGTCGTATCAGGAGGTGAAATAGCTGGCAGGGAACAGAGAGAAGTAGCGCTTACTCCACCGAGCTCTAAGGTTGAATGAATGATAAAGTAAACATTTTTTTTAATTGTAAACCCTTATTTAGCTGAATTGCGGTACTCATCTAGCAGACGTCGGTAAGGGAACGACTGTACCTAATATAAACTGAACTTGCAGCTATTTGTTCGTGCATTTTAAGGGTAAAGATTTATACCAATGAAGCTGAATTAATACGCCATTTTTAAGCTAATAAGTATACTCTAGTAAGTATACTTTGTAACATGTTACGTACCAATACATTTCTTATGCCCACGACCACAATAACAAACTTAAACGGATTTTATATTTAACATTTAAAAACTTACTCCTCCTCGCTTTTAATAATTGCAGAAGTATCAGGCCATACCTAGAACAAAATACGTTTTCATTAGTAAACAGTTATTATTTAACTATCAAAAAAGGTTATTAAGGGTATTAAGAATCAACTGCATTAAATATTCTAAGATCCTTTCAACGGATGAGGTCACGTGGAAAATATGACGAAAATCTTGCATCACCGCCTTAATAACGGCCGAACCCTATATTTAAACCGCGGACAGATAGCCTTACTTTAGAGATAGGATTAAAATTTGACACATTTTGTATGGGCAAATGTCAAATTTCAACCCGAAGTAAGCCTTATCTATCCGCGGTTTGAATATAGGTTTCGGCCGTAAATGATGTACCTAAGTACTTAATCAATTATTGTACACGACGCCCCGCTACCACTTACTTTTTCTTCCTGACGCAACTGTGCGACGGCGCGCGCGCTGTTGTATTATTGACAACTCTATATGCGCGAATATGTCTACAATCCCACCAAAAAGACGAAAACAACATCCGAGCCATTACGTTACTTACGATATCTTTGCCTTAGAATGAGAATATATATTTTTATCACCGGCGTCACTTACTTTTGTTTATTATTTCTAGGATAAGTAGCCGACATGTCGCAGACAGTAAGCGATGAATAAATAAGATAAATCAAATGGGAACAAAGGGCACACTTAAACACATTGCGAATTGAAATCACAATAGCACACTCCGTCGTAATCGTGAATTTGCGACAAAAACATTCCAGTGGGCGTATTCTCGGAAGCAGCTCTTTTGCAACTTGATCTAAACGTTTTTGAATGTGATATTACTGCGTTACAATTTAGGGCATTAATTTACACCGTTACCAATATCTGTTTGAACTACTAATGTACTTCACTATCGCGTTTGTTAGTATTGTCATGATTTGGAAATGAAATAAATCTAAAGTACCATAGCTTTTAAACGGTTCATTGGATTAGTGTTCTCTCTCACTTGCTCCCACACGTTTTGATGCTAGTCTAATCGACTTTACCTTAACCCGAAAGATATTTAAAAAGCTGTTACATAATAATTAATTAGATGAAAATAATCGAATTCTTTATGACGCGCGAATAATACGACGCTTGGACTAGATTCTCTATTACCAGATACCACTCGTGCTTGGACATTTTACAATTCGGTTCTTCCAGCGTGCAGCGTCAATAATCTGTGACTTAGTCTTTATTTTCTGTATATTGTTCTATTTTCACAGCAGTTCCGTTGACGTTCCGTTTTTAGACTCGGTCCAGAATTGGACGCGGGCCACGGTGCCTCGCCCCGTTGTCATAAATAAAAAAATAATTTGTATAATATATCCTGATCTCATGATGTTTTGTTTAGGCTTTTATCCGACGAAGAGTGGATTTTCGTTCGCAGCGACATTATTTATTGAAATGAAAAAATAACAATTGTATTCTTGGTTCACGCTCTCGCTACTTACTTTTAAGGAAGAGAATGCAAATTACTATAACATTACCATCTAGGTGGGTTATTTTTTAGCACGAGGATGTTTATAACGAGAAGTTATGATTTTATCTAAATTTTGTTTAATATTTTATGTATAATAGTAGAGGCAAAAAATTAATTGTAGATGTACATTGATCTTAGAAAGTATTTCGTTTTCTTATTCAGGGCCTCCATTCTACTGCGTTAAAACGATATCGCGTTTGATGCGTTTCAGAATCGTTTATGTCACAGTCGCCATTTTGTAAATGACATAAGAGTTATCAAAACATTGACAATACGGAAACACGTCAAAGACGATAGCGTTATTTATTACCGTGTAGAATCCCAGCCCTGTGAAGCATTTACGACGTAAATTTAGAGAAAATCATAACTTCTACTTTAACCGGTCTCTATGCATGTACTCGTTTGTATGTAAACTCATAATTGCACATAAACAATAATAAGACATGTTTGCATCAATAAAGATAATGTACATAAGCGAATCAAATCAATCAAATTAGATTTACATATATATTATTAACTGAGCTTGCAAGCGTACAATTAGGGGAATTTTGTTTTGTTATCTAAGAAAGCTGCACAATTCCCGAAAACTTCGATAAAAAATTGCAAGAAAACAGAGTGCGTTCAAGTTCATACAAATACTAATTTAATAAATGAACCTTAGCAGACGAACCTCCCCAAACTGAATAAGTACCGAAATCCAACGTTTGCTATGTCAAGAACCACGCGCTGTAGTTTCTTTCATAGGATTCCGTTCCAGTCATTACTCGCTTCATCCCGAGTCATCTCTAATGTACAAGTTAGTTGGGAGTTCGGGCCCGAGGCTGACTTCGTGACGTGTGCATCGAGTGATTAGAACTTATTCGTTTTGGCAGGCTACGCTGATTACAACAGGGGGTCTCGAAAGTTCGCGTGCAATCCCTTTCACTCTCCAGACCTGATTGCGAGAAAGAGAAGGGTAAAGTAACTTAAATTTTGGGAGAATAGAGTATTTGCTTTATGATGAGATGCAGAGTAATTTTGTCTTTGGACGATACGTTAACCTAGTTGGTAGTGGATAGATGCTAGCGTTCCCCAGTAAGGGCAAATATTTGTGTGATGAGCGCGAATATTTCTTCCTGAGTCTTGGATATTTTCTATATATTTATGTGTGTAATTCTCTAGATATGTATATGATTATCGTTGTCTTTTGAGGCTAGGTCGATTTGTGTGAAATAAATAAATAAATTTATAAATGGTACCCTGATATTTTTTATTTATTTATTTAACTGATGTGACTTGTAAGGTATTATTTTGATATGCGTGAGACGACGTGTTGTGTTCCGGTATAGAGAGCGACACAGTTGATGAAGTTGCTAGAGTCTGGCAAATGAAAGATGAGAATGAAAAATTCACTTACGCGGCAACACTATATGTCATTACCATAGGTTTTGACAATCAGTGTTGCCGCGTAAGTGAATTTTTCATTCTCTTCTTTCATTTGCCAGACTATAGTATATAGTCAAGAGCAATAAAAACGGGTCACTTAGTACAGAAGTTCCATTGAAACTGACCCTTTCCATTGCTCCTGAGTGTAGAAGCACTCCATCTTAGTCCCCAGGATTGGCAATGCATTTTCATAATTAATAACTATTAAATGGGCAAAATATCCCGATACATTGCCGACCCCTTTTGGCAAATTTATGTATCCTATACGGCTCTACCGATTTTATAAAATCTTACTAAAACCCATCCTGATTAGCTTTTTCTTAAAATAAAACCGCGTTCAAATAGATTCATCCGTTTAGGAGCTACGACAAGCAGCTGCTATAGATAGAAAAACACACATACATACACACATTTAACTTATAATATCTCTTTTTAGGGTTCCATATCTCAAAAACAGAACCTTACTAGGACCACTTTGTTGTCGATCTGTCTGTCCGTCTGTTAATACCCTTTTTTTGATGGAGGTTGAAAATTGCAAATGTCCAGGGACCACTAAGTCCACTTGAGTGGCCTCAGTGCTCGTTTGCCGTCCCCGTAATAGACAAAAAAAAGAAGAATTAAAACAGAAAGGCAGACGACAATAGCTGACAAGTGCCTATAAAAAGCCTTAAGTATTTAATTATTTTTGTGAGCCAGAAACGATTGTTTCAGTAAAAAACATAAGCCACCTAATAAAGTATAAATAGCACCAAAATAAAATTATATCACAAGTAAGCCACTCTCAATTAGATACAAAGACATTTAAGGGCCTAGGTCGATTAAAGCGGGACAAACACACCTGTGGGACTTAATAAGCTGTTATTTGATATCATAAGAATACAAACCCAGCTGGCGTTGTTACGCAAAGTTCGAAAAATGTATAAGTAAAATAAACCTCGTGCCCGAGAAAATAAGACAGCTTTTCCTTATACTGGAGAACGGTGTTTTAAAGTATAATTTACTTATGAATTATGAAAATATATCGGTCACGGTACTATGCCAACTATGTTGCTAAAAATTTCGGCCATTAGCCTGTACATACATAACGTCACGCCTTTATTCCCAGAGTGGGGTTGGCAGAGCTACAGAATACCAACAACTCTAAACTTGTTGATAATTCTGTAACTACATTTTGCACAGTCAGGCTAAGATGTTTACTAGTGTATTAGTGACAGGTTGCAAGCCCATCGCCTAACAGTACTACAAGCCTTTATTCCCTTGGTCGCCTCTCACGACATCCACGGGAAGACATGGAGTGGCGCTATTCTAACCCGGCAACCACACGGGGCATTTAGTTAAATGAGTCTTTTTATCCATTACAGATTGACTTTTATACTGGTAACGAACAATATTATAACTAGCCTCTACCCTTGACTTCGTCCGCTTACATTTCGTTTATCGTTATTCTTTTGAGAACTTGTAAAATTTCCGGAATGAAAAGTAGCTTATGTATCCAGGGTTATAACCTATCTCCATTCCAAATATCATCCAAATCCGTCCAGACGTTGCATCCTGAAATACCTAGTAACAAACTAATACACACACAAACTGTCTCATTTATAATATTAGTAGGATAAATACAATCAAACTATATTTCAGATCGCGTTAAAACTAGGCCGGATTTACTAAAGCTAAGCCAAACAGAATTTCCTGCCGTAGTTTTAGAAATGATTTTGCTGTCACAAGTATAACCTAACCGTGGTAATAAGGATATGTAATATGCCCACGTATTATGTAATGATTGAAACACATACGTTTCAGTGTTTTCACTAAAATGTGATTTATCTTTATCTTTTAAGCATTTGCAGCTTAAGAGCTAATAACTATCCTCAACTTTTTAAGCATTATTGATGTCTTAGATATCCAATATCTGCGCGCTTCCCGGAATGCGTGTGATTTGATGACACAAGAAGTATTTTTGTTGGATCGAGTTAAACCAAGAACACGTTAAACCCATTAAGCCTTGGGCAAGGAATAAAAAAATAGGAAGAAATAAGTCCCCCCTTGGCAGGCTGCGTAGGTAGAAGCGGTAGGTGGGCGTTTGTACACGATTCTTCAGAGAGTGGTTTTTTAAAATACCAACGACCCGACCTCGCTTCGCATCGGTTTATGCGAGTATACTGTACATCTGTACATAAACCAGAATTTATAATATATAAAAAAAATATCTGACGGTGAAAACTGCATCAAAATCCGTCGGTAGTATGTTAGATCATCGCGACAGACAGACGGGCGCGGCGGACTTTGTTTGTAATATGTAGTGGTAATACAAGTATTATATAATATATTTTTTTTATTATAAAGAGTTTTATAGCAACAGCATGACAAAAATAACTCGTGTTTAAAATAATACCTAAAGAGATGAAATTGAGATGAAAAAAAAACATCGTATTTAAAATATTTTAATAAGGTACTCATTTAATATGTACCTATTCATCATTTTCACTGTTATGTACTACTTACTCGTACTATACAAGTCATTTAATTAGAGCATGATTTTATTTTTAAGTAATTGTTAATGGTGATAAACTTATAGTATAATATTATAAATTATTGTTGTAAGTGCGGCTGCCACAACTATACTAAATATCACACTTCCTAGGAGGTTCCAACCTTGACTAATCAACGTTATAATATTAACATTCACGTTCATATATCACCTTTTCTAAAGTATCCAAACTACTTTATCTAACCGTAACCTTGTCCATCGAATACGCGTAACAAAATCTAGCTTTTAAGCCACTGGATATGTTTGCCTCGTATTTTCTTTCAATCAATTTCGTAGCTCGTCTTCGAGATAATCCCTGTACCAGATCGGGCTTCGTAACACTGGGCGCTCGCCGCTAGCTATCTATAAATATTTGGGTAACAACCTTCCTTCTGAGAATCCATTATTAAATATGTTTTTTATTAACTGATTACCAATAAGCACTGTTTTAAGGCGATGATGACGATAGGGCTATTATTTGATGTTTTTTTCCGGAATTAAGGAAAGCCTTTTTAACGTATTCACTAATCAGTGCTTTTAAACCTGGATTTTTGTACAAAATATTATTAATATTGAATGTACAGGAAATAAACCATTTTTTAACAACATAATGATATAACATTAAAGTAATACTATACTGTTTTCAAGAGTTTTATTTTAAGATTTTCAAAGTATGTATATACATACATAAATAAACACACGTATGTAAGTAAAGACTATATTGTACAAAATAAAACAGAAACAATACAATGAAGATACAAGAAAATAATGTACAAAGGCGAACTTATCCCTTTAAGGGATATCTTCCAGCTTACCCTTGAGAATTCACAACAACATACGACGTTGACTGTTGCATTTTTTTGTCGTTGACGGACTGAAGTAGCTGACAGTCTTTTAAATCTGAATTTTAATGTAATGGCCATATTATCTGAGATGGAGCGACTTGCTCGTTTCAACACGTCAAAGTATGTATGAATGTATGTAAACACTTTATTGTACAATATACAAAATCCAATATTTATAAAATAGGAATGCACAAAGGCGAACGTATCCCTTTAAGGGTACTTTTCTAGTTATATGAATTATTTTGAAGGCTATTTATTATCTTGAACTACGAACTTTTTAAATACCCCGTTGACATGTAATATAAAACTGTTGTGAATAAATGAACACGAATACACGACTAAAACCAGTCACAGAAAACTTGAGGTTAGTAGTTTATTAATGCCCTAAGAGTGCGTTTCCAGTAAGCGGAGAGGAGGGGAAATTACTAATTAAATTGGTCGAACAATCTGCATGTCCGACGCTGCGTGTGTGTTATAAAATCGCTGGCTGGCTGACGCTCGATTCGATTTGAGTGAAAAAGTTTAGTTAATAGGTTGTTAGTCACATCGCTAGAATCATTGTCTTTATGTATATTATTTCGTGAGCAGTTAAGTAGGTCGTCACTTGCTACAAACTACGTTATTTTAGAACACTAACATCACAAAGTCAAACCAATCTCCATCGATCCTTCACCGCCTAATTCCAAGCTCCTGAGCAGCCTTCCCTATACATCATGCAACAAACGTGCCTTTCGCGGTCCGCTTAATAAACGCGATTGAGGACCGGCATTTCGGTAGTGTTCACGCTCCATTGCTGGCGGAAATTACGTTGCGTGGGGGCCTGCCCTTTTTGTGCCCGGCTCGGATGCTGTGCTTTATAGAATAGCAGTAACGGGAGCATTGTCGAAGTGCCGGGGCAATCAGGAAATCTGAGGCTGACGTGTTTTCAAATAAACAAATACTTTATAGGTATAATAAACATGCAACATAATTTCCAAGTAAAAAAATTGGTATGGTCTGTGTTGGTGTAATACAAACTAAGATTGTTAAAAGTACGAACGTTCCAAAAGTGGCACAACCAAGTTAAAACTTTTTCTGCTTTCGCCAGTCTTTAAATAAACAAAGCCCGATATACATCCCCCTTCCAAATCTATCACGTCGATAAAGCTTCGCTGTTTTAAACCGAGCACAGACGAACGAATTTGCGTCGTTTAAAGCTGGGTTCACGACAGCGGGCGAAGGTAGAAAATGCATTTGCAAATTAGATTCCCTGCCCCCGGCCTTATCGTGTCTTCGACCCACTTGCCTTTTAACCTCGGTCACATGCGGATTTTCGGATGCGCCCATAATAGCAACTGTTTCTTTTATTTTTGAATACTTTGCATTATTAGCAAAGGTTTTTCAATGACGGGAAGTACAGAACGTCCATTAATGGAAATTGGTAATGTATTCAAAGTTGAATGAATGGCGACATGGTCCGTTTGAGTATAAAAAAACCTTTAAAACTAATTTGCATCAAAACCCACACGGAATTGAAAAGATATTTTTTCCCCAACCCAGAACGCATCGGCCCAAACTTTCCAATTTCGATGCGCACAGCAGCAATTCGAAAAAGAATCTGACCACAGGCGGTGCATTAGATCGTGTCTATGCTTTCAATTCCACAATCGTCGTGTCGCCCCTCTACCCTCTAGCCATAAACAAAGTCTGTATTAGAAAACAGCAGTGGCTTTTAAAATGGCGGTCGCTCGTTCACACTCGATTGGGCAAGGAAATTGCTGCTCGCACCGGATTGGTTTTTACATGCCGGCAGAAGAATCTCGTTATATTCAAACAATAGTAAACGGGAATTTCGTTTTATCTTTGGTTAACTTCGGTGGTGAGCTATTTTACGGTGATAGGAGTAAAATCATCATTCACTTCGATTGGAATTGTATACGATGCAATTTCAATGAGCACTGGATTAGAAAGCTTGTAATAAAGTAGATTCATAATGAGAGATCAAAATCGAAGCTGTTTTTAAAATATGTATGTTTGTATGTAAACTCTTTATTGCACAAAAATATAAATATTACAATTATAACACTAAATTAATGAGTAATTAATATCACTATTAATAAGTTTAAACTTTTTATACATAAACGCACATTGCATGGCACCTTAAAATTTATAGTGACATTTACGTGAACTTAATGAAATGGGTTAATTACTTAGTATGTAGAAAACAAATAGCATTATACCGAAGGCTGAATCTCTATCCCACTAAAACAAAAAAACTGTGTTTAAACAGCGACGATGATAATAATCGTGATAAAAATCGATGAATATTATCAGCGTACCTCAGCCCGCCTTCTAAGCCAGCTTATTAATAACACAGCCGAATCTAGGTCTAACAGGCGTGAAATAGCAGCTGTAATTTCGTTACGGGGCACGCGTAGAGTGAGAAAAATTGGGCAATTACTTGGGGAAAAATTATGTACAGGTATAATCAAGTAAGTGGCTGCGTCGACCGAGCCGCCTCCACGCAAATGGAAAAGTGGGTTAGGCGAATTTTTAATACAGCTCATACTAACATAGATGGATACCTTGCTTGTCATCGGTGTAGTTGGAGGAGTGGCAACGATTTAGAATAATTGTATTATAGTAATCCAATGGCAACGTTGGTTGTCACTCTTCACTTTTGTTGAGCACTCTCTATGCACAGTAAGCAAATCGCTCGCAAGTTCTTTGTATACATTGTCGACCATGGTTTCGTTTTATATTAAGATTGATGAAGAAATTGATGCATAATATAAAATAAAGACTTGTCAGCCGAACTCGCGTTTCTGACTTATACGTTTTCAGACGATTATCCATTTTAAGAAGTATGTTTATGTATAAGTATTTAAATAATCAAAAGAGTAATAAACTCAATTTTGTCGGTATGGTTGGTTTTAATCTTTAGCGACAGATATTACATTAGAATGGCCAGGGCCTCTATTCAACTGCGTATTAACGATATCGTATTTGACGTGTTTCGGTATTGTCAACGTTTTGATAACTCTTATGTCATTTACAATAATGGCGACTGTGACATAAACGATTCTAGAACACGTCAAACACGATATCGTTATAACGCAGTTTAATAGAGGCCCAGGTAAAATAATAAGCAGCTGGGGTATTTTATATTATTTCCGTGCCGTGCTAGTTTAGTAAGTGTCAGTGTTCATTTAAATCTACTTATCAAACAATCAGCCCTTAGGGCCACTACTTATTATTTTTTACTTTTTAGAGTTTTATTTTATTTTTTGGAAGTTTTTTAAATTTCTTATTATTTTTTTTATTTCACGCTTTTTAAACTCCTCCATCTGAGTGTCTGTTTGTGGCATCCTAGCTCCAAAACGGATAAACGAATTTGGACGCATTTTTTTTTAAATAAAGCTACATTAATCTGAATGGTTCTTAGCAAGATTTCATGAAAATCGGTTGGGCCGTTTAAGAGATATCAGCTCTGAAAGTAGGTGTCGCCATTATTATGGGGGCCTTTAAGCCCCTAAAAGCTCCATATCTCAAAAACGCCTGAACCGATTTTTATAAAACATGTCTAAGAACCACCAGTAGAAAATCTGCTTTCAAATAAAAAAAACCGCATTCAAATCGGTTCATCCATTTAAGAGCTACGGTGCCACAGACAGACACACATACACACACACACACACACACACTTACACGTTAAACTTATAACACCCCTCTTTTTGCGTCGGGGGTTAAAAAAGGTAATACAGTTCTTTCTATATTTTTGGTAAATGTACTGTTTTTCAGTCATATTTTTGTATAATTATTTGGTGTTCAATACAGTGTTCTAAATTGTTCGAGTGTTGTACTGTAATAACTAGTGGAGGATGTGTTACAGTTACGAGGTAACTAATCAGGCAATGTTTGCCCAATGTATTTACAATTATAAATGATGACATGATTGTCGTGTCAAGTCATTAACTGATGGTTAATGAGGCTCATTTTCATAAGCAAATAAACAGTGCAGTGAGAGAGATAGCGCAACTATGCAAGCATACTGTCTACTGCAGATACTAGCACTGGTATACCGAGTCAATACAGAATGACCTCGCTGACAGTTCATGATAGCTAAATACGAAATAGGTATACTTGTTTATTTGATGATCCATAATTACTTTCTTTAATTGAATTGATAAGGCAAACGATCACATAGGCTATCGATCGTAAGTGGCATCTGTGACCCATAGACATCTGCATTCTTAAGACTGCAATCCTAAGACCGCAAATGCGTTGACAACCTTGAGGACTAAGATGGAAGGCCTATGCTAGTAATTTCACCTGTTGTCCCCCCGACACCGGAACACAACAATCAGAACATTGCTGCTTGGCGGTAGGTTAAAGGATAAGATGGTGGTAGCAATTCGGATGGAAACTGCACAAGCTCCTACCACCACCACACTACACGACACGCCTTGCGACAATGTTTAGTTAAGTGATCGATCAACCCTTATATGCATCGCTTAGGAGTATAGCATGCGAGTATGTGTAATTGTAAATATAGCTACCACAAAGATCATCCTTCATTGACTCAGGTAAAAGACTAGTGATTAAACTACCTATATGTATACATATGATATGAAGTATATATAGGAGTCCTAAAATTTACCAAGATTTACCATAGTATTAATAGTACGGTAAATGTTGCGTACATTTTGGGACACCCGTTATATCTACATGCATATCGGTTTTGCGTTGCACTCATCTTAATAAACCTTATGAGCATCTGACTTACTTTTAAGAAAATATTTCAAATATAATAGATAACTTTTCAATACTGTTATTTCGCGTATTACGTTAGGCGAGATCAAGGTATTGAGAAGTCTATATGACTAGAGGAATAGTTCCTGATTCGCCGGATTCTTGATTCGCCGAATTCTTGTTTCGCCGGATTCTTGTTTTGTCGGATTCTTGATTCGCCGGATTCTTGATTCGCCGGATTCTTGATTCGTCGGAAATATTAATATACAAAAAAATCACCATTGTAAAGGAAACGTATGGTGATATTTTCTTATCGTATGAATTGCTATTGATTTCTTTTTAATATGCACGTACTCATGATTAAGTATGTGTGTATGTAGATAAGTGCCTACTACCGACAGTCGGCACCTACGATCAAAATATTCTAAAGAGGTTCTTATCATTGTACGAACAATCTGATGTACCTACTGGCCACTTGGACACTATTTAAATACTTAACTCGCTGTCTAAGATTCATATTCATTTGTTTTCATATCATTTCTTTTCAAAGTCTTGGTGAAGTAAAATACGTTTCATAAATTTAATACAAGTTTTGATTGAAAATGGAAATTGACGAAACTAACAAGATAGTCTTTATCGACAGTGAAAGGCGTCCAAAGAGTATCTTACTAAGGGGAGGATTTAAATACAATTTCGAAAAAGAGAATAAAAGTGGTTCAAGAAATTTTAGGTATTTTTTTTATTATTTTATTTTTTATTTTGTTATAAGAAAAATGCAGCTACATTGCCCCGATGTAACACGGGTGCGTCGAATTAATATATCAAGATATCGACAAGAAAGGAACATATTCAATGACTACGTCGAAGGAAGAATAACAGTCGTAGAATGTTTGAGCAGGTTATGCCAGTTATCTTAATTAAATGTTACCTCATTAGGTATTTAAATAAATGAATAACAAATAAATATTTTAATTAATGTAACGAAGTGTCTGCCTTTTATTTAATAGATAGGTAAAGCCGCGATATTTCTATAGTAGTTCTTAATCAAAAAAAAGTGGCGAATCAAGAATCCGGCGAATCAAGAATCCGACAAAACAAGAATCCGGCGAAACAAGAATCCGGCGAATCAAGAATCCGGCGAATCAGGAACTATTCGACTAGAGTTTGGTCCCGAACGGAAAACAAATGAAGGTTAACAAAGTAGTTACAAATTTTAAAACATTACTTCCTTACCTACTTTAAGTGAGTGGCAAGAACTCTTTTACATACAATATATAACGGACCGGAAAATATATGGAGCAAAACCTTTCAAGGGGCAAGATAGGGGAGGCTCAGGTCCATATGACAGTATGTCCTTACGAAGGGTTCAATGACCCAACTACCCGGTAAATCCAAACAAATGAAGCGGTCGTGTTAACGAGGGAAGTGGGGGGCAAGGGGCCGAGATTGGAGGAGCGGAATCGGCAATAAGTGCAAGGGTAACTGCAGGCAATCTGCCGGAATGGACCGCTATCCACTGATTTATGGGGATAATGAAAATGCTAGATGTGACAGACTCCGAGGATTTAGCCGCTTAAAGAGAAAGCGATGAATTTACGTGCAGCGAGGTGCTAAAAGTTATTTTAACATGTTTTTTTTTTCAAAGTTAATTCAACCGGTTCCTACCGCGGTTAGAATATTTAGCGAGTTCCTAATAAAGAATAGTATAGGGTAGACGGCAATCATTAACTGTCAATCAACCGGCACACTTCAATTATCCTATGATCATGACGTTTGCATCGTCAAAATATCGTCAACTCAAGAACAAACAGAACGTAATCTAACAGAACCTAAAGAAGTTATTTAATTTTTCGCCTTAGTTTATTAACAGCGAATACAAGCTTTTGCAGCACCATGTTTATGCCGTACCTATGCATAAATTTTATTAAATTATGTCATATCGGACGCATGTAAACGTAAGAGCTGAACATGCATGAGGTAACTTATCCAGCGACTGTATGGCGATGGGATATTCTGCGGTCCTTGGCGCGGCGGCGCTTGGTAGGCAATATTCCAGCCGGCGTTGCATTCGGTCATATTAGACCCAAGACGAACAGCCAATAACCACCGCCTAGTAGGCCTAAATAACTTGCTTGCGAACTTTAACAACTGCAGAAAACAATAAATATGCATAGTATTGACATACGTTCTCGTGCGCTTGCCTATTTCAATTTCATAGATTTCAAGATTCTAGTTTTTCGTATAAATACAACTCGCTTAGCCCAGAATACGCTTCGTCACTAAATCACTAACGAAACTCGTTAAAGGCACTTTAAAACTCGATCTACGAAATTAGTCACGCCGGCAATTACCCCGCTAATGATCAATAAATAAAAACACAAATCAAAGTTTTACAATAACCGTGAAACATTATTTATTCGGTCGTAAATAGCGACGTAAGTACGTGTTGTCATACTGACAGAGCCTCAGCATCGCGGTTATAATAATGAAATATCGCCGACGGTGCGCCATCCAACAAAAACAATTTGTTGGCCTCGTTGCAGGAATGTCGATAATTAAACGAACCTGCAGCCGGCTATTTCAGAGTCCCGCTCGATCGACGGACCCATATATTTAGCTTTAATTTTCCTTTTAATCCCACTGGCTATGAATCTATTCCTTTCCTGAATAAATTGCAGGCATCGTCGCTCGGATCGGATGATGAAAATCAACCGCGATCCGACGCCGTATCTACAGATTATAAAAATAATGCGAACAAGAGAACAAGCACCCCTCAGCGGTATCGATAAAATATAAATGGAACACCCAACAGTCGACGTGATATGTCGGGATTAAGAGGCGAACATCGATAAGGAGCTTTTAAAATTCCGCGCACACCGGTACACGAGAGGCACGGAAAAAAATTGAAAGGAGACTCAAATATGTCGTCTGAATATTAAAAAGCAAAATACTGAATAATGCAGCGGATGGCCCGCGAATGATATAAGAGTGTAAGACGATTGGTGGAGCTATTTGCAAGCCATTAGTGCTGATAGAGCGTAAAGATTTTTCCTGACTTTTTACAAGGAAATTGTCGATTATTCTCCGCGGCGTGGTCGTTGTACTTCGGTGTCACTCATGTGCGACGTTCCATTTTTTTGCAGTCTTTATCATCATTCCTCGTGAATGAAATTAATTTTCTTTTTCTCTTTTCGTAAATTTTTCCAGAATAGCGCACAAATGAACTCTCTTTCGTATATTTTAGCATTTGAGTATGTCGTTCGTCTTAAAATAATAATGGCGGAGCGAGTAGAAGCCGCAGAGACAGCAGAGCACGCGTTGCGTAATCAGACATACAGTTTCAACGAAAATATTTGGATAAATTTCGCTAATCCCGGGTCGTATCCGAGCGCCATTTCTGTGCGGATGCACGGTTAAAAGATTCGTTAAAGTAAGTAAAATACACGCGCCGGTCATTACGGAGGATAATCCGGGATAAGTGCGAGTAAAACCGAGGGGTGTCTTTAGGCAATCTGATAGCTCCCACTTTGGGCCTAAAAGTGTGTAGGTATCAAAACGCTTTCGATATTTTCCCGTTCGAGTTGTGATAAAATGAAATGGATGGCTCCGCGGCGCCGGGTTTCCGCTTAACTGCTTCTATTGAAGATGCGTGAGATAAACTACGCAGACGTCGTTAGCTCGTATAGTTTGTTGATCTCCGACTTAATGCGAGAAACGGGGGAAAAAAGAGGCAAGTGACGTCCTTTATTTTCCCAAATCAAACGTTTTTCCATCTAACTTCATGCGAATGACTTAGAGCAAGATTTATAAAACATACGTAATGCAAAAAGACATTTAGAAGAAGCGATTACGAGTAAAAGCAAGAAAAAAAAATCGCTAACGATAAAGATTTCTCATGTCAAGACTGCTCGAGTGCGTCGTTCAAAAGTGAGATCTTTTATTTTGAGCCGTCCTGCCGCTCTGCAGCGCGCTTCAGCATTTTCTAAATTAAATAAAGCGGTACAATCTTATAATTGCTTGAAATTGGCAGTGTGTTTTCTTTTAAGTTTAATCTTCTGAATGGTAACAACGTTGTTTGTATTAAAGGTTTTTTTTATCATCTTTGTTCTTACCAGGCACCTATAGTCCCGGCCGATAAGAAGTAAATCCTGACATCTGTCACATCACTACTAATTATGACCTCAAACCCAAGAATATGTTATAAATAGACCCCGTTATCGCAGGTGTAATTTGTTAGATGAATGTTCTTAGGCATGGGTAAAACTATTTATGATTTCGATATCGATACCCTTAGTTTTTCTTTACAATTCGTTTTATATACAATTTTGAAGACAAAAATGTAACATTTTTATTTTGTATTCCTTGATAATCAATGTTATCAGGAGCAGAATCCGCAATCAGTAGAACAATGCTATTTCACAATTGTATAAAGTTACAATGTACCTTTTTTCATGTTTTTATTTGCAGGCCAGTGCATAAAATAAACAAAATAAACACTTTTTTTAGGACAATCTTTATTGTAGTTAAAGTATTGACATAGCTACATTTCGAAATTATTTTTACACATGCCTAAGAACGTCCAGCTACCGAATTGCATCTCCGATAGCATCTAACTTATAAATTGTACTGAGATGACTGGTGTCAAGATTTACCTCTAATTGGCCGGCCACTATAAATACCCTAAATTAACAAATCTCTCTTAATAATTATTTCGATACGAGTACATAACGAAATAACTGTAACAAGACAAACACAAAGCGCATTCTAAGCCGCTGAAACAATGGCTGCAGGCAGAACTCTTTCAATAAACTTTAAGTGTGAATATAAAGTCGTATAATAGCCCCTGAGGGCGTTTACTGCCTCCACTTACTACCTCTAATGGATCATGTGCACTTTATTGTCGAAAATTGCATTTGCCAGATGAAATTCCTTCGCACTTTCTTTTATAAAAGAATAGAAACGGCTCATCGTCTCACGCGTGTATACAGGGAGGAAAAAACGAACGCCACATGTACACATGGAAGAGATCGCTAATCAGCGATAAGACCGCCTTTGTTTACCTGGGTCTTTTAAATTGTGCTATTTCTCTGTAATGTTTTTGTTTGGTGGACAATAAAGTGTTTGGTATTGTATTGTATTGTACGGCTACTACCTTAAATATTGGAAATAGCATATTCTACGCAAAGAAGACTTTATTTTATTTTTGAAAACAATAAATACTGCATTCATATTAATTTTTAAAATTGGTCTAACCGAGAACCGAACTGGTCAAATATGATAAAATAATAAAAGTGGTTCTTGTACGGTCTTTATTAAGTTGAAAGTTGATCGCTGAAGATAAAAAATATATATGATCCCTATAATGTATGACCCTTTCGATCTGTGTAATAAACTAATAAAACACGACTTCACTGTTTTGTCATATTTGATCACTTCGATTCCTGGGTACAGAGGGCGAATATTCAAAAAGTCTATGGATGCAGTATTTACCGTTTTGAAAAATAAATTAAAGTCTTCTTTGCGTAGAATTAGCTATTTCCAATATTTAAGGTAGTTACCGTCCAAGTGGAGTTAGTTTTTTCCATCCTGTAAGTACACGTTTGCTACTCGTAAGTGATACACTTGCAAAGCTTATTTAAAATATTTAAATAAGTTTCATTAATTTAGTTAATTCCCTAATTATCTCTATTTATTGAGAAAAAGATGCTGAGACCATATTTTTAAATAATAAAGTCCTTACTTATTCTTATTCTTTAACGTTGAAAATACGATAACATGCCAAGAGCAATAAGATTTTACCGAGTGGAAATGAGCCCCTGATCAGCTTCTGTTCGACTTCATGCATCAAATAATGGTACGTGAGCAGTTATAATAGGATTCGGATTGATCTTCTCCCTCACTCGCTCTCATACGCTTTCATTAAGAGCGAGTGAGAGAAAAACTACAAATTGAATGCTATTCTAAGTGCTCACAGACTGTATGTAGAAGTAAAATGTTTATCGGTATTGTATTTTTACAAAACGAGCATTTAGTCTCCATTTTTAAAAGCATACGTACTACGCTAGACAGTGTTTAATCATCTAACGGCAGTTTTTATCATGCTATAGACACTTGAGTTACATACTAACCCCCTAACTAATAAACGTAGAATGAGCTTGGAATAGTTATACCATGCTTTGTCCTTATCTGTCATTGCGACATTTGAATTCGGCAGACAAAGCATGGCATAACAATTCCAAGCCTATTCCACGTTTATTAGTAAAGGGGGTAATATTGTAATTATTTCAGTCTTCCGTCCAAAAACCTCGCATTTAGTTATGCCAACGCATCGTAGCGGTACTAAGCCGGCCGTCACCAAAATTTGTCCTACCTAATTTCACAGCTTACCCCTCACACGAGCCATTAAATTCACTCACAATTAGACCAAGGATATCCGAGGGATCTTCACATATCATTAACTTTTTACACAGAAACGCGCCTCTGACAAATTCCTTTTAAAACTGGCCCCTGCCAGAAGTTGGGGACTGCGTGAGTTTTCTAGTTGCGTGGATAATGATTAAGTTTTAGGGGTTTTCTAATTAATAAGCTATTATTTAACTTATATGTATTTACACGTTATTACAGTAAAAATCAATACAGTATGAAAACGTTTCATGCATACACACACTAGACTGCCCGTAATCAACGAAATCTCATTGTAAAGTCACTGTTTTTTGTTTTTTATATATATTTTGTAATGAGGTATACAAGTTTTTAAGTAAAAAAATACCATAATTTTGTATACATTTTTGTTTGTATTATTATAACTATATTTTATGTTTAACTTTGGGCATTATAGGTTTATTTATTTGAAATGTATATATTTGTATGCCTGTTTATACCAAAAAAAAACATAATTAATAAGTAAATCAATGGAGCGATGCAGTTTTTTTAGGAGTACTGGAAAAGCCAACGCAGAAATATTAAAACATAACTCTTTAGGTAAATATTTAAAATAGTACAGAAGTAGGATAATAGTTTCTATGTTTTGTAATTGTAAATTATTGCCATCGACGGACTAACAGGCAGACGGCCCACGATGGGAAGCGGTCACCGCCGCCTATAGATAGACCGCCTAGTTTGACTACGGAACCCAAAAGAACGTAAAGTTAAAGTGGTTGAGTGCTATCCAGACGGTCAATGCCGTCCTTTACCTCGGCTTTTTTTAAGCACAATAGAATGCAATGGACATTTTTGATTCTATACAAAGTATACACTAAAAAACCGGGCAAGAGCACGTCGGGCCATGCTCAGTGGAGGGTCCCGAAGCCGTTAAGTACTACAAACACTTTAATCGCCTGTATCTCAAAAAGCAATGATGTCTACTTAGTCGTGATGGTTTTTCTTTAAAATTCGTTATATGCTCTTTCATTTAAGTTTTTTTCAGATTTTTAGTATTTTTAGTTTTGGCTGTAGGTGGGGAGGGGGGGGGGGGGGAAACTTGAGCGCTTTTAAGCTTAATATTTCAGAAACGGATAACTTAATCGAAAAACGGTTTTCCCAAACCCGTAATATTTTTAGAAAGACCTATCCAACGACACCCCACACTATTGGGTAGACGAGAAAAGAAAAATACATCCCCAAGTTACGTGTAGGGGAGGTACCGTAAAAAAAATATTTTTTAACTTTTATTGTACCACTTTGTTGGCGTGGCTAATATGCATAGTCATGCCAAATTTAAGCTTTCTAGTAATAAGGGTCTCTGCGCTAGGCTGCGGACAGACTGACAGACGGACGGACATGGCGAAACTATAAGGGTTCCTAGTTTGACTACTGAACCCTAAAAAGGTGTCCTCTTATTTCACCGACACGCTCTTAGCAATTTTCAGCCGAAACCCTGTTGTTTTCAGGTAATCTTTAACATTAATTACGTTGTTTAGGTTAGGTTAGATTTGTGACTATCAAAAAATATAAACTCCTGCGCCTAGAAAAGCCTGTTTATGAAATGAAAAATCTGTGAATTGAGCGTCGTTGAACCATAAAAAGGGGTAATAGAAAGTGTTACTGCTATATTATTCAGTGTCAGAAATAAATCGCAGACTAAAGAAAAAGAGATGTTTCTACATAACTCTAGTAAATGAATGGTACTAATACCTACATTCCGAAACAAGCCTGCCTTGTTACATGACAACAAGTGTAAGAAAAAGCTCCACGATATTTTATTTTTATTATTGGCAAGGAAGAAGGGACTACTCGGAAAAATCTTGGCAGGATTTCTTGGCAGATCTTGTTATGTATAGAATTTTTAATACGTAAGTCCAATTTATCTTTGTACTTGGATAACTCAACAAAATAAATAAAGCTTGGCAAAGCCCAGAAAAGCCTGTTCATAGTTTCCTCTTTCTCGGTTAAGTTTTGTGATGACAATGAGGTTTTGAATCGTAGTATTCGAGTTTGATCATTAATAATGAATTTTCTTATTCATTGTTTTATCTGTGTTGTCGTCTTTATTTTCTTAATTTTTGTTAATTGTTTTAACTTTACTATAAATGTACATTTTTACATAACACCTCTATTTGTGCGCAAATGAATTTAAAATCTGAGTAAATAATCAAATCACGTAGATAAAAAAGGCTAAATATAAAAAAATGCAAGCATTCCTGCAATAAATACCTGTAAAATAATGTTCGTGGCCTAAAACTTTTTAATTTTTCCAACGATTTTTAGTTATTTGACATCAGATTCCCATTGTCATTCGACGTATCAGCGCTTATTGCAATATATTCGATGTCGACACGGACAAACAGTGTCCTAATCGACATTTCAGATTTACGAGTTCCTCCGTAAAGCGACGGATTAAAAAGGACAACAAGAGAGAAATATATGTCTTCATTCCGATGCGTCGCGCCCTGAATGCGGAGCGAAACATGAACCGGGATCACCGGCTTATAATAGCCATTCACCAGGACGGGTAATACGTCTGTCCTTATCGCACGGCAAGCTTCGGACAGGGAAGACATGTTTGAGAAAACTGAATTTACTGCCAGCCTGGCAAAATGGGGCGTTAGAAGCCTACTAGTTTTTAGGGTTCCGTACCCAAAGGGTAAAAACGGGACCCTATTACTAAGACTCCGCTGTCTGTCTGTCTCTCAGTCTGTCACCAGGCTGTATCTCATGAACCGTGATGGCTAGACAGTTGAAATTTTCACCGTTGATATATATCTAAGGGGGCTCCCATATAACAAACGTGTTTTTTAACCGTTTTTACTCGATATTAATAACGGCAATAGGTAGGCACGATTGAAATATTCACAGAATATTTAGTTGTATATTTACTTCACGAATGAATAATTGAATTAAAATAAAATAAATTAAGGGAGGCTCCCATAAGTGAAACGTGATTTATTTGCCGTTTTTTAAATACAGACACCGTGGTTGTATAGGTAATGGTATACGGAACCCTTCGCGCGCGAGTCCGACTCGCACTTGGTCAGTTGTTTTGTTTAGGTACGGATTTGTTGCATAATTTTAAATGGTAGAATTAAGTAACATTAAAGACAAGTTATTTAATTTATAGGCAAAATAGATCCTAATCACGATGATGCACGATTTTTCTTTATAATGACAGGGGTCATTATAAAGAAAAATCGAATTTAAATTAAAAATTAACGTTAATTATGTGAACTTTCTTCGACAATGTTACATATGCTGGTGTAACAATTAAAGCCTTGGTTAAAATGAAACCAAGTCAGCTGCGACCTAATCTGATAGGAGCAGCTTACGCGATCACAACGCTTGACCTGTTTTCTTCAACAGATTTATATCCTGCTACACTGTTCTTCGCAGGACGAGCCAAGAATGGCCCGGTCCGTTTAATTATCCGCATTCCGGGTGGACAAATTGTCCGCTGCTTCCAGCCGGATATTAATTTCGATACATTGTCTCTGCCCAGCTCTGAGCAGACGATTATTTCCAACCGGCCCGGCAATATCACCGGAATATCACCATAAACTAAGGCGCTCCCGGCCCGACTTTAGCATAGAAATAAGATTCCACACAAACAAGTGTTTATTACATCTGAATTAATGTGTATTCTCGGGGCAAATCATGGAGTTGCGTTACTTGCGTTCGCGCAAACGGCAGCGAGATATGTTTTAGATAAAGATTATTTATACAGTGTCTTATTTTACAAATCCAATTTCCGCGTGAATACACGGGCCGGTTGTAAATAACGCAGACAAAGCTCGCCCGAGTCGCTCCGATACATTATGCAGACCACGCTTCGTTGCGCCGAGCAATGAGCTTTGTAAATATACCAAGCACATCTGAAACGCCGCTTTCTGTTTTTTCAGCGATTCGACTACGCTCCTGGCTTTCAGATACACTTCAAAACTTATGAAAGAATACATTTTTCAGCGACGCGGGCAAATGAAGTATGTGGACGCGTCCTTCACGATTATATTCTTTGACCGTACAAATGTGTGCAAATAGTGATTCATATTGTTTGCTTCCGACAGCCGTTAGTGTTATCGAGCTGCGAGTTTTCTATGCCATTAATCCCGAGAAATTGCAATGATATCTTAACTACGTGGGGCGATTCCCCTATGTTGTAAAAAACGTTCGGGAAAGTCCTATATGTGGAAAAAAGTAAGTAATGTTGGCAAGTAGGAGCTTGGTGATGGCTATAGTGGGTGCGGCGGGAGGAGACAGCACGTGCGCACTCGCGGCTCCCTATCCTCCTTATCGTGACGGACAAAAGGCTCTTTTTCATTTCCCTTTGTCTCGGCCGCTGAGGTTTCACCGCGTCTCTGAGGGCACCCGACATAGTGGAAAAGTCACGTGATTTAGAGACGACAAAAATGTTATTTTCGTTACGGGCCGTGTGTGAACGTTACTTGTGGGTTTGCGTGACATATTTTCCTAGTGTCGAGGATGACAAATGGGATGATAAATCACAGGGAAACGAGCTTTTCTTTTAAAAGTTTTTATTTCTACGTATTCGTTGGGAAGTTTTTCTGTTTATGCCAGACTGCGTCATTTATTACAATGCCGTTTCATAAGTTAGGTTTTGCGTATAGATATCTCTGCCTGTCGGAAGTGAAACAATAAATACATTAGTAAGTATACATCTAAAACTTTTTTTGAATGGAAAGACTGTTTAAGTTTATTACGTAATTATTTACAAAATTATTTCTAACATTTTTAGGTTATAATAATACGCCATTCGAACCAAACTTTTTTTTTTTTTTTAGTTATGCAGCAAAACATAATGTTAAATCTGTATCTTCTATATGTTAGTCTGATAATTTAAGTAGCATCATAAAGTGAACTGTGGTGCTAGACAAGTTGCATTCGACAATCGTTAGCAATTGTGTTTCGATTGATAAATGTATGGAATTGACGTAAGCCACCGAGATAGTAATCTGACACTTACGTCAATTTCTATATTTTTTAATGGAAACATAATCGCTAGCGAGTGTCGAATGCAACTTGTCTAGCACCACTGGTTACAGACAGTGGCGACATATGATTAAAACTACTAAACCGTTTAAAGGTAAATGCATATAAAAGTCTGTTTGTTAAATAGAATAACGTACAAAAGAGCGTTCGACAAAAGTGCTAATTTCCGCCGGCGACGAATGCTAGGAGTGTAGGAGGAACGAATGTTGGAGGAGGAACCGAACTCCGTCGTCGCGTGAGACAGGTCAACAGAACCCTTACCATGAGTAACACAATAACAATACTAACAATACTGTGACTGTGTTTTGCTATAAGTATGTATACTGAGACAAAGTTGAATCAAGTCAATCTAAAATGAATAGAAGCTTTTACTCGTTATTATTCTTGTTCATAAAATTGTACATTAATGTTCGTCAATAATATTTATAATAATAATCACCGTAGTATTACTTTGTTACAAAAACAAAACAGAAAAAAAAACCTTTTATTAAGTTTAAAAATGAACAATGGTAATTTAAAAATTAGTCATATATTTATACACATTATCATAAGCCAACAGGCGGTATGTCAAATTAAATAACAATAGCAGATTCAAACCTCACATATCATAATGGTCGAACTTGCTACAGGAGTTTTGTCTAAGATGCCACTATTTCTCTTAAAGCTCTTTATTAATAGTTAATTTTCGTGACGCAATGGAAAAATTATAGTTGTTAATTTTTGTCCTTAACTATAGGTGCTTTTTTTGGAAAACGTCCAGAAACACCTTTTAACGAAAGGCATTTCTCGCCGCATGACTTTTTTTTTGGTTTTCACATGTCTGACCTAACCTAACCTACCTACGTAGGTAATTAACGTTTAAGATATTCGATGAAGTGAAATTCGATAAAATGATGGGTTACATTCTGAGTTAAAGTCATTTTGACATACAGACAGACGAATATGGCAAAACTATACGGGTTCCTAGTTCAACTCCGGAATCCTGGAACCAGTGTAAAATTGCGTGCGTAAACATATTCCGATCATAAATTAAACTACTTCAAGCAAACTGAATGGAAGTTACTTGCTATTTTTAACCGACTTCAAAAAAAGAGGAGGTTATACGTTTGTAGGCACCTACCTAATAACCTATTAGGTCCAACTGAAGTCGGCGACCATAATATTTTCGCCAAAAAAGCCGACTTCAGTGGGACTAACAAGTTATCTTTTGCGTTTTGAAGGCGGTTTTTTGTTTTTTTAAACATTTTAATCAATGAAATTTGGTACTTGTTATTGAATTCATATGAATACATAAAAAACATTTTCTTCTGTTTGCAAGGTGTATCTAATGAATCACTATCCGAGTTATGCGGAACCCATAGTCCGAGTCACCTTTTACTGGCTTTTACCCTAGTAAAACAAAAATAATTTTGTTTTACTAAGGGTTCATTTCTTTTTGTGAAGCTTTTTTAAGGTAAACATTTCGAAAATGCTTAAGCGGGACCATTTATAGGGTTCAGTGGGCCGAGCACGCTGCCACGGGACAATTTTTTTCATAGAGTCGGGACTTTAATTCGTCTATTCCATATTCCAACGTAAGTTTAAAGATCTAAGGTTTAAAATAAAAGTGTGCTTTGTGTGATTTGAGTCCTTTTATTACTAAGCACCTTAATCCCCGGGTGGCTGTCATTTTAATAATTTCATAATAATATTTGACACTAATTACCATTTGACGTCATTTGACACTTAGTCCCCTGGCAGCGTGCTCGGCCCACTGTAGTAAAATTAGGACTCATGTAGTTTTTCCATGTCCGTCTGCCTGTCTGTCTGTATCATACTTACTTTTTCTAAGAAACTACCAATGTTACAAAGTTTTGTACATATAGAAATAAGTAAAAAATATAGGGTAAAATTGTTATTTTTATCTTGCAACATCAGCTGAGATATGATTTGTAGCTCTTAAAAACTATAATGTGTAATTTATAATTATCAATTTACAGATTTGCGGGACCGTTAGGAGATATTGAGTACTCACCCCCTTTCTTATAAACGTGGAATGCCTTGCTTTATTTATTTATTTATTTAATCTTTATTGCACAAAAAAAGAATACACTTAATATGCAAAAGGCGAACTTAATGCCGTAAGGCATTCTCTACCAGTTAACCTTTAGGCAAAGCAGAGATTGTAGTGGCGGTGCAACATAGATTCTGACTTAACTATATACTATATACTTACATAAACATATACACTTACATAATATCAATATGCTACATAAATATAAATACATGAAATACACTAATAAATAAATACATACATATATTGCTTTGTCACTTTCTGTCAGATGCAAATGTCACAATTACAGATAAAAGGACAAAGCATGGCATAAGCTGTCCCATGGTTATTCCACGTTTATAAATAAGGGGATAAATGTGGAAATGTGTCCAACCCCCTACAGCCAAAACTACATAATATGATAAAAAGTTTCCCAGAGGGGTAGGCAAAGCCCACTTCTTTCCACCTGCTACAATCCTAACAAATCCCTTTCGCTTCTTCCACATTCATACACCGAGTCATGATTCGACCCTTTTAAAGTAAGTATTTCTCCAAAAATATTGTTTTCATTCAAAGAAAAACAATATTTAGAAGTTGGTTTCTGCCTTACTCTCTTACTATAAAACCAGAATAATACGAAAAAATAGGCATTTTCCTCTAAGTCCGTAAGTTAGAGTAAGACAGCAGACAACTTTTGCAAGCTCGTACCAATAATCATACCTTTTTGTTTTGAAGTTGTAACCATAGAATCAGAACTACAGGCATAGAAGGAGCTTATATGCAGTCTTATTGGGATTTACCTAGTGTGTCAAAAAGAGAAGAGAGTTTTATTAACTAAAATAATTTATCTTGGTCGTACACTGTTGCATAATAAAAACTACGTTTATGTGTGCAGCCATTTGTATGACACCATAGTGACCAGTTTACACGATTTGATAACACCTTGGTGTGAACGGCTAGTGTTAGCAAGATCTGGACTCTATACTGTTTCCTTTTTTAACTTATTGAACATTCAAATTGAAATTTTCAAGACAGGTATAAGACTGACGCTTTCGTTTTAAGGCTTCTTCTATGCCTTTTCTTATTGTATGTTTGTAACCTTCTTTTAAAGGCAAACAAATGCGTTTCAACGCAAAATATTGACAAGATCAGAAATTAGACAATGTTATGAAATATATAGCTAAAGTTAATTTGTTTAGGTACTAGAGCTATTTAAGAAATAAAATGTTCAGAAATTCATACCAAAGTGGTATGCTCACCATATTCTTCAGTTGCGGCTCCAAACCCTTAGGTATGTGGGACTTGTTTATAAAAGATGGGTACATCAAGACATTTCTGGACCAAGAGCTAAAATCAATGGTTTTAGATATAAGAGGAAATAACGTAAGTACAACTTACATGATTTGTCCGAGAAATGGTGGAATTCTTGGCATAGCAATGCCGTTTCTGATAATGATAGTTAAAAATCTGAATAAGTATTTTTCGTTTGAAGTCACTATCCTAGATGATACTGGGACTAGACGGAGATTCCGGGTAGCCAACTTCCAGAGCTCCACGCAGATAATGCCGATGTGTACAGCTATGCCCATCGGCCTTACAGATGGCTGGAATCAGATTCAATTCAATCTGGCAGAGTTCACTCGACGCGCATACAATAAACAGTTCGTTGAAGTGCAGAAACTGAAAATCAATGCTAATATACGTCTAAGACGAATATATTTTGCACAAAACTTAGTTCCCGACGACGAATTACCACCAGAATATAAACTTTTCTTTCCCTTGGCTAATAAAAGTAATAAACTCAAAAATCTTAAGGAAGATAAAGAGAACGTAAAACCTGCGAAAGAGATTGAACCGGTAGACAATCACAAAAATAGTGAATTAAAGGATCTCAAAATGAATTCTCTTCAGTCTATTCATTCTAATCGGAGATCTACAGATGCGCAACCAATTGTGACAGATGCGGTAAAATCTACTGCTGGTGCAAGTCAAGATGCGTCATTAACCAAAACAGCTGATATAGCGCGAGGGTCATCAGCAAAAACTACGGAAGAACCACTAGATGAAACTACGGAAGAACAAGTAGCTGAAACGACGGAAGAACCAATAGTTGAAACTGTGTATGCCCCACACGATGAAACTGCGGAAGAACCACTAACTGAAACTATGGAAGAAATACTAGCTGAAACTGCCGAAGAACCACTACTTGAAACTGCGGGAGAACTACTAGCTGAAACTGCGGAAGAACCACTAGTTGAAACTGCGGGAGAACTACTAGCTGATACTGCGGGAGAACTATTAGAGAACTGAGGAAGAACCAGCAGCTGTAGCTAGTAATGAAGAACCACCGCAGTAATCATATACATAAGCAGCTTCTTATATCTATATACTGTAATTCTATGGAACTTGCTAACTATGTAAACAAACAATATATTGAAATTGACATCTAATGTCAATTTTAGTATGGCGGCTTGTTTACATAGTTAGCAAGTTCCATAGAATGACACTTTACACACAATATGGCAATTTGACGAGAGCTGATTGAAGTGATTATTTTTATTATATTTTCACTAAAATATTTGTGGTCAAAAATATCTGAACTCGTTACTATTGCTTTGGCATAGCGTGTTCACATATTTTTAGCACCGTGTATATTCTATTATTTTTGATGGAGACTAAGCATAAATAGAAGCTTTAAGAATTACGAGTAGTTCAAGTTTTTGTTTTATTGGTGACATAATGAAACTAATAAACAAACGTAGTTACGGAAAGAGTTATATACATTTAAAACAACTGTAACCGTATTATAAACAACTTGCGTGGAGCTAAGCCAAAAAGTGTTTAAATATTTCACGGTGAATTTGACTACACGATCCCATTATTGTCCCAAAAACTGCTGTTTGTTCCACCAGTCACCGCGTCAAACTCTTTTTCCCAAGTTACCACCTCAGAAATAAGTTATTTTTAAATAAAAATCTTTGTTAATAAATTTAAAAGTTTTTTATTGTATTTAATATAACTTTATAAATCAGAGCTTGAATCAAATGTCGTAGTTGTGATTTTTTGCAGATTTGTTAATGATGTTGGCCGAATGAAGTTTGTGACCTCGAGCGCCAAACGCAACTTGTGAAATATCGAAAATACCGCCGATTATAACCCTAAAGTATCTTTTAAGGGCGTTTTTAAAGTAGGCTAAATTTGCTATAATATGAGACTAGAGTCGTTTCCGTGGACCTAATAGTTTCTGAGATAAAGCCTACAATCTCAAATAGTCATTTTTAGGGTTCCGTAGTCAAACTAGGAACCCTTACGAGTTTCGCCATATCCGTCCGTCCGTCCCTCCGTCCGAAGCCTAGCTCAAAGAGTGGTAGTACCAGAAAGTTGCTATTTAGCATGAATATACAAATTAGTAACGCCGACAAATTGGTAAAAACTAATTTAGAAAAGTAAATTTTTAGGCTGTACGTAAAGTTAGAATGTTTTTTTTCTCGTGTCTTTCAAAAAATATTGCGGGATAGTAAACACAATTTTTTGATTAAGGGATTCATTAGTGAAATTTTAAGGTCTAAAGGGCAAAGTGTCTATATTTTAACCTTAGATCCTTAACATTTGATGCTGTAGAGGTTACTGCCTACCTAAATTGCCCAATAAATATTGGTGGGTTTTCATTTGAATTTCGTGTAGAAGATTTCCACTACATTGTAAGTTATACTGCAGCCTACTGAGGCCAACATCATATTGTCGAAGGATTTACTGTCATTTAGGCTTAAACGAAAATCGTTCACTAGAAATAAACATTCTGAATTTTTGGATCACAACAAATAGTGCTTAAAAATATTTATAGCCATATCTCAATTAGGCACTAGAAATATATTTATTTATAATGTACATGCATTACATATTAAATTAATATTAAAGTTAACCCGCTTCCATCATTGCTCATCATGTGATAATAGTTAGGAGTTTATAACATTGAACAAAATGGCAGGTACTTTTAAATTAGGTACCTGATTGTTTTGTTGTAATGAGACTTATTTCGGCTTTGTGTGCTATTGTGTGATGTTGAGTGGCTGCAATAAAGAATAGTATCCTGGTTTTGGGATATCCTTTCACAGGCAAGTTAGTGATTTCTGTTAGTATGGTGACCACAAGCAATAATGGATATCATTTTTTTTGCGAATTTCAGACTGCCTGCGAATGAAGAAATAAAAAAATGGATTGAGGTGATTCCTGGAAAAGTAACTAAAAACTCGGTTGTATGTAGTTTTTCATTTTTGAAGATCTGACAAAAGCTAGAAAAAAAAGAATTAGTGATAAGGATGACAACTCGTGCAAAAGAGATTTCATAAAAAAATATTGGCTACTATATAATTACATAAAACCATTTTAATAAGCAAATTTTTTTTTTGAAATAATAAATGATACGTGTTTATTATAATTATGTGTTATATTATTTTATATACTTAATTTATGAATACCACAATAGCGTTTATCGCCGACATAAAGCATCAGTCATTTTCTTGCAAGTTCGTAAGTCCAAAAGAACAAATGTTTTACGTCGGCGACAAAGCGCTATCGTGCTACTGTGTTGGGCGACCGAGTTTTTGTTTGTTGCTTTACGGAGTAACGAATTTTCCCAGAAACGAGCACTAGGTTGATTGATTTTTTGCCCCCGAAAACCTCTATATTATAAATTTGATCGGTGTTGTAAGAGCAGATTTCGAGAAAACATATTGCTCGTTTTACTGCCCCACCGGCTTTTAAAATTAATTTGTCCATCTTTGGTCATCTTTCCTAGAAATTGATGAATACATTTATTTCGGCGCGCGTTATCGGTACAGCCTATATTCAGGTGCGTTGAAACGATATCGTGTTTGACTCGTTTAAGAATCGTTTATGTCACAGTCGCCATTATTGTACGTGACATAAGAGTTATCAAAACGTTGACAATACGGAAACATGTCAAATACGATATCGTTATAACGCAGTTGAATAGAGGCCCTGTTCACCTTCCAGATGCATGAGTAATTATATTCTTCGGTTCCAACAAGTTCAAGTTCGTTTCAAAGTTTACTTCTTGACGGCCTTTAAAAAGGAAGAGATTTTTTATGAAATGTTCGCCGATTTCTCCGTCACTTGTGGACCGATATTGTATTTTTTATTTTACTTGTTAACTGTGGTATACAAGTTCCTACCTTGCAAGTATAATTAAGATGTATCATAATTAAAATAAAATAAAAGTGAATAACGTAGCGACGGGACAACGACGCAAAAACCTGCTTTACAGCGATATGTTCCAAAATTTGCAGCTAGGTTTTTCCGAAGGAAAAGGACAGTTATTAAACTATTATTAGAGTAATTTTAGTAAATTAATCTTCCTTCTTATTTAATCGTATAGTATAAGGCTGTTAAAGTCAACCTTTATTTACCAATTCTTTCCAAGAAAACCACTGGCTGCATCAAATATCAAATAACATTAGACGCCACTCAAAAATGACGTGCATTGTCAAAGTTTTATTATCATAACGTACTTAGAACGTTTATTAGTTCATTAATAAACGATGTTTAAAAATACTTACCAGAATGGCTTACTATCCATATTTTACAGTTGTGGGTCTAACCCCCTGACGATATGGGACAGCGAAGTAAAGAACGGCCACATCAAGCGACTAACCGACAGCGAAGTGAACTCCATCGTCCTCGAAATCGTTAGCACAAACGTGGCGACTACTTTCATCTCGTGCCCAAGAAACAATCAAGTTTTGGGGATAAAACTGCCATTTCTAGTCATAATCGTGAAGAATTTGAAACGGTACTTTTCTTTTGAAATAACCATACTCGATGAAAAGAATATGCGGCGACGATTTAGAATATCAAACTTTCAATCTACTACAAAAATAAAACCATTTTGTACGAGCATGCCGATCGGTCTTTCGGGCGGTTGGAACCAAGTACAGTTTAATCTCGCGGATTTCACCAGAAGAGCGTATGGCACTCAGTTTCTAGAGACCCAGCGCGTCCAAGTTCATGCTAACTGTCGGTTACGTAGAATATACTTTAGTGACCGCCTGTACTCAGAAGAAGAATTACCGCAAGATTACAAACTGTATTTGCCTCTAGAGCGTAAGAAGAAAGCCAAGTTAGACGTAAAAAAAATGGTGTCGGAAACTCCTAAAGGTGGTAAAAAAGAGGCGAAACCTGAAACACCGCCACTTGTTGAGCCTATTAAGGAAGATCCGGCTACACCAATATCAGTTGAAGTAGAGCCGGTAGCGGCACAGATTGAAGTGTCGCCACCGTCTAAAGGTTCTCCAGCTGGGGACGCGACTCCAGTAGAAGCTGGGGAGAAGACTGAGTCTTCTGCAGAGGCACCGTCGGAACCCCAGGCAGAAGAGTCTCCGGACGAAACGCGGGCAGAGACGCCTGTCGAGGCACAGGCACAGTCGCCGACAGAGACGCCGGCAGGGGCGCAGGCTGAGACCGCAGCTGAGGCCCCGGCAGAGGAGGCGTCTGTCGCCGAGGCTGCTCCCGCAGCAGAATAATAGGCATATAGTAATTTTTATAGCTATATATTTTTTAGGTTTAATTATAATTTGTTATCTGTTTTCACGATGCTGTTTCTCATAGCACGAGTGTTGAATTTTACTGGGTTAATATAAGGCCGCGATTAAGTTCATATTGTTTAATCTCAAATAAAAGATAAAAACAGCGATCCGCCATAGTGTAGTGACGGTGTCCCCGTTCAATATGCAAAGAGGGGTCATAAAACTGCACCATCGCCGGTTGTTGCCGTCTCTTTAATAGTTTATGTTCTATGGCGCAAAATTCCGACCATTATTTAGGGGTTGTGCCGTCAAACGGACAGTACGAACGCCGAAGGATTTATAGCCCGTGGCTTACTATAACGTTCGCTGTTCTAGATGTTATTTTACGTAACTTTGCAGCTGACTCTTATGAATAATATTTCTATCGTTCAGTCTTTGACGCAAGAGTTTCGGATGATGTAAATGAGGTTTTATGCCTAAATTAAAGTAATTTTGTAGAATCGATTTGTAAAGCGTGTCGCCGTCTAGGGACAGATGTTGTTACTGAATAAATTAATATTGAAGATATTGCTGGGCCCTTAAGTACTCTTGTTTCAGTTGAATTTGTGCACATTAATATTCACTACTATGGTTTAAAGAAGTATGATGATCATGAAGTCTAGAGCTAAGATGTGACTTTTGGCAGCGGTTTTTGAGTTTTGTTTTTTGTATACTTCGAGTTTTATTTGACTTCATAAGTTAAATAAATTTTCGATCTTTTATTTCGTTGAATCTTTTTCGTAATACCATACCCTCCTAATGCCCAACGAAAAATTTAGTATGTAGTCACTACGGCCCGTAGTCCTATCAGCAGTACTATTGTTTAATACTCATTCAGCATCAAATACTTAAAAAACTTTTTTTTTTAAGTTATTTTGCTTGTGTAATCATAGCGTACCACGGTCTTACCAGTAGGATTTTTAGTCCTACTGGTAGGACCGTGGTACGCTATGACTACACAACTGTCGAAGGAGCTGGGTCTGAATGACAAAGTTAATAAGTACTATGGGTAGGACCTTAAGCCTTAGGAGGATACTATTGCAGGCTTTTTGTAGATTTTGTACTCTGAGGAGGCGACATCAATCAGTTTATTTTGATTTTGTTTATGTAGATATTCTCGTATAGTTGGACAGCCCTATCGCTGGCCTCTGTAGGCATATTAACATTTTGCAGGGAATTTAGACCACTTTCGAGGTAGTAAATAATATGGTTAAAACCAATTTATACAAAGGCATAGGTATTATCAAACCGCGATTAGAATAGTCTTGGCGGTGACAGTTTTGTCATATAAATACGTCAAAGTTCATATGAACTGACGGCTATTCCAAGTGTAAACTCATCGGGGTTTAGTAATATTAATATAGAGGCGCGTGGGTCATCAGCGGCGCGTCCTTGAATCCAGAAAACTTAAAGCAAACTTACTTTTAAGAAGTCCATTAGCAGCCACATGTTCTTGATAAACGAGGACTTACCTGTGAAAAAGACGGTTATTTAGTATAACATCACAAATATCAATTGAATGAACTAAATTTTTGTAAATCATAAGTAAACTGTTAGTTTACTACTTAAAACACTATCTCAAATAAACATATAAATAATAATACCCTTTTTATTTAATATATGTAAGGTAAGAGGTACGAGTTCAAAAATGGAGTGGTTATATTATAGTTACATAGTCTCAAAAAGTGCTCAAAAATATCGGACCCGACTCTATTGTAAAAGGCATTGTAGCCAGTAAGGATATTAAGGAGCATGCTGTAATATATTGGATAGGGACTATACAGGGCCTATATCCGTCAGACATTGCTTTAGTGATGTCATAAATCGTCTTGCTACGAACATAAGACATAAAACCATAACGCTAAAGGGTTTTTTGATTTACAGTGTTTTATTGGAAACTAGCGACCCACCCTCGCTTCGCTCCGGATTAAAGTAGTATACATATAAACCTTCCTATTCAATCACTCTATCTATTAAAAAAAACCGCATCAAAATCCGTTGCGTAGTTTTAAAGATTTAAGCATACATAGGGATATAGGGACAGAAAAAGCGACTTTGTTTTATACTATGTAGTGATAAAGTTTAAATTCTCCTAACCCTTTATAAGGCATTCGGCATTTAGAGGCTACAAATAGGTAGTTTTCATTTTTAGGGTTTCGTATGAATGAAAAAACAGAACGGTTTATAGGATTACTCGTATGTCAGTTTGTCCGGGGTGCAGCCCCACCGTACCCATAAACCTTACCACTGACCAAAATTAGTATCATTAGAATGAGGTAGGTTTAGGTTATGTTAGTTCTTCAGCAGGCCCGGAGGGCCAAACTACCCAGAAATAGGAGCTCTGCAAGAGCATAGCTCCGTCGACTCCGTTAAATTCGATTTTAATAGTAATAATTGGTCTAAGTACCACCAGTAGTACGGCCGAGAGGTACAGTGGTTCTGGAAGGTCGGTCCGTCACAGTAAATTTTCTCCAGATCTACTGAACCGATTAAGTTGAAATTTTGTACATATTTAAATATTCCACCTCCCTTCCTTAGTTAGTTCTTGACCTATAGATTATACAAGAAAATCTAAGACTATGGGACTTAAAGTAACATAGGAAATTTCACAAAACTTACGGAACCCTCTCCACGCGGGTATTGTATTGGTTTTTTTAATTGATTAATATTAAGGAAATTACAAAGAGAATATGTTAGAAATATATTATTCCCTCTGCCTTAAAAGGGGTTAAAGAAGTCATCTCGAAATTACAGCCGCACGGCGTTTGCTGTGCCGAGGACGCTCGTAGTATAATTGAGGGGATAACTTTATAAATATATAAACAAGACTCTTAGCCAGGGCCGACCCTTGCCGACGGAACATGGAGTAACCTGTACATAATACATACATAATATATATCGGTATCACAAATCTAATTATTTGACTTCGCATTGATAAAAAAAAGTTATTTTACGAAACCTTTGATGCAAATATAGAACCCTTTTAAAGTTCAAGGAGGATATAAAGGTGGTTCGTTTTTGATATCTATAAAAGGGTACGTAAAGATGTTTCGAAACATGATGTATAGTCGAATAAGAAAGTTTTTACCACTTCTGGAGCTTAACGTTATACAAATAAAGTCAAAGACTGGTAAAGGAGTTTCTTGGGCGACTATCATCGGATTTAGTATTTTTTAATGCGATATTAAGTATGTGACGGTGTCACTAATAACCATTGTTGAAATAAAATACATACCTACTACTAGCGTTCTTATGTGAAATAGTACCTTTAATGTCTTTAAATCTTTCAGAATTCAATTCTTGCATGTTTTATATGCATTCTATAAATAATGTCCGTCATTTAAATAGCCAAGCAGATAAAGCAACTACAAAATTATACTTTTGTTACTATAAGTTCTAAAAATATATCCTCACAACTATTTTTAGGCGATTAGGTAACTTTTCATTTTACCGTACTTGTAGTTAGAGTATGATGTTCTATCGTTATTTTAATAGGTCTCGAATTTTAGTTTAACTTTGATGCATATTTTGGTTTATATTTTTAAAGTGAAGGTTCACATGATCTCGCCATATTCGTTGAACATAAACGCTGTAATAAGTTAGCGCGGCGTGGCGAGTGATAAATCACGTAGCAAAGTGACGTTATTCCCATCAGCCCGAGGGTAGAGCGGAAAGCGGGGCACTTTGATGGCTTACTGTGTCAAAAGTTATGCTTTTTTCAGCCCTGATTTGCCATTTTTAACCGACTTCAAAAAAAGGACATTCTCAATTCAATGGGATCTTTTATTATGTATGTTTCTCAATTACTCAAAGTAGGTTTTTTGTCTGAAAGGGCATTTTTTCTAGTTGGTCGCGTTGTAAACACGTCAGGATCTAATGGTGGCATCTCGGAGAAATCGAAGGGTCTTCTCAAATATTATAGGCATACATACAGCTATTTTAGTATTTTCAGTAACACATCTAGCATCAAAGAGTATCATTTGAAAAGGAACTGATGATGAAGACCCCTGGTGGCCACCGGAACTCCTCAATGGTACGAATTTCAAGAGTGGCGGTAAGACATCTCGATCAACATGGTTGAGCGACTATGAATTTCCTGCGGCGTTGCTTGTTTCTTATTAATCGAGATGTGGAGCTACGTGTACGTACGAGTAAGTATGAAATAAAAACAATGTTTTAAAAACAAAAAAAACCCATTCAGAAAAAAAATCTTTATTTAAAATGGTAGGTAATAAAGACAATCCAACTGAAATCGGCTTTTGGTTGAAAATATTGTGTACATATTCATTTTATACTTATGTCATTTTTGATTAATCCTTGGGAGAGAGTCGATTTTGACATACTATATTCAACTTTTTCTGCGAGACTAGAACCAAGTTATTATAATTTTGATCTACGAATGATCTGACAGCAAAAACACCTAATTAGATATGGTATCTACGAAATAACAGCCTTAGTTGATCTAACTTCGTAACCGTCTAGCCATTTTCCCTTTTAAATTATAACATTCAGGTTAGCGGGAAGTTTGCCTTTGTACTACTGTTAATTGTGTTATTTTAATATTTGTATAATGTAGCTGTTTTGGTAGCATAAAGTACCACATACATATAATCGAGATAGCTAAGATGCATGGTGATATTTTTTCAAATCAATGTACTAGAGATACGAAAAATAGTTTTTATTGACATTAGGACTGTATGGAAGCAAAGGACTCTTTAACAAGTATCAAGATATATGGAATTTCATAAGGAAACGGTAGCATTTCCTAGCGCCTGTAACTTGCACCACGGCCTTAAGGCTACGCCAACAGTCCGCTGCGTCGGCTTTTCATAATACAACTTTAATTTACTGCTGCATTTTAAGTTATGACCAAAATTAGTAGAAATTTAAGAGAGCGAGTTTTGCAATAAGCGAAGGTGCTTTGTCATTCAAAAGGACAATACAATGGGTCTTTGTGATGTCTTGTAAATGAACATAATTCACGACAGTGGGTACCTACATAAACCAACCAATAAAACACCACAACACGCACTGTTTCCCAGTAAGAACAAAAATGTGGCTGTTTGGAAACCTAATACAACAAAATCAAATTCAATTCAGTGGACAGCAATAGAATGGTGCGGAGGATCGATACTACCGCACGGTTGGACTGAATGAACTGTAGAATTCGATTTTAAAATCGACAAATTAGACAATTGAGGGTGACCACAAACCCGTTAAAACAATTTGGCCATCGGACGTGTCTGGGAGCTCACGGTGCCTTATTTTTGAAGTCGTGAATTTTACGACAAAGGGTGTATAATCCATCCGAAGTACGGTCTAGGACGTACGTGCGGCGACTTTCAAATAACCGTACGGTAAGCAAAAACGGAATCGATTTGTGCAAATGCTAGATCATGCGAATTTTTATTTGCTGCTGTGTCTGAAGTCGTGATGAGATCTCTCTTTGTTCTGTTTAACGTCTGTTTTTACAGTTAAGGGAGGGTGATGCAGCCAAGCTAATCGTCGAAAAGTTGCCTGGTTGTCAGTAGTCTACAGACTATATTTTCAGGAGTGCGCAAAATAGCTCCACGAGCTAAACCACCATCTTCTCTTCTTTCTACCATCGTACTTGCAGGCGCACTCTGGGAGACCCTCTGTACCTGGTTGAAATTCCACCTTTTCGAACGAAATGCTTTGCATCTTCCTTCGTAATGCATGCTGCAAAAGAGTGGAATGCGCTTTCGGCGTATGTATTTACGCATGCATTCTGAACCAGGCATCTGGTTGAGCTGGCATTATCGTCGACAAAATCTTTGTCTGCCAAGGGCAACCGTTAGTCAGTAGCAAACCATTTAAAAAAAAAACTTTATTAACTTTAAATTACGTATTGTAATAACGTCTTTGTATTTATTTGATGTCATTGTCCCAAAATTTATACTTATTCTAATATCAATCAGTTACTTTCACTCCCGTAAGGTGTATTTCGCCAATTTTGAGTTATTGATGGTCAGTCCCATGACCTTACACGTATTAGAGAAAGAAGTCCATGGATACCATACGCGAGGACATGTATATACATGAACATGTTTATTTAAATATCGCTGAAATATAGACTTATCAATTACATATCTCTGTACAGTGTAATTAAACTAAATGAAGTTCTAAACTGATTGTTGATATATCACCGCACAGCCCAAGCCGCTGGACCTATTATAGACTTGAAATTTGGAGGGAATATTCATTGGGTATCTAAGGGGTGAAATAAGAAGATTTTTTAGAAATTCATCTCCTAAGGGGTTAAAAAGGGGGGTAACGGGAAACAAATTCTACACGTACAAAGTCGCGGGCGTCCTCTAGTTTCTTATATAAATTCGTAAGACTATGCAAATAAATGCATCTGTCAGACAGTCTTAAACCCGTCTCACTCAACTGCGCTTTAACAGAGTAATGGATTCAGCTTCACCCCCCAGAAGCTTTTATTCTAAATACTTGAGGAATTTCATTTGTCTCTCCAAAGATCTTAAGCGTAGATTTTTTTGCCGACTGTACCGCAACACTTACTTAAATTAAAGTTGGCGGGCTGTAGGTACATGCAGATACAGATTCAATTACTGCAATTCGGAACGGGATGTTGCACCGAAACATGCCATGTATAAAGTACTCCGAATTTTTAGTATGCGAAGACGGCCTGTATTAATTTAATGCTATAGTCATTGGCATTTTTAGTTGTGAAAAGTTAAACGGAACAGAGTTATATAGGTACGGAGTGATGGTTTCAATGTCCTTTTGTCGTAGGTGTTCACAGTACAGCATTGGCAGAAATTGAAATGTAAAGAGAATGGAATGCTGTGGAATATTTATAAATACTTACCTCATACAGGATTTTTCTTATAGTAAGTAGATAATGTAAGTATTGTAATATATAAAATAACTACAGTTAGGTAAGATGACCTTCAAATATATTGGAGTTCAAACGGCGCGTAAAAATATCTGAACACCCTCTAACGCATTTAAAAATAAAGTAGAGTATACAAGGTGATCCGCGTCAAATGACTTTTGAGTTAAGGGGTCATAGAAGAGCTCAAATTAGGAAACTTCTAATATTAATAATTCGCGGAGACGACATATTCAGACATATTCAGTATGGTCTACGCAATCACCTCCTAGCTTGCAGGTCATTGCCACCGGGCCAGCATGTATAAATTCTCATGAAAAGCTCAATAAAAAGGTTCATAACTCATCGTATTTCACAAGTTTAAAATGTTTACGCCGGTTATCTCTCCGGTACATGAGGCAGGTTACTCCTACGAGCCGGGCGGCCATATTTTAAAAAGGCTTGAAGCGTCCGTCCCTGGGCCCACAGATAACAGCGTATCGGTTATTTACTGACCATAGCCACATAACTCTTATAGTTTCAGTTATTTTTGCTGGCTCCTTGGTAAAATTGCTGTGATCTTTTCAATACATTAATTTAGTTTACCTATACGAGCTCACCCGATTACCAAAAGCAAAAGAAAAGCTTTTCTTGCATATTTAAACATGTTTTACTATCAAGTATTATTATTTACTTAAAATAATTCGTCAAACAAAAATTAATACGCCCCAAAAATACGTTACCACAACACTACGATACTATCATTTATTATCAAAACAAAAGATCTCGTATACATATTTTCGATAAATTTCCATGTTGATTACCCTTCCAACAAACAACTAAATCCAATTACAGAACGTCTAGCTCTTTTTATACGCACCAGACAGAGAGGGTAGCTGTTTGTCATCACAGATAGCCACATTAATATAACGAAGAGCCTCTATTAAAACCGGCACATAGTGTGAGTGAAACTAAACAGAAGTTTCTAGGAAAAATAATCAAAGAAAATGTGTCCTCATTGTATTAAGGATAACAGAAAATGTAAAACAAAAAAACTACCTTATACCTCGTATTAATGTTTATAAACATTGAAATAATACATAGTATTGCCTGAATGATTATATTTTCTAATTGTTACAAATTTCAGTTCAGACATGAGATTGATTACAAAAAGGCACATGCAAAAATAACTAACAAAAATAGCCAAACGTTTGCCAAAGAAAATGAAACTTAAAAATAACGGCGAAAGAAAATAGTTTGAGAAACCGTTTTATTATTCATGCTGTTTCTGTTATTAATGTTATTATACAACGTGTTACAAAATAATCCATAAAAAAGAAATAACTTAAGTAGTGTCAACCCTTATTAAATAACGTCAGTTCAGTATCTTAGGTATACAGTATACTAGGGTTGACACTACTTTCGTGATTTCTTTTTTACGGATTATTTAGTAACACGTTGTAGAGCTCTTATGCATGTTATTTAAATGCCTCCGACATACATCGGATTTGATGTTGTCAGTACTCAAATACTGTTGTATATTATCAGCTTCATTATCATATAAACAATATATATCACTTTCAGTGTTCTGACTGTGCAAAGACCACGTTAACCCCCAGTATATTGCGAACTGGAAAAAGCGTAATCACTTTAATAGGATTTCAAACCGCTATAAAGTACACATAAATGTCACAATATTACGCACACGATGGCAGCAATATTATAAAAACGTATGATACAGCGTGTATGAATATTCATAGCGCGCCGGAGATACTATCGCTAAATAAACACCCTGTACTCTGCCCTCACGTGCCCCTAATGACGTGGGCATTATTACGCCCAAATTGCCCACGTGAATATATGGGGGGCTTATTAATAAGGAATAATATTGTGGTACTTACGTCATGACACTCGCCATGACGTTGTAGCTTGATGACAGGGATACCGAAGGTGTTGTTTCTTTTGAATTTAAATTTAGAAGAGCGTAAATAAATATGAATTACAAATACATAGAAGACATAGATAACCGAGGAAATTTCTCCCAAATTGAACGGTAGATGATATAAGAAGTAATGGCATAGAAATGTAAATATTACCACTCAAATAATCAAATTCCCACAACATAACAAACAATCTTTTACCAAAACCTTAATGTTTTTTTTTTCACATTTAAATACAATTTAGGTGGAAAACTTAAGTAAATGACCTGTTGTATCTAGTGGTGTAAAAATTAACTGAACTTACGTCACATTTCAAATATAGAATGTTGAACGGTCAATACAGATGTGTTACAACTACATACAACAGGTCCTTTATTTAAGTTTTTCACCTATATACAATTTGATTTTTTCAAAGAAAATATCATGCTGTACATAGTCTTTTAATCACGTTGATGAAAGCTACGACAATGTCAACTATGTGCATAACTTGTCGTTATAACTTGACATTTGGTTACACCAACATCTACTTGTAGATTCAAAGTCAGACCTCAAGGCCGCCTAATGCCGATCCTTTGTCTCGAGATTAAGGAATGAGTTCTTGGATCAAATATCAACAGATATCAAACACAAATGAGAAAATTAAGTCTACTGTAACTTTAGATAAGTTGTCTGCCAATCTATGAATCATGATCTGACTTTATAATGATTTTGTTTACAGGTTCACTTTATTCTACTTAAACTGTGTTAATTTTGTATTTGTCGACGACACGGTCGCCTTTGCTGTCATGTTAAAAAGGGCTTCCATAACGTAATAAAAAAGAAGACAGAACTGAGGCTTAATTCCAATTTGTGATCACATTTTTGAGTGTCGACGTTATAGTACCTCTTATACTATCAAGTTAGAAAGAACCTTCGTATTTTTAACAATGATTACGATTGGTCCGACCAATCTCGGTCACGGCGACCGTTTTAAAGAAGAACCTGTTGTCGCTGGTGAGTTCACATGTGGCTACGATATAGAAGCAAGACGGGCTAACACAATGTGGAATTGAGGCTCTGATTTATTTATTTATTTATTTAATCTTTATTGCACAAAAACAAGTTCAATGGCGGATCCTATTATTATTATTATTATTCAGGGAGTGGCTATTCAAGGCTCCAAAGCCTAGTATCACTGCGACCAGGATTGATCTATTGTGATCGCCACAGCCTACAGTTCTCCGCTGAGTCCTGTTATTGCGAAGAACTTCAGGACTTTATTGGCGCCGAGATACTTGATCTCCTCTGGGCACATTAAGTGCTTTCCCAGTGAGGAGTTACGGTGTCGCATTAAAGCCGGGCAGACGGTGAGAAAGTGCATGGGCGTTTCCTCCTCCAGATGGCAGAGTCTGCACAGCCTTGTGTCACATTTCCCAATCGTCTGCATGTGCTTGTTCAGGCAACAGTGCCCTGTGAGCGCCCTGGCAAGAGTGCGAATTTTGTTCCTACTCAGCGCTAAGGCCTCCTTCGACGCCTTTTTGCTAAATGCTCTTATGAGAGCCTTGGAATGGTTCAATCCTGGAGTTGTCTTCCAGAGTTGAGTGGCTGCATAATAGCAATATGTCCACAAGGTGAGTTTTGTTAGGCTTCTAGGGATGCCGCAGAATGGTTCCGGACCAAACTGTGTGCCCCTAGCTCCTATCCGTGCGAGTTCGTCAGCTTTCTCATTGCCCACGATGCCCGCGTGCCCTGGGACCCAACGTAAAATTACCCTGTTTTTTGCACCCAGAGTATTTAAAAGTGTCCTGCAGTTCTCGACCAGCCTTGAGTTCATGACGTCAGAGGTTAGAGCCAAGAGAGCCGCCTGACTATCCGAATGGATATAGATGGTACTGTTGAAGTAGTTGCTTTGCAGATTGGCTGCCGCACATTCAATTATGGCGTACACCTCCGCCTGGAATATAGACGAGTACTTTCCTAAATTCAGGCTTAACGCCTTTTTAGGCACCTCCCCGTATATTCCGCAGCCTACTTCAGAACCGGATTTGGAGCCATCAGTGTACCACTTTAGGCTGCCTGGTTTCCATGTTAAGCGACTGTGTGACCAGTCATCCCTAGACGGGAATTCCACAGAGAAATTTTTCTGTGGACAGTGTTTAGGGGGCATGGTGTCTGAGAACATCCCCATTACAGGAATATCGCTTACAGAGTTCTCGAGAGATCTCATATTTTGTGATAGCCAATTGCCTCTCTTCAAGCTCGAGATTCTGTGCATACTTGCCTTCGCCTCCTTTTCCAAGAACAGGTGAAGGGGCGGCAGGTTCAGTAATGCTTCCAGAGCTAGTGTCGGAGAGGTTGACATGGCTCCAGTAGCGATGATACAGGCAGTTCTTTGGAGGCTGCCAAGTTTTGATATTACAGTTTTTTGTGCCGCTTTTCTACACCATACCACAGAGGCGTAAGACACCATCGGCCTCACTATGGATGTGTAGAGCCAGAGTGCAATTCTGGGTTTTAGTCCCCATCTGCTTCCTGCTAGCCGACAACAGATTGCCAAGGCTGATTTAGCCTTTTGTAGGGTGCCGTTCACGTGCAGAATCCATGTAAGTTTCTGGTCTAGTGTGACTCCCAGATACTTGGCCTCTGAGGAGAACGATATTGTTTTCCCATTCATGCTTGGCGGTTTAAGTCCCACTAGCTTCCGCTTTTTAGTGAATGGGACGATAATGGTTTTATCCGCATTTATGGATAGTTCATTATCTTTACACCATGAGTTTATTGTGTTTAGAGCCCTTTGCATTAGGTACGATAAAGTACTTTGGCAGCTGCCACGCACCGTAACTACAAGGTCGTCAGCGTATCCCTGTGTGTCAATGCGAAGCTCTGCCATCTTATGCAGGAGCCCATCCACAGCAAGAGTCCAGAGCAGAGGGGATAGTACACCTCCCTGCGGGCAGCCTCTTACCGTGGTCACCTCTAGTGTAGTGCTGAGTAGTTCTAGCCTGACCACTCTACCTGAGAGCATCCCTTGCACCCATCGGACAGTGGTAGTGTCTACGCCTTTTACAGCCAGCCCACTGACCAGTGTCCTGATGGGAGTATTGTCAAAGGCACCCTCTATATCCAGGAAAGCTGTGAGAGCAATTTCCTTATCTTCCAGCGCTCTTTCGATCCTATCAACTAGGTTTAGTAGGGCCGTCTCTGTGGATCTGCCACTACGATAGGCATGCTGACTGTCATGGATAGGTTTGTCCCTATGGCGGATCCTAAGCCTAATGGCATTCTCTACCAGTCGACCAACAATGAGAAATTTACATTATTCAGTGGGTGCACAGAAAAAGAAGACAGATAAAACTAAAAACTTAACATAATTATCCTATCTATTGCTAATACTTAAATATTACAATAAATATATACGTCATATCCTCGTACATATAATACTCATACTTATATATTACTTATGTAATACATAGATATAAATAATTAATAAGCCTATAAAAACAAAAGATTTAGAGGTAGGGATTTAGTTAAAAAAACCGTAAGTGGTGGGTCGATTCAATTGTGTTGTCTGATTTGCGTAAGAAAATAGATAAAAAAATAAACAAATAGTTGCAACATCACTATTATTAAAATAGAAATAGAATAAATAATATTTCAGGGCCTCTATTCTACTGGGTAAAATGATATTGCCTGGCAGCGAAACCCATATTTACAATCCAATGTATGTACATTTATAATTAACAGTCGTAGCAGTGGTGCTACGCGTCGTAGAGTGCGCTACGAAAATGGTTTAAGCGATATTATAATATTATCTCGTATCAAAATTACGGTTAAAAATTATCAATAGCAACCCTCCTGTAAAACTTTGCTACAAGCGTCTGTTTACCTTTCTCACTGATTTTCGTATTCGATCTAGTCTTGTGTGCCTTGTATAAAGTAAGTTAACGGCATGAAAGTTCACTCATGTGTTCTACTTTTATTTAAAATAACATGTCCGCTCTGAACATGTGACAATTTCGCTTCGTTACTGTTGCAATTGTAAAATTGCCTCCATTTCGTAGCGCGATGCAGTGTTGTAGCTACACTGCCGGTGGCGGCGCGGCGCGGTGTTGTAGTTCCACTATAAAACTAGGACGAGGATTCTTGAGCATCTTAGGGGCTTTTAAACTTGCAGCATTTTCACGGCAATCTGTGACCGGCAACTATGGGCGTCTTGCTCTTACATATAAAGTTATTGCCCTCATAGGCCTCATATTGCCGTAAAAAGATAATCGTCTAAGTTTCAACTTTTTAATATGCATATTGACATAATAACCAAGACATGACTTGGATGGATATGTTGAAAAGAGATTGCAGATAGTCGTAGGTTCGGTTCCGTACTAGGCATCTATTTTTTATGTATTTCAGCCGCACTCAGATTCATTTGATAGCGATTAAGTCACCCTTATCGTCGCACCGTTTTAAAGGCTCGATTTGACGGCTGTCAACTCAGTACAAAAAATGTGTTTAAAGCATGTTTGAGGCTCGAATTTATACTGCGTTGATAGCTGTCAAATCGGGCTTCTTAGAAGGGCGCGACTGTAGTAATTTTTTTAAGCCACGTTTCCAAAAAGAACGAAGTCATTATCTCTATAGTTCTATCCCTTATAGTTTTGCCATGTCCGTCTGCCCGTCTGTCCGCAGGTAATCTCAGAGACTCTTGGTAACACAAATTTATTTTGCGCTGTCAACCATGACGGAAATATCTGGCAATGGCATTGAAAAGGTAAAGAAACACCAACAAAGGTATTAAATAAAAACATGAATATATTTTTACTGGTGTCTCAAGTCTCCTATACAAGTTAAGCAAAAAAATATGATGTACATGTATTATCAATTTTTAAATTTGGGCAACGGTTTAGAAAATAATGAGAGTTCGGAACCCTACACTGGTCCGACATGCTCTTGCCTGGTTTTTATTACACTGAGATTACCTTAAGGTCTCTACCCAGTACACCATATCATACAATGATCATACTATGACCGTAATAGGAACGTGTCAGGGCCGGAAAGGTAAGTGTAGGGAGGTGACGGCCGGTGACGGTCGGTGACGGAACGTTCTAGTGGGCAAGGTCTTAAACTTGTCAATACAAAGATATTTTTTATGCCAGACACGTTCCTAGTAAGGTCATGGTATGAAATGGTGTAATGGGTAGAGCGCTTTATTGTGTAATTTTATCAAAGGATTTGCGATTTAATAACCCAGCTTTAAAACACTGAAATTACCAATAAACAAACTAAATTTACACAGTAGAAGCCGCGGGGCGTCGGTTTTTGCTCAACTAAGCGCAGCGAGGTAATGTTTTTAGTTTTTCCCGCGCTAACGGTCGGAGCTGTTTGCTCTCGTCGTCTGCGGCCATTTTTCTTACTTCTCCTGTCCTGGTCAGATACGGGACGCGGATTTGTTAGAAGAAATCCTGTTAAATTTAACACAACAATGTTGTTGACATGCTATCAACTACAATTTTGTTTGCGCGTTCTGCAGTTATGCTTGAAATAGTTCAAAGAAAATTATCAGGGGACAATCTCATACAAACTGACCTAACCTCTAGGCTTATTACTATGAGTACTATACAACGACATACATATTTATATGTGTAGAGAAAAACATAGTCTCATCAAAAATGTCCCAGAATAAAAAAAACCTATATACCTTATTTTGATGATTTGCAGTGTACTGCGGTGGGATTAAGAGAAATACATACTTAAATACATATACAAAAACAGATACTTGCGTTCATCATACAAATATTTGCCCATACTAGGCTTTGAACCGGAGACCAATAGTTTCATAGGCAGAATCACTACTAGGCTAAACACTGCGTCGAGTAGTTTTTTAATGTCAGTCAAAGATCGAAGAGTAATATGCATTGATTAGTAATTTCATACAAACTTAACACATCGAATTAACATTTTCTGTTGTAAGGGTACAAGCCAACGATACCATTCTTCTACCTATACATATATATATAATCTTTCCATGACTGACTGACTGACTGATGGAATGTACTTTAACCAAGAGATTTTATACATGGTACCTATGTGATCGGGCCTTTAAATGTAGTTATCAATATGCTACTTCCCTTGTTCTTCAACTGTGAAAATAAATTAATTTTCATAACTTAGTTACTATACGTGATTATTTTTACTAGTAATATCAATGGATTTAAACGATAGGGTACTATCACCCGTGTTTTTTGATACACGTCGGTGCTTAAGAATAAGTATAACAGTAGGTTTATTTAAACAATACACAGGCATTACCTGGTGAATCTAAACCAGGCTATGCCTGAATCTTGCGATCCACGGACTCCGTTAACAAACTGCTCAGAGAGATCACCTGTCCTTGATGTAACGAGTGTAATGACAACGGACGTCGTGCATTGAAAATACTATTTATTTTGTATGAAACTATAAAATTTGAGATATTACCTAATTTATTTCAAGTAGTAAAATAAAAGGAGTTCCATTTGGGAAGTAGAACCAATACGTACATTTAGAGCCCCTAGCTTAAAGGCACCCTGTATAAATCGACGGAATACTGTACCAAAATAGAGTTCCAAATAAAAAAACATTTATTATTAACCAAACTAAATGCCCTAAAACCACCCTATTGAACCCCACCGCGTTTCCACACCCAAGTGTTTTATTCTAGTTGTAATCGAAGTTATTAGGGCGGTTGCGTGGGCGATAGCATTAGTTAGTGGAACATAAATCGGCGTGCCACTGGCCCTCACTAATTACAGTTTAATCCACAAAGAAGTAGTTAATACAGAAGTCGACTCGTAAATTTGCAACGTGTGACGCATAAGAAACTATCGTGAACTCTTAAGTTACTGGTTCGATTACGGTTGGTTTCATCTGATTTTCGAAACAATATTGTTTCGTCTTAGATTATTAGCTATCATAATGTTAATAATACGAAAACAATAGGTCGGACATTCATATCTTGATAAATTTTGATATGACAACCCTACCCATTTGCAGAGTTGCAGTGGAGAATAAGGGTCCCTAGTAATCGACGATAATTTAAAATCGGTTTGAGTTCTTTCAAAAACACCACAGATTAATTGAGGGATATTGATGAAAAGGAAAGTTGTTGCCTTATTATTTCAATATTTTAGACTCGACGCCAAGGCTCTAGACAAGACGCATTCGGCAAACGTTTTCATTGATTAATTTTTGATAAAACAACGCCTCATAACACTTTCGGCCTTTATTTTCTATTGAAAATAACAATTAAAAAGGTTGAATAAGATTTGTTTAATTTCCAAATTCAGTTTTCCTTAAGAAATCTGTCAGTCACGGTCACAATAGAAAAGTTCACTGACGATAATTGAAAAAGTTAAGACTTTATGCCTACCTACATCGCGATCAGGAAACGCGAATTATTAAACCAATTAAAAGTTGGCAACATTAACTGAATCAACGCACAACAAATTTCCCGGAGTTCCCGCCCTTTCTCCCAGATTTCATTTGATATCGTGCCCTTTACACCACATGCTGCCGGTAATATCAGCTCGGCTCCCACCATAAACTCATGACGGAATTTTGTCATAAACCGGCCCATTTAAGCGCATTGTTCTTGTTCACAATCCACACGAATTTTCTTCACGAACCCTCTTAAATATCCCTAACAACTAGCTATACTCGTATCTGTTACTCTTCTATACATTTTTAAAGTATTCCTTCTGTGAACTCGGATCGAGTCGCGGATTCGGCTTAGATTACACGTATTATTGCAGCTAGTATAGGCAGAAACTGTATAAAAAATTCATTATGAGTGCGAGCGCCGGCGTTACAACATGAAACTTATTACTCGAGCAAGAAAGTGGCAAATCGCTTAATAGTAACATCCAACTCATTTTCCGCTGCCATTGAATATTCTGCCATGTTTGAAGGAAAAACAAAGTGTTAAATTGCGTGGGGAGTCGCCTTTGAGTCGGTTGATAGGGCAAGGGAGTTTGATCTCTGTGTAGGGGTGTGAGGGCGTGTTTTGGTGTGAATGTTGGGGGTGTGTGGGGGAGGGAAGGGGTGTTAGCAACCGCTTCCTGTTACAGGAGACACGTAGAGGATGTGGGTCAAGTGGCTGGGACACAAGTGTGAGTGTTGTCACCGTGCTGGCCCGCGGCGCCGCCGATGCAGCTTGGAAGCGCATTTTGTTTAGATTTCAGGCAATACGTTTACATTCATGATTGTCAAGTGTTTTGGAATCATGGTAGCATGGGTTTAATGTAACTTGAAATAAATCTTTCTTAGGTCTCTTAAAACCAATTCTGCAACAGGACTAATAGGATCAACACATACTCGTAGTGATGAAGTAACACGGTGATTTAAAAAACTGACCAATATAATTTTGTCAACCGTTATTTAAACATTTGGGAGGAGATGATCAGTGTCTTATTTACTCATAATAAAGTTTTGAAATCATAGCCTACATGTGCAAAGTGTAGTCACATAATTACCAACAACTCTAGAGTTGTTGGTATTTCTGTAGCTCTGCCCCCTCCCCTCTGGAAATGAGGGCGTAATGTATGTATGTAAATTAAGATGGCCGTTAATTTAATTTTAAAATGTAATTTCCGAAAATACTCACAGTAATACATGTATCAATGGGTGGTGAAATTATGTAACGGGCGGCTAGAACACCAATTCGGCTGTTGACAACGAGCGGTAAAATTAGAACGTCATTTTGATTGAAAAGCGCCAACTTCCGTTGAAGAGGGCGGGGATATTTTCTCACAAAATATTCAAACGACCAAAAAATTGTAGGTTAGGTTAGTAAGTCGTTTATATTTTGACGGCACGTTGGCCTAGTTAGTAGTGACCCTGCCTTCGAAGCTAGTGGTCCCGGTTTTAAATCCCGGTAAGGGCAGATATTTGTGTGATAAGCATGGGTATTTGTTCCTTAGTCTTGAATGTTTTCTATGTATTTAAGTATATTTTTCAACTGCCACTTAAAATAATGGCTGTCGTTCAACATTGAAATTGGTAAGGTGGATGTCCGAGTACTCGTCGCTGTACTAGTAGTAGTCACCATACTTTGAATTGCGATAAATAATTTAAAAAACAAAAAACCGCCTATTAAAAACGCAAAAAACAACTTCTTTTAAAATTGTAGGCACCTACCTAACTTTACACTTTTTAGTGATCATAATACAATGTTCCGTAGTCCCACTTATTAGTTGATATGAAACTTTAAGTTTCAAGCGCGCCGCAAGCAACGCTGCCGGAAAGTCATAGGGATATTTCAACAAGTAAATATTCTTCGTTGTAGTCGCTAAACTATCTTAATCGAGATATCTGATCGCCACCTTTGAAATAGGTACCGTTGAGGAGTTCTGATAGCCATCTGTGGTTCTCATCATCAATTCCACTTCCCCAAGTGATACTTTCTGAATGCAAATGCTAGACTTGTAACTAAACATACTAAAATCACTATATGTTTGCATAAGCAAAAAAAAAAAAGAAAAAAAAAATATTATTATAAATTATAAAATTTGAGGATTTCCTCAATCCCTCACTGGTTCCCTCATCAGATTCAGATTTGGTGACAATGGGACCACCTCGAATTTTCAAAATTGGTCTACAATTAATGGAGTAATCGGTGAACTTACATAAAAAAAAAACAAATTACATTGGAACGTCTCCTTTTTGAAGTCGTTTATTTATTTCGTTCGTTATCAACTTTACTTTTATCACTTACTCATTTTAGCGATGAGAAATGTGTTGACTTTTGATATTTCACATACCAATTTTAAAATATAGAACTTATTTTAAATTTAAAGCACCGAACATTTATTCGTACAATCTGATTGACTAACGTTTTTCTTCATTTTGAGAAATTTCGATATGGTTATAATTAATTTATAATACATTAGTAGATTTCCATTAAAACTACAAGTACTGTTCTTGGTATTTATAAGACGAATATATTCTGTAAACTCGATGACGAGCCATAATTAGCGCTTGAAATTCAATACCCTTTAATGCGAGTTGCTTGAATACATAGTCATAATCTAGGTTATTTGGTGGTCTGGAGACTAGTGAGTGGCATTACGCTGTAAGCTGGATGGTTGATACCAGATATAATATCTTATCCTAATACCTCTAAGAATAGAGACGTATCAGACAATTTTAAGCCGTGACAGTGTTGCTTAAGTGAAAAAAATATCAATGGACACTTACACAAATTAATCAGTCTTATAGTGCCAAACTAATCTCTAGGCTTGTGTTATGGGTACTAGTAGACAACGATAAAGATACGTATATAGATTACATACTTAAACACATATCCACTTACTTATAAACGTGGAGTAGCTTATGCCATGCTTCGTCCTTATCTGAAATTGTGATATTTGCATCTGACAGGAAGTGTCAAAGCATGGCATTAGCTACCCCACGGTTATTCCACGTTTATAAGTAAGGGGAATAGAAAACATCCAAAACTCAGGAACCAATACCGATGAACTCCATAGCCGCTAATAGCCACGATATATCAGAAAGCACATTGCTATTTGGATGTAATGTCAGCGTCATTGCTCATAAGTACTATGTTTCTGACGTAAATTCTATTTTTGAGAAAAGGTTTTGCTGCCGAACGCAACATCATCGTAACCTGTTTTTGAAAGGTGACAAAGGCGCCACGCGTGATACGTATTGCGTTGCTTGTACGTGTTATTAAATAAAATGGCACGCAACTTTCACGTAGGCAAATAAAAAAATATATTAACGTCAGTCCGCGTCGTCCATACGCGAGTATATTCTAAGTTAATGGTTAAAACTAAGTTTTTTTTAATGATGGTTAACAGTTAAAATGTGAAGTAATTGCTTTTGACATGTTATCGTATTGTTTTTAACTCGCCCATCGCCATTACTGTCAAGTAAATAAGAGTCAAAAGCGATTGGGCCCGAGTAGAATAGAGCCTCAGGACCATCAGTCGCTTTGGTATCGTTATTATATTTTCCTACTCCTGTACTTTTATCTGTCATTTATATAGTCACGAACACTAATATAAGAATATAGATAATATGTCCGCAGAACATTCCGTAAAAAACTCTATCTAGTCTATTCCCCTTAACAGCACTTGTGCTTTTTTGAGCCAAAACGACATGCCTAGCTGCCAAAGCTTACACCTAGGTTAATTTGACCAATCAAAATACTTCACCAAATTAATCCACCAATCACAATACACATTGACTGTCAATCGGAACGTTAGGTTCTTTTTGGTATGTAAACTCTTTTACTAATTTAACTCTTTAAAAACATGGTATCAACCAACCAGAATGCAGCTATATTAAAATCGACCAATCAGGTAAAAGAACTCATTTCTCAAATCATTAGGTGTTTTTTAGTCCCTATTTCACAAGTTAAATCGATTGTGCAACTTTTTTTAAAATATAAAACCTGGCAAGTGCACATCAATTTAAAAACAATGTTAACCATAGACACATATTTTGTCCTTTTCGAATGATTCCCGCTCGTTTGTTGTTCTGTGCTTCGTTCGTTCGTATTCTAACCTAGGTATATTAATAAAATTTTGTTAATTTAATTTTGCATTTTATTTGAAACCTAGTCGTAGAAAAAGTATTGTATGCAACGGTGTATAACTAAGTCAAAAAATACTCGTGGCGTCTTGCTTTACGATGTTCGCCTGCGGCTCACATCGTAACCACACCACTCGTCTTTTTTGACCTCTCTTATACAACTGTTGCATAAACTACTATATTGATGTTATGACAGCTCTTACCGTCAAGTGAATAAGCGTTGTCATAACTTCAACAGTGTGATTACGATATCAAAGCATGAAGGGGTAATCCGAAGTAGAAACAAGCCAAGGCATTTATTCATTTTGTGTTTTTCCTGCTGTATATCGTATGTGTAACATTATGATAGCTCATATTACGAGTACCTTTATAGTGAAGGCGGCTGAGTCGTTATCATTGCAAATGCAAAAGAGATGAAAACAATGGAGTAGAGAATTTAGTAAGTTTTGTGTTTTATAACTTTCTCATAAGTTACTTGATGTATTTATAGGCGGCAAAAGGCGACGTGTTTTTCTCTCGGTCTACATTGATTGTCACGTTTTTTACGTAACAAATGACAAAAAATAAATTAGAAAAAATTAGAGAGATTAAAATAAAATTGGAAAACATCCTACGCCGCCACTCGAGTTTTAGTAACACAATTTATAATTAGTATGAGCAATAAACAAAAAAACGCAACACAAACATCTCAGGGTTGGCAACGCATTTGAGTTCTTAAGATCATAGTCTTGAGAATTCATGTCTATGGGTCTCAGATTCCAGAATTATCAACAAGTTTAGAGTTGTTGGTATTCTGTTGCTCTGCCTACCCCACTCTGCGTGACGTTATGTATGTATGTATATATATATATTAAAAAAACTTAAAGAGTACACCTTACTCTGGCTTCTATTCTACTCCGCAAAAACCATATTGCTTTTGACATGTTTAACCTTGAGCGTATGTCGATATCAAGTTACATCGTAAGTATAATTTAAAAGTTACGTAGAAAGCGCGTTAATATAAAGAGTCCAATTATACGATATTTTCTCATAATAAACCTGTTTCCATCCCGGAATATATTCATTTTGTTTTATTATACAATGAATACGACAGCAAAGCTCTTTGCCTGCTAACGCCGCCGTGTTTTCTGCTTAGTGTAAAAATAAAAGGCTAGTTGTTAACTGGAAAAATACGGATTATGCAGTAATACGCATGGGAGCCGTAGATAAACTGAGCTCGGGGCGGTCTGGGAAGGGGCATGTGTTTCAAACAAATATTGAGTGCCAAGTTAAATTTGCTTTTATTAAAACCAAATTTTAAAAACATTTTGTTGCTTTTCAGTAACTTTTATGTCTAACAGTAGCCAAGAAAAACGCTACTAACGTTTTTCTTTTCTATCACTCAAAATGTATGGGATGATATTTCCTAGTGTTAAGATAAACCACGTAGTCAACTGTTATCCCATACATTTTAAACAAAATAAATAGTTAAATCACAAGACAATGCCACACAAATTGACCTAGTCCCAAACTAAGAGCTCTTAGGCTTGTACTATGGATACTTACTAGAGAACGATAAATTTACTTATACAGAGAACTATATTTTTAAATACATAGAAATCATCCAAGACTCAGGAACAAATACTCGTGCTCATCACAAAAATATCTGCTCTTACCGGGATTTGAAACTAGGACCCCAGGCTTCGAAGGCAGGGTCACTTCCAACTATGCCAACGTGTCGTCAAATTTTGAGCGATAGAAAAGAAGGCGTTAAAAGCATTTGCATCTTGGCTAGGGAGCCTGGACAAGTTTCATTGCGAGAAATGTTATCGATATTGAATCGGATGTACAGTCAGCATCAGAAGTAGCCATCGAAGAGCTCAAAATTATCTGCACTCGACTCTAATGTCAGGAGAAGACGTCGTGTCTAGATATTTGAGCATGTTATTTTGCGTAGCTGCTTTTGATGCTGTGTACAGGATTGACGTAAGCTGCCGGAAGGTCGCGTTGAACGCTTTAAACTTACTGTTGATTCCTCAATCTTTACCGAGATTTGGTTTAAATATAATTTACACACTAGCCTAGTTGGTAGTGACCCTGCCTTCGAAGCTAGGGATCCTGGGTTCAAATCCCGGTAAGGGCAGATATTTGTGTGATGTGAGTATTTGTTTCTGAGTCTTGGATGTTTTCTATGTATTTAAGAATATATTTATCTATATAAGTAAGTTTATCGTTGTCTAGTACCCATAGTTCAAGCCTAGAGCTTAGTTTGGGACTAGTTCAATTTGTGTGACATTGATCTGTAAAATTTAATTTAAAAGAAGTATGTATGTATGTAAACATTTTATTGTACAAAAGAAAAACCAAAACAATACAATGAATAAATATAAAAAGATAATTAATTATAAAAGATCATTGATTATCTTAATCATTTAGAATTAGGATTTTAATACATGACAAAATTACATCAGAAACATCGAACCCATCCGTGTTTATCACTATTCCCTCAAAACTAGCATAATGTTTCGTAATAAAAGTAGCTTTTACCATTTACTGTCGACGTATACAGGGCATCCCAAGGCCACATGGAGGAAAAGTACCTTGAATATTGTAGATGGAACATTTTACTGAAATAAGGCATTATTTTAATTTAATAATCAATGTAAACTGCTTTCATAGATTTTTTAATAATTACATGGTTGAACCGGGAATCGAACCCGCTACACGAGAAAAAAATACCATGTAGCTTTATCATACCATTCGAAAGGCTTCATCATAAGGATTATTTTTTGCCAATTAACACATTAGGGTTTTTTTTCTTGTGTATCGGGTTTGATTCCCGGTTCAACCATGTAATTATTGAAAATCAATGAATGCAGTTTTCTTTTTAATTAAAATAATATCTTCTTGCAGTAAAATGTTCCATCTACAATATTCAAGGTACTTTTCTTCCACGTGGCATCGCCGTGAGACGCCCTATATTACTCGTACAATCTCCCACCAACATGTAACTTCAGTTCTTTGGTTTGTTTTACGTGAATTCTATTTTCGAAAATGTATGTTGAGTACAAACTTTTGACCTTCTATGGAATAAGCGTTAATGTATCGTCATCGAGAAAATGTGTATAGCGATTGATATCAGCGCCATCTATTAGTACTTAAATGTGATAGCATGTTGACATTGCCATTGAGTTTCGTATAGTATTCGAACTAATCCAGTAGTAAAAGTGAAGTACAGACTTGACAAAAGTTCGTGGAACTGATCCCGTGTGCTGTCGTCCTGTGTTTAACCCACAAGAGAAAATTATCTTTTACCAAAATAATTGTCCGTGTGATATCCATGGAATTATTCCTCTGGTATATCTTGGCAGTATCTATAAAAAAACTCGATATTGACGAAGTACGCCTTAACAGGAGATCATTTGAGAAAGGTCTGGTGGGGTAAGGGGAACTACTGGGAAAGGAAAACAGTAAATATCTAAGGATTTAAGATCTATCTATGTATAGAATTTTAAATCACTGCTTTATCTAGCGAGTAATAGACCTGCAATCTGTAGTTTTTGATTTCCTTTTCCCGTAGTTTCCTCCACCCTACTTGACCTTATACGTAAAATAATGTATGCGTTCTCCTGCTTAACTACGCATGTTTTTTTTTTTAATTTACTGTTTTATATAATGTTAGGTTGAGTTCTATCATTGTCATTAGCAATAATTATGTAAAAAATTACTGACTGTTAAGTTTCTTACGGCGTTTTTTCTCAGCAGTAGTCTCCTCTTGGGAAGCGCTGGTAGAAATTCTGAGGTGTAAAAGTGCATGTGCGGCCTACTTAGTGAATTTTTTTTTATCTTTTTTTTATCTTTCATGAAAAGTATATGATAGGTTCAGAACACATTTTCGAATAATAAAGGCGATTCAAAGATGTGTTTTAAAAGTTCGTGCTAAAGATACAGATATATTTTTTACATACCCTGATAACAAATATTTCGGTGAACTTCATTCACCACCGAACAGTGACTTTAGTGAGTGAAAATAAAGAGATTAATTGCGCCGACTCCAACCAAATAGCATTAATCCAGAACCCAATCTCCAAATTTACCGCAAAAAAGCTGCTTATCGCGTTGAAAATATGAATTTCTCACATTACTTTTGAAGGGTTAAAAGGTCATAAATAAAAGCCTATCTCGCGATCTCCTCCGTAATCACGCCGTTTATCTTAGAACGGTACATTAACTACGAAAGCTCTAACATCTTGAAATATTCCCGCAGATATTAAGATTCATTAAACATGCTTTCAAATTTGAGGTTAGCAGGGTTCCTCGCTCTGGCGTGTTAAAAGTGAATATCGGATATTGTTAATCAGTGTTCCATGAAAACCTCCATCGTATAATGCAAGTTTAGTTAAGAATTAGTAATCGTAAACAAACAGTGGTACTGCGGCTCTCGCATAATGCTGAAAAACACTGAAATACTACACTCTGAGAGCCATAATAATGGGTGGTGGTGGGTTAAATGCGTCACAAAAAGCATTAGAAATGACTGGAATTAAGATTAGACCTATATTTTTTTTACATACAAACATCACGCCTTCATTCCCAGAGTGGGGTAGGCAGAGCTACAGAAATACCAACAAATACAAAAAGAGTTGTTGATAATTCTGTAACCACATTTTGCACAATCAGGCCAAGAAGTTTACTAGTGTATTAGTGACAGGTTGCAAGCCCATCGCCTAACAATACTACAAGCCCTTATTCCCTGAGTCGCCTCTTACGACATCCACGGGAAGACATGGAGTGGCACTATTCTAACCCGGCAACCACACGGGCCTATATTTACGGGCGGGATATTTTTTTGTGTCAAAGATAATGCAAATGTGCATGCTGGCCACCGTGAGGGACAGCAATTGATTTGCCAACCCTGAGGACCAAGGTGGAAGGCCTCTTGCGAGCACTGTTTATTGTTAGGCATAGGGTTAAAGGATACGTTGGTGGTAGCCATCCGGATGGACCCTGCACAAGGTGCTTCCACCACTAAAATGTGTCTCGAATAAGGCATCTTTGTCGAGATCAAGAATAAGATAATACGATGACATACAATATACAATGTCACGATTTGCCAGGTCAGGTTTAAAGGGGTTGAAACCAGCACGGTGTTACCAAGTCGGGCGATGTGCTTCATTAAGGGAGCTGCTAGACAGCAAAATAAAGATATGCGAAAGAAAAAAACTGTAGATCAATAATAAATAAATTAATTTAACGCAGCGTGTTACGTACCACGCGTTGTGTAGTTATGCCTTAAATATTAAACAATTAACAACAAACCTACTTTAAACGCTTTGTCACTTTCCGTTAAAATGCCACACTGAAAGATAACGTCAAGTATATTTCAAGCATATTTTCGTTATAGTGCGTTTATTAATAAATGAGTAGCCGTTGGCATTCAAACAAAACCAAAACTTTGATGACTAATGTTATATTTTCTCCTTTCAAATATTTAGTATTGTGTAGGGATCGGCAGTCAACTCGTGCTTGACTGTTTTTTATCTTTCGGCTTCACTCCCCAGCGGGTTGTCCTGAAACTTGTTCTATCATTCCAAACTTCTTAATGTGACTGAATTAGATATAAACTTATGAACGCGGGCATTACTCTTGCATACTGGAAGATAAGACAAGACTGTTTTTAGTTTGAAACAAACTAAAAATATGAGAGTTACGACTATATAGTTGCAGGGCAGAACCATTTGTTTTGACTGCAGGATAAAGTTTTAAATCTTAGAAAACTTCACTACCTAATAAACATTATAATGTGAGACATTCATACAACAAAATAATAAACTTTCGTGTCTTATATATATAACATACATAAAACCAAAACAAAATAATTTTATAAAACGCCGTAACATCGCCAAGCAACTTTGAACACTTCATTTAATTTAACCTGAAAGTTGATCGCTCAGATTTGATATTCAATTTGGAGTTAACAGGGACCTTTATATTTTTTTATGGGGCATAAACCGTCTGTCCTGATCCTTCCTCGGCGTTATATGTATGCCGAACGGAGGTAGGGCCAAGGGAATAAAACGCAAATGTATAGACACTTCCGAAGGTGAATCGAGAACTGATTATATTTTCATGGCACGGAAATTTGTTGAAAAATTCACAAGTAGGGTGCAAGGTGCAAGTCAGGCAATATAGGGGTTGCTTTAGCTATTACAAAGTTGATCCGATTCTCCTTTTAACTTTGGTGAATAATAGATTTTCTTTGCGACATTTTTAATGGTATATTGGTTGTATACTCTTTAGCGTCCATTTGCTTCAAAATAACGGGACGAAACTCTGATGTAAGCATGTCATGAGTTAACCATACAATTATTTCAGACAAACATGACTTGTACAGCGTTTAGATAATTTAGCGACGTAAATGAAAATGATATATTCATTTACTAAGCTAGAAACAAGCGAGAAATTATAAGGGTAAATATCACGAGCAATTAAGTATACTTACAATTTCTCGGCGACAGAATACTCTCATTAGTGGAAGCATCTTCGATGACGCAATTACCCTCATCTGTATCACCGAGTGCACGTTTTGCTAAATTAACACGCATTAAGTGGGACACCAAATTTATTGTATCATTCCTGACGGTCGACTGTAATTTCAAACCGTGCCTACTTTAAAATAATGCACAATTTAGCACGCCGTCAACAATAGCCTCCTAAGTAAGGGACGTATCTGTCTTTAAATGTATATTGCATTAACAACCTTATGCTTAAACAAAAAGAGGCGGGTTTGCTTTAATTATTAAACTGCAGAAAGAACCGCTTCTTTGTCATTATTTAGAAGAGTATTTATTTGCTACATTTCAAATGATTACTTGCCATAGGACTTTGGACATCATCGCTTTCTAATAAAGACGCGTCACGTTATTTTATAAGCGAAATAAACGAGAAGGCAGTAAATTATACGTAATTAAAAGTGAACCTTAGTACCAGGGGGAAGGTGCGAATTTGTAATTGCGTGGGGGTAATTACAAAACGTCGCTTGATATCTGATATGGAACATGTGGTTACAAGACGCTTAGTGTAATTGTTAATTGCTGTCGCTTTATAAGTCAGCAATTAAAATACTCCTGTCGTCGGCAAGAATCTGACAAATGCATGTTAGGTTATTAAGTAGGTCAGGATCGTCGTTGACTTACACACATATGCAGAACAAGGTTTATCTAAAATTATAATTGAATGTTATGTGTGTTTGATATTTGTTGCTTAATAACTCAGCAACAGATAAATTAATTTCGATGGAATAAAAACCAAATCAGTCGGCTCCTGCCAGAGTAATTGTGGAGAATATGTGCACGATTATAGTTATAAAGTGAATTTAAAGCAAAAGAAAGTTTATTCTAATATGCTGATCATAATCAAATACGTGAAAATTAATAAAAGACAATTAAACTACCATAGAAGAGTCTCATCTTAGTCCCAGGGATGGTTGCGCATTTGAAGTCTTAGGATCGCAGTTTTAAGATTGCAAAAGCCTGAGAGTTTCAGAGCCCACTAACCATCAAGTAGCCTGTTTGCTCGTTACTTTCTTCATGCAAAAAAAATATAAGTAATAAAAGTCTCTGATCTACATAGTATACATACATACTATCACGCCTTCATTCCCAGAGTGGGGTAGGCAGAGTTACAGAAATACCAACAAGTACAAAAATAGTTGTGTATTAGTGACAGGTTGCAAGCCCTTCGCCTAATAGTACTAGAAGTCCTCACTCCCTAGTCACCTCTTACGACATCCACGGGAAGACATGGAGTGGCACTATTCTAACCCGGCAACCACACAGGGATAAATATAATAAATCTCAGATCTAGTTAATCACAAAATAAACTAACACGAATAATTTTCATTTTGATCACAATTCATCCATGGTATATGGTACTCTTGCCCCTGTCAAGCCAAGCGAATGTCTTCACGTATAAATCGCAATTGCAAACCGTATAAAATCTACGTATTTACTAACCGAAGGGTAGAAATATGAAAGAAAAACAGAACAATACAAAATTCGACCCCATTCCTCGGGGTGGAACAGCGCGCTCATTACCGAGTTCCGGGCCAGGCCGTCTCAAGTGGTGAGAAACAAAGCCATAATATAGATTTTTTTTTAATTTAATGTGGCGTACAATTTGTAAAAAGGCTCTATTTCAGATTGTTTCACTAAAGCTTGACCAGACGCCGACTTTTTTTAAATAATAACATATTATTTTTTGTCATAACATTTATTTGACAAAAACCCATCGCAACACAATAGACATAGCACAAAATCAAGATTAGATGAACAATATTGTTCAACTATTCATAGCTGAACGCGACGCGTTACGAGAGAAAAATATGAATAAATAAATATCGCGTATATAATGTATACATTACGTGTAAATGTGCAAGAAAAATAAATATAGCCACATTATGACACTCAAAGTAACATGTATGACCATGATCCGTGATAAAGTTAAATTAAATGAATAAAATGCGAAATTACGACACTATTGCGAATAAGTCCATCTGAGTCATCAGGGTTGGCAACGCATTTGAGGTCTTAGGATTATAGTCTTGAGAATTCAAGTGTCTATGGGTCTCAGATTCCACTTACCATCAGGTGGCCTGGGTGCTCGTGTGTCTTCTCCTTAACATAAAAAAAACTCGACCAAGTTTTTGGTGTTGTAAGACATCATTGCTTGAATACTTAAAAAAGGGGCCGACGTTCACGTGAAAGAAGTAAGTTGTTCTAACACTTAGTAGCAGCGTAATTAAAACTAACAAGGAAAGTAGCAGAACTGTGCTTGGGGATACGTAAAGGCCAACCGAATTGTATCTACGTAAGTAGATAAATGTGGCTGTTTTCGAACGTTATCGAAAGTATTGGATTGTCGTAAACTGCCAGACGGTCATAAGCATTGGTCAAGTCACGTTAATAGTTTAGGTTGGCATTATGCACCTTGTTATCCTGGCCTGTCGCCGACGTGCTCTACACCATATTGCCCTAATTTGACCCTTGACTCACGAGAAACGAGATAGATGCATATCAATAGAATGGTGACTTTTTTATCCCGGAAATGAACAATTGTACAAGAAACAAAAGCAAACAAGCAGCAAACAGAGGCGAAAGAGAAAATAAACATAAATATTTTATGTATTTCAATAATTTTATAGGAATATTTCAATCACAATAATTGACAAATCAGTACGACAAAATAAGCTACATTCTCGAAAGTTAACAAATGCAGTTGTTTATTAAAATGTGGAACTGACATACGAAATTTATTAAACAAACGGCGTATGACGCTACTTCTATAAATTTTCTACAGTCATTATCTTCTCTAGTATGTCATTATTAAGTCCTACATAATGCCTTACTCTAAAGCGATTATCCGCGTCTAATGAGTCCATATATCAATTTACCATTTCTTAACTTAAAACTTCGTGCATTTCAATATTCTACGGGGCGTAAAAAACATCCCCCGCGAACCTATAAGTACATGTCCGTAATCATTGGGGGGAACCCGGCCGGAAGTCGGGGGACGAGCTCGACGGTTAATTGTGCGAAAAGCGAAGCCCTTAATTTCAAATATCGAACGTTTTGCGTGCGTTAAGATTAAGCTGGGTACATAACATACCATACATGTATAGGTAAAACCTTAATGGAAAAATACCTACCGGTATCGAAAATAAAGTATTTTTCAATAGAGCAGAACAGATAAACAAGCAAGGAGGCCATCTGATCCTATCCTTTAATCTACCTCGCAGTGTTCGCATTGTTGTGTTTCGATACGGGAATAAAACAAACTGTGTAACGACTAGCATAAAGGCATTATCATCTTAGTTTTCTGAACTTGACAGCGCATTTGCAGTCTTCAGATTGCAAATGTCTATGGGTGACAAAACCACTTACCATCAGGCCCGTGTGGTAGTTTGCTCTTTCCATGCCATAAATACTCGGAAGTTGGTTCTTAGGCTCATACTCATTTGCCATCTCAGGTTTACACCTGAAGAATGAGATTTTCTTAGACGGAGGTGTTTGCCATGAGTGTATGATTTACCCGAAATAAAGTAAAGTAAATCTCAATGTTTTACCGAAAATAAAATATATTACAACACAAATACTTCAGAAACAATGCTTTCTTGTAGTCGGGTAAAAAATTAAGAATCAGAATTGAGTTTCATTGATACGACTTAGGAGAAAATGAAAAAAAAGCATATAAAACGCAAAACAATAAGTATTGACCCGTTTATTAAGATTTAAGCAAGCTAAAGGATCATTTTCTGTCACTTCCGTAGTTTTTCTATTATCTCCCTTACTTTTTTCTTTGTTCTATCTCATGCTTCGTCTGTTGTCATTGTTTGGCTGTTTTGGAGGATGTATGTTTGTATATATTATATAGATGTATAATTATATGTATTTAGTATGTATTTATTCAATTATTTACTTTATGTATTTATATTTAGTATATTTATAAATAGTTCTAATTTCAAAATTGAAATAATTTAATTGTTTTTTTTTTGTAGTTATTTAGTTTGAGTTCTAAACGAATTAGTTTACACCCCCTGCCATGAATTTGTGTCCTCAGTTATTTCTCTTACAAGGTTGTCTGGAAGAGATCGCTATTTAGCGGTAAGACCGCCTGTTGTATACCTATGATTTAAATGTACTGTTCCATGTTCTGCTTTATTTTTTTTAATTTTTGGTGTTCAATAAAGAGTATTTGTATTTGTATTTGTAATATAGAATCAAAACTTGTTAAAAATTAAAAACTTATTTTCATGTTTAGATTGTTTTTTTCGGCGTCCTCATTTTATTTTAATTTAGTCATATTGTCTTTAATATAGTAATTTACAAAATAAATGCAAAATTCTTAATAAGTTCCTTATATTTTAAACATGGAACAACAGCTGTGATGTCATTTTGTATAGAGTGTTTTTGCAGGGGGTCCTAACTATGACTGTTTAAAACTTCATATCTTATGAAAAAATTACACGACAATTATGTCGCGTGTACAGTTATTCCTCTCTTTTATAGCACTTTCCAGAGAGCGTAAGGAAAAAGATATGGATGTTTACTATTGTGTAAAATCATACACTATTCCGCCGCAATACCAATGAAGGCGGCTAACTGGAATAGTCGAAGAATTCTATACTCTATTAGTACATTTACTTTAAAATACTACTACTTTATTACATGCATATTTGATTATTTATCCTATTTAACATACGTATATGTTTATACGTATTTTATAGCTATTTTTATCTTGATCTCCTGTCTTTTTAATTACGTTTAGCCATTCACCGTTTTATATATTTCTCAAAATAAAACGTTAAATTGCATTCGTAGTATGAGTCGAGATATTTTACAACGATAACTCGAGCAAATTGTCATAATTTTATTAGACCACCGTTGAACATCTGTTAGCAAACATTTGGCGCAAACAAACACAACACAGGTAAACACATAATGTTAATTGAACAGAAACTGGAATTAACTGCACTGCCGGCCACAAGGTAATTAGTGAAAAATAATGCGGTATCGAGACTCGGCGCTCGCGGTGAGGCGGGAGCGATGAGCGGGGAGCGGGGCTCGGTCACAGTATAACAGTCACATAAGGTAGTGTTACTATTGGAATGAAACAGCGGAAAATTGGTGACGTTTATATACTCCGGACTCGAATAATGGATCTGGTGGAATTTGCTCACACAACCTAAGTTAATACTAGACGCTAACAGAGCAAGAGGCAGAAAGACGCAAATAGGTAGCGCGCGAGCACGAGGAAGTACCTATCGCTGCTGTTACTCGTGTAGACAGTAATTCGGAAATGTTCGGCAACTTTCGGTGACGTCATTTGGTTAGCTTATAATCTGTGTTTATAATTCAGTATTTCGTTATTTCAATTACTTACTGTATTCGCAAGGTATTTAAAAATACGGCGTCGCTAGGTTTGTACCAATGTCCAAATGTACCAATGAAATTTAAAGGAACAAGTGTAATACGTGTTTAAATAACAGGCATTGTAACAGGCACCATCTTACAGTGCTCAGATGTAGTAGGGTTGGTAGCGACGGCACGAGACTGTCTAGCTTAACTTCTCGCGCACTTACGTATCGTATATTTCTGTTCCGTTCTGTAAAATCGAGGACGCTAGCGCCAAACTAAATGAAACAATTCGAGATGTTATTACGAGTGAAAAGTAATGTTGTGTGATTTGCTTTTTCCTCGTGAATGATTTGTACAACCAAGCACAGGAAGGCATTGTCGTACCTTTATTTTACCTAAAATTAAGTGTTCAAGTAGGTCCACCGGACTTTCACAGGCAGAAGCTAGTGGTACGAGTACATACATACAATTGTTAAACGAAAGTCGGCAAAAGTAATCTTCTGCTAAATAATATGCTGCAAAATATTTAGTATGGGAAGTGATAGTTATGCTAAATATATATTTAAGCAAAGTTACCATTCGACTAAAAGTGATTCTGAGTTAGATACATGTTAGGCGAAGTGCATTTCAAACAATTAATATCATGCCAGATAAGGGTAGCCCGTCAAAAATGACAGTTTTTATGATGACGGTTACTTTGACGTATCTTGAGAAGGGCATTTCAGCTTCAATCAGTTTGTTAATACAACACTTACACTGCAAATGCGTTGTCAACCCTAAAACCAAGATGGAATTTTAAAACTCGATGCAGAGAATAAAACGTTTAAAATTTCGCCTTTCGCCCAAGACTCGAGTGCCGTGCAGGATGGAGTCGCTTCAGCGAGATACTCTGTGTCGACCTTTAATTATCATATTTGCGAGTAGCTTACTGCACTAGGTGCGGTCGAAAGTGGATAATTACCTAGGAATCTTAATCAATGCTCGTTTCGCTAATTAGGATGATATAGAGCGTGGGTTTTGTTGATAAGGCGTTTTGTTATGTGAAAGAGGGTAGGTGTTAATAATAAGTGGTGGTAGGATGAGATCTGAGACCCATAGGCATTACAATTCCTAACACTACAATCTCTAAGCTGTAATCCTAAGACAAATGCCTTAAAATGGTGGTATAGAAGCAATCCGGACGGACACTGCGTATAGTCCTACCACCACTAAAATGTATGTGTGTGTGTCACAATGTTTGCTGACCAAAATATTTAATATATTTAGATTCAATGGTTTTTTTTTAAATGGCTAATATGCTTTTAAATTCAATTTACACTCTCTTGTTTTTGCAGTGTTAGCTAGTAACCATAAAAAACCTAGTGCTTAGTTTAGGACCAAGTCAATGTGTATGAGTTTATCCCCTACCAAATATTAATTATTTATAAACATTCTACGTCCCAAAGGAAACCCCACACCTTTCCCTTCCCCGACGTCTTCTATCTGCCACAGCCTCCCGTATCTTTTCCTCGAAATCAAAATCGATTATGACACAATCCCGTAATATTTGGGCGTGCACCGCCACAGCTGCAAAGAGCCGTAAAAAGCGGGCAAATTGCCTTGAATATAAACGACGCTCGTCACTCCTATCACATTCCGAACTGATTTATTCTAAAAGGCCGTACAAATGACGTTATCAAGTTTTTATACGAGTATACGGGCCCCGAATTTGACTTTTAAACTTGATTTTAGCGCCGTGTTTAAGAGGCACGTATTTCTTTTTAAAGTTAACCATACGAACGTTTGTTTATTTATTCAGACTATCACAAAATAAACTTAAGGCATCCCATGGCTAACCAAACAAAAATAAGCCATGATGCTTACGTAGGTATGTATATTTAAGGGGTTCCGTAGTTAACAAGGATTTCACCACGTCCGTCTCCTTCCATGATCTACAACTTAATCTATAACTTCAAAATGTATTTGAAAAATTCAAATAACCTAGATTTTGTTTCTTTATTTTTATCTATCTTTTCACGAAATATGGTGAAAACTTACCTTTTTATGTCCTAAACACACTGTATTTTTTTTATATGCTTGTTGTTATTTGACATAGTTTTTTGTGTTTGTAGTAACGGCTTCGGAACCCTATACTTTGCATGACCCGACATGTTCTTTACCAAGTAATTAGTGTCATTCGTAAATAATCAGTGAACACTATACACGGCTATAAAGCCTTGGCGCTTATAATTGTTACCTGAACAAGTATGTCATTTTCAACATGATGATGATAATAAAGTGGCAGGGTAAAAAATGTTAATTACCCAATAAAATAGTATTAATAAAAATAATTATTTTATTAAATAAATGTACTAAAAGCCCAATGGAACCCTGGCCCAGAATAGAACGGTGTCACAGTGACATTATAGAACAATTTGTTTGACGCTTCCTACGGCTTGAATAACGTCACTGCGACACAGTTTTATTGGGCTTATAGTAACCAGTTTCGATCTGCGTTATTTAGTATGATTTTTTAAAACTCATTGATACATGTAGCATTGTATAGATCCATAATTAATACCTATATTGGCAACGTTAGCTTTACAAAACATTATTAAAGAACATACAAGTTTAGTACTTAATGTTAATTACTATTTTACATTTGCTAATCATTTCGTATTTCAGCTACGATATGCTTCAATGTCGCAGCTAAAAAGAATCCTTACACAAACTATTAAGCTAACTTACATGCTTTTTCACGAAAATTTTAGCGAGCGTAACCAACTCCTCGTGTTGCCATGCAAATGAATGCCTCTATAAAAACCTCGATATTAGTACGCGGCTCCAACCAAGTTTTATCTCGAAGTCCGACCACAAGGCGAGTTTCACAAGTAAACGAGTTAACTTAAACGATTTCCTCCGACGGAGAAAAAAACTCACAAGTAATGGCATTTGCTCGGCAACTTCCTGCTTTATAGACGAGCACCGAGTATCAGTTTCTCGGGAAAAAAACCGCGGGCTGCGTTATAAAGTTATATCCTTTAAACTGCTAGTGTAAATCTTCGATACTGAAAAAAAGACGAGTTATCAGAGCAGTTCTTGCAGATCAACCTGTGACTTACTGCGTAGAATTCTGTTATTCGATTGAAAATGGTACGATTCTAGAGACAAAAGTTGAAGGTGTAAACATAATCACGTTCATCAACAAATGAAACCAATGCGAGCCCGTTGTTTTCCATGTCTTTTTTGTCATAATGTCATCGTTGATATAGCAATTGATAGCCATACTTTTCTTATGGCTGACACCGTAAACTCTTCAGAATTCCTTTAACATCTAACGTGTAGACAAGCTTAAGTTAAGTTTGATTTATAAAGATCCCAAAAAAGCAACTTTATTCAAAAAATACGTTAGGCTTGCAATAAATATGTCATGACCTAAATACATACATGCATACATACCATCACGCCTTAATTCCCAGAGCGAGGTCGGCAGAGCTACAGAAATACCAACGACTCTAAAAATACTTGTTGATAATTCTGTTACCACATTTTGACCTAAATATTGACTAAAAATAATTATGGGAGTAGATATAGACCCGAAAAGAGACAAAGGAGACAGCGATGCACTCTGTTCACGTGGATCACTAATGCACACAGAAGTATCTATCATAGATCCACAAGAGATACAACTCCTCACTGCCCAAAGCATATGGAAATTCCTGGACGCAACGGACCTTTGCGGTAAAATCTAAACGATTTCCTCGTGTATTACTATTAAATTTAGTATCTTTCAGAATTTCTACAACCTGGCTACAACGGCAGTGGCTGCAACGAGTGGCGAACGGCAACAAACAAATCCATAGAGTTGTATGAAGCGCGCCACATGTCGCCGTCGCAGCGTTAAGGGATTCCTTTTCTAAGTATTTATTTCAATTGCCTGCCGCTCACAGCCGCGATCGTAGCCGCACAAATTGTGGCGAAGCCGTGCCGTTACTTTATTATCACCAATATACACTTCAAATAACCTGGAAATTTTACCTACCGCAAAACTTCACATCCAATTCTAGTTAAAGCGTATTTTACCTGTATCAAGTTATTTATAGATACTCTCACGAGAGGATAGTTGTTCGATAAAAGAGTATTTTCTCTTGTGGAAGCACATGGGGCTAGCTCCACGCGCTTCTGCCAAGTCCTTTATCTTCGTCAACATTGAAATGTTTTCAATCTAAGACGGCATTCCCCATAACTTCATTTTTCATACATTGACGCTACTGACGGGGCGTGCCGTCATGTATTGAACATACTATATTTGTTTACTCACGATGTTCGTTTTTAGACTTCGCCACTCGATTATAAACTGCTCTTTTCCCCATTTGTAGCAAAAATAACTAATATTAAAAAACACTACAAATTTCGTGCCAACGCATACGCGTGCGTGTAGCAACGCATATCTTTAGAATAGAGTGAGATTTTCTCTATACAAATATACTAACCGCCGTCCATTATAACTTCGGTGTAGGAAGCAATAGCTTAGTTAATCGTCTCAATCATTTTAATGAGCGTAACACAATAGTCGTATCAAAAATAAATCTCATTAAGGCGTCGTTAAATATTGAGCGGGGCTTTGTCAAGTGCGCTCTAATTGTGGCCTTAATTAGTGGAGTGTGACTTTGCTGAGACTTGAAGAGTGACAATTTATAAGAGTTATCTTGAAATATTATAATTAGAGATTTGACGAGAGACCACCTAAGCGTCTATTACGAGTTATTGCGAGATATCTTGACGTGCGCTAGTGTAAACGAAATGAACAGTATTTAAAACTGCTATCAAAGAATAACTGTAATAGTTAATAAATATATTTAAGGTCGTTGCATGCACAGTACCTACATACAGTCAATGACGATGTCATAGCCACAGCGTCATCACAAGAGTGAAATTACTTCAAATTACATTAAAAAAAAATTGGCTTTGTACGATGTGGTCATTTATTGGCTCAAAAATTATAATTGTTTCCTGGGCCTATATTCAGGTGTGTTAAAACGATATCGTGTTTGACTCGTTTAAGAATCGTTTATGTCACAGTCGCCATTATTGTAAATGACATAAGAGTTGTCAAAACGTTGACAATACGGAAACACGTCAAATACGATATCGTTATAACGCAGTTGAATAGAGGCCCTGTACCATACTTTTTATGTCATAATATTAATAACCCACAACTTTCCATGTCCAGCATTAAAAACGCGTGACCACCTTATTTATAGAATGTTTCTGAGTATTGGCATTATCAAAGGTCTTCGAGTCGTAGCAGCAGATGCTACGAGATGTGCTACGGCCGTAGACGCTGTAGCTCGTAGCAGATGTTTCTGCAACCATTGCATTTACCTGAAACAATAAGAAATACAAAAATGATAACAAAATATTATTAAAAATGCTAAAGCTATATCACGTAATAGGTATAATAAAATGAAATCCTTATAATAAACGGACTGACTTCAGATAAAATATTTTGCTGAATACAGAATTTATATAAAATAAGCAAGTCAATCTATCATACACTAATGTATCTATGTCATTTCGTATGGAAGATATAAATTATCTTCAGCGAAGATTTATCTAATGCTGTCTGGAATGGAGAATACAACTTTTAAGTGCTGCCTCGTAACGGTCGAGAAAATTGTTTTGGACGTGTGCATACACCGTTATAAACATAAAACTAAAACTGCATAAAGTCAAACCTGGTAATGGGTTTACTTTAACAAAATACTTAACAGCCAAGGCACGTTATTGCCATAAATAATTGACTCGATATCGAGGTTGAGGCACTGAATGTGTTATACAACGTGAAAGTTTTACCATTTTCAATCCTAAAAACATTACAGGGCTTTACTCTTTTTGGCAAAACAACATTCCTTTTGACATTCTTACAATTTGGTTCTGCCCTTCAACTCCAGATTAGTCTCGTATTTAAATCTTTATGACCAGATATAGAAGTTTTTATGGCACGAATAAAATTGTCCTGTTCCGAACGATATTAATTTATCGATAATTGTACTTTCTTATGACAGTTATGACTATGACATAACGTATAATATGAACATGCAATTTCGATACACCGTAACTCAAAACTTAAAAGTGGCATGAACATAACGATAAAAATAAATGATTATCTACCTACTTATAATATTTTTTAAGTTCGTGTCCTTTTCATACATTTTCCAAAAACTGAGTAGGTAAGGATTATATCAAAATGTCATACAATTTACCTTAATATGCCTATTTGTTTGGTTTTAGTTAATTTTGGATGGAAATTGATTGAATAGCATTAAAAGAAGTTATCGTGTAAGAAACCCATCGATGGGCAGTGATCAGCATTTAAGTTACGAGTATCTACTATGAAATGTCACATTGAAATAAGTATGTGAAGTAAAACAATTATCGATAATTTTAATAACGGAAGGAAGTCCCTAGTTAATTGACGTTCCTGCCACAAAAACTTCCATGTCTGTTTACGACCTAATATTTTAAAGGAGGTTAACCCCATGATAAACCTTAAACCGTTAAAATTGTATTATAATGCAAATTAGTAGGGTAATTATTATTTTCCTTATCTCAAGGGGAAGGGTTGACAAGTTTTATGAGCGTGGTGTGTGTACAATTTGTACGTTTTGCACCTTCATACAGCGACTAGATGTGTTTTCGGAACCTGTTCAAACAAAATAAAAAATATCCAAACAGTGCTTATATCACACTAATTAATCGATATTATAAGCGATTATTTTCTTTATAATTGGTAGATTATCAATAAAAAAAAGTTCATTAAAAATCCATCACACAGCTGTTTGAACATATCTTTTTTCTTATCAAATTTACTACTGGACTTTGAGATGTAAAACCGGGCAAGAGCATGTCGGATCATGATCAGTGTAGGGTTCCGAAGCCGTTAGTCCTACAAACATAAAAATGAACAAGTATTAACAAATTTTCTATTTAAAGTCAATTGGTGCCGTCTTAGATGATTTTAGTAGGTATAAACAATTTAATCGCCTGTATCTCAAGAAACAATGATGTCTACTTAGTCATGATAATTTTCCTTTAAAAGTCGTTATAATAAACATATATATATATTTTTTTTTATTAAAAATAAAAATTATATTTTTAGTATTTGTAGTTTTGGCTGTTGGGGGGGCGGGACGCTTGAGTCTAACAAAAAAATAGCGCTTTAAGGCTTAATATTTCATAAACAGATTACTTAATCGAAAAACTTTTAAGGGTTCTTAGTTCGACTACGGAACCCTAAAAAGTAGCTTCTTCCGTACACTTTATTTGCACGCCAGTGAACGCTGACATGTTTGTCCCCGCAAAATACCCATTGATGTAATCTAGCGCCGTCGCCTGTTGTCGGTGAAAACTTCCCAGACAGTCCACGGCAACTTCGCGCAACTTTAATTCTGTGTTAGTTAACAAATAACTGTAATGCTTTAGTTTGTGTTTGTGTGGGTTCAAATAGGTGTGGTTGTATATTGTGGTAGTTACCTGTCACCAGGGCCTCTATTATACTGGGTTAAAACTATATTGTGTTTGACGTGTTTTAGAATTGTTTTTAACTTTGCCGCCAATACTGTCTCGTAAAAGGGCGTTATTAAAAAAAGTGTACATCGTTAAGGAAAAAAATTAAGAAAATGTATCTTTTCCATTTCGTCATGAAAATTAGTCATACATTTAGATACGTTAACTTTCGTGACGAAATGGAAAAGTTAAAGGTCCCTAATTTTTGTGCTTAATGATGTACATTGTTTTTTCAAACCGCCAAAATAAGAGTTATCAAAACGTTGACAACATGGAAACACGCCAAAGGCAATATCGTTTGCGGTGATTGTGCATCTTTTTTTTGGGTATAATGGCTAATGCTTCTAAGTATTAAAAGTACAAGACAGCAATTTTTTTTATGTCACTTAGGGGTATGAAAAATAGGTGTTGGCTGATTCTCAGACCTACCCGATATGCACACCAAATTTCATAAGAATCGGTCGAGCCGTTTCAGAGGAGTTCAATAACGTACACCGTGACACGAGAATTTTATATATTAGATTATACCAATAACTTTCCTTCACGTCTAGCATCACCCCTGCGTAACAAAATCAAATATGTATATCACTAGCCAAGAGCTATACGAGTAGAAGGTCTAAGACTTGCTATAATTCCTTGTAAACCTACCTGGCATTCAGCTACCATCTCACCCGGAGGGGACCGCTGACAAATGGTCTTTGCACTTTGAATTACAACCAATAAATAACCACCTTCGGACCTATTCGGACCAGTCCGGGCCCGTTCGGTATTCCGCTTAAGGGTTAGTTATCTTTAGATATCGTCATTAGGAATTCTGGTTACGGAATGGGTTTATACTAGAAAGCTGGGTTCAGACTATATATTTAAATATTAATTTGAGATTAAGTCGAAGTGAATATATTCACAATTCATGGTTAATCTGTTTTATCATTAACTAGAGGACGCCCGCGACTTTGTTCTCGTAGAATTAGTTTCCCACTTCTCCCCCTTTTTTAACCCCTTAGAGAACGAATTTCCAAAAATTCCTTCCTAGCGCACCCTATATTTCTTCCAAATTTCAAGTCCCTAAGTCCAGCGGTATCTATCGGCTGTGCGTTGTCCTGTTAGTCAGTCAGTGCTGTCATATAGCTTTTTCATAGATAGTATACCGTTTAAATAAAAGTTTAAATGTTTTGCTTCCTCATATTTCTTCCTTATATCGATTATTTAAAAAAAACGAGGTCTTCGATTAATAATAGTTAAATCAAGTGTCTATAGGGGGATTACTATATTTTAGTCTTTTTTATGAGATCTTTCTATAGGGTAAAATATTTTAATTTTTAATAAGTAAGTACTTACTTAAACAGTGCAGTTACAGAAATAGAAATCCACGTTGCGGCAAGTATATAATTGATTCTAAGAAAACACCTTCTGGTTATGAATAGCTAATAAAGCACTTCCTTTTTGAACAATTTAGCCGTGACTAACCAATTTCCCTTAATTGATACGTGTCTTAGAAATCCCATTCACATTCAATACGCGTTCCTCTTTCGAGCTCATTCAACTGCGTATCCTATACCCTTCGCTGAAAGTGGAAAATTCAACAGCACGGCGTGGAGCCTCGTAATGTGACAGGCAATTAACACTCTTAGGCCTGAGCAATAAAGTGTTTATTGCTTTGTGATTGGCCGTTAAGCCACGCATGGCCAGTAAACGCATATTTCATTCGCCCGTACTGTTTCTAATTTCCCACTAAACAATGGCCAGGATAATAATTACTTTGTACAGATATGAAATGGGGTCCGCAGGAAAATGGCGAAGACGTTACTAAACAACTTGTTTGGTAATTGGATTATATTGGGGCGCTGGTTTTGGTTAATTTATATGAGATTGGAAAGCGATACGGGCGGCAGTATAACCTAACATATTGCACGTAGGGGTTTGTTTACAGCCGTCCTTTCATGTTTATTATTTTTGTCAAGGCCTAATGATTATTTTTTCCCAGCTGTGGTTTAACTGACCACATAATGCATCACATCGTTTTGTTATGTTTCTTAAATGAAAAGGAATAAGTTGGCGTCGGTACATCCTTTTTTGAATGTAATTTGTATGGTTTATTTTCTACAGTAAAACGATGATAAGCTGCTAAGATGGATAAAGTTTTGGATACAAAGATTCGCCAGGTACAAAACAAAATTCGGGATTCAAAGACCAACTTATTACGAAAAGTAAATTTTTAAACCGCTAGTGCGTTAAAAAAAACCCAAGAGGCCACATATGCTACCACCCCCACAAGAAAGGGATGACCTTACGAGTTTGTGCATCCACGCGAAGAACGTGAGGTGAAGATAGTTTGCACGCGTCTTAATGACAGCGTTACTTTAAAATAAAACATATCGTTTAAGATCGTAGGGTTCCAAAGATTCGTTGAATCTGGTGCGAAAAAGGTATTATGTTTGCAAAATAAAACTATCAAGGATTAACTAAGAACAGACACAAAGGCATTATAGTTAATGAGATCCGGAACCCGGAACACACGACTTTATATGTGGCGTCTCAAATTTTAATTTCTCAAGCCTCGCGAAAATAAACAATCACACCTCGATTGAAACGTGGAGCCTCGACATTTATTATATTGTAACTAGATTCTCGAAGAACATTGTCCATCGTCGGCCATTCAGAACAACGGTCGAGTTAGCGGGAACAAATACAGTATTCTAAAAGTGTACGCATTTGTTCCCGAATCACGTTGCGGGGCGGGGGCGGTAAACAGGGGAGGGGGGATAACGGGCGAAAAATTGCGTACCCCGAATTAGTATACCGCTGTAAATGAGAGAGAGAGGTCGTTTGCGCACTCCGCAGAGATTCCCTTCGTCCCGTGTGAATTTCTTCCGAATGATAATGGTAATAGCTTAGCTACACTTACTGGTTTCTAATGCGATTGACGATAACTACAAACAAGGGCTGACTTTACTTATTACTATCGCGAGCAACGGCTATAGCAATGCAATAATGAGGGCAGCTGAATCTTTACGCTCCACGTACCTAGCTAATTATGTGATATGGTAGCGGAAACAAGAAAGGAAAATGATTTCCCGGAAAATTAGTAACCTTACTAATACAAATGTATTTAGGTACTGAACAAAGAAAAATAAATCAAAATTTCGAAGCGTAAAGCGTTTGTACGTATTCTTATTCAAAAGCCTTTGTTTCTGTTTTCGGAACACATAATAACAATTTTCTGCCGCTTCTATGGCCACGTCTAATCGTGTGGAGTAACGCAACCCAAGCGACGCGGTAAAGTGGACATGTGCCAATGCATTTCCTAGACAAACTCGGAAATTCGTCCTTTGTTTCCCGAAACCGAACTAACAAGACCACTACAACGTTGCTGCACGAAATAAAAATCGCTTCCTCTCCCCTACATTCAATACAAAACAAACCTACAACTTAACAAGTATTCGAAAACTTTTAACTCTTAAAGAATGCATTTCCCGGTCTTAATTACTGAATAATTTTATGCGCGCACTGAGAGCAAGAAAAACACAAAGACTAACATAGCCGAAATGCTAAAGTTTCTCTTTAAGAACCGCTAGGGGACGCTAACAATGCGACGCCATGTTTGATTTTGGAACAAAGGGCCCGGCACAATGGCGGGCGAACGCTTTATTCGTAAAACTAGCAGTCACTCGTAACACGCGACTCTGGACGCGCCTGAATGGTGACACTAGTGCTTTGTAACGCTGGGGATACATGATTGACACTTTCGCGAAATAAAGCGTTACATTTATTTTTGACATGTTGATATTACGAGAGATGACAAGCTCTTTAATTTTCTCATGTTATACAAGTTTTGTACAATTTGCCATTGACATAAACTTAATGTCAACTAGATTTATTACTTACTCGTATATAGAACGGCTAGGATATTCACGAACGTGACATAAGCAGAACTCTCGTCGTCATCTTAAAATTGGTTACCAAAAAACGTTAATTGTTACATTTTTGCAAAGAAAACAATAAATTGAATGGCTATCTCACTCACGTCAACACGTTATCAAGGAGACAGAAACACTCACACAAAACATTACGTGTATCAATAAACAAAAAAACAAAGTACAAATACCTACGCGAACATAAAAAATCTAAAGGATACCAAAACCCATGTGAGAGACCACTCTATATTAATGAAGCCATCATTCTCATTAAACTGACCACCAAGTACGAAAAAATACTGGCCCGTATTATACACATCACAAAATATCCAACCGTTTTAATTACATGAGTTAGCAATTTTAAACATAATTATTTAGGTAATAACACATTCTGCGCATATTGAGGCAAACAACGCTTTAATACGTTTTATTAGAAAATTGAGCCGGTATTGGCTTCGCATGGATTAATCATGCATCAACATATTTTGTACAGCCTATTAAATAGTGTAACTAATAATTAATTATAATCGTGGTTTGGGCAGGTCTTTGACTGTGGACCCGCCAGTCTCTATTAGTTCATATTTGACAGATTTCAATCGTGTAATATGTGTTAATCTTGCTTGTACATGAGAAAGAGAAAACAAAAATAGGGATACTGTAGATTTTTTTTGTTTCTATATTACCTGATGGTAAGTGACATTGAAGTCAAGGATGGAGTTCACTGGATTAGTAACAGTTTATTCACGTCTTAAGAGATAGGTACCCATGCAACTTGGGATAATACAGACGAAGAAAACTAAGCATCTGACTAATCAATTAAGTGATAGAAAATGCGAAGCCTGAACTATGAATGAATAAAACATAAAAGTATAATATATGATCCCGACAGCAAAAAAAAAGACTTGCTAAGATTGATATTTTCGGCATATCAACCCAAACGCGAATGAACTCATCTTTTAAATCTAAAATTACGCAATCACCCCTTATGAAACACTACACCCATCCAACTATAGCATATATCACTGTTATCATTAAGCCCAATAGCAATTTGAAGCCCCAGAACTTGAGATTCATTGGGCCAGAGAATTTAATCCACCGGTACCCGCTGTATGTAATTGTATTCATGGTGCCGATCGTGTGCGCCGACCCTTAGCTCGCTTTAATGGCCGGGCTCTTTCAGCTCGATCTAACTGAAACGGCCTGAAGGGATTCCGTTACGGTTCTACTAAATTTTGAGTTATTTCATGTTATATAGCGGATTAGTTCCTGATGTAGGGTTCAGATGCTGATGACTTGACCGTTGGGGAAGTGGAGGAGAAGCGATTTTGTTGATTACTGACGAAGAGCAGGAAACAGTCGATAAATATTTTTCAGTTATTACAATTTTGATGCTCCTAGTTTATAGGGTTCCGTACCCAAAAGGCATCAACGGGAGCCATTACTAAGCCCACGCTGACCTTCCGCTTGTCCGAGAGGGCTGTATCTTTTGAACCGTAATAGGTAAATAACTGAAAATTACGATTCATAACAAATTTAAATGTTTTAAAATATAAAAATTTAATAAAATTATGTGTCACTTAAACCTTTTCACCTTTCAAAACATGCAGGGACATCTTAACATGACAAACTGTTAGTTAACCTGAATTGAAAACTGATATCTTGTTCCTAAAGGATCTGAAAGGAACTCGAGGCTATTATATTTTTTGCCAACGCTATCTTTCCATGATCTAGCCTAGCATGTCGCCACCTCATTATTTTCCAACTTACACATAATACTTACTCGGCTGCGCTAGGGCTGTCACTAACTGGCACGGAGACATGGTTACACGAAAATTATTCATAGCCGTCCTTGCAGACCGAATTGGTACATGTACCCTGTCGTGCTAGACACGGGCGAAACGGATCTCCAAGTTGCACATTTGAATTAGGAACTTGTATTCTACACAAAGACAAGTGTTGTTCGAAATTTGAACACGCGGACAGTCGATTGTCAGTTGTTTTTTATGTCTTAGTGTCGTTGGGCAATTTTCTTACTAACAGGAAAAATCGCTTGTCTAAAATCCCTTTTTCTCATTGCGTTTCTTTATACAAATATTTTAGACTATTTAGGCAATGCTACCTACATTGATTATTTTCTGCAATAATTAAAGCGTAAAAGTGTACCATCCGCTCCACTGCTGTCATCCAGCAGTTTCCCGCGACCTTTAACAGATCCTATAACCTTGGAGAAGGCCTATGTCCGACGACTTTGTGGCCGTCTTGCGGCTGATACTGATGGTGATGATGATGAAATAAAGTTTAATTTGAAACAAATAACTTAAACGGTTCGCTTGTTAACGAATAAAAACAGCACTTCTAAACACTTTGACCAAATCATAAATCTCTGTTCAACAAATTTGCAAAATTATTTATTAGGATCCATTTCGTACATCACTTCTAGCTTTACAATTCGTAAGCTTATCTGTATAAGCAATTATTTTGGCAAGCAATGTTGTAGCAAAACAACTGTTATTCCCTACATGATAAGGTTCAAGTTAATAAACCCCTGTAAGGACAAGATTTCGCTGTGACCCTATAAGTTACCACATCGGTGGACCCTCGTAAATCGTCGGCAAGGACGAAGCAACATATTCCGAGTGAAAGCGAGACGCTACGTTTTCCAAAACTTCAATAACTAAACTTCTGTTTGTTAAAGTGGATTCAAAACATTATCGGTAAATCGTGGAGGTTGCGTGATTTGCATAGTTTGAACATAACTTATAAACGTTATAAAGAACTTTAATGCAGTGGAAATATCTTACACCTATTTTTATTTTCGACAATTTATCGCGATGCAATACATAATCAAATTAACGGTGGCTCTGTGTTAAAGGCAACGGAGGTTAAATGTGTCTATCTTTCAGTATAGCTCGTAGATATAACATAGCATTTGACTGACTTTGAAGGAACGAGCACACAGGCCACCTGATGGAAGTGGAATCTGTGACCCATAGCCATTTGCATTCTTAAGACTACAATCCTAAGACTGCAAATACGTTGCCAAACCTGAGGACTAAAATGGAATGCCTCTATGATAGTAATTAAACTCACACCGGATCACAACAATGCGAACACTGCTGCTACTATTGATCTTAATCACAATCGAAAAAAACGTTGCGAGTAATCTTCAACCGTTAAATGAATGGATGCAATAATTTTACAGTATAAGGGCGTAGTATTAAAATATTCTAGCCTAACCTCAGCATAAGTATAAAGGCGTACATAATCTCGGAAGAGTAACAGCTGATGGTCTCATTTCACACAGAAATAAAAGTGAACAAATAACAATGCGTTACGCAAACCGAATGTCTTATTCTTCGGTATACGGCGCCTAATGTACACCATTTGTCAAGATAAGCAAAAACAGGCACACCTTTTGATAAGAACATTTTACGCGAGCAGTTTGTGTGGGTTTTAATCTGATTAACATGTATGAGTGTTCCCTAAGAAACTATACACAAACAAAAACAATGGACATAGATTAGGGCTCGTGTCTGACATAACGTTTCCATATGTTTTGAATCCTACCTATCCTACTATCTTACGAGTACAGCTATTATAAATGCGAAAGTTTCGATGGATTTAAGCATGCTTGTTACTCAATCACGCTATAACGGCTGAACGGATCTAGATGAAATTTGGCACAGAGATAGATTAAATTCAAAATTCAAATTCAAATTTTATTTCCCAATATAAAGTCACAGCATGTCAAATTATAAGTTATTACATTGAGATCGTCAGAAATTAAAATAAGAAATTTATTATAAAATATCTTATAAAATATGAAATTTGAATAATTTAATTTATATAATAATGTCATCTTGCGTAAGAATATCTCCATTAAGGATCGTAATAATAACATGCAATAAACAACAATAATAACGAGGTCAGTAAAGAAAGAAGCATTAATATCAATAAAAGTCAAAAAGTCAACATACATTAAATGAATACAAATTATTTCATGTCAAGTTTCATGTATGATTATAGTCTGGTATTGGACATAGGCTACTTTTTATCCCGAAAAATTGGACACTTGCTAAAGGAATAGCGATTAACAACTAGTATATAATACTATAAGTGGGAAAGTTCGGATGGATGGATGTGTGTTACTCAATCACGCCAGAATGGTTTAAGTCTATGTCCTTTACATAGAGTTCTTTTTATACCAAAAAAATTACAGTTCTGGAGGCAATAGCGATAAACGACAACGCGGATGGAGTCACGGGCAACAACTAGTCGATAAATAGAGATCAATATTTTCATTTGCTTTCTTAACTGTAGTCATTTATTTTGATTACAATAAATTAAAACCAATAAAAAGTCTAATAGTACATTATAACAATTGCATTGATAGGTGATCAATACTTATGCTGCTAAGTGCCCAGTCAAAGTAAAAGTTGGTTTTCGTAGATATGCTCTAAACCCTTTATTTGTCACCCATTCTTCTTTATTCTGTTTAAATTTAAAATTTCACGATACCCGATCAACACTTCCGTAAACTGACCTTAATACATACTAATCAGTTTCAGGTTTATGGAAAAAAGTCGAAAAATAATTAAAGGCTTCTTGAGTAATTATCGATACTCAATGCCCCATACAACCTTTCAAAGGGGTGATTAATTAAAGAAAAATAACTTGAACCATTTCGTCCCCTCAAGGTGTTTGACGGGTCAGGCGCACCTTTTGTCTCTTTTTCACCGTTTTATTCACTTTTCTACCTCATTTAATTTGGATCGCCGTGTCCTTTGCCGGTTATATTCATTTGACTGGGTTGACGCCTTTGTATTAATTTATTCTTTGACGTCGGTAAAGGATTAAGCCACCGCCCGATTGGATTGGCGTTTGATCAATATGAAACCAACGAGTGGAATGCTGGTTCATTAATTTTTTATCAATAGTATTATTGGTAAATTGCGATACAAATGGTCCATTTTCACATTATTTTTCAAAACTTTCAAGCCTTTTTAATTTTTCTTAGTAATCTATTTCTAATAGGTACATAATTACTCGTATGTTTAGACTTACGTTTTACAGAGCGTTCTTTTGAACAGATTTAGAACGTTACCTATTAAAGGTTTGCTAAAAAATCTCAGTATCAAATTCTTACCGCCACACTGAGGGAACTATAAAAAACAAATAACTCGGACATTTTCAAACTTGTGTATTCAAAAGTCGTCACTAAGGAACGACTTAATGGTCATTTAACTGACACTGAGTGCGGCCGTTAGAAGGGTGGTGGTGGTGGTTGAAAGCATGTCAAAGTAACACGGCCAAATGTTCAGTAGGTCAAAACACGTACTTTATTACTCTTTCAAGCGTACACGTGTTTTTATGTTCTTTTAATTTGCTACTACATTACAACACCAGCCCGCCGCACGCACGCGAACGCGTTTAACAAAATTAATACGAGTATGTTCGCGTGGAATTAAAATCTTCACCGGTGTCGTTTGCGGCCCACAGCCTCACGTGCTAACTTGATTTGAATAAATAATGCTCGTCTCGTTGCGAGCAAACAGAATTATCGCGCCTTCATCTAAATAACACTCCTGTAATTTAACTAGATTCACTTAAGCCGCGCAAGCCGTGCGACGGCAGCGCGTGAGCGAAAAAATCAATGACATTTCAAGTGTGTGTTCACACTCGTCGCGGGGAGTAAAGACTTTCTAGTTTGAATATACAATAACTTTATTTGACATTAGATTAGGTGATCTATATGATTAGAGCGGATGAGGAGGTTATATGTTAAAGGCAGACCAAGTTTAGTTAATTAACTTATCCTTCCTTAACTTGAAATAATAAAAATCGCTGATCAAAACAAATTCTGTGTTTAGGTTGATTTTAGCCTACATAGTCAAATACTTGAATTTCAGCATTGAAGGTATTTGAAAGTACTCATTCCGAAATTTATTGCCTTTACTTTGACCAGTAAAGGTCAACTTCGCAGAGAAATAAAATATATTATTTTTATTATATTCCATCACTGACGAGTCACTGTATCAATACGATGGCCGGCAAGCAATAGAAATTTATTTCTATTGATTTGACAACTATCGCGGGGTCAATCTCGATTATGCTATTAAGGATATGGAAGTTATGATAAAATAATATTATTATCGACTGAAAGTCCTGCTTAGCAACAGACAAAACTCACCTACAGGAAATACAATTATTCGCGCGTATGTTCCTATAATTATAAGGAAAACAAACAACCTAGAAATCAGTTGTGGAGGGGAAAACATCGGTGCGAGTTCATCACATTCCGCGGACAAAAGCAAATAAAGCTACAATAAATAACGTAACAAATATAAGGCGGGGAATAATACGCCACATTTGTCAGGATGAACGCGTGTTGCGGCGAGCCCTACTAATACTCCAAGAAAAAAGTAGGCTAATCTTGCTGCCTTGAGCCGCCGACGAATTGCGTATACTTTTTTAATTAAACTGTGTGAGATTAGTTGTAATTCGTGACCATTTTGCATTACTATAATTTAATTGTGAAAGGATTGCCATGTAATAATAAAAACTGGTAATTAATTACGAGCACATTGTGTTTTGAGTCATTTTCCGTTTATAAATGTGGTTAAGTACTTAGTTTAATATATATTTATTGACAGCTCGTATTTTCGTGGTAAAACGTCTTACTGAAAAGTAGTGTCGAGATTTGCCAAAGTATCGTGCTTAAGCACCCTTTTTGATGCTATTTAAAAAATGAAATGTTTACCCTGCCGCGGCTGTCGTGTCAAAATGAAGATTGAATCGTGTCGTATAAGTATACTAGAAACTTATTATAAAACGTGTATTTTACATTATACAGAAACTAGCTGACATTTTCACGTCTGCACACATGCAAAAGTGTGACTTGCCGTGTTTTTTACCTTACTAGAAATACGAGTAAGTAGAATAATATATACTATGTTGACAAAGGGTATAAGAAATTAACTCTTCGAGATTGGGGTTGACAATTACAGCAAAATTGTTTTTGCATTGCGTTTGTATACGCATAGATGTCGATCGCAACTGACGTCCAATACCTATCACACAAGCATCAATGTGCGGGAGTCATTTTGTTCTGAATCATTGTGTTTGCTCCACCCGTAGCTTTGACATGAACATTTCAATCATACGTCACGTTTTCAAATCGCCTTTAATATTCGAATACATGTGTATAATTTTTACCAAATCTATCTTTACGTACCTCCCACTGTACCGTCCCAAAAACAGACTTACATTTCTACAGATTATTTTACGTCAATTCACCTTTAATACGAACGTCAACGTCAATGTGGTAGTACATTTTAATACTTAATACGGATACAGGCCAGGGGCGCTGTTCCAATAGACATACACATCATAACGAAAACGTTAACGTTACTTATGTAGAATATAGTAGTAAAAAGTTCGTGTCGTGGTACTAAAAGCGGTATTGGTGATTCATTTATATAAGAGAAAGTTAAACGGAATAAATTTTATTAAGAGACAGTTAACAACGTAATCATTAGCTTCCAGTGGATTATTACAAAAAGGAATTTGGAGAACAGTTAAATTAAAAGACCTTTGGCAGCACTGCTAAAACCAATTAATGGGGAGTGAAGAAAATTAAGAAGAATTCCGCTCTGCCTAATCGATCACTTGGGGGCTTAGAGGATTAGAAAAAGATTAACTGCTTCAAACTTTCTTGCAAACAAACCTAATAAAGGAGTCTATTATTATGATTGAAGTGGGACGTATTGAAAGGGATTTCCTTTTTTACAAAATAAAGTAATTGTAAGGCAGTCACGAGCGAATGCTAACTAAGGGCTTATTTCTACTTATTTTTCCTTGTTATTATTACTGTCAAGTTTAGTAACTTAACTTTTTATATGCTTTATTTTTGTTTGGTCTTTTGTGATGAGTATAAGAATTCGCTAGTAAGAGATCTTTGAGATAATGCCTACAAAGGACCCTTTTAAAATACTATATGTCTTTCTAAAAGGTCATCCAAAAAAAGGAACTTAATGTAGAAAACGCTACAGGAATTGATGGTAGCATAATTTATGTCTTAAAACTATTTTGTACTTATTGCGCTATTCATATTTAGTAACTATAGCAACCGTAGTCCGCACGAAAATCAAAGTCGTCGACATAGCCCTAAGAATTGTTAGACTTAGGTGGCAATGGGCACATCGCTCGCAGAACAGTTGAACGATGGGGTAAAAGACTTTCCGAGTGGCGTTCTCGTACAGGAAGACGCAGTGTGGACCTCCAACAAGGTGGACTGATGACGTGGCTAAGGTTGCGGGAAACCGATGGAAGCAAGCGGCGCAGGACCGGTCCTTGTGGCATACCTTGGGGGAGGCCTATGTACGGCAGTTTACGTCTTTCAGCTGAAATGATGATGAAGATGAACAATAGTAAAGTTATTATTTTGAAGATACCTCCCTTTTTTTCTTAGAAGTTTACAATGAGACTGGCATAAAAAATCGTGATACACACCCACGCCGTTGTGTAGACATTTCCCTTACCTGTTTTGAGTTTATGGCTATTTTTTAGAAATCTAGGGCTGCACAACAATTTACATTAGCTGGTAATGCCAGGTTATTCTCATCACGTCGCGGCAAATTGGCCGCCCTGAAAATTCGCGGCCGTAACGTGCGGTATGCGCATACATTAACCGGCTGACATGGAAAAAGTGGAATGAAATTGGATTTTAGTAATTCCACTACGATTTCAATAATAAGAGATGAAGTTAAAAAATATTTAGTTGAAAATAATTATTTTATAACGGCACAGGCCTCAAAGAATAAGTTCCTACAAACAGGGTAGTACGTCCTACTATCAGCTTTGTTTTAGTTAGATATGGAATTTTACCGTCTTGTTTCGTTTATCGTTTATTTAAATAGGATAGTTGTATCCTTATGGATAAATAACTTGTTGTTCATCTAAAGCAAACCCCAAAAAACATTTCGTTGGGTCTTATGTTCGGTTCCGGGCAGGCCACAACAATGCACCCCCACATTTATCAGGATAAAGGGGGAGCTGGGATAGTGTTGCTGAAAATATTTTGGCGAACTTGTTTACTTTGTTGGGAAAGTTTAGTGATTGATTAATAAAACACGATTTAGAGCAGATATTTTTCACACAAGGGGGTTAGCCTGTAGAGGGAATAGCAGAAATATAAAAATATTGGTCTTTGTCATTGTTTTAGAAACTATTGCTTTTTAAAATAGTTATTTATTGATTTATTTATTTAATCTTTATTGCACAAAAAAAGAATACACTTAATATGCAAAAGGCGAACTTAATGCCGTAAGGCATTCTCTACCAGTTAACCTTTAGGCAAAGCAGAGATTGTAGTGGCGGTGCAACATAGATTCTGACTTAACTATATACTATATACTTACATAAACATATACACTTACATAATATCAATATGCTACATAAATATAAATACATGAAATACACTAATAAATAAATACATACATAATATGTATATACATATAATTCGTTATATAGTTAGTGTGTATATAGTTCGTTCATTTTTATTCAAATTACGATGTTTGAAAAATCATTTCATATTTAATTAAATCTATTGTACTGGGTGATTTTGGGGTCATGATCCGGAATGGCCAAAAGTGAATAAGATGGTCATACTGAACAACTTTTCCGACGGGACCAACCACGAAATCGCCAAAAAAACAGCTGTTCCATACATTAACGGTGAATTAAATGTGTATGGAACAGCTTGTTTTTTTGGCGATTTCGTGGTTGTTCCCATCGGTAAGGTTGTTCAGTATGACCATCTTATTCACTTTTGGCCATTCCGGATCATGACCCCAAAATCACCCATTATATTATGAGAGGAATAATATCTATTAAGTTTGCAGCAAGTGCTCTTTACAAGATTACAGGACGAAGCAATTGCATTTGCAGGTAGCATTTCATTTGTCTGCATTAATCTGCGGTAAGACAATGAAGTCATTGCCTAAAACGTTTACCTTGTGTTTACGTCAAATTATATTCTCTGGACATAAATCGTCCTTGGGCCTGTTTTATAAAGCTACAAGTTACAAATTACAAGCGGAAGTCTTTTTATAACTCCATTTGCTAGAAAGAGAGTAAATTGTAACTTGTAGCTTTATTAAATAAGGACCTGATTTTACCGTTGCTTAAGTTTTTCTACCCTAACAATAACAATACGATCACAGTTGACAAGAATACTTGTACAAGGCATTCGAGGCATTTTCAATTATAGAATTGAACAAGACAAGTAAAGAATTTAATTTTCAAAATTAAAATATACTTTTTATGTCGTAAATAAAAGTGACCAGGAGTTACACCTTCTCTACCCCCCTGTTGATATCGTATTGTAAACGTTAATGATAGCTCTTATTATGTGGACTATAATGGCTGCCGAGTAAAAGAGTACGATGACAATAGGCAAAAAATATGTGGAACAAGGCCTCCGTTCTGAGAACTATCACTTGCCTACAATCGAACGAGTATGTCCGCATTTATAACCAAAATATCCATTAAACCCTGCACGTGCATTTGACACGGTAGACTTACTTACCTAATAGTTAATAATGTAATTTTGTCTGCATATCTCGATTCCTCGTAAAAATATATCATGGTAGCAAATGTGTTGACAATTATTTTCACCGTCAACATGTCAGCTGAAAAAAGGTCGACTGCTGAATAAAGGAATCTCCCAAGGATCCCTACTGTGCCCAGTCCCGCACAGATCTTAGTGTCGTGGAAGATTATACGAAGTAGTCCCAATTTAGTGCACTCAATTGTAGCCCTTAGTGCTTTACCCTCGCCGGGCATGCTAAATCTTATACATTAAGCTGATCCAAAGTTTATTCTCGCCTTAACACCTTTCTACGGTCGCAAAGGAATGAAACTTAGCATAATAAATTCCATTTAAGATAAATTTTACGTGAGATGGAAGAGCTTTGTATCGCCTTCAGCGCTTAGCACCCATCAAGTAAATTTATTTGAGGATATAAACTGAGTTAGGGGTTGCTTAAAGTTTACTTTAGTCTAAGGAAAGTGTTGGAAATTCTTTACCATATTTTTAAAGTTAATTTTACTACTAGCCACTTCTCTCGCGGATCAAACTTAAAGTTAAATACTTCAGGGGTAGATAATGCACTTTAAAAATAACCAGTACGATTATAGCCATCAGCGTATTTCTGAATACTGGCTTTTAGTTTTAAAACTTACTTACTCCCCGGTAAACTTTGGTTAACCAAACAGGAATTTTAAAAAATAGGCCTGTTATTTGTGCTCTATTTTCAGACCGACTAGATTGGAACAACTATTGATGAGTATATGATATTATTTTATGTAAGAATGGGCCCGGGAAGTAAGTAAGTTACATTATATACGTAATTACAGAAAAATATTTGAATAAAATTGCTTGTAATATAGACCGCGAGATAAAATGTAATGATTAAACACAAAATTAGTAAAACCGATGTCTTTAATCAGTCAACTCTTAAATGGTCGCAATATTTTTTCTTAATGCTGCTTTTAATTTAGCAAGATAAGTTATGATAAGATAATCATTTGCAGTTGATATTGATGTTCACATTAAAATACATTGACACTAATTTTATTGATAAAAGCATATAGCAATTTGCTAATGTGGAAAATATCCCGTATCCCATCGTGGGACATGTGAGCTCGCAAGTAAGTTACGCGGCAAACAATCAATTGTGGCATTGATCGAATTTGCGAAGCTAGAAGCAGCTGATAACTGGATTAGGGCTCGCTGTCACTCCGGTGACCGACAGAGGTATTACCGCAGCTGGGCCTCTATTCTACTACGTTAAAACGACATTGCTTTTGACGTGTTTTTGTAACGTTTTTAACTCGGCCGCCATTACTATCAAGTACATTTTTATCTTATCATAACTTGAGTTATCACAGTGTTGAAAATACAGAAACACGTCAAAGGTGATATTATTTAGTAGGCGTACCCGCATCCTACGAAATGGCGTTATTATAGGTATAAGGGTTCGATCGAACTCCAATTCAAAACATTAGGGTGAGATCGTTTTGTATCACGATGACAATTAGAATTTTTAGGAATTATTGCCACCAGATATTTCTTTTCCAAATCAGATGGAACGAGGTGAAAAAACGACGGATGACCGAAATAAAAAAATAAGCTAAACAAAAAAAATATTACAAAATCTTGCTTAGAGCAATTGAATAACATATCTTTTTTTGGACATATTTTTGTTGCTGGCGTTACTTTTTTTTGCTTATCTATCTGCTTATCAAGACTAAACGAGTGAGTCCCAACAGAGTGGGTCTACGTTAAGTGTAGCGGAGATCCTGTCGCCATTGCATTGTCATCAGGTTTGTATATTTGGTCCAAATTTCAGCTAAATTAACTAGTTAAAAATGACTTTACTTACATACGAAAAGGGCTTAAGGGAATAAGGGCTTGTAGTATTGTTAGGCGATGGGCTTGCAACCTGTCACTAATACACTAGTAAACCTCTTAGCGTGTTGGTGCAAAATGTGGTTACAGAAATATCAATAAGTCTTTAGAGTTGTTGGTATTTCTATAGCTCTGCCTACCCCACTCTGGGATTGAAGGCATGATGTTATGTATGTATGAAAAGTGCCTCTATTAAACTTCAGTAAAACCATATTGTCGCTGATGTGTTTCCGTATGTCAACGTTTTGATAGCTCTTATTTACTTGACAGTAATGACAGCCTAGTTAAAAACAATACTATAACACGTCAAAGACAATTATGTTTACCGGAGTTGACTAGAGGCCATGTATACCCAAACATTTTGTTTTTATTTGCACGCATGCATAGACTCCTGTAGCCATAATTACACAGGTCTCACGTGTCCCTGACTACTCTGTGGCTACGTTAATTTCATAAACGAAGTCGACCACAAATTGCACCTCGATCGACGTACGTCTCATTACCCACTAAACGCCCGCGACACGAAATGGAGTCGGTTCCCCGTAGAGCACGCGATCCACGGCATTTCGTGAGATGCACCCCAGAGAAGGGTGCGTTACGTGCTGTGCATTTTAATTTCCGAAACATGCTCATGGAATTTAATTTCCGCTTTGTTTTATTATGATTCATTACTTGTTGTGATGTATTTATTTTTAACGATAGAGGAGTTATGATTATTATATTTGATCACTTCTAGGAGGTTTAGCGGGACTTTTTTACTAAACCCAATTTCATTACTTGTGTCTGAAGTTTTGATGCGACTAAGATTTTTAAGCTTTAATTTTCAAATTTCACCGTCCTGTTATGAATTCCTAGAAACCTATATGATATATAGTTAAATCAAAAATAGATAACTGGTTGTTTTCTACGAGTATATTTATTATGTACCTACTACATTTAGTCGTAATATTCCTTTACGAACTAAAGGAAAGGAAGTGTATAGCGTTATACAAAACGATAGTTTACAACGCTACTTACGCAATATTGATTAAAAACTAAACATATCCATCAAAATGTTTGCAGACAATTACAAATTTCCAATTTAACTTATGAAAACTAGTGCGCCGTAAAAGGTGGCCAGACAATTTTATTATTACTGCTTTCAATTCTGAATAGATAAAACGATGTGGCCTTCTAGCCCGCGGGGAGCACAGCCGCTGGCCGCCTGCCAACCATCCACGGCAGGATGTACCGGCTCACAAATCGACGTCCGACCCTTATACCAAACACCCCTTAATGCCCCAACCCCCAACCCAAATCAAACCCTGAACGCAGCTACCTAAGGCTCAGAAGTTCAAGCAACGCCTGCAACAGAAAACATTCTGAATTCAAATGCGCTGCTGACGCCGTTGTGTTTCCAATATTCTATATCAATAAAGTCGAATGCCTCGAAATAAGCCCGCAAGTCCCGTTTTTGGTGAATATCTTCATATGATGACTATGCAGGTGTGCCTTAAACAGATTTGAATACTGAGATGTATTGTTATTGCTGCGCAAGGTTTCATTTGGGGTTATTTCTTACCCCTGAGTAAAACGTTAAACGCATTAATTCTAACCTAAGTCAGTTTCTACACCGTAGTCGAGTTGTTATTCGTGGCATGGCTATATTCGCGTAGCAGATAAATAGAGAACAACGAAGCAGACTGTTTGTATACAGCATGAATCGCCATTATTTTCCATTATAATAAAATCTCTAGTTCGTTTTTTAACTTTAACATAAACACAGCAGCTTCTAAAGCAAATTTAATTTCATGAGTCTATACGACATTATTCCATGGTCAAACGCGAACGCAAATACAACATTCATCCACTGAATTTAGATCAGGCAGACGGTCAGACAAATAGCAGGCAAACCAAAAAATACTTTCAGCGTGCGTTTCTTTTGAGTATTTAAGCGTCACAGCAACAATTGCGGATCAATTTATGCAAACAATGCCGTCTTTCCCGGATTCGTTAGACGAATAAAAATTCTTCCACACGCCGAATCCAGTGTCCGATCGCGGTTCTATCGTAGTGGCGATTTCCTTGGCTCTAATTACAGTTCCACTCACAAAGAGTTAACCTTTCAAACGGGTTTCTGGATTTGTTAAACTTTAAAGAAACCACTTGCAGGTTAAAGCGCATTTCAGCGTATGTAAGAGGGTTTTGGTGAACATCGAAGAAAAACAAGATTTGTGAGGATTCTAGCGCTATTGCTCTTTGACTTAGAATGTCCCGTTTTAGGCAAAACGAAACACAAAAGGCTCTTTAGGCATTTTAACTTAAAACTATGGATATTACTACATAAAACTAAATAACCAGGTCAATTGTGCGCGACGAAACATTTTTGTTCCACACTACATGTTACAGTGTACTAGCACATAACAGCATTTATACGTGCCTTTGTAGCTAAAATGCGAAACGAATTGCAGTCTTTATGTTGAGTTTTTGGCATTCAACGTGTACAACTGTAAATCGTTCTCGTAAAACATTGTGGTATTACAAAAACTTCCATGTTTAAGCTAAAGCTAACAATTTCTAACTTGTCAAAGCAGATTTAGTTACAAAAGAAAGAAAACTTGTTAATAGCAAAGGGGAGGTTGATATATGCGACACACTTATGAACGGTGTTTGTGGGGTCCGTTTTTATGACCAAGGGCACATCGTTCTTGCCTTAATTTTGTAGAGGAGGCCATATTCTGTAATTTACTGCACTAAAACATTACTGTTTTGAACTAAGGACGTTATAGAACGATAAAATTAATGCAGTAACATTAAGCGGCTGAATCTAAGCCAGTGCTGCTATATAACAGTTTATAGAGTTCTACTGAACCAGCGAGCTATATCCTAGACCTCATCAACGTTTGCTATCAGTGGGCCTAACACGCTGTCACTGGACAAAATTTTGACATAGGCTCGAGACTTTAATTCGTTTATTCCATATTCCAACGTAAAAAAAATGAGATAAGGTTTAAAATAAAAAGTGCATTTTGTGTGACTTGAGTCCTTATATAACTAAGCAACTTAAACTCCGGATGGCTGTCATTTAAGTAATTTCATAATAATATTTGTCACTAGGTCCCGTTTGACGTAATTGACACTAGTTCCCGTGGCTGGGTACTAAGCCCACAGGTGAAACAGGTATAAATCACTGGTCAGCTGGGAAAAAAAACCCCTTCATACTCGTACAACCCCCAATTATAAAACCCAGATCTATCTTAACCGATACCTAAGCTAATTTGGCTGTATTCATATTATATTTCGGAACCTTGGCTTGGAAAGCAAGTTAGTAACATATTGAACTTTTATACAGCATTGATTTTACAAGCTGCGGCTTTCTATTTCAAGCAAAAACATTTTTCGACGATGCCGAACTAAAATCACAGAATAGTGCATCGCCGCTATGTGCAGATCCAGATGTGTCGATAAATACGGAGTGCTATCTTCATCACAAGGGATTAACGAGCGAGCTTAGGCATGTAAAAATGAACCTTAGTTAGAAGGACAAAAGTGTTTTTTTATAGGGAGTAAGGGAAGGCAGATACGGGGTTACCCTGAAGGGTAGCCTTCACCCTTGGCATTTTGCCAGGGTGCTTATATCGAGACGGACGTGTCTGGTGCCGTCTCCCGTTACGTCGGCTTTTAAGCAAATTATGTACTATCCGAAGCTAAATTGATACAGTGATACAAAAAGGATGTTTTGTTTTTATTAACTTGAATTTATTATTTCGATATTGATAGTTTTATAGCTGTTCTTATTTTGTGATATCAACATGATTAACCACTTATTCGTAGCGAAAATATGCACATGCTCGTAAACAAAAGAAGGTAAAGTTTGATAATGACATTCAGTGTTAGTTATCACTTTTGACGACTCCGACCCAATCCTAGCGAGATGTTACGACTGAAGCCGAAGCATTTATGTCTTTCCCAGCGCTAGGCAAAGGTACGGCAGTAAATGCTTTAACACGTATAATGCAAAACTAAGGTCTGCATTTGCGAGAAAAACAATTTCAACTGTGCTACTCAGCATAAACACGAATGAGTAAAACAGCTAAAGCTGGGTAAACCGGTAAAGTTTCATTTTACTAACATTACATGTAAGTTTTATTCGTCGAGGCAGTTCTTCGCGCCGCGGGTTTGCCGTGTTGTTTCAGCAAACATCGCGTTCTGCTATTGCTCCAGATAGTTTTCAGGCGAAAAATAACATTACAAGCTTCATGTTTCAACTTTTTCTTTTGCACGAAACATGTTATTTAGTATTGTACGTTTACAAAGTTCCATTTACGTAGCGACTGAGTTATAAAAAATATAACAGGAGTAAAAAAACCTAAAAATATTACAATTATTTCAAATCTATAAATTTTTCTCATGACATTTTGAAATTGTTTCATCTTTATGTTTTGGGTTTGGTTTATCTCTCGCAAAATTTTGTAAACGAAAATCGGTTTGAACTCAGTTGGCTTACTGAAGACTAAAATGGCATCCAATTACGCGATCTCCATTCATTTCTCGTTAGCCAATTTTAATTACTGAGCTTAAGTGATTACTGAAACATGATGAAAAGCAATAAAAGTAATGGTAAAACTAAGATCGTATTCTCGCGACGGCCATAAAACTTGAATGGGTCGGTCTAGGCACTTAATATTTTGTGACGTGCTTCAATTAAGAGAAAAAACTGACGCCCCTACAATTGCCCAAACAGTGAAATACGCCTTTCATTGTGGAAAGGAACAATAGGGGCTGAATTGGTGGAGAACAATGTGGCCACCCTATTATTTGAACGAAAGAAAATAAGGTATTTTCCTTAATGAAGTTAAAGTTTAATTGCGTTTCGCAAAATGATCTTTTTCGACGGGCGCGGTCGGAGGGTCGAAGCAGGATTAGCAGTGCTAGCGAACTCATTATAACCTGAGACGAATTAATAGGTCACAAGTTTAAATGCGAATTTAGCCCGTGTGGCCGAAAATGGTTTAGATTCGAGGCATTCACAACAGGTTAGTTTAGTTACCGTAAAGGACGAATACGGTTACTAGAATGGTTTTTGATTAACTTTAGTCACGTGACTCTTACATAAATTTGCGATTTAAAGTTAATGTTTCATAACCGGATCCCTTAATCGAAAAAAAATACCATCCCGCAATGTTTTTGAAAGATCTATCCAACGACATCCCCACACTATGGGGCAGACGTGAAAAAAATATGACTTTTTTGACGAAACTAATATGTATATTCATGCCAAATTACAGCTTCCTAGTACTAAGAGTCTTTGAGCTAGACTGCGGACGGACGGACGGACGGATGGAAGGACGGACGGACATGGCGAAACTATAAGGTTTCCTAGCTCGACTACGGAACCCTAAAAAATGAAGTTATTTCGTTTCGACATCGTTTTTCTTAGTCATCGCTAGTCAATTCCAATCACCCACTAATGAGCATCAATTTTTCAAAAGCAAGTACTCGCTTGATAAATTTCGATAAATGATAATAATATACGGTGCCATTACCCTCAGATGCCCCACTCCAAAATGAATGCAAACGACAGGCAAAGCGGAATAAAATCTTTTTCGCCATTGAATTATGACATACTCTTGAAAGAAAATTGGTGCGTGTAAATGCTGGGGCCTCATTTTTTTGTTATAATGAGGTGTTATCGATCATGCATGCGTCATTACTTAAAATTACAAAAAAGGTGAGACATTTTATATCAAAGTATCCGCTATGGAGACCTTCGTAGTGAAACCATCGCAAGTTTTAATTCCATTTTAACGTTTAAAATATTTTTAAATTATAGAAAATTACAAAATCATTGCAGACACGCTCTTGCTTTTATCACAAGTTATGTTTCTAATGAATGCTGTTGTGGAAAAGAAACGTTTACAAAAGAAACACTACACTTTACCCTGCGAATCACTTGCGGTGAAAATAACCCTAAAATTGCTTTAACATTGTAAAACTCATGGCGATTCGCAGTAGCTACATATTTCACGATTCGCATTCAAAACTCGTTTTCGAGTCAGCAATCCCAGCCCGCACGCACTCGACTCCGAAAGTGGTCAATAAGCACTACACTTACAAGTAACTCACCCTCCCCATCACAATACAAATGACTCCATTTAAGAGAACGCTCCCGATCGTCCCTCAAAAACGAACCAATATTTACAAATTCAACACTCAAATGGCCCTCCAAACAGTGGTGACGTCACTCCCTTTTGCACTATTCGTCTATTTACTCCTCCCTCTAGGCCCCTAAGCGGTAATAGCGGGTGTTTTTGGCCAGGAATCTTAAAAAAGGCATCTGTATTCAAGTCGTCGATTGCGGGTTGGCTTTTTGATTCGTCCGCCCGATGAGAAGAAGATGGATGCTGGCTCGGCCCATTGTTGTTCGGTCACATATTGTATTGTTTTTATGGGTCAGGGAAAACTATCCATTATAAAGATAATAGCTATTCATTGATAACGTCCGTTGTTGCTTCCTTGATTTCTTTTGGCTTTAATTTGGTGTTGTTTATCTGTATAATCTTTATCAAAGCCAGAAGCTCATATGTTATCTATATTGGTCTTAATCTTAACGCTTACAAGTTGTATTACTCGTACTTAATTTGAATGTGATTTTGTTTCTTACGACACGTAAGCCTAGTTGGTAGTGACCCTGCCTTTGAAGCTAGGGGTCCTGGGTTCAAATCCCGGTAAGGGCAGATACTCGTACTCATCATATTTTGTTCCTGAGTCTTAGATGTTTTCTACGTATTAAGGTATATATATATATCTCTATACAAGTAAGTTTATCGTTGTCAAGTACCCATAGTACAAGCCTAGAGCTTAGTTTGGTACTAGGTCAATTTATGTGACATTGTCCTGTGATATTTATTTATTTATTTTATTTGTTTGTCCCTATTTTACAAAACTTACACTTGCTTCTGTCACATGAGCAACAGAACGTGATTTGCATAGAAATTTCGGAGGGCTAGAAGATGACGCGCTATTTTGTAATCCGGGTGATTTGATACTTCCATACGAGGCTACCATCACTGGGAATCTTGCCACAGGATAAAGACAACAAATCTCCAGAAAATTCACGTTAAATCAAGGCTTTCTCTGGACATGTTTACAGTAACAATTTGGCATAATCCAGTGGGCCTAACACGCTGCCACAGGCCAAGATTTTGACATAGGCTCGGGACTTAATTCGTCTATTCCATATTCCAACATAAGAATAAAAATGAAAAGTTAAGGTTTAAAAGAAAAGTGTGTTTTGTGTGGCTCGAGTTATTTTATTACGAAGCAACTTAAACCCCGGATATAATTTCATAATAATATTTGACACTAGTTCCCGTGGCAGCGTGCAAAGCCCACAGATTATACCCCGTAGATATTTGAAAAACTGCGTATGTTCGTCGCCCTTCGAACATGGACACGGGGAAACCAAGACCAAGACCAACCAAGACTTTTTGACCATAGTTCCATTAAAAATTTCCTCGCTTCCGAAGTCGCCAGCAACACTTATTTTCACTAGAACATTGTCGTTCAAATGTCGATTTAACTAACCGGCCTGCATAAAACCGCACTAACTGCACTTAAAGCAACTAAACATCTCATTTAGGAGCTACAACTTTTTAATCAGGGTAGTACGGGAATTTCCCAATAGCTTGTAAAAAGTTGAACTGGGAACTTCCTTAAGTGCAAAATACCCGTAGCTGGCTCTAACTCCAAACACTTAGGACATCTGCTTTGATCCAATCCAATTAGTCAGGTTCCGTCGCGAGCTAACAGGTTTTTTCGGATTGCACCTTTTAGAGCAATTGGAGTTTACAAGTTTCTAATTAGGCTAGAGTTAGACTCGAGCACGTGTCGCTGTAATTGTTACCAAAGAGGATAGCGCTCTAAAAATACGGGTCAATAGCTCCCTAAACTTTGTAAACATGCTTGCTTATACCTCCAAATCCGTTCTATTTGAACATCCAATATAGCCGAAATGAGACAAAAATATACCCACAACATGGCGACCGTCTCGAGCCCAGTCCTTCATCTCGTATTCTCTGAGCGAGCAAAAAACCATTCTCAATTTGAAGCGATGGTTCCGTTCTTAGAAAATGGTCGGAAACTTATCACAAAGGGCTATGGATTCCGATTATCTGGATACAACGTCCGCTGCCGGCATTAAACCTTAATACAGATAAGATAATACAACTTTGTTTATCGTGAATAGAAGAATTTGTAACCAAAAAAGGTGAAATTTCATTACAATACTAATTTAACGCAAAGAAATACTGGCATCGTACACTTTTGTAAAAAATGCTAAACCAAACGGACTCGTACTTAACTAAATATTAATTAAAATAAAATTGTTAAAAACACGATGAAAGTCGTGAGTGAATTATTCCCATTTTTAACAAGCCGCAGGCTAATTATACAATAAATAGTTACATGCTTTATGTACGTTTACACTCACATCTGCAAAGTAAACAGCAGTTTATTTGCACTGATTAAGCCAATAATTTGTTGAAAGAGCACAGATTCAAATAAAATAAAATAAATTTAATGACATCGGTTGTTGGTACGCGGCGCGGATATCATTAAATATAATATCTAAGCCAATGCAATTAAATTTATTTATTTTTATTTAGTTATATTTCTCTATATAAGTAAGTTTATCGTTGTCTAGTACTCATAGTACAAGCCTAGGGCTTAGTTTGAGACGAGATCAATTAACAAATTCTCAGTGACACTGTCCCGTGATATTTATTAATTTATTTAACTATTTTATTTATCTATCTCACACAAATTGACCCAGAAATATATGTATAGTTAAACACATAGGAAACACTAAAACAGTCCTAATATACAATAAATAAATACACTTAAGTTATAAACACATATTCGTATGAAGATGTAGGTAAACTTTTAATGTATGAAGTATTTCGTAAGTTAACCGCCATTATTAAATCACGCCTTTGGTTTAGAAGTAGAATTGCAGTGTATTTTGTGATTTATGTATGGTGTTTCCTTTTATCAGGACCTGCACCCTATACCCACGCTACAATATAATACAATACAACGCTACGTTCATGTTTCACACATTTCTCTTGCTTCTAAAAATTATAATACATATATAATAATTTACATATATATGTACGTTTTGAGTGTTAGAGTTTAATAATCGTTTATATTTATATATTTAAACTTAAGAGCCAAATGCTGCGTGCATTAGAAATAACGTTGTTATGTATTTATGGACGGGTTACAAGGGTTTCGACACTCGATGTTGTATTAAAAAGAGAACCATCATAAATAGGCGTTGCCCCAAGAACATCTCGTAAAGTTTTGATGGGCTTTAATTCCTAAAAATGTAAGCGATGAATATTGAGTAGGCTGTAAAAAGATATCGCTATTTCATAAAGTGATTTTGCGTTTTTATTTTTAAAGTGACCTACTTCGGAGACGGATCGGCTTATTCGTTTTAAATATTTAATACTGCATTGTTGATCTAATTAATTTCTTATTTGATTAAGTATCTTTCAGAAGTTAAGACCCAGTAGTAGGTTTAGTTGTCTATAAGCCTTATTTAGTGCTACTTTCACTTCAAAAAAGAGAATAGGATTAATGTACATTGTTTTGGCACTGATGAATTGTTATAATTAAGAATATTACAAACAGAAAATAAATTTAAACAAAGTGACTTAATCTGAAACGAATTCTCTAAACTCTTATACTTATATAAATAACTAAATAAAACACATCTCAAACTTTGATACATATATTCGTACTCCTGCATGACGCAAATATTTTCCCTACTGCGGATTGCACCAGATACCGCTAGGTACGTAGGAGAGACACTACCACTAAATTAACCGCATCGTCTAGATATACGTGCGCAAAGACTTTAAACCTCACACCACGCACCCTTTGAGACCACAAATCGCCCAACAAATAAATTGAATAGAGACTTAATTTCTGTATTAGTCACGTTTCGTATCGCAATCATGATCCCGCGATTAAAACGGGAAAGAGCATCCCTTCAAATCAGGGGAATCAATAGTCGGGGGCACAGTCGTGGAAACTCAAAGAGACTGTGTCTGCGAGGCCTCTAAGAGACTTTGTTTCCTTTTTGACCGCGGAAAAAGGTTCACTTCACGCCTGGCTTTGGTATGGTAGAGATTATGTTTTCCTTTTAACTCTGAGGGCTTGCTGATTAGAAACTTGAAAAAATGCCTACATGAACAATAAGTGCACATTGTTATGGAGGTCTCGTTATAACCACGTGTTATTTTTGGAAAAAATAAAAACTCGCTTGGTAAGTACAGTACCCACCACTTTTGAAATAGCTATCGGCTTTCTATTGTTGTCACACTCCTACTTGTACCCGACAGTATTATTTTGTATCTCGTGTTTCATAGAAACATGAAGGAAATCGATAACTATTAAGAAACTGATATTCATCGTAATTCTCTACTCACAATACAATACAATACAAATACTCTTTATTGAACACCAAAAATAAAAATAAAATAAAAAATAAAAATAGAACATGGAACAGTACATTTAAATCATAGGTATATAACAGGCGGTCTTACCGCTAAATAGCGATCTCTTCCAGACAACCTTGTAAGAGAAATAACTGAGGACACAAATTCATGGCAGGCGGTGTAAACTAATTCGTTTAGAACTCAAACTAAATAACTACAAGAAACAATTAAATTATTTCAATTTTGAAATTAGAACTATTTATAAATAGACTAAATATAAATACATAAAGTAAATAATTGAATAAATACATACTAAATACATATAATTATACATCTATACAATATATACATACATACATCCTCCAAAACAGCCAAACAATGACAACAGACGAAGCATGAGATAGAACAAAGAAAAAAGTAAGGGAGATAATAGAAAAACTACGGAAGTGATAGAAAATGATCCTTTAGCTTGCTTTTAAAAATGGCAACAGACTTAGCACGTCGTACCTCCACAGGCAAAGCATTCCATAAACTTATCGCCTTGATGGTAAAAGAATTTGTGTAAAATTTAGAGGAAGAAAAAGGAACTGACAGGAGAAGGTTTTGGGACGCTCTAATAGATTTAAAATAATTGAACCGCTCCTTTAGGTAGCGCGGGGTTGCAGGGAAATGTTATAAAGAGAAAAGATTTGTATGTTTGTAACTAATAAACTCAAAAACGAATACACCAATTTCAAATATTATCACTTGTAGAATGTTATATTATCACTCAGTTATAGGGTATATTTTATTTTTCTACACAGACGGAGTCGCGGGCAACAGCTATTCATATGCCTCGGAAAATTGGCATTCGATCCAAGACAAGACCACATTCAATAACCAATTTTCTTCCAACCATCGGAATCGCATTGCGGCAGCTCCTAACAAAATAACGAAATAAAACCCAGTTAAATGAGCTTAGGTAAACCTCGGCGGACACTAAATGAAAAGAGGAAATTCATTACTGGCGCGATACTCCGGTGTACCGCAACCGTTAGCGCGTAACTGCTGTCGTTAACGGTTACCGTTGGTATCGGAAATCGTTAGCCCCGCCTCGCTATGATTGGTGGTCCGCCGGCATTACAGCCCGAGATAAAACTCCGGAATATTGTGCTAGAGTTTTTATGGTTGAGAAACAAAGTTATGGCCTCTTGAAGTTACAAGTTTGCGAGACATTTTTTCGCTGAAGATTTCCTCGACGTCCTCCGGCTATATTGAATTGGAGCAGTTTTCTTCTTTTATTAACCACTCTAGAGTATTTAAAGAAACCACGTTTACTGTTTTTAAAACAACGATTTTATCTCTTAACTGAAAACTGGCTACTACACGCAGTTATTTACTTTCAACAACAAGTGAAATGTTACATCAAATCAAAAATGTTATTTGGAATGTTGTTGTTTCACAATAGTCGGCCATGCTGCAAGTCATACGTGTTATCGCCATACAACTATGTGACTAAAACTATATGCGCAGTTTTAAGCTTTTTCAATTGCTTTTAAATACAAATTATGCCATATCATAACATAATTATTTATCATGTCCATTTTTAAAACATAAACAAACATATCGATTAGATTAGGTACTTTTTGTACTCGCACCCTTTATACGTTGACATGTAAATGATTCACAACAAACACCGACCGAAAATGTGAAACGAGTTTTTTTATCATTACCCAGTGGCTATACGGGGTGTGCATTATTTGCGGACGTCACCCAGATCCTCGCGCCGACCGGATGTTGTTAATGGTCGAAAATGCGGAAAATTGGGCAATTCATTTCCCGACCTCGACCGCAGCGGAATCGAGCAAATACACACTATAACAGGTAGGTATGCGGGTATTTATGACCCGGCTGAAAGTTGATGAATAATAATGTGAAGGCTTGAATTTCATTGACGCCGGGAGAGCCAAGCGAATGTGTGGGGTGTTTCAAAAAGTAAGCCGGCGTCGCGTCTCACGCGTCAGCTCAGAATATAGATGGTGTTTTTTATTTGTGACAGAACACTAAATTATTTGTTCTTTATGTTTTGTTTTGCATGCCAATAAAATAAAATAAGCATGGTCCTCTACGCATGCAATGAAGTAGCATTATATTTCAGCATTTTAAAGTGTGAAGTTTAAACTTACTTTAGCCGTCTAGTACGTCCAGTTACATTCAGGTAAATTAAGTTGCCACGGTTTATGGTTTAGTGGTTGTCAGTAAAATACACGACAATAGTTTTGCGAAAAATATATTTCCCTGCTGCGGGTGGGTGGAAACAATATTAAATGTAAAAAAGAGGCCCACATAAAATAATAATATGCTTAAAGCAAGACGATATACTAAAAACATAATTATTAAGTATTTCATTTTCATGACTCCTCTTTATCGCGAGTTATTATTTAAATTCCCATTTTATTTTCAATTATTGTTGTTTTATTTGTTTCTTCTTGCATAGTGAAGTTGATATGCTAAAAGTGTATTATTAACCTTTTAACGAAATGCAAAATGGGCGCCGGTTTCAGTGCAGTCCAGCTGTAGGCCTGTCCGCATAAAATTGCTCTGGCTCGGCGCCAAACTTAATCAATCATCCAGATATTGGGTGCATGTTTTAACGATTTCAATTCACTTTTAGTCAGATTTTTTCAAGTTTTGTTACAGTGATTTATTACAGACCTTTCATTTTAAAACGAAAATGGTAATAGAATCTGTAAGATATAGAGTAATTTTTATTAAAATTATTTTATTGCTTTTAAAAAGGCAGGGCATGTTTCACAAAAAAAAACAAACTTAAGTGCTAATAGTATTTTCGTACATTTGTACGTAATATAAACAGTAATACCTACTTAATCTTCCTTTAATTTAATATCGTATCTTGATGTAAAACCAATAGGCAATAAGATACTTATTTTAGTTTATTTTTTATTTAACTAAAGTATTTTGTATCGTAAGTTCGACGACTCTGTCAGGCTAATTGGTACAAAGATAGAGCAGTCCTGGTTTCGCTCCCCGGTAAGGGCAAATAGTGCGTTACAAGTAAGTATTTTATAACGAGTCTTAGGGTTTTCTGTGTAAAGAAATTTGCGCAGGGAGGGGGTCACATAGTCGTGGTCAAGAACTTATAATTTAATTTTGATAGCAATAGATACAAGTAAAAATGGTCCACCTAAGTCCTAGAACCATATAGTGGAAACCTGGCTGACCTGACGTATCGTGGATTGAAAATACTACAGTTTAGGACAAAAGACAAATTTTTGCAAGAATGTTTCCAAATCCTTATAAATTACAAGACTTAAAAACCAGCATGATTACAATGAACCCATCAAAGTCGATGTATGGTACCACAGCGTGGGGAATATTTGTGCTTCCCGGGGCCTCATCTAACATTTACAGTGTTCTCGATTCGATACCGACACTTTACGAGGCAGCTGTGATTCCGAGACCCCTCGCGCGCATAACTCCTCGCGTGTTATGCTGCCTCGTTTGCGAGGTGCCGGAATATATAAAACTACTGAACTGGAAATCAAAAGATAAAGAAAACAATTATGGAGGAAAAACGTTTGGAAAAGAGTGGGAGAGATGATTTCATAGCATACATGGTCTTCAATACGTTGTGAAAAAAGGAGTCGTAAAAGATAGCTCATAACGATTCCAAACGAACCAATTTGTATCGAAGCATGTTTGTAGAATTATAAACATACTCAACGCTACCCTGCTAAGACAAATGGCTGTATCTCAGACAAAACTCGTGTAGAAAATTAAACCTTATTACTAACGGGATAGGATTGAATCTGCTTTAGCTATTGAATTTGAGATACTGCTTATTGAGTTATGAGGGCAGAACGCTAATTAGGTACTATCAGCCCAAATTAAAGTCGTAAGAAGTTGCAAACCAATTGTTTTATAATATTACTGTGAAACCGCTCTATGGTGGGTCAGGAGAACATATTTATTGAATTAGTTTTGTACAATAATTTGAAAAAAAAAAAAAAGATATTTACAGTCCAAATATACTCTTCTGCGGAACACAAGCTATGATCACATTTATATAAAAGGGAATTTTCAACGAATTGAAAAGTTAAAATAGACATTTAAAGTTCCCCAAAGTCCCCATACTTAGGGTAGCAGCCAAATTTACGTGTAGCCCTGAACCGAGCAGTGGTTTACGTTTCATACATATTTTCTTCCAATACCGCTTGCTACCATTAATCTTAGTAATAAATACCGTAGCTCCCTCTTGTCTCGGCAGGAGGCTGTTGTTATGATCCCTCGTGATGGCTGCGCTGGGGGCACTTAATAAAAGGCCTTTTTACAATTATGCTTGCTTCCGCGCGTGTTGTTTTATGTCACAGGCTGGGGTTTTAACGTTAAGTGAGTGCTTCTGAACGTGTATGGAGTTTTTAGAACCCATCGTAATTGAAGCTTCAAATCAAGTGCCTGGCAAGAGACGGCATCGGTCGAACACAACCACCGTTTTTTCAGATTTGAGCGATTTGCATCGAGGCGGAATGGAGGGGCCATAGGATTTTTTCAAGATGATTTTATAGTAAATTTATATTTTGTCATGCCTGAATTAAGCGGTTACAGTTTTTAGATTAGGCCCACAAAACCATTAGGCACATATTCATCTGAAATCTGCAACGAATAAATAAATAAATACATACATCATACATACATAAAGTCACGCCTTCATTCCCAGAATGGGGTAGGCAGAGCTACAGAATTACCAAGAACTCTAAAAAAGTTGTTGATAATTCTGTAACCACATTCTGCACAATCAGGCTAAGATGTTTACCAGTGTATTAGTGACAGGTTGCAAGCCCATCGCCTAGCAGTAATACAAGCCCTTATTCCCTTAAATAATAAATAAATAAAATGCATATATAACACCAGCGGCGTTCAGTACCTTTTGAAGATATTACATATTTTCTAACGATAGCGACACTGGGTCTAGTGCTTTTGTATTGAGTAGGTAACTAAAATCATTAAAAAACTGTGATATTCACTAACGCCAAAATAAGTAAAGCATATTGTAATATAATATAATATGTTAGTATCTAATACGTATTTGCAATATACTTGAACCAACCAAGGTTCATAGTCTGGATATATTATTAAAGAAAAATTGCTTTAAGTTTCCATAAGTCAACGTCTCCGGTCCCCAAAGAATATAGTGGGAGAAGTTCGCATGTTATGTTTTTAGATGTTCTCACGAAAAACATATTTTAGCCATCGTATTCGTACACTAAGTTTCCTCGGAAATGTACTTCAATAAAAATATAATACACTTTCGTTTCTGTATGAAATTCATGATAGAAAAAAGTCACTTTTCTTTTATTTATGTTCTAGAATTAGACAGACAGATTTATTTTTTTACTTTAAATAAGTAATACCTGAATTAACTGAACATTTAAATTTAAAATCACTCTGTACATTACTGTCAAATGGTGCGAGTTTTTTTTTCAAATCAGAGGATCAACGTCACTGTCGTACTTGAGAAGAGCAGCGACATGTTTTTCTTATTTATTGCTCATTCCCCTTATTTAAACGACACACTATTAATAAATAGTTTACTACTTTACTGGTTTACTAGGGCGGAGCACTGAATCTGTTAATGACTTTAATTAGTTAGAAAATCCCGAAATAACTCTTAAATGGCCTAGCCGATTACCTAGTAGTTATCACACCTAGTTAAAAACCATTCCAATTCAACTACCTTTTTTTTTAAAAGAAACACCATTGAGATTGGTCCATCCATTTCATTCAATGTCCAGCCAGACAGATTTAGGGTCAAACTTATAATATAACGTCCCTAATTTTAGTCGAAGGGTAAGCGTTTAAAAAAGATTTTAACCGTTTCAAACCCAATCTCGACAACTTACAATTTCAACTACTCATGCATTCAGTATCGCTACCCTTTCAAATCCAAAGTCATACATCTTCATTCAACCGAAGCTATCGTTCGATAGACGTAAAAGAAAAGTTAGCGCGAAAGGAGCGTCTACCAATAAATAATACTGCGGGGTGTCGGCTGCAATACATAAATTGGAAGGACTTTTGACAGCAGATCGGATAAGGCAGGGGGTGGGGGTGCGGGGGGTGCTATCACGCGTTTTTACCGCGATTATAATCGGCTTTAGCCTGGACAAGGGGAAGACTGTCCGGAATAGTGACACTGTCTCGCGTCGTTAGCCGAGTGTGCAATCGGTTTTTGTTGTAGCCACTGTCGCTGACGTTCGAGCGAATTTGAAATGCGATGAATCCGCTAGCTAGATGTTTTTGCGTTTCATCGTTTATTTAGCTCTTGAAACATTATTCCATTTAATAAGTGCACGCTTGCAATGTTTATTTCTAAAACCTCTTGTGAAACACGTGGATGTCGGTGTCATTTTCACGGATGACGGGTGTATTTATTTGTAAAGGTAGATCTACATTGATTTAGCATATCGATTTTTCATTAGTTATTTACCCAATGTAAAAATTATGCTCATCCATTCACCATTTCCAGCGCTAGATTGACATATTGGAACATTCGCCTTAAAAGATTCAAAACGTCCCATTAATTTAATAATCACATACAATCAATTAATGAATGTAACCACAGTAACCGCCTGTTTCACAATCGTTAATTAAAGCATAATATCTGTCAAATAAATTTACATTACCGCTATTTTTCCCTCGTCACGCGTTCAGCTGAAAACCAGCGCTGTGGCTCCGGCTGCAGCACATGCTGAGCTGAGTCCTATTTGACTTCACACTAGGTACAGTGCAACATTTCTAAATTGTATAAAATCTGAGCTTGTTTTAATGTTGTTTTTTTTTTTATACTATGTTTGTTGTGTTGCAGTGTGTTTTTGTCAAATAAATGTTATGAATTTGAATTGGAAATTAAGACCTTTCCCTATCTCACACTTGAAAGAAACAAAGAGAGGTTTATCTTTATTTGACACATGAATTTACATCGATTGTGACACAGTCCCTAAATCTATTTAAGTACTAATAGTCTAAATAGGTGAATAGGTTATAAAACAGTAAATTAATTCCAAAAACTACACATTATCAGGATAATTGTGAATTTATTTGGTGCTATTTGTGTAATTAGCAGTGATATGTTCGTTTCTTGGGCTCTATTAGGTACTTTTTATAGAACCAAAGTCAATAACAATCAAAGCAAAACAAGGCACCTATCTGATAGCAGTGACGGTGCACATCTAAAACATATGGATATTTGGCTTAACCCGAAACGCGAACAAGGCCCCGGGAGTTCGGAACAGTGTTCAGCAAATATCGCTGACAATGGCCTGAGTGACGGGTTCTTTGTCGGGAGGATACACCGGCCTACCGTCTTAGGGCGGGCTTTATTAATATTGAGGGAAAAACCCCGTGATTTAACGTGTCACTTTTGAAATAACGTCTTGCATGATATTCACCTTGAATTTGGGAGGATGCAAGGAACTTTATTTTAAAAAAATAGGCGCGTATAAGCGAACATGTTGCGTAGTTTTAGACAAATAAAATGTAGAAATCCAAGATATTTAACAGAAAATTTGTGTTGTACCATTTTTCTTAGATTTTTTTTAACGACAATTAATAAGCATTCCTTAAAATAAAATAAACAGAATAAAAGTAAAGTCCTTCCTTAAAGTTAATGTTTGTCCTAGGCTGCCTTTTACCATGTAGGAACCCGCGTTATGTGGGCCTGCCGGTGAGGCCCGGAGTCCAATGCGCAAGCAGACCCTGAACCCTCGCCAACAAGGGCGTGGAGTAAGAATTGCTGGATTTTAGTGGGCATTCCAGACACTCATGGTTGGTATTACGCATACCCACCTTGAGCCCCCCAGGCCCAAGTCGCATGCGTAAAAGCAATTTGCTAGCGTAAAAAAGGCTGCCTTTCCACTGAAGCGAGACGACTGAAGCGGGGAGAAGACTTGAAGAATCAACGAAAAGCATTGTTGAAATCAACATTTTGTCTCCGCTCCGTAAAATGGAAAACCAGTGGCGTTGACGAGCGGAGGGAAAAGGAACTGACCAATTAATTTGAGGACACATTAGCCTAGTTGGTAGTAACACTGTCTACGAAGCTAGTAGTCCTGGGTTCATCCCGGTAGGGGCAGGTGGGGTTTTGATGAGCGGTAGTATTTGTTTGCAAATTTTGGATGTTGTCTATGTATAAGTCTCCTAGTCATCCAGTGGATGTCGTAAGAGGAGACTAAGGGAATAAGGGCTTGTAGTACTATTAGGCGATGGGCTTGCAACCTGTCACTGTTATGCACCTTAGCCTGATGGTGCAAAATGTGGTTACAGAATTATTAAGAAGTCTTTTTAGAGTTGTTGGTATTTCTGTAGCTCTGCCTACCCCACTGTGGAATTGAAGGCGTAATGTTATGTATGTATTTAAGTTTGTATTTCTCTATTAAAGCAGAGCTCTTTTCATTCTGCCTCTGGCTATGACACGGGCCACTTTTCAGGGCTCCACTTCGCTCGTCTAACTCGTCTTCGCTCATTTCCGTCTCAGTGGGAAGGCGGCCTAACGGATATCTCTGCGACAACTCTTTTCACTTTTAACAACCATTTAGTTCAGCAGTGGTATAATACAATAGAATACAATACACTTAATTTAAAACCATATACATAAAGGAAAGGATATCCAAAAAAATACATATTGCGTCAACAGGTGGTCTTATTGCTAGAAAACTTTAGGGTGAATTGAAAAATATTGTACATAGTTAAGGCCCTAAGTGATGTTAATGTTTAATTGAAACAAAATATTTTTCCTTTGTGTAACGAAGATTAACCATACAATTGTATGACTAATTTTCGTTACACAAAGGAAAAATATTTTGTTTCATTTAAACTTTGACATCAATTAGGTCCATTCACCCTTTACAAAGAAGAGATGGTTAAAAATACACAGTACCAATAATACGAGAATATTAGTAGGAATAATATTTAGGTATTTTCAAACTTCATTTCAGTATCGTCTTACAACTCCCAAGTTTAACTAGCAGTAAAGGAATCACATAACCGTTAGTTCGCGGGCTTTCATGGTTTAAGCCGCTTGTTAAACTTTTATGAAAACGTAAAGCGAATGATGTAACCTAAGTAAACCGTCGTTAAACGACAGTACCGCTAGGAAGGTTACTGCAGTCAAAATGGCGTCTTGAGTTTGAATATAGCCTTCAGTTAAGTAGTTTTATGACTTGGGCCTCTATTCCATTTGATTTTACCTCATCTTGCTTTTATATTGCAGCAATATTGTTGAGTAAAGTCCGATAATATGTAGTAGACCAAATAAGTTACATAGAGCGACTACAAAGTGGAGTGTAAGTGACCGACGACTGTAACCAAGTTAAGTTACCAGTGGCTTGTCATTTATGTTTAAAGCGATGTTTGAACCCGTCTTGTTTAAAATATTTTGTTGACGTTAATGGTAGCTTTAAATCGCTTATATGTAAAAGCTACAAAAACTTAAAAATTAACTTTTATTTTTACTTTTCTATTTGTTTGACATAGCTTTAGAGTTAACCACGTTACGATAAACAGTGTTCTAATAATAAATAATATATTGACTAGGTAAATGACCGTAATGACTTTTATATTTGTTACTTTTTTTATTAATAAAACACTACAAGAATGTTGAAAATCGTGGCAATCGAAATTATGACTTAAATGTTATTACATTAGATGCAGCAGATTTATTACGGCAATTAAGCATGGGTACTGAATATTATGACTAACGTCCATTATGACAAAGGTTTTATAAATGACTTGAACGCAAAGGCTTCCACACTATGGAAAAAGTAGAAACCCCTGATTTAACTCCATACTCGCAGATCGCAACAGTTTTCTATGTTATTGAAACAATTTTGCACAGATAAGTATTGAAACGTGTACAAATGTTCCGATTCACGCATCAATTACTATGTGACGTACGATATTCCGACGGCAGACGTAACAATAGATGCTTTTGTTTAACTACAGTGGAACCACATGGAGCAGTAGACGCAATCAAAAAGAAGAAAATAAGAAAAACTGCTTCTATCGTAAACTACTCTTTTAATTATTAGGTAAGTATAGGTAGATACTTATTAAACTAAAATTACTTTTCATAACCTTGCTACACTAGCTAGAAAAAATACTTAGTCGCTCGATGAGATGGCGTACAAATAGGTATTTTGACTCGATGAAAATTTATACGTAAATGAGTATAATATGGATCTTGACATGTAGGTTGATGTAAGTAGGTTTTTGACTTTGTATATATTTTATTTCTCTGTTATCATTTGACATTCTACTTAGTTATTTTTTTTGTATCGTGTTTGGTTTTTTATAGGTGACAATGTTTTTTATGACGATCCTTACGGAGAAATTTACATTTTTGTTTTACTATTGTCATGACATCACTTCTATTTTATTATTTTAAGTTTTAATTCATTGTTTTATGCTTTTACAATTTTACTTGCAATTCTAATGACCTCAGTGTAATTTATCATAATTTGACCAGCTGTACAATTTATGCTGTAACATCACATTGAGCAATGAATAATCCATCAATCATCTTTTCCAAACAAATATGTGGATGCTCTGCGAACTGAGACCATCTTAGGTTTAAAGTTATTTTTTTATAGCTGGACAAAATTAATTGAAACCAGTTTCTTTCAAGCAAAAATATCACCAGCGACGCTAGACAAGATGCATAACGTAAACGATTTGCGAAAACTGACAACTGTATGGAATTTAAATAAGCGCTTGACGCGAACGTTCGGCAGCTTACGTCAATCGTATACGTGTTCGATAACGACGATAACAATAGCATTCTCGCAATGTATCTTGTCTACGGCCTGTGGGAGCTAGCACGACTTTACTCTAACTAAGGCTACGTTTTCACAAGAGCTGTGCGAGATAGCGGAGCGGTTTTCGAGGAAAAATATCACCAATAGGAGAGTTGCGCTGAGCGAGGATAGGAATCCTTTTGGTGAATTTTTTCCTCGCACACAGCTCCACTACCTCACACAGCTGTGGTGGAAACGCAACCTAATGAGCAAATACTTACGAAAAGAAGGTCAAGAAAAGAATCAAGTTGTGCTTTACTCAAGCAGCTAGAGGTATTATAGTGATGTTTTTGCCTTACACAGAGCGCGTTCCAGAAGCATGCAGGGGTTGTGTTACCCTCGTTCGATGCATATCCGAGTTATAACCCACCCTTGCTGCATCAGAAAATAACCTTACAAAGGTACGAGTGAATTCCGTGGTATAGATAAACTGGTACGAGTATCAATAGGTATTTTATGAACGTAGTAAAATATTGGTAACAAATAACCCTTTTTTCGCTCAGTAGGTAGCTTCTTACCACTGTGTCACCCGTTTACCACTTTGTTACCTATGACGCTATAAAACCTACTGCGTCCCCATTGTGCACGATAACGGATTATTTGCAAATTGATTCAGTTTACGGAACACGGGTACGCTTTTAGTGCGCGCCGTTTAATGTGTAGCTCAATCAATTTTGCCAAAACACGATCGAATCAATGCCAAATACATTATTAATACGGTGTTTTTCAAAGCTTGGGATGATAAAAAGGGCATGTTTATGTAAACGAGACCCCGTTTACGTAATTTATATTTGTATTAATATTATTTGATAAAAAGGCGAGTGAGTTGAGTCTGAATAATTCACAGATTTGATCTAAACTAAAAATGATTGAGTAAATAAAAGGGTAACATATTTAATTAAAAAGCCCTTGCTTAAACAGACACTGTTTTTTTATAATAAGTGCGTATGTTTATTTTGTTTGCTAGTTGAGTTTGGGACTAAGTCAAATTATGCAAGATTGACCCGTAATATTTATTTATTATGTAGCTTTCCTTCTATTCATACTTTTAAGTCACACTGTTAGTGTAACTAATGCTTTTTCGTTACTAAAGACTACGGCTGAGCTAGGAGCTTACGTTACATAACTATTTTCCTATACCTACCAAACTACGAGATTGAACTTGATCGAGCCGAGTTGATACGTGACATAGACAATTATGTTTTTTCCCCAAAAAAAATGAGGCCCTGGTCTTTAACAGAGGCGTTTATATACACCTTCAACCACATCACGATGTTTTAATACTTATTATAATTAATACGTACTTTGACAAATACATATATCATTTTCTTGTTTCTACGCACCTACTTTAACACCTTCACCCTCATCGCGTAAACACGTCTCGGGAGACACAACATTTTGTAAACCAGGCTCATAAAGTTCGTCTAAATTACGCACGCAAAGTTTGCCATGTTTGTTTGTTTGCTCTAGTTGGTAGGGACAAGTTAGGGATATCGCAAACTATGGGGCCCGCCATGTTGCCTGGGAACTTCCACGATTGATCTAACGATATTACCACTATTATCCCTTTTCGAGAAGTTTGTGCGTCCGAGATTTGTTTAGGTTTGACAAATTTTAATCTTAACATAGTATGTTTAAAACAAAGCCTCTCTCCGCGTTTCTCTGTATTCCTGGCTGTATATCCGCTAACTCCTCCAGAAATCAGAAATCATTTCTTGCAAAATTGTGGCGTTAGCAAAACGTCTTATGTACAATAGACGACGCGCAGCACAATCAGCAGTTTAAGACGTAAAATGTAACAACCATATTAAAAATACAATCAATACAAAAACTAGTGCATATTTATGCACTAATGTAAGCTTAACCTACCTAAGTAATAATATCCCACCAAAAACATAAAAGTAAAAAAGGAGAGCCAAGTTCAATACAAAAATTATTCTCTGCTGTGGGCTTCGCCGCAAAAAGAATGGAGATCTGAGATTGAGTGCCAAGTTCTATGCAAAATCCAAATATGTAGTCTAAGGGCTGACTTGGCTGGTTTTCCCATACGAATTATTATTAAGTACCTACTTTTACACAGTCATGGAAGAGCCTTATGTTAGATGGGTAGTTTCTACCAGCAAGCCAAATTTTCGGAATAATAAAATAAGAACCGAAAGGTAACAGGTTTAGAACATGCGAAGGCTATATACCTAATTCGTATGGGAAAACCAGCCAAGTCAGCCCTTAGACTACATATTTGGATTTTGCATAGAACTTGGCACTCAATCTCAGATCTCCATTCTTTTTGCGGCGAAGCCCACAGCAGAGAATAATTTTTGTATTGAACTTGGCTCTCCTTTTTTACATTTATGTTTTTGGTGGGATATCATTACTTTTTGTAGGTAAGTCTTACCTACTTACTAAAAAATACAATTATTATTTATTTAAACTATTGCCTATACTAAACCTACTTATTATAGGAATTGTAATAATAATAAGTATATACACCTACCTACTTATAACTATAAAATTATTATTTATTTAAACTATTGCCTATACTATAATACTATACGTACGTACCTACTTATTAATGAAATTGTAATAATAATATTACTACAAATTATAAGTTTTCCTTAAGAAAACTTAGCAATTTCGCAGCATAAATCGCAACCTTATAGGTCAGATATCGAGAGACAACCGGACAGCAAGACGGCGCTCGCGCTTGTGAGCGCGGCTGCCGCTCGCTCGGCCACGTTCGCGTCGACGGTTCGATTCTGTTGTCACAGCGCCCCATCCACCCCGCCCGCGCCGCTCCGGCGTCCGCGCGTCGTGTATATACCGAAAATCTAAATGCCTATTATTTTATCATTATTTATGAGTAGGTAATGATTTTACACTATTGATGTGCGCTAAATATAAAAATAATAATTAATCCCAGTTAATAATGTAGGTACCTTAAGTAATATTAGGTATTTATGTTAAGCGTTCATAATAGAATCTAATTATTTAAAAATTGTCAGTTTTTTTATTTATTCCTTTGTACCTATTCATCTAATTACCTATCTGCATACCAAATTTTAACTCTCTAGGTCATCTGGAACTGGGTTAGAGGGTCTATAGGTCAGTCAATGATAAAAATGAGGAATTTTGGACATTAATATCTAAATAACCGTTTGAGATAAGCTTATGAAATTTAGAACACATATGTATCTTGCAAGTCTCAATATATGAGCCAAATTTGATACGTTTATGTAAAATAGTTTTTGATTTATGAGGGGGTCAAAAGTGGCTCCAAATGGTTCGTGTAATATTACACACGGTGCGGCTCGCCAGTTCTGTTTCTTGAACTTGGCTTGACACGCTCCCGCGTGTCTAGATTAAACTATGTCAATCTTTATACATTGCATTCGATCTTATTTTATTAGACTATTCATGTCATAATCACCTATTTAAAATTAAATTAAGACATTTCATTGGTTTCTATTTTGTAGAAATAAACATTAAGGGTATAAAAACAGTGGTTATGTAAAAAAATAAATAAAATACAATAAAAAATATTATTGGGGAGTTCTGTAAGTTGGTAGCACATTGTATAATTTAACTGTCATAAAGTAACAATTATTTTTTTGTAAATGTAATTGGCTGCAAGATTTCTTTAGTGCCTTATGCCTAGTAGTGCGTTTGTCTTTGTTACATTGCTTTTCGAATAGTCAAAATTATTTGTAACAAATCCACGCAACGGATTTTAATACGGTTTTCATTATTAGTTCAATAATTGTTTGTGGATATATGTGTGATAAATTCTAAGTAAAAATTAAGTCTGATAAAACCCAAATTATTAAAAACAACGTATAGATAATAGTTTTTCATCTTAAACTTAATGTGAAAATGATGATCTAGTGTATAAATCATTGCAAAGACCTCACTTGATCGTTAAAAGTACGTGATTATCGAGTAATCATGGTTTGGTTTTGTTTTTCATCTTTTGCAAGTTCAATTGACACAGACTTTACAGCAATATCAAGTCAATAGCGACCTTAACGCAACAACAATAATGGATTAGCACCGTTGCTCAGGGCGCCTATTCTACTGCGTTTTAACGATATCGCGTTTGACGTGTTTGTAAATTGTTTATGTCACAGTCGCCATTACTGCAAATGAAATGAGTTATCAAAACGTGGACAATACGGAAACACGTCAAAGACGATGTCGTTATTACCGTGTAGAATCCCAGCTCTGTTCAAAATTCGTCAAATTATAAATATTCATCTAAATAACAAAACTCCAGCAGGTCCATTAAAGTGATAACAAACAAATACATCAACAAATTGGTACATGGTAGCTTAATTTGGTTACAATCGACGGTCACTTACACTCCACTTTGTAGTCGCTTTGAGTGACTGATTGGGTCTGCTGGTGTCGGTCCGCTGTGGGCCACGTTTCGTTAACCTGATTTTTTAGGAAGCCTGCCGAGGTTTTTACAATCGTGATAGAGTTTTCCTGAAAATGGATTTAATGTTTATTTCATTTATTTTTAAGCGAACTCAGTTTAGCTTTGTTTAAAAAATAGGTTGGTGTATTTTTTTCCACAAAGTGCAAAAACATAAAAATAACCTAGGGAGGAAATTTCACAGCAGGTAAATGGACACTTGGTGATTAATTTTTGTTAACAAACATATTTGATGTATCGTGTGTTTGAGGATTGCTAACCTTGGGTGCTGCATTCAACACGAAATTTAACGTGCCCTGAATATGTTAAGTTATATTTTTCCTTTCTTTTTTCTTCCAGAGCGAGTAGGTCAAAACATAGCGCTTTAGAAAACAAGAGGCCATATACGAAATTTTGCCGATTTCGCTGATTGATGTGATTTTATAGTAGAAATACTTCTACAAATTTAATGAGCAACACGATAGATAATTTCGAGTTTCAACGAATGTATGAGCTACTTTTTTGTTTTTATTATGTTATTTTAATAACTGAAACTGGTCTCAATGAATCTATTGCGGACGCCGAGCTCGTGCCTCCCGAATTCCAAGTACTGCGGTGCGACCGTACAGATGGCCGCAAACACGGCGGCGCGCTTTTAGTGGCCACACCTCGTATCGAGCTGCGGCGCGTGAGTCATAGCGTCAACGTAGATGCCCGTGCATTTGAACTTATATGCGCAACGGCTTACTTCAATAACAAATTTTTATTTGCGATTTGTGTTGTTTACATTCCGCCCCGTGCAGTTGAAAACGAATATATGTGTATGTTTAATTTATTAGAATCTCTCTGTGTTAAGTATAAAGGTAACATTATCGTATTAGGTGATTTTAATTTGGTATCTTGCAATACTAATGTAGTTAATTATTTTGACTATTTTATGGCATTTTGTGAGTTCATTCAGGAAAATTATATACCTAATTGCGATGGGAAGCAGCTTGATCTTGTGTTGTGCGGGCAGCCAATCCAGGGTAAGTTATCAGTGCACACGGCCAGTGACGATGATACAGCCTATAGACACCTACCATCCCCCTTTAGCGGTGCGAGTGTCGGCGAAGGTACCTAATGCCGCCGGGAGCGCGGGCGACCGAGCGCCGCGCGTACAATGCACGATGACTCATTCTAATCAACTATTGGCCGCGCGAGAATGGAATTTTTGCAAAGCAGATTTTTATTCTCTTTATAGTGAATTACATAGTATTGATTGGAGTGATATTTATAGTATTGACGACCCCGATTTAGCCATCTTGTTTTTTTATACCAGATTTACACAAATTCTAGACAAATGCGTTCCTATAAAAAAGCGAAGGGCTGTAAACTCGCGCTATTCTTACCCTGAGTGGTACACGTCCCAAATTATTCGCGACATAACATTAAAACACAAGCTTCATAAGAAGTATAAGTCTAGTGGGTTAAACCAGGATTACGAAACGTTCTCTCGGTGCCGAGCTCAACTAAAGGCAGACATTATGAACGCTCATGATCAATATCAAGACCGAGTACAAAAACAGTTAGCGCTAGATCCGAAATCCTTTTGGCAATTTTTAAAATCTAAAAAGACACGCAACCGTACTCATAAGTTAGTAAAGGATGGGCGGACATTATCGGAACAGGAATGTGCCGATGAGTTCGCAAGTTACTTTTATTCCGTTTTCAGCCTCGTACCGGCGGAGTTAGACTGTGCGGCGGCGGAGGCTGCGGCGGGAGTGAGCAGTGCGCGAGTCCACATCGAGCGTCTGGACGTGCGTGAGGTGCATCGGGCACTAGCTCGGCTCCCAGCCAAGCGGTCAACGGGCCCTGATGGGATACCGCCGTTCATCCTGAAGGACTGTCGGTCAACGTTAGCCGAACCTTTGAGCCACATCTATAATATTTGCCTTGGGTGCAAAACATTTCCAGAGATGTGGAAAATAACTAGGGTAGTACCAGTCCCGAAGGGTAGTGGCGGCCCGGAGGCCTGTTACTACAGGCCAGTAGCTGTCCTGAATGCACCTTCCAAGGTCTTCGAATCAGCCCTATATAAAGTCCTGCAGTCCCAGGTGAGTGCTCAATTGTCCGAGGCGCAACATGGATTCCGAGTGGCTCGCAGTACCACAGGAAACCTCCTGCATCTGGTGACCCTAATAGTTCCAGCCCTGGATGCTGGTAACCAAGTAGACGTGGCATACTTTGACTTCCGCAAAGCTTTTGATACGGTGGATAATGACATTTTGTTAATGAAGTTTTCAAAAGCCGGTTGCACGCCACATACCCTTGAGTTTTTTGCCAGCTACATGCGCGACAGGCAGCAGTATGTGGATTGTGCGGGAAGTAAGTCTCAGCCATACTACGTCAGATCGGGTGTAAGCCAGGGCAGTAATTTAGGGCCATTGGGATTCATCATCATGATCAATGACCTGCCCGAAGTGGTGGTGGATTCTACTTGCCTGTTATTTGCCGACGATTTAAAGCTTGTCCGAGTGGTTACTGACGTTCAGGATTGTCACAAGCTGCAGGACGATATTGACAGGGTAGTAAGCTGGAGTGTCAGTAACAAGCTGTATTTTAATGAGTCCAAGTGTACTGTGATCTCGTTCAGCCGAGCGCGTAGCCCACTACACCATCAGTATGTGATCGGCGGAAAACCGATGCCACGAGCAAATGAGGTACGTGACCTAGGGGTGCGCTTGGCGGCCGATCTATCGTTCCGTGAGCATATTATTAATATCTGTAAAAAGGCATTCCGTAATCTTGGTTTCTTGCTGCGCCACGCGAAGGACTTCACAAACATATCGGCGGTACGTGCAGTGTATGGGGCGCTCGTAAAAAGTCATCTCGAGTGTAACGCAACCATTTGGAGTCCACACGAAGCCAAGTACAAATTCATGTTGGAACGCATCCAAAACAAATATGTTAGGTTCTTATATTTAAAACTGTATGGAGTGTATCCGGGATATCCTCTATTGTACCCCACACTCTTTGTACTTGGCATGGTGGGGTACGACAAGCTGGAATTGAGGCGCGAACATACACTTGCGTTGTATGTAGTGAGAGTGTTAAGGGGCTCGTTGTGTAACCCCGGGGTATTGCACCACATGGCGCTGAGCGCGCCGAGCCGGTACGTGGAGCGCCGGCGCCGGCCGCCGCTGCTGGCCGTGCCCGCCGCGCGCACGCGCCTGCTGCGGGACGCGCCGCTGACGAGGGCTACTCGCACAATAAACAGGGTCGCACTAGAGGTGGATATTTTCACGTGTTCTCTGAGTGAATTCTCAAAAACTGCCGTGTGGTTACTAGGTTCCTAGAAATAAGTTAAGTTTCAGTGTTATTTTATTTTGCTAGTGTTGTTTTTATTGTTGATGTCTATGTAACTTAATACATTAAGGCTGCTGTTATCCTAAAGTTTATAAATTGTAGTACTATTTAGTACATATGGTTACTAATCTATCGCATTAGGTAAAAACCTGTAATGGTAGATTTAAGTTGTTTGTAAATAAATAAATAAATAAATAAAATAAATAAATAAATAAATTTTGATTAATCGACCTGAAACCGGCGACTGTTTAGTGAAATTTGCTTTAAGAGGTTTAGAATATCGCATATTTATGAATTGTTTTAACGATGACGTCTAAAAAATATAAAAATTACAATGTATTGCTGTTTAAGTTGTCTTAAAAATGTATGAATAACTTTTTACCACCTTCGTATTTTTTTTTGTGTAGAAAGTTATTAACCTATAAAATGTATTCGATCATAACTGTAATGATATTTCGTGATGTGCATTAGAACTTATAGAAAAGCAGTATTTTAACTGTAAAATCACGAAAAGACGCGAAACCGGCAAAATTTCGTAGACGGCGTCTTAAACCATTTTTGTTCAGGCATAGGTAAGAATTATATTGCTCAGGCAGCGTTGCACATTGCTATCCATACCGCGAGTAATTTCTCAATTTTTTCTGAAATTAACCAAAAACGCATCTAACCAAAAATAATCAAATTTAATGTAATTTGTACAATGACCCTACTTATTTGTGTATAAATAACACTGTCCCTATTTAACACGTGTAAACTCGGTGCGCCCGCATACCCACGCGGCGTGTTTTTCACGCCTGAATAAAGTCCAGTTTGAACCGGTCGCAACCGGCTCCATCCGGTTTTAACCAGTTTTAACCTGCTCGCATAAAAGGCCGCCATTGCAAACCAATTGAATAAACAAGAAGTTTGTAACGTTAACTCGCTGCACACAGCTGATTGATGTGGGGTAAAAGGGAAAAATATTATTAAGGGAAAGTTTTTTGATGCCAGGCCTAGCACAGGAAACTTGCATAAATTATTCAGACAATGCGGTTTACTAAAACTGTTCAACGTGAAATATTATTCTAAATAAAGAGTAACTTTAACTTGCATGCTAGTATGCTATGTTATATAATGTTATCTAATTACATTAAGTCTTACCTACCTAATATCGAAAATATCCGTGGAAAATGTGTGAAAAAAAGAGGGCGATGTTCAGAGTGAAATAAAGACGCACGGTGCAATGTATACCCATAATCAGCTGCGTCATGTGGTAGTTGCCAAGTTAGAATGTAATAGTTTTCCTGCCGTCACGGCAAACTATCATTTGCTATGCTTTTCAACGTATACTTTATTCATAACCAGAATAAATTTATAAATCAGTGTAAGATCAATACCTATCTATTGATCTTACGCTTACAAGAAAGCCATAAACTTCCAATCAAGGAAATATCGCTAATATTAATATAATATTTGCTGCGTAAACATTTTCAAAGGCTTCAATAATAACTATGCATTAACCGAGTGTTTGTTTGCCGTCATTAAACGTAACAATTAGCTACTCTCGTTATGGATCCAAGGAAAACACGCTGAACAAAGTTTGCTTACACAAGTATTATGGCAACCGAAGGATTCAATTAGAAAATGCATCGAAATAAACTGCCTACTGCTTTCCAAAGGTCCGAGGGTTCCACCCTAAAGAAAAGGTCGACGACCCTTCACCCGACTCTCATGTTACGTTCATTAGAAATTCCTCTACATGTCTCTTTCGCACTCGCTAATGTTGACAAGAGGCGTCCCGCTCGGCCCTCAAATAAATACTGCCGAAAACCCTTGTGTCTACTTTCTCTTGTAAAGTGATACAACATTGTAGTTGAAACTAAATGTGAGACGTTAATACAATAGTTTTCCGTGACAATTAACCAAATCGAAATATTATTTATTTAATGTCGAATTAGATTTAGTGTTAAGAACAATCTTGCATGGAAAGGTTGTTGAAGTATTTTGTCAATTAAATAATCATAAATGTTGGTCCGAGCTACTGACGCAGTATCGGAACCATATTCAATTTACTAATCAACTTCAAAAAAGGAGGAAGTTATCAATTCGACTATATTTTATTTTACTTACTCTTCCATTCGCCCTTCTTTGGTATGAATCAGCGCTTTCCCTGACCTGTTTATAAACTTCTAACCATTAAAGATTAAAATTTTCTTTCTTAATTTGAACAACATCGTTCTAATACATCTATCGATTTCTGAAAACCTTTTGCATGAAGCCATGCAACCAAATCTCCCGGAATTCCCAGTGGTCCGCGACTTAAGCGCATTTCAGAACTAGAACAAGACGTAAGAATACATGCGATAACAAGATTCTAGATAGAGCGGAGCTGACGTAGCCGCCGCCAGTGGTCATGCGAGTGGAAAATTAAACGCGCTTGAATACCACTGACCCGCATGTGAGAATCTTGCATTGTAATGGAATCGGGTCCCGCTACTAAAATAGAGATGCAAATAGGACAGAGGTGATAGTGTTTTTTCTCAGATCATGTTATGAATAGTTGTGGGAGCTCGGGGAAAATGGGTAGGCAAGATTGGAGAGTGGGAAGCATGAACTGTGATTCACATGGTTTGGAAAAAGATGGCTGTGTTTTTTGTTGCGTTGACTATGTGAATTAGGACAAATCAGAAGTAGAAATGGTGAACTAGGTATATTAAGCGCTTTAAATTTAATAAAATAAATGGTTTTTGCATGCCCGGTATTAATCCCCTAAGAGATCCTATCATTTCATTTGACAACCCGCGCTTTTTCCGATACTGTAAATAATTCTGGATTTATTTCAAGACCACCGTGTAGAACTCTATAGGTTAGGTTAGGTTAGGTTAGGTTAGTTTTACAAAAATCCTGCAACATTTGTAGTTACAGAAATAAAAGCTGGTTGGCAAATGAATAGGTTGAGAAATGGTGCATTTGTCAAAGATTTGTCGGCGATAAGGCAGAGAACCATCTCCTAGAGTTAAATTGAGGTTGAAAAAAAAACTAAGTAAATAATGCAAACAAAAACGAACTGAAACGTTAGTTACAGCGAGTATTATCTGTCCATCTATGGACTGAAGAGTCGTTTTGGATACCAGATTACGTGCTACATTATTAGGTACAATAAAGCAGTCAAAGTGTGAGTGAAAAATGCACGGGTAAGCTAAAGATAAGCCAGCACGTCAACGGCGAGAAAGAAACAACGATACGTGGCTGTAAACTAAATTGGGTTCCGCGCCTCGCTAGAAATCCAACAAATGAATGGTACTCATTTGTTGGATTTCTTTTAAACTAAATATTGGTGAATGTTGGTAGTGTTTTTTAATTTTTGTTACAGCCTAAACTACAAATACGAAAAATCTGTAAAAAAAACTTAAATCAAAAAATAAATAAAATTAAATCAAGAAAATTAGTAATTACTTGTTGATTTTTATGTTTGTAGTACTTATCGGCTTCGGAACCCTTCACTGAGCATGGTCCGACATGCTCTTGCCCGGTTTTTTACCAAAGCTTTTAGGCATTATATCGCGCTCTACAAAATGCTAAGGAAAAGCCGACAAAAAGTGTACCAAAGTAGGCAAAAGTAAAGTGTGTAAAAACATGTACCCATTTTGCCCTAACAACCCCAAAAACATCTAAGAAAATAACCGTATTTAGATCATAAATAACGCGCCGAGGGTTCCGCACATTTTCCACCACATTACTACACACGGAAGGCGAAGTGACGACGCCGACGATCGGATAATGTACCCACGGTACCCTGAAAACAATCTCTAGCCGACTTTCACCCTTAAAGTAGGAGACACCCAAATGCGTGGTTGTTTTATTTATGACTTTTTTACAAAAGTGATAGTTGTTTATCGCGGCCACGTCTGAAAAACAGACATATATATCTATCTACATATCTAAGTAGCACCTTTATTTATTAGTTAATATTTCGCTTTTCGTTGCCATTAAAAAGTTTCTGCTATGAAGTTTATCATTTCGATTGTTCTGTTACTTTAGCGGTTTTCTTAGAAAAATATTAGTCTTTTAAAACCTACCCTAATTCGTAAAATAAGGACTTTACACTGGTATAGCCTACTCGGTGTCTACATCTTTTTTTTAAACCGAAATATTCATGCGGAATACGCAGGTAGATATATCCAAGCTGGCATCCAGAAAATATTAACAACGTATACCGATTCTTGTTACCGACTTGGATATAATTTATGTATATCTTGGCAAATTCATGCTGTGCTTCTTTGTGGGTTTATGAAGTCAGTCATTTTGTAAAAAAAATATCGTTATGATACTTCATCATCAGTTCCACTTTATCAAAAGGTGGTTTGAGAACGTAAATATATGAGTTTTTATAGTAATCTTCTCAATTGATATATGCACTTTGTACATATACTGGGTGATTTTGGAGTCATGATCCGGAATGGCCAAAAGTGAATAAGATGGTCATACTGAACAACTTTTCCGATGGGACCAACCACAAAATCGCCAAAAAAATACATTAACTCTTAATTAATTCACCGTTAAAAGTTGTTCAGTATGACCATCTTATTCACTTTTGGCTATTCCGGATCATGACCCTAAAATCACCCAGTATATACCTAATTATATACATTTTGAGAAGTTCCGACGATTCCTCATGGATATTAATCATAAGAGTTTCATTGTGATAAAATGGAACGAACATCTTTATTTATTCTTGCGAATAAAACAACAGTATATTTTTTTTTTAATAAATAACGAAGTTCTGAAGTAAAAATAATGAAAAGCATAACCCGAACTGAGAACCTCCTCATTTGTTAACGTTAGAAAGTACCTGAAACAAGAAACATAAAACATTAACATTCAATCACATTATATTTTCATGTTAAACCATAAAATCCACCAAACAACAACTGCGCCAATAAAAGCATGAATTTTAAAACCAAATACGATGAATTCATCACTAGGTATTTCTAGATTCCAAACGAACTGAGAGATATCTAACACCGAAGCCTGGGGAGCGTCGACTCCCGTATGAATCGTACGAATGAATAAAAAATAGCTTCCACAAAGGGCGTACGGGTCCGAGAGTAATAAAGTCAGCCCGGCTACAACGTTTCAAATTAAAAAGTAACGTGGCTTTCGTCAATTGCAAAGGAAAGCGGATCGCGCCCACCTGACGAAGGCGGAAGTGGGACGCGGCGCATCTTGACGTTTCGAGGGCGGAGTTCCAATCGCCGAGATTACAAATATAGTAGGTGTGACGCAGTGTATGACGTATAGAACTTTTCGTTGAAAGGAATCATTCCTGTAGGCCTAACACGCTGCCAGATTTTTTACTAGGCTCGGGACTTTAATTCGTCTATTTTATATTCCAATGTAAGAATAAAGAGTTAAGGTTTAAACTAAAAGTGTGTTTTGTGTGACTCAAGCCCTTTTACTTATTACTAGACAATTTAAACCCCGGGTGGCTGTCATTTAAATAATTTCATAATAATATTTGACACTAGTTCCCGTTTGACGTATTTGACACAGGTTCCCGTGGCAGCATGTTAGGCGATTCAAACCCAATACAGTGGGTATTGGGTTTGAATCATCGAAAAAAATAGACAATCAGCCAATGATTCAACTCTCGAATACATTTTGGAAATTGCACGACAGAGTGAGCCGTTTTAAAAAGTTTAACTGCTAGGCTACCGCGACTTATCGGTTGGCGGCGCGTTTAGCTTAGTTGGTAGTGACCTTTCCTACTAAGCTAGCGGTCCCAGGTTCGATTCCCAATATGAGCAAATATTTGTGTAATGAGCGCGAGTATTTGTCCCTGAGTCTTTAATATATATTTGTCTACATAAGTAGATTTAACGTCATCTAGTACCCATAGTACAAGCCTTGAGGTCTTCGCACACTGTATCAAGTCCACGCCACTGCGGCAGCAACTCTACTCACGCTTTCGATGAGTGGTCAACTAGTTGATCCACGCAATGGTCACTTATGGACAACGCGGTGTCAACGGGTGGACAACGCAAATGGTTGCCCGTCACGCGTCAGTCGCAAGCGCATAGTCGCCGCAGGGACGACTTGTGGTCAACGGGTGACAAACGTGTCGGAGTTGACCTTAGTGTACGACGCGTAGACCACACGTCGTATACTATTTTAATATCTTTTTTTAATTAAACCTAGAAAATATGACATAGGGCTTAAATTTCAATATTTGGCATAGAATCGAGTCGCCGTGGAGTTGTTGTAACGTGCGAAGGCCTTTAAGCTTAGTTTGGAACTAGGTGAATCTGCGTGAGAGGGGCCCACTGATATTTATTTATTATTTGTTTCTACACTAATATTATTAAGAGTAAAGATTTATATGTTTGTAACGAATAAACTCAAAAAAGTGTGGACCGATTTTGAATGATTTTTACCAATATAATGCTATATTATGACTAAGTAACATAGGCTGTTTTATTTTTATACGTGGGCGGAGTCGCGGGCATCACCTATTATTTATAATTTTGTACAGAATATTGATAAAAGCGCTGTCCCTTCAGGATTCTTTAGTTTTTCTCCAAACCAAATTCCTTCAAAAGCACTAGTACTCGTACCTTAGAATAAAAACCTTAATAGGATATAGATCAATAAAAAGTAAGGCTATCGATTGTCCTACTCACTTAACATTTCTACCTTCAACTTTTGAAGTCCCAGGAGAGAAATATCATAAGGAATTAAAAAGAGTGGCGTGGGAGAGTTGATATTCTGTTGTCAAAGTCATAAAGCAGCTCTGTATAACGTCTTCTACTGTCCGAGAATCAATGCATAGCAAGTGTGATGGAAGTAACAAACAATGTCTTAAGAAGAACAGTTTGTATAGCCCGGGTGTAAATTCTGCTTTCCAAATAAAGGTAGTTATTTATTTATTCAAATTATACCTTACAGACTATTACGTAAATGTGTAACAAGACTTTAACTAAATAATCAGGTCAAACGGAAACAAGCTGTTAAGGAATATAGTTTTTATAATTGGGAAATGCGTTATGGAAAAGCTTTTCGAAATGGCGCTATTGTCTGTTTATTTATTCAGCCATTCTGTCTGTAAGTTTCGAGTTTTGCAATATTGAGTCGACATTCCAATTAAACTCACCGCTAAACGCGTCTACTCGATTTCGATTCCCAAAAACAATGAATCGATCAAACAACGAATCGACATATTTCTCGCGAAACCGCAAGTAGTTTCGCTTGATCCCAAAAACCAATAATCTCGGTGGGTTTGCATCGCCGTAAGCCGTAGGTCTACCTGTCTGCGAGGAGGATTACACCTTTCTCCCGGCTGTTGAGGCCTAAAGCTGCTGTGAACATAGATTTACGATACATCTGACGAGTGCTAAGAATAGGAGTAGAACTTTTTAATGGTATTATTACTAAACTCCTATTCGACCCCGTTTGTATTATTGTAATAGGAAATTTTTAAATGACAAGCTTCTATCATGGACCTCACTCGCTGTTGCTTATTTAACCTGCTCGTCGAGGTAGTTAAAGTTGGTTACGGTGACTATTCTAGCAGCGTGGCCGGCAGCACGTTAGCTAAACCAATTGAGCGACCACGGAAGCAATTTATCCCCGCATTACTCCTCACAACAAGATCAAGTACCAAGGAACTTTATCAAAGATCTTTCTAAAGATTTCGCCCTTAGCATTAAGTAGAACACCATAGCCTTCCTCAAACAGAAATAATGGGAAGAGATAACGACAGAGCTGGGCCATTACCCAATTGGGTAAGCGCGGATTCCTTTCTTTTGTGAGAGTTTATCTCGTTCGTTGAAATATGATCTGCGGACGGGGCTGTGATTGTCGCGGACCCATTCAATTTTGGGAAAACTCTCCGGGCTTCATTAAATAAAGGATATCAATATACTAAACCCATACGCTCTTTGTTGAGGAGACATAAATTCGTGATCTGCGCTCCCGCAATCGACCATCGGAACTACGAAAATATTTGTCAGAAAGTTATGTCCGAACATCTTCCGCTAATGCCATTTATTGTTATTGTAAGTACAAGTTTTACATGCACGAAGCGCGGGACATGAGCAAACAAGATACGAACTTTTTTATTAAAATTTATGAGTTCTATCAGATATCCAAAGTTTTTCGAGCCTGCATTGTATTATGTATAAGGAAACGCGCAGTTCTGTTCGAGCGTCAGCTCTCTCATATTTTTTCTTTCATGTATTAAAAGGGATGGGGCTTCATAAAAAAAACATATTAAATTACAGCATGTACGATAAAATTAACTTCGTTACAGTTATAGGATCCAAAATTCAAACAGTAATTGCTTTTGATTTGAAGAGTTGTTTCGGGAACATGGATGCTTTTAAAGAAGACATAAAAGTCAAATTAATCACGCAGTACAATATTCACAGAAAGTATGTTGCTTAATAAAATTGTACAATGAGTAAAAAAAGCTCTTGTAGATAGACATTTAGAATGTACGAGGTATTTCATTGACATAGACCTACGAGCCTCGGTTATTTCATAACACCTGACCAATATAAATTCCTACACCATAACAGTACGTAAAATGGCCTCGGCATGGAAGTGGGGCGTTCTTGCCGATAGAAGACAGAGGCCGGGTAATGAATGAAATTCCAGGCAAACTATGCGTAGATTGAGGCCTAAATTGCAATTCCTATTGATGGCCTAGGCCTCCATTGCAGTCTTTATTGTGTGATTGATACTTGGATATTGGTTTGAAAGTTTTAGACAAGACAAGAAGGATAAATATAAGGGAATAATGTCACACACATTGACCTACTCCCAAACTAAGCTCAAGGCTTCTACTAGGTTATAGAAAACAATATGAATACTTAAATAGAGAGATAAATACTTAAATACACAGAAAACATCCAAGCCTCAAAACCAAAATACTCGCGCTCATCGCACAAATATTTGCTCTTACCGAATCGAAATCGGAACCGCTAGCTTCGTAGGTAAGGTTACTACCAATTAGGCTAACGTTAAATGTTTGACATAGGTAATAGATAAATGGACACAAATAACGTATTAGAATTTTATGTTTGAAGGAACATAAAACTTGAAGCACCCAACTTTAAACAGATCCTTTTTGATAGATTTTACCCGTAGAACCTCGCCCACCCTTTTATGATAAATCCCACACATCAAAAACCCAAAGTCTACGGCAGCCATTTGCAACCGGAAGGTAAGCGTTATAATTTTCCGCACATCCGGCATCTCCTGCGATTAATGCGCAGCCAAAGACGGTTAAGATGAATAATAATGTAGTAACAATAGCCGCAGGGCCCCATTTTGCCTAACTATTAAACTGGGTCGTAATACAAGAATGAACCAGAATCTATGTTATTACAACGGAGATAGGGCGGAATTATCTGACGATAATTTTGCGATTGTTGGAGATAAATGTTCTGTATTATCTTGGTATGTAAGGGAGCAGGGCGATTGTTGTAAATCTTAAAATTTTAGTGGTTGAAGGGGCTCCAGTGGAACATCCCAAATGTAATTCAAATTGGCTTGAAATTTTTGACAATAATAGAACGAACATTTTATTGGGTAAGCATGCACAATACATTTTTAAAACAAACATTAAGCGTTGGGGAAAATGTTAATGATATCATAGTGTGTGATACAGGATAGTCGTGTGTTAGATGGTAAGTATAAGCAGCGGGTTTAAGTTTTCAATTTCAACTCCTTATTTGTAGGCAATTTTAACATTTCAACACACGACCCGAAACCGTATTTTCCCCTTATAATCAGCCGATCGGACAGCTCAAATCAATGATGGATACGGCAAATTAAAGGAAATTGTACAAGCAGACATCGCGTGTTCCTCTAATGAAAGCAGTTCAGGCGCCGTTCCTTTCGTGCTCCGTAATGGGGAGACTTAATGAAAAGCTAAGCTTAATACTTGATTAACAGAGTTCTATTGAAACAGAAGGAAGCATTTTTTCAGAATTTAAAAAGACGTAAGTCTGTTGAGTGTGCTGGCATTAAAAAGTGCTACTATTCAGCATTTTTAATTTTTTTAATTACTTAAAAGTGTAGTAATTACGATATCGAAACAATAAAGGGCTAAACCAAAATCGAATAACGACCCTTTGGTATTTTTTGAAAATACATAAAAATACCATAACTTTGGGTTAGACAAAATAAAGTAGGACATTAGACAAAATCGTTAAAAAAAATCACAACATCGAACCGGTATTCTAGAAATTTATGTACCTAACTAGGTTAACATTTCCCCAGTTTAAACTTAAACCAAATAACAGCAGTTAAACGCTCCTTTACGTAGCTTTCTGAACCTAATTATATTATTAAACAATAAGTAACGGTGCATTCCGCTTCCCAAAGCTGCTGAATATTTGAAGGCTTCAGTTGTGAGGCAAACACAATCAAAAATTAAATCTAATTCGCTTCGAGACTCGTTAGGCATGCAGACTTTCGCGCCGACTGCGACTTACAAAGGGGTTGGCTATAGACGGCATTCATCGCGGAGTTCCTCAATAATTTAGTAATTTAACTTATTCAAAAGTAAACGGTATTACGCGATACTGGTAAATCTGAAGTGCAGCAACTCTATGATGATTGGGCAAATTATTAAACAAACGTTGTTTGTGGATATTAGTAGATATCATCAAAAGTATTTCTTATACTGATTAAACTATTAACGATTCATAAAATAATACAGAATTGGATTTGGCTGAAAGTTATTTATTTTCTGCATTTTTTTTTTGTTTTAGTTTCCCAGGGCATTCTGAAAATTGATAACGTACCTATGAGGAATCCTGCTGTTAAAATAAAAATTCTACGAAAAAGAATCGCAAGGCCGAACATAATAAATGTTTTGCTCGCTACAAATAACTTATTCAATAATGACTAACCTTCTTACGCAAATTCATGGCTATTCTCTTATCACCTCACATTTCATTTCGTTGGCGAAATATTAACTGGCAAAATATAGTTGTGCGGCGTAGGCACATAAAGTAGAGATAGTCAAGTTGAATTGTCGATGAAGTCTGCGACCAAATTGAAAAATTAACCCTGTGCAATAAAAATCGGCTAGCTTGTTAATAACCCTTCGACGACGAATTGAAAAGCAAGTTAAGAGATTCATCTTTTTAACGCTTGGGAAATGCCTTTACGCATACCACCCCTGTTCGGGGGGAACTAAGATTGTTATGTGGGACTCTCCAACCGACAGCGGAGTACCAACAAAAAACCCACGTTTCTCCCTCCACGTCGTTGTTGGCGAGGACCGCCGGCTCTGCTACCGCATTCGACTACGACCAATAAGTGTATCACCTACCCTAATTGCTAATTACTCATATTTGATGTGCACGTGGCCGATTCCTCGTCTTAATTTATACCAACAACTTCAGTGTGCGCTCGATGGGCACAAGTAAGTGGAAAATTCGCCCGAGTGTTTAAGGAGAGCTTACGTATTACCGCATTTACGCGGAGAACTCAAATGTGTCGTCGGAGACTTATGGAGGATATTTATGTTTTAAAGTTTACTCTTACAACTCGAGTTTCTCTATCCAAGGTTGTCTCGAAGAAATCGCTATTTAGCGGCAAGCCCGCCTGTTGTATACCTATGATTTATATGTAGTTGTTTTGGTGTTTAATAAAGAGTAACTATTGTATTGTATCAAGTTTTTTTGCCACGGGGCCCACGGGGCCTATACATAAATATAAAAGAAGCGTTACGGCAAAGCTATTATACATTTTGTCAGTTTTCGAGATTCGTTTATCGCTTGCACTAGTATAAATGTTCAATCGTTATTATTATTATGAGGCTACCTTAGATGAAAACAAAAACAGGAAGTCAGGTGACCATGCGCGCGGGCTTGAGCTCCTCAGTATAGGCGTTAAGCGCCTAATTCAAGTCAGTTGTCCGGCCGCCACCAATCAGTCAACACAATGTTTTATATACGCGTCCGTCATCTTTCGTGTCGTTATTGCGAGATTATTTGCCGTCTCACTTATGTAACAATGTTAAAGCCATTAATTTAACTCCATTGCTCCTTACCTTAGTTAGAGCATGAATATGCCCTTCTTTTACAGCTGTGTGTGTGTGTCTTTTGTAAATCTAGGTGTCGCGTCACACATTATTTTAGTGTTTTGTACGTCGATAACATGTCTTCCCTTTTGCTTTAGTCTAAGAAGGTTACCTACTATTTGACAAGCAACGTTTGACACGCGTGAAAATCATTGTCCACGTGATTTGAGGTTACCGTCTTAATCATACAGGTTTTTTGTACTAGATAATTCTTTGGTACAATTATCACACGTTGATTTTAATTATGTTTTGAGATTAGATGGACTCGAAACTAAGTACGCAAATGCATCTTTAAAAAAAATCAAATATAAAAAATGGACTACATGAAATGTGAGAAAGTCAACGATTTTATTGTTTGTATACCCAGTCGCGTCACTTTTGGACCTTAACAACATTGTTAAAAAGTTGAAAACTGACAAATCTTTTCATTCCGCCATGGTACGAGTACCAAACGAGAATCAGCCACACCACACACGAACTTTTAAATCCAAATAAACAAAACCAAAACAACTCCTTATAAATTAGCCCCAACCCAATTATACTCGAATCACGGAATTACTTAACCCATTGAAACCCTTAAATCGCTGGTAATATGACCTTAAAATTCGGTTCGGGAGCTAATTACACTATTCCCGTTACATCGCAGTAAAACATTAGCCGGGATTGTCACAAGTTTGTGATATACGAGTCCAGTTCGGACCCAGATTACGCCATGTTGAAATTTGGTAAGCCCGCACAATTGTTCCCGAGACCTTCATGTTTGCTGTCGGTAAATACTGATTTTTAACGGGAATTATTTACCTTCTTTTGGTAAACCTGGTTGGACCTTACTGTTCTGAAAATTAATCTGGAATAAAACCCCGCCATGTATTACGTCAGCTTGATTTAGTGTAACCCTACAGTTCTCCAACTGTATTTGTTTAAAAAACTGTTGCTCAGTTTTAAGGTTAAAGTATAAACAAATAAAACCTTAACATAGTACGAGTAAATAATATCATTTGGTTGCCGGGTTAGAATAGTGCCACTCCTTGTCTGCCCGTCGATGTCGTAAGAGGCGACAAAGGGTATAACGGCTTGTAGTACTCTTAAGCGATGGGCTTTAAACCTATCATTACACTGTCAATACACCAGTAAACTTTTTGGCCTGATTATGCAAAATCTGGTTACAGAAGTATACAATACAAGTGTTTTTAGAGTTGTTAGTATTTCTGTAGCTTGTACGTTATTTTACAGACAGAAGTTGTTTAGAATTTCATTTCATATACATTTTTAGACGTAGTATCATTTCATAGAATAATCAATATGTAGAATAATTACTTTGAAGACATTTAAATCATCGTTTTTTATTTCAAATAAAAATCAATGTTTCTTTTTTCATATCATAGAATACCAAATTAAATATTCTTTGTTCTCATATTATTTATTTAAAATATAACTTAATAACAATAAAATCAACTTATAGAATTGGGTGCAGTTTGTGAAGGTGTATAAAATGAAACGTTTGAAAAAAAGCATACCCGCCTATAAAATTAAAACACCGCATTCACAGAAACAATGCGGGTAAATTGTAGGCAAAGAGAAATTAAATTATTACGTGGAATCAGGAAAAATTTAAAATCGTAATTTACTGTTTACTATATTTATGTATAGTTACGTTTTATGTACTATTTGAAATATATGCATATGAAACTCAAATGCACTGTAGCAATTTTATTGGTGTACCCTTATTTTGCAGACAGCAAGTTCATCTTACGTATAATGTAAACGCATACAACGATTTTAATTTACAATCAAATTGTATCGCATAGCTTATTCAAGGGATATAAAAAAATAACCTCGAAGGCTAAGGCTGGAGCTTGCTTCGCTTCGCTCTCGCCATAGCCTTCTAACCTAACCTATTCAAGTCGGTTCTGCCCAGAGAGGTCTTGGTCGCACGCTTCGCTCGCTCGCTCACTCATATTTGAATACTGTTGTCGTTAAAATGAAATGCTATGAAAAAATACACTGACCAAACAATATTCGTTAAAAAATAATTATTATTGTTTGATAAGTTTGTGTAATAAAAACATAAAATTACATAATTCATTGAATAAATTTTCTGAGGAATTTGTTTCTTTCAAGTAAATAGTTTAAAACAAATATATATTCGAAGCAAAAATACAAGGACCAAATAGTATATGAAACATTTTCTGTGAAACAAAATTCTGTAATTTTTCTGTCTGTAAAACAAGGGGACTCCATTTCTGTAGCTCTACCTTCTCCACTCTGGGAATGAAGGCGTGATGTTATGTAGGTAGGTAGGTATGTATGTATTATATCAGATTCTAATAAAAAGTGGCAACATTATTAGTTAGAAACACAGAAAGATAGATGGACTTGGCGAAATTATAAGGGTAGGTACTTTGACAACGGAAACCCTGAACCGTTATTTTTAAATAATAGTTCAGAGTTTCTCTCGGTTTTTTCAATGCCATGGGAAAGTAAAAAGAGCACAAAGGCGTAGTTAGTTCGTAAAAGAGCTCAGACGACGGGTTAGCTAAGATATTAAAACTAATTCGACTCTGCATAACGTTATTTTATGTTAGTAACGCCCGGAGATTTCTTCCGGAGATTTACAAGTCACATTCTGAATTTGCAATCAATGTTCAAATAATTTACCTCAAGTTTGAATGTGGTTAAGTTTAACTTTGATGTGGCAGAAATCCAGATTCCCCGAGGCATTCCACATTTAATATTATAAATGCGAAATGCATTTAGTTTTTTTATTAACTAGGCGCGCCAATAAAAACACTGAACTAACGGATAAAAAGGCTAAATTAACTTCGCACTTTATTATTACACCTTGGGCTTTTTACAGTGCGAAGCATAATTAAACTCGTAGAGCATTTTACGTGAAAAGAAGCTGTCAGAAAAAGTCTTATTTAAATTTAATGATTTGTTACTCTGCGCTTCAGCGAGAGTAATTATCTAAATTATACTTTTCAATTTGAAAAATATCGTTTCATCAGACGTGGGACAGAGAATCAGGGCTGTAGCAGATGGCTCTTGACGTTAATATAAAATTAATTGCGTCAACGAGGCAGAATTACGCTTGGGAAGCGTCGCCAGTAAGCCGTCTTGCTTAAGATGATTTAAAAGTATTCACTGCAGGGACAATAAAAGACACCAAAACGTTGCACGAATTTTGTACACATTTAAGTTTGTTCTCCTTTTTCGTAACGCAAACTTGTTACCAATATTTGTTTTTGTAAACTTGTGTGTTGTAGGAGCCGGCATTCCGCCCACGCTCGTGGGCCGGCGACGTTTGGCAAACTTTTTTAAACGTAGAAGGAAAATTCGCGCTTCCGAAACGTGCTACCGAACGCGCGAAGAATCTCAATGACACGGTATTATACTGTGTCTGTAATAGAAAACTATTGAATACGAATTTCAAAAGTATGTTTTAAAATAGAACATCGCTCCAGGAGCTTTATTCAACTCGGTAAAACAATATTGCGCTTGAAAGTTACCGTATTGTTTTTAACTCGCCCGCCATAACTGTCAAGTCGATAATATCTAAGTACATTAACAATATTAACAATAACATTAGAAAAGTTATACGGTTTTACCGAATAGAATAGAGCCCGAGCCATTGATAGGGACAATTAAACGGAGTCCAGTTCCGAAGAAAACAAACCTACGTGTCTATTTTTAGCGGGCATTTAGGACATTTAATACTATTAAGGTCAATATGGCAATTTACAATTAAAAAAATAACAATAGTTCTCGACGTTACAGTTAGAAGCACTATATAATTACCCTAACAATATTAATATTATTAAATTTCAACTAAATGCAATGACCCTTACCCTTAGGTACCTACTGTGTACACGTCAAAATACTCATAATACACTATTATTATGAGTAAACAGTACCCAAGGGTCACATCACACCGAAAGTCCAGAAAAGGAAAGCATATGCAAATCAAAATGCACAAAATGCAATGTGAAAACATTATTCATCGCGGCGAAAATTCTGAAGCAGGACAGTTAAAATTCAAAGTCAAAACGCCACGAACAATACCGCCGAAAGCGTAAAACCAATCCCGACTTTTGAAAAGAGCCAGCGAACCATGCGAATTTACGAGGAACTCCCGGACAAACCCGACTATGTCCTGGAGAGACAAATTCCCGCTTACACGCCGAATAATAACCGCTGACTATTCCTGAAATTGCAGCAAATTTTATACCGATTGTCGACGCCAAAGAATTTGGATGTCCCATTATGTTTTGGTTAGGAATAGGGATTCTCTGGTGCTTCCAGCGGTTCATTCTTTGTAATAAAAGTATTCAAATGATAGTAGTCCTTGCGAACGCGAGCTATTTGTAGAGGTATTTGTCGATCGATTAACCTGGCACACGTATAATGGCTTTGGAACATCAAAAACGTGGGCCGTGAGCAAACACAGCGTAAGCGAGTTCTAATCTCTGTGGCGGCAGGCTCTGTTGTGTTAGGTGCCTTCGTAGAGGCCGTGATGGCGGCCCCGCATTAAAATTAAATTTCGTACAGGCCGCTAAGTTAGGTCAGCGCACTTGTTCATTATTGAAGAGAAAATGAAAGGCAAGCGGCCGTCCGACCTCCGCCGAGACCCCTTGTTTAGTCCACATATTGCCAGCGATAATATTTCGCGCTTAATTAGATTTATACTCCCAAGCCGCCTGAGTTAATAAACTTAATAAAACATAAAAATAACATAAAAGATAATTTATTTTGAAAATAAAATTAATCAAGCCCCAGCGAGCCTTTTTTACGAACGTACATGAAGCCAGTTGAGACAAGTTCGCAAACAAAGGATTAAAGCTGTCGGTTAAGTACACGACGCCCGTGCCAGCCAGCGCTCTCGCAAGAATACCTAGGCTTACTCTTATCGTTTTTAATTTGAAATGATGCCAGAAAATAAGAAGGTCCTGTAACGCGACTGGAGCGAGGCGACGGTGGCGATTATTTAACTTTAGTGCGGCTGCAGAGCGAATTACAGGGAACGCTCGCGCGGTATAAGTAAGCAAATTGTAAGAGCGAAACGCCTCAAAATTGCAAATTCAACCGGCTCTGCGTTTTGTTCAGCCGGGCCAGGGCCTGCAATTCGCGCACCTCCGACTTCTTACATTATTTAAAGAAGCCGGCCGGAGATTTTTCAGTCCGAGTATTTTGAAAGACTCTGGAAAATTCATTTGTAATTCATACGAAATTTCTTTGCAGTTACCCTCGTCGGGTTCACCTTTTCGGCCCGTTTTATTACCACACCGATATCTAAAAACCGTGCTCATAGACCTAACGATCTTTCTCATACGCAAAAATATTTTGATGTTGTTTTTGCGTGTTATAATTATTAACTTGACCCGACCATTTATTCGCCAAACGCATAATAGCACCCTCAATTTTATCCGGCGAAATCTCAACAAAAAAGATTGCTTGTGCAAATGTACAAATTAGACACAAACGAGGCGCCATTTGGCTGTAATTCGCCGGACTGTAAGAGCCGGTCGCACCCACTCCGATATTCCTATTTGCGGAATAAATGCTTGCCTATAATTTTAACAAATTCCCTTCTCGATGCGGCAGTACATTTCGCGACAGAGCAATCTGGGTTGCGATTACCGACCGAAAAAACGCTAAGAGCCCCCTTCTGCGACGTTACTTCTTAATGTAGCCACAATATACATAATGGCAAGATATTTAGACCACGAGTGCTTCTGACTGCTATACATCAAACGAAGACATTACCACAAAACGCCTGTTAGATACCGACAGCATAAAATATTCGGAACGTTTTGATATATTTGAGGGATATGGTAATCGTTGGTGGCACAGTCGGAATATGTATGTGGGGTTTGTTTATGGCTACTACAGATGTATAAATATGACAGGCGCACTAGTCTAGCTGTTATAAAGATATACACTGCTAGCTCCTTAACTTCATTACTAATATTGCTGTTTTATATATTGGTTGTAAAAAATATATATTAAACGAGTTGCCTGCCAGCGGCTTCGCCCCGCTGCAAATTTCTGACTTACACGGTGATTTTTTATAAAAAAAGTATTATCCAAATAGGCAGTCGTCCGGAAGTTATGCCGCGTAAATACATTTCGGCTATCCATTTTTATATAAATAGATTCGCTATATTGCATCTTTAATAGCATGAATTACAGATGTGCGACGTAGGATATCAATACGTTTTACGAAACTCGCCGACATATCATAAACAAAAAATTCTAAAATGCTAATTTAGCAATCCGTATTCTCTTACATTTTCAATGTAATTACAAGCATCGACAACGCCGAAGTCATTAAGTTACCAACTTTATAGCTTTATGCTTCATACGAAATAGGTCAACCTGGCGCTGTCGCCAAAAGCATGTTAACATATAGGCGGGGAGGGACAGCATCCGGCTTATAAAAGCGGAGCCCGTAAACGATCCGATCAGGCCGTGCACATAACAGCGCCGTTTGAGTGCCTCTTGTTTTTGCTGACGCTCCAGGCAGCCATGATTTTTTGACCGACCTCATAGGGGCATTAATCAAAAGAGGGTTACGCCGTCAAATATTAAAAAGGCAGTAAAATGTGCAGACATTACAGAAAAAAAGTTTAGTCATTAGCATTAAAGAATGTGTTTCCAATATACGAAATCGCGGTTGCTTAATTTTATGTACCCACATTGATCCAAGTGTGCAACGACAATTTCAGTTGCGGACGCACATTTGTGAATTGAAAATATATTTTTTCAAGCCGGGGTTCTTCTAAACTTTTCTATGTAGGTACTAGACAACGATGCTAATACTTGTATAGATAAGACATATGAAAAATAACACATTCGTGTATGGGTACAGACTTTAGCCGGATTCCTACCTAACACGACAAAGTACGCAACGAATACGGCTAAAAGCATATTTATTTGGAAAGGCTAAAATGAACAATTTTCCTACATTTCTAACATTTGGTTTCACCGTACGACAGAGTGAGGGCGTGTCAGCGGCACTCCTACGTGAGTTACTGCGTCCCGAGGCCCTCCCGAGGCCCTCCTTGGCCCTCCAAGCCCCTAATGAAGGGCCCGAGATGTCTGTTCGGGGAAGACTCTGTCTGCGCAGTTTTTGCTACTATATGTCTATCTTTGGCTGATGAATAATTTGAATGGTGCAGAGAGGGGACGGCATCGTGATTCTTGTTGTTTGTGTCAATATCAGCGTACGTATGTTTCGAGATTATTATTGTAACAACGCGTTGAATTATGTATTTGGTTTAATTGGTGTCTGCTTTATATTTTGATAATTATATTATTTTCCCGGTGAGGAACACTAATATCCCTAACATCAATTCAATTCAATCGGGTACGCCGTCTTTTCCGTGCTTTTAATATGATACTGACCTTTCCTGTTAATTTAATAAGCTCTACCAAATTGTATTATACTAAACTAACTTCTGCTCACGACTTCAACCAAGTAGAATTAGTTATACAGAAGTCCAAGTTACGGGGATTTAGATTATCGTTATTCCCTCTGGAACTTTTAAATTTTCCGGGATGAAAGTAGCTTATATTTGCAAGGCCATTGCCATTGCAAATTTCAGCCAAATCCGTCCAGCACCAATCACACACCAACTTTGATATTTATAATATTAGTGGAATAACATTGTGTTATCGCTTTGTCAATATAAAATATTTCCCCGTCTGATCGATCATTGAAACTGTATTCGTAGTAGGTACATACTTACCTAAATTTGAAAATTATGGCATGGTTGTTAAAGTTTTGGCCGTAATTAGTCCCGGACCTATCATATTACTGCTAGTTAGTGAAAACCATTTTTAAACCTGAATATAAATTATAATTCAAATTCGCAGTACTATGGCGAACCGAGCCCGCAATCACGGTCGAACGAATTGCATATTACTGCTAGTTAGATAAGCGAGGCAATTTCCGGATCCGGCCGGTAAGGAACGACAGATCCGTAGTACCCTTCAATACGTGTTGACGGGTACATCGAAGTATAAGACAAAAATCTTAAATATTTGAGTAAACGCTGGTTCTTGTAGTACGCAACGTTTTTGACCGCAAACAAACTAAAGCGAAAAATGTAGAGAGAATGCGAGTGTACGAAATAAATTACGATCTTCGTAGATGCAAAAATTCCAGCCTTCATTCCTTCTCTAAATATCTCGCTATCCGCATCTGTCTACCTGTTTAGCCGCTAACATCTTCTAAACAACGCAACGGACTTTGATGCGATTTGCAATATAGTTTAAAGTTTCGGAAGACTGTATTCTTCCTATCGTGTAAAGATGATCCAAGTTCTTATACATTTTTATCCATTGTTTTGCCACAACTACCAAGGTTGTAATATACATTCTGGTTTAAGTACCTCAGTTACAGAAAACTCATGGAAACTGAAACGAAACGAGGGCGGGTCGCTAGTAATTAGTAAATCTAAGTTAATACAGTACCACTTTAACAAGCGTAATTCCGCGTTTACCTCCTCAACATAGCGTAATTCCTTAGCAGAACTAAGTTCATGTAAAACTCTAACTTTCTCCAACGTTAAGGACCGCGACAAGCGGCGCCAACGTCATAAACCCATAAAAACTTTTTCCACTAATCACAAACAGAGTTAACTAGAGATTAAGGCTCTAATTAGCCACGCGCCTTAAAATACTGGTTTAATACATACAACTGGCAGGATAGATAAGCCCTTGGCCGTGTGCCATGCACTGTTTCGACCAACCGTTGCAGTATGAATATGTAAAACAAAGACTTGCATCGCATTAGCTGATAACTTTTTAAGGTAGGGTTAGAAGGGAAACGGGGGCGTTAAAGGGGACATGACATGTCTATTTGGTTATCTAGAAATATTGCTTTGTTTTATAAGTTTTGTCAAGATAATGAGAGCACTTAATGATGCTTTAACTGAAGTAAGAGATAGATTTCTAATAGATTTCTAAACAGTAGGTAAATGTTTGTATGTATATAATGTTCGGGTCATTTGAACCACTTCCCGGAGACCGGTTGAGCTGAATTTGGTTAGTATACCAAAGTAACTTGGATGACAATACAACAATCTGCCATCATCGACCTGTTCTGATGATGTACTCGCAAGGTGACAGATCTCCGCTATACTTAAAGTAGACCCACCGTCTACTAGGTATAGGTTGGTATTAAAAAAAAGTACAGTCGGCAACAAAAGCTTGTCCCAAAAAAGATTTTTTTGACAAAAACTTTTTCTTTTTATCATAAATATTCTATGCTTGTTTTAAGTAAAATCCTTTAATCCATTCAGTGGCATGATCTCAGTATTATTGTTATATTGTAAAGAAACATATAGGTACAACCAAATCTTGACACAGATTGTGCTAATTCCAGTTGGTTAACAATTTGAATATTTAACAAACGGGCAAAGTCGGGACCCCTGTGGGCCAGACATGCTGCCACGGGAACTAGTGTCAAATATGTCAAAAGGAAACTGTGTCAAATATTATGATGCAATTATTAAAATGACAGCCACTCGGGGTTTAAGTTGCTTAGTAATAAAAGGACTCAAGTCAAACAAAGCACACTTATACTTTAAACCTTAACTCTTTATTCTTACGATGGAATATGGAATAGACGAATTCTGGAGCCTATGTCAAAATCTTGTCCCGTAGCAGCGTGTTAGGCTTACTTTAGAGCTGATAAGAAGGACCAAATCTATTTTCATCATAGCTAAATCCTAATTAAGTTATCTTGATATTGAAAAAAAAAACCTCAGCAAATAACTTTATCCGCACACAATCTTTAAACTTAGACGGGTTACTTTGACCGTCTACTTACGGTGCAGCATTGCACCAGCCCGCACCGGAACGGCACAATTAATAGTCAACAATAATGCAACGATAAATCAGTCGACAAATTGCACAACACGCAACACATCAATGATTAACGGCATGCTAAAGTAACATTAGCGTAACGTCGCCCTACGAAAAAACAAAATCAAAACTTTCGTGCTGTCTCTGTCACATGATAGTTTTACAGCTGCGGAGTGAGAGAGATAAACGCTTCTTGTGCAGTGCTGGATTTTACATTGAGCCGTGAATGGTATGAAAAGTTTAAACAGAATAAATCGGTGATCAGATTGATCAATGTCCAGTCACGGACATGTTATGTTATGAATCACTATAAATAAAGTTTAAATACGAAAATGGCTGTTGTGATTGAAGTTTTAGTTCGTCAGTTTTGTTACATAATATTACACAGACCTATGATTCATTTTAAATTGCTTGATTTTCTCTTCGAAAAGAACAGGAAATAATACGAAGACCAAAATGTATGTGTTTTCGAAAATTGTACATTATATTTATAATATAAGAAACAAACACGCATCATTATAATGTGTTATTTCCTAGTCGGTGTCCGTACGTACGTACGCGACTCGATAACACATCATTCGCCGCGCATACTGTATCGACGCCGTCTCAAGCCAACCCATGAAATATTCAGGCCCTACATACCCGACATACATCCTCCGCCTATACTCGTACGTTCACTACGACACGGCATATGACTTCCAAAAGCAATGTACCGAATCGTTCGCCAAAGGGGATAAAATTCGCTTATCCTTCCCACTCTCCAAACATAAAGGCGCATGATCAAAATCTTCACAAAGTAATTTTTAAATTTTTGAAAATATTAACAAAGTCTTTGTCTGAAATAATAGCTTTGAAGACTAAGTTGTTTCATGAATATGCAAGCTTAGTTGATTTCGCAGAAGTAGGGCACCGTCTGCACGGAGTAATCTTGTAAACAAAGACTGGATATCTGTCATCAGACTGTCGGTGCTCGAGCATGGTTGAGATATGCGGCCATTCAATGAAGTCAATGCTGTAGCCCGCCCACAATAGACAGGTTAACACAATACTAAGATAAACTCCTACTGGTGCAGACCATGACGGAAACTACGCGATCCTCCGGCCATGCTTGGTTATATATAAAGTCGTGATTCTGTGTAGCATAAAAATACTAGCAGCCGGAACTCTTGGGAATAGGAACTAACATAGTAGGTAGTTTGTTTGCTTAAACGTAAAGCTCTTCTTTGTATCTACCAACAAACATAGTTTATTAACATTCATGTCATCTGTCCTTAGTCTGCCTAGAATTCAGTGATCTCTTATTAGCATACCTATTCCAAAGTCACTATTGCTGTTTGTGAGCTTTTGACTTTTATTAACCATCGCTTAGAGAAGTGATGGCAAAGCCTTTAAATAGTTTCACAAACAAAATACTTAGAGAATAGATAAACTTAGGTACAAAATAGGATTAAGTGATAGTAGAGGCCAAGAACAAATAACGTGACTATACGTAACCTGTACGGCATCCCAAGCCAAGGTAACGCGGCGCATCAGCTCCGGTTACGAGGCAACTGCATCGCGTAATAAATTCATTTAGCCGTGAAACCGGTGCATAGTTCAGCGAAATTAAGCGGGTGCAATAAAGATTTGCTCGTAAAACTATTCGAGCTCAGCCAACAATTCGGATTAAGGCCGTAGGAACCATGCCAGTCTGCCAGCACGTTACGAAAGCGAATCGGAGAAACAAAAAACTTTTGTTTCAATTTATTCATCTCATCTTCCGGGAAAACGGAATTTATAATTTGCTCTCTAACTCTTTCGAGACTGTATTCTTAAAATAACTTTGGATGTGGTTCAATGGATTTGGAATTCTTTGGCGTTCTAGGGTTATGTTTGGCATGTTGATAGTAAGTGGGGTTTTGGAGATTAATTTATTCTGGAAAGAATCCATTTCGTAGTTTTAGATACATCAAGAGCACATGGCTTGGTGCCAACCTTAGCCCGCCTCTGTAGCCAAGCGGCCATAATATTTTCTCGGCTGCCTCGTGCGATGGCTTGCATACCCACCGAACTAGAACGCTAGGGGAGGAATGGAACGAGGTTAGTTTGTCTTGGAATCTTACATCGTTGTTGGACTAACTAGTTATTGGTATGTTCATTTTGCTGTTCATTTAACTTGTAAAGGGACATACCCTTAAAAAACAAATCCAAGTCATGGCGATTTCAACAAACCGGATCAACTTAAGTATTTCAAGGTAAAAGCAGTTTATTTTTTAAGGTGTCGCACCTAACGCAATTTTTGATTCGTTCTTCCGTCTTGCGGTGTATTATACGAACAGTAAAACCAACTTCAATATCAATTAAACAACAATTTCATTACAAAAACAAAAACGAAAATGGCGAGGCTGAGGGAGTTTATCCGAAAATGCAATTGCTGTAAATCGATACCATACGATACCGCACATAATCGAATATTCGTGCTACAAAATCTGCAGGATGTCGACACATAGCCAGAAGTAATGGGGTGGAATTATTCTGGAATTGCTCTCAAAGTGAAAATCGGTCTCAACAGGGTGCCCGTTATATACGACTTGGAATTCATATCAGTACGTACGACAGCAAGCGACAAATATAACTTACGACGGCTTATACTACAAATTCCATGCTGATTACATTTGCCCCCGCAACCTCTATTGGCAGAGTAGTTAACGTTGTCATAAAATTTGGACACACTCGTAAATATAGTAAAAGATCGAGGTGGACTCTAACTTGGACCTGATTCAAGTCTAATATCATAGAGTACTTTTTTATATATAGTGTGTTTTTTTTTAAACTGGATCCGTATGAGGTTATCCGAACCCATGAAGATACAGGTAAACTGTCTTAGCAAACATTAGGTCTTTTTTGTTTAAATATTTTTGGCTAAATTTACTTTGGGCACCATAGGTTCTCCTTGTGGAATAGATGAGATGCAAAGCGAGCCAAAACAAAGTCTCGTTAAAAATCTATTTATAAACCCGAACAATACACAGGACAGCATCCCTTTAACGCATAAAATTGTTTATATTAAAATAGTATTATTTGGCTTAAAATCATTTCACACTTTTAGGCTGAAATTACAGAATTTAACAAACGTCAATTTCGTAGATAATTTAAGTTAGGTTAGGTTAGGTTTAATAGTAACAAAACGTTTTTACCAAACAATATATAAACCCACCAGAGATCGTGCGGTACGTGTGTGTTACATTAACTTTTACTACTTATTCCCAACTACTGGATTTATAAACTCGCCGCGCAACTTCCAAAGGGAACTAAATGTATTTTTGCCAAACATGCATTCTAGCACATTACTCAGACTCCGCGGGGGGCAACGGGGTGCAATATTTAATCTAGGAGCGGGAAACTTCTCACTTATCGAAGGGAAATGGATAATCTCGATACGCGTCCGGGTGACTGTCGAACGTTTCTATCGAAAAGACGACGGTATTTGCGGTTTAAATCAAAGTTATTTTCGAGAAGTTAGTTTGTAATACACTTTACAACACGGTTCATACAAAAACCCGTACTACTTTGTTTAATTATACAGGTAAACCAGTGTAAACGATTGTTTTAATGATTATGTTTAGGAATACACTTGTAGGTAAGTGAGCTTCTTTGTATAATCGTTGACGATCAAAACAACAGCACATCTGACAAATTCAAGTAGATAACGGGTGTCCCAAATGTTACGCAAGATTTACCATAAATTTTGGGACACCATTTACTTAGGTACTTGATTTTTTTATCAGTGGCCAGTCCCAAACTAAGCTCTAGGTTTACACTATGGGTACTAGACAACGATAAACATACTTATACAAAGTGTTACAAAATAATCAGTAAAAAAGAAATTACGAAAGTAGTGTCAACCCTAATATACTGTACTATACTGAACTGACGTTATTTAATATTATTATTATTATTATTATTCAGGGAGTGGCTATTCAAGGCTCCAAAGCCTAATATCACTGCGACCAGGATTGATCTATTGTGATCGCCACAGCCTACAGTTCTCCGCTGAGTCCTGTTATTGCGAAGAACTTCAGGACTTTATTGGCGCCGAGATACTTGATCTCCTCTGGGCACATTAAGTGCTTTCCCAGTGAGGAGTTACGGTGTCGCATTAAAGCCGGGCAGACGGTGAGAAAGTGCATGGGCGTTTCCTCCTCCAGATGGCAGAGTCTGCACAGCCTTGTGTCACATTTCCCAATCGTCTGCATGTGCTTGTTCAGGCAACAGTGCCCTGTGAGCGCCCTGGCAAGAGTGCGAATTTTGTTCCTACTCAGCGCTAAGGCCTCCTTCGACGCCTTTCTGCTAAATGCTCTTATGAGAGCCTTGGAATGGTTCAATCCTGGAGTTGTCTTCCAGAGTTGAGTGGCTGCATAATAGCAATATGTCCACAAGGTGAGTTTTGTTAGGCTTCTAGGGATGCCGCAGAATGGTTCCGGACCAAACTGTGTGCCCCTAACTCCTATCCGTGCGAGTTCGTCAGCTTTCTCATTGCCCACGATGCCCGCGTGCCCTGGGACCCAACGTAAAATTACCCTGTTTTTTGCACCCAGAGTATTTAAAAGTGTCCTGCAGTTCTCGACCAGCCTTGAGTTCATGACGTCAGAGGTTAGGGCCAAGAGAGCCGCCTGACTATCCGAATGGATATAGATGGTACTGTTGAAATAGTTGCTTTGCAGATTGGCTGCCGCACATTCAATTATGGCGTACACCTCCGCCTGGAATATAGACGAGTACTTTCCTAAATTCAGGCTTAACGCCTTTTTAGGCACCTCCCCGTATATTCCGCAGCCTACTTCAGAACCGGATTTGGAGCCATCAGTGTACCACTTTAGGCTGCCTGGTTTCCATGTTAAGCGACTGTGTGACCAGTCATCCCTAGACGGGAATTCCACAGAGAAATTTTTCTGTGGACAGTGTTTAGGGGGCATGGTGTCTGAGAACATCCCCATTACAGGAATATCGCTTACAGAGTTCTCGAGAGATCTCATATTTTGTGATAGCCAATTGCCTCTCTTCAAGCTCGAGATTCTGTGCATACTTGCCTTCGCCTCCTTTTCCAAGAACAGGTGAAGGGGCGGCAGGTTCAGTAATGCTTCCAGAGCTAGTGTCGGAGAGGTTGACATGGCTCCAGTAGCGATGATACAGGCAGTTCTTTGGAGGCTGCCAAGTTTTGATATTACAGTTTTTTGTGCCGCTTTTCTACACCATACCACAGAGGCGTAAGACACCATCGGCCTCACTATGGATGTGTAGAGCCAGAGTGCAATTCTGGGTTTTAGTCCCCATCTGCTTCCTGCTAGCCGACAACAGATTAAAATATTATTTAGTAACGGTTGACACTACTTTTGTAATTTCTTTTTTACATGTACTTTTCATGTACTTTCCTAATCAATCAAACGAAATATTTTAATTATTTATCCAACGTGGTGTTATCTTGTAAACAATTATTACCAAAAAGTACCATCCCTAAATTTACAATAAACATTGGCATACGAGTAAAATGTCAGAATTTATTAGAGCCGCCATTTAATATCGACATCGGTGCGTATCGGCTCACCTGTCTCAGTTCCGTGATAAAGGTCAGCGAGGGCGACGATGCACTTCCGCGTTTTCCAACCCCGATAACACTTCTGGGAGGTGATTCTCTTAACAGCGCTGCGTCGAACGCAAAGGTGAACGTTTATCCGGCAAGTGTAAGTAGTCCCATCGGAGTGTACAAAACACATTTTAGCATGCATGCGCCTTCTCAATTAGGCAGCTGAGCTCGGTCGCCCAGCGGAGCTTTACGTTCACCTTTGCGTTCGACGCAGCGCTGTGTAAAGAGAATCACCCCTGTACGAACTTCTTACCGTACCAAACATTGCTCCTTATAACTAAACAAGTACCACCTAACTTTATTCCAGCCAGAAAACTTTATGGTACTAATGTGGAAACGTCAAACTCCAAACCTTTTTGCCTAAACCTAGTCGACCCTGTTTTATTTTTGCCCGACTAAAAGCCTAATAACTTATGCAAGTTGCTGGAACCGCCATCACTTATTAATTTCAACCATATTCACTTTAACGTCCGTATGGGGCTGGCAATTACCCTCCATTCTGCCGCAAAAGGTCTAGCGGATTTAAAACTGTATTAAGTGAAATTATATTGTCATTAGGTTAGACCGCGCTCGTTTGCCATTTCCATAAAAATAAAACGAACAGACATTCACCGCACTCATTTTCTTTCAAGTGAGCTAGTGGCATTTTCGGAACGAGCGTTTACGAAGAAAGCTTTCTTTTGGCCAACGTTTATAGTGACGACAATAATTAAATAGCAACTATATAATATTGTACTATTTTATTTTAAAACGAAATAAAGATAAACGTTTATACGTTATCTGAGTTCAATTTATAAAGAAAAACGGGTGATTATCTTAGTAATTAAATAACTACTGTAATATATTTAACTAACTAGTAACTTATGGAAATTTTATTTGTGTATCGTATTTACTATTATAAAAAACTGTGTTCACCGAATATTCACTTTGATATATGTTCGCCGTATACACAACATTTTCTCGAAATAATGGACGTTTAACGAATTCGTCATCGTCGTCTGAGAAAAACAAACGACGGCAAAAGAAAAACCTGCTAATTAAGATCTGAATTTTATATTCATAAAAATATTACTCATCCGGTTTAGGGGCAGCACTAAGTAAACGGTGTATTAATAAAAAAACCGTCGTGTATAAAGTAGCGCAGGCAATTTTAATTAGGTTGAATTAATTATTATCATTCTGCTTGTATTAAGCGCTCGGTGCCAATAAAATTAATTTGATTACAAAGGTCTACGATAATGGAGTCCCGACTTGAAATTATCTAGCCGAGGGAAAATCGCTTTCGAAGCTAATCACCAGCATAAAATTATATTGGGATCGACTTTATTACATACCATATTACGTGCAGTAAACACTTGTTAAGGCCAGCTCTTAGCTATTCGTATGATGTATTTAAAATGGTAGGCTTATAATAAGTTCAAGGTGTCCTGATGTTCCCAGGCCTTCTTTTATTTGGCAAAGCGAAACCCATGAAGTCTTGGATAGTTATCTATATGGATGTTTTGTTCTACTCATACATTTTCAAGAAATGAAAAAAATAAAGAAACAAAAATATAAATAGAGAAAACTATTAAAATGGTTAAATGTGGTTAAAGGTCAGGAAATATCCGGTCTACGTTTACATTGAAGATATAATTTCTTTCTTGCCGGGTTTGAATAGTGCCACTCCATGTCTTCCCGTGGATGTCGTAATAGGCGACTAAGGGAATAAAGGGTTGTAGTGTTGTTTGGCTTGCAATCTGTCACTGGTAAACATTGTAGCCTGTTAGTGTAAAATGCGGTTACAGAATTATTAACAAGTTTTTTTTAGACTTTTTGGTAATTCTGTAGCTCCTACCCCACCCTGGGAATGAAAGCGTGAAATTATGTATGTACGTTTTTTTCGAAATTTGTTTGTATTTGAGCTATATACAAACGAGACGTGTTAAAGACAAACGGTAAATCAAGCTGAGCAGGTAATACTTTTGGATGATGGCAAGTTAAATTATTTATAAGGCCAGGCAAATGTTGTTTTATAATAATGGAAGAGTAACGAGAGGTTATTCACACAACGGTTACAGATTTCAATGATTAACCACAAGATGAAAAAATGTTTTCACTGAGATATTAACAAACCGTCTTCAAAGTCTGCTTCTATCTTAACACCCATTTGGTGAAAAGGGAAATAGCATGGCGCCCAAGGTAAGCATTACCACAAACTAGAAATGTTTTAGACCATAGCAACAATGACAAGACTAGCTAGAAGTCCGCTTAGCTTGGTGCTGCATATGAAGGATCTTGAGCCAATCGAGCAGAAGTTAAATTAGATATGAAATGCATTGTTTTTCTCATATCTCGAATATAATGTGAGTTAGTTTTGCATGAACTGAGATTAAGGATCCAGAGACGCTTTAAGGTGTACTCGCCGTATGGGACATTTTAGGTCGGTAAATATTGTTAAAAATTTAATTTCTAATACATATTAGGCATTGTTGGATATTCCCTGTCTTAAGAGAAAGTATTAGTAGTGTTGAAGTCAGAGTCCGAGCATAAACTGCAATCTTCTAAACTTAGGCACTGTATATACTGTTCTAGCAAGTCCATAAGCTTGCGAAAAAGCCCCTTTTTGTATAAATGTAAATCTACGAGCAACCGTTCGACAACCATTGGTTTTGCGTCACCTCGCGTCGTGTTCGTGAAATATTTAAATCTTCTTCTTTGTCCCTGTTCCCATATAAGGTCTCTTTAAAAATTGCTAATTAAATATGCTTTAATCTAGGCTCCTAGACTTCCTTTAGGTCTTTGTTTATTTTGTATGTAAGGACGAACAATTTTTTTTTTGGTCTATAGAATTTTTTCTATTTAACAAAACGACCTTTCTTTGTGTTTATTTAGGAACGTGTGATTAAGATAAATGGCCTGTAAACCCGTTACCTTGGCAAATCGTGACTGATGCACTTGTGGCGAAGCATCTACATATCAATGATATTGTTGCTGTTGCACTGACTGAATGCAAATGACTGACCGGAGACAAATGGCTTGCGAATTCGGGTCTTAAACCTGATGTTGGTAATGGATTAAGACGATTACGAATAATAGTGTTATTTATAACAGTTACACTGGCATGCACATGTGTATGTGAGAATTGTGAATTTAATTGTAGTACGTAATGGGGTGGTAGGTACAGACAATCAAATCGAATTCTAGGCCTCAATGGATTTTGGTCAAGTTTAGGTAAAAGTCAAATTCTAAGAAACTTTTCAAAATTTTACTTATTGCTTCACTTTGACATAGTTTCATAGTGGCCCAGAAATCAATTTGGCTGTCTTTACCTTGTCATAACCCTGTTACCTGTTGACCCCTTTCCACCAATGACCTAGATATTTTCGTATCATTCTTCAGTTTATGAAAATAAATATGATACTGGGTCAGTGGTCACAAGATCGTAAAATAGACTAATATAAATAAACAGCAGGAGTAAAAGACTCTGATCTAGTTAAATAAGAGCTTTAATTAATTGAGTGCACATCAAACATTATGACAATATAATATGAGTTTTAAATTGTTCCATCTAGAAGCGCAAATAAGCCCCTTCAGGGTATTTAATTACTCTCCAGTCCACAATAGAAATTTGCCCGGAAATACATCTGGCATAAAGTCGAAAGTCTAGGTTGGACGAAGTGAAATTTTAATGTCCTATCTTTCGAGTCGTATTCTAAATAATTCACATTGGCCAGACGATGGCGCAGTAAAATGACTTTCAAAGAGAATACACCGACTGGTGTTAAGTGGAATACGCTGTAAACTCAGAGTAATGTTCCTGGCTTATTAGAATGCGTCTGCTCTTTCTGAATTAAAGTTATGTCAGCATAAGGAATGTCGTTTGTGTCTGTCTGAGGGCCACGCGGACTAACTGCAATGGGAAGGGAAATTATGTTTTGACTGAATTACTCTTGAATAATATTTTCTTAAGGAAACAAAATACAGCCGTCAGTATCTAAAAGTTAACGTGAAAGTAAAAACTGAAAGAAGTAAAATTTGTGACATCTGAAGTTAAATAGACGATTTTTTATTTGATGGTACACACAACAATGGAACGCCAGTAGTAAAGCAATTCAGAACAAAGATTAACGCACACAATTTCACGTCGTCGAATGTATCATTTCATGAAATTTAATTTCATCGAACGCTATTTTCTGCTGAAACCATAATATTTTCAGGGTATTTTAAACATTAATTACGTAGGTTAGGTTAGTTTAGATGTTAAAGATACCCTGAAAACATTATGGTTTCAGCAGAAAATGGCGTTCGATGAAAGGTGTTTCGGTAAAATGTTACACACCAAAATTCGATACATTTTGCCCCAGATGTCAGTTGCAAATGTTGCAGTCAACTTGTATATTCACTTGCTTACACACTGAAAGGATTAATTCAGTTAAACTTAACTTAGAGTGTGTAGCATGCATAACCTTGTATTGTTTACACGTAATTGAGATTCACCGCAAACTGTTTGATTGTTGCGGTTATTTTATTGCGTTGCAATTACCCACGCAAAACTACTTATCGAAACTCAAAATATCAAGTAAGTTATTATTATATTGACCATTTTTTTACATAATAAATAAGGCAGAGGTTGACAATTTATTTTTTGCATAGATATTGCACAGTCATTAATAATGAAGCAATACGTAGACAGCATGGACTTAGGATATGAGTTAAAGCTGAAGCTACGCTTGACTCACAATGCGATCTGTTTCACATTTTTATGGCATGGAAGCCCACGGATGAACGAAAACTTAAGAAAACAAAAGCAGCTCAAAGTAATAGTCAAACCAATTGACACCCATTGCGTAATGTCCTCATGTCTCCACAACAACTTTAAATCAGAACCGTGCCTACCTATGAAGTTGTTAGTCTCAGCCTAACTAGGAATACACAACCCCAAACCCAGAATATATTAAACTAGCTGTTTCCCGCGAGTCCGTCCACGTAGAAGTTGCTATTCACTCAGGAAAAGTAAAGCAATCGACAGGATTTTTTCGGAATAAAAAGTACCCTATGTCTTTCCTCGGGACTTAAACTATCTCCATACCAAATTTCATCTAAATTGGTTCAGTAGATCCAGAGATTACCCCCTACAACCTCAGAAAACTCTCAAAATTTACCTCGTTATAAAATTAGTGTGGAACGCTAAATTAGAAAATCTATATACTCGTAACTGGGCGATATTTCTATTATTAATAAACTCCAATCAAATGACTCTGATACAGAACCCGCAAATGTGACCAAAATGAATCAACTCCCGAAACTGAAATACATTTGCATTGGCGGTAATACCCGGACGAAGCCAGGAATCGGTATCAATAACCGACATTTAAATGCACTAGCAGTGTGCCAAGACCTTGATATGGCGTCGATTTACTGTGTGGAAATGAAACAGAGGCACTGTACGTGTAAAGCCCGCTATGCAAACGTTTAAACAACTGAAAATAGCTTTATTGGGAGTGTAACGTCATGAATACTTTAGCGAAAGAATATTTTATTATTGTTAGACAAATTGGTAAAGTATCTGGAACTCTAAGGCTGCGTTTCCACCATAGCTGTGCGAGGTAGCAGAGCGGTGTGCGAGGATAAAATCCACCAATAGGAGAGCTGCCCTGAGCGAGGCTAGGAATTCTTTTGGTGGATTTCTTCCGGTCGCACTCAGAATCAGTCAATGACGATAGATAAGCCGTTCCTTAGTGACGATTTTTCATAATTATGTCTCTAAAATATCTCTGACTACGGCTGTAAGATAAACTGTAATTTAATAGTTATATTGTATAGCTTAAACTAAACTCTAAAGGCTTTTTAAGTAATTATTTTCTACACCAACCTTAATGCACGGACATAGCGCTAATAAACTCATAGCATAGTGACTCGAGGAAACAGCATTAGCGAGTTATTACCTGAAAGCAGAAAATATTTTATTAGACAAGGCAAACACAGTAATAAATAGGATCGTAAAACAAACTGACGTCGTCATAACAAGCATGGGTAGTTTTATGGGCGTCGTGGTGTTATTCCCTTAAGCAGCTAAGGAAAGTTTATCAACCCTAGTCTACTCGTCGTCGTATCGTACCGGGTCTTTCATTAATGTGAAGTTTAAACCTATGTTGCTTTTAAAATCATACTGTTACGTTGATAACAGCTACCCTAACGTTAAAAATGTAAAAAACTGTTTTAATACAAAGTCGAACAGAAGTTTTTCTTGAGATCACAATAAGCAAATCAACTTTCTGTCAATTTCAGAGAATAAATACCTCTAACCTTATACCCGAATATGGAGAATGCTATTAAATGTGAGAAAATGTGTATGAGTGTTTATATACTCGTATTTTACATAGTTTTCGTAAATTTACTTCTTATTTGAGCAAAATGACAGATATGCGTCCAATAATTTAACTTTACAAACATCGCAGTCCTGCAATGTATAATTGAGAGGTGGCCTTCGTAGATCGAAAAAAAAACGGATACATGAATTAGGCTGCGTTTTCACCCGAGCTGTGCGAGATAGCGGAGCGGTGTGCGAGGAGAAATCCACCAATAGAATTCAAAGCCTCGCTCAGCGTAGCTCTCCCATTGGTGGATTTTATCTTCGCACACCGCTCCGCTACCTCGCACAGCTCTGGTGGAAACGTAACCGCTCTGCGCCTATAGGGATCCAATACGGCTAGCAAATTTGTATTTCCTCGCTTCTAGCTCACTGCGTCTCTATCGGTACAGACTAGTTAGAAAGGGAGATCCAAGCGACAAACAAGTCGCGAACAACGTGTGCTAGCTTTGGTGCTGTGTAAAGCGGTGTTTGCACGAAGAAATTGTATAGTTGCGTGGCATACCTACTGTATGATGTTTTTGTTTTTTTTTTATATAAGTGTTTTGCATATGTGATCGTGGCGTCATTGCGCCGTGCTAGCGCACGTGGCAGCGCTGGCCCTGCCAGCATCACGCTGAGTTGTGACCATTTCGTGACAAATTACGTTTTAGTTACCGTTAATTTTTATTTTTTTTGTACTTGTTTGTCAGTTTTGTCACGAATAAACTATTTCTATTTCTATTAAATATGTATCTAAGGATTACCTAAGGGTTATTATTTTTACCTTATTCTTTTCTTAAATAGAATAGTAAATTTTTACCCTGAGCGTAATTTATAAAGTTACAAGTTTTATTCTATTTAGTTACTTTAAATTCTGAATCTTAATAGTAGGTAACCAAATGGTTGACATTACGTAACTCTTAATATTAAGCAAATAAAGGTTTTTAGTGATCATAATATAAGTATGCTGTTATGTATTTCCACTTCGCAAACAATAAGAAACTACCGCAAACAACGCGTGGGAGAGTCATAGTGTAAATATTTAAACCATTGAAAAGTATAATACAATCGCTCAACTATCTTAATCGAGGTCGTCTCCCTTGAAATAGAGGATTGAGGAGTTCCGGTGGCCATCTGTGGTCTTCATTATCAGTTCCACTTCACCAAATTATACTTTCTGAATGCAAATGCTAGATCTGTTACTGAAAATACCTAAATCACCATGTATATGCCTATAATATTTGAGAAGATCCCTCAATTTCTCACTTAACTTATTCTCATTTACCTCAAGAGTATCCTCATCTGAAATTAGTTAAAATTAAATAGAAGCAAGTTTGTTTACTATTTTGATAATAGCGGTTCTCAAATAATGAACATTCATTTTTGGACCAGCTAATTGTGAAAATAAACGGCCTAATTTACCCCCTCAGCCCGGCGTAGCAACTTCGTCTATAATTATCTTAAAATAGATTAGACGTAATCTCAAACGCCGCGAAGTACACTTTGTGCATCCCGTCCGGCTCACTGGCTGAATTGTAAACAAGTTAATAAGCCAGCCGCACGGAAATTCACTGACTTAACCCATCTGCTGCTAGTCTTAGATGTTTACTCAGATACGAGTATGAGTTCTGCACACGTAACGCCAAATGTTGAAAACATTTGGCCTAGCCGAGCTCCAAACGTTTCTGTTTTCTACTGACTTGAAATTTATATCTATAGAGCCTAAAGGCAAGATGCGTTCGCTAACTAGCGTTTCGATTTGTTTTGTTTTTAAACCAATCGCGTCACTGGTAGATCACGTGATACGAAAAGTCATGTCATCTACAAGTGACGCGATTGGTTTAAAAACAAAACGAATAGAAACGCTACTTAGCGTACGCATCTGGGCTTGGGCCTCAGTTGACATAAGTGGCGAAACGATTCATAATCAGCTTACGTCAAACTTATACATTTTATCGATTTTCGAGAATCGTCGACTTAGCGTTATGCATCTTGACTATGCGCCCAGATGTTATTTTTAGTGGTAGTAGGTGCACTGAAGCATAGTCAGTCAGGATTGCAACCACGGCGTAGGAGTCTGGCTGCAACCAGAGTAATAATGGCTAGCATAGTGTCATTCCACCTTCCATCTCAGGGATTGCATTGGCAACGCATTTTGCAGCCTTTAAATCGCAAATGTCTGTAAACTTTAGAACCCATTTACCATCAGGTGATCTGTAGGCTACAAAACTAAAAAGCTTGTACATTTATATTTTAATGAGCTTTATATGCATAAACAGTTTTCATAAGACACAGTTTGTAGGTATCGTAAGTATCTTGACCGACGAAGATGATTCCAGATTCCCTCTGTGTCCTACCACGTGCACTACCGATGATCTCTTAAAAGCTACGCATAGAAACTTAGATCACCTTTAATAAGAAGAAAATAAATAATGTTCCAAATATTCAATATCTGTATGATGGTACGTTCGAAGAATCTATACATAATAGAGGAGCAGTAGTCAGCACCCTAACCATGCCGGGACTCAAACTATCTCCACAGCAAATTTCATCTAAATCGCTCCAGCGGTTGAACCGTGAAAGCGTAACAAACAGGTAAACAGACAGAGTTACTTTCAAATTTATAATATTAGTATAGATAATTTAATAAGCAGAACTATTCCACTAAATATAAATTATCCCGCCAAAAACGGGTAATTAAATAAAAATCACCTTCATTTCTTTCAAGTTGCTGGTCCAATAAAATTAAAGCTACTTTTAAGGGGTGTTCGAATTTAAAAGATAATATAGGTGGTTTTTTTGTGTCCTTAACGCCCCAGACACAAGGTGAACCGTTTTACTGACCTCATGTTGTTACCAGAGTCTTTAATGATATCGCATTTATTTGACAAGGCTATCGGGTATCCAATAAAGGTGAAACAAAACGATCATTTGCTGTAAAATGCGGCGGCCTCGTTCTGGAAAACAGTACCTACAGACTATGGCGGCTTAAACACAGTATTTTTTGTATTTTGGTGATAGATTTGTGTAATCCGGTTATAGAAAAATTCGCTTGTAACTATTAAATTAGTTTTTTTATTAGGTACTTACTTAAAAATACACTGAGAACAATTTGAGCCCTTTTCAGTTCAATCAGGTCACAGATCCGATTTTATTCATAACCGTAGTTGTTTTACCATGTTTTGACGACACGTTGGCCTAGATGGGAGTGACCCTGCCTCCAAAGCCAGCGGTCCTGGGTTCAAATCCCGGTAAGGGCAAATATTTATGTGATGAGCGCGAATATTTGTTCCCGAGTCTTGGA